>JAXAVZ010000342.1:0-1230729 GCA_034621355.1 Mycalesis mineus | reverse complement strand
TAATTTAACATATTTATTTAATCAAAATAATTACCATTATTATCTATACATTGTTGCCATCTAATAGGAAGCTTATTTATGCCTTTGCAATAGAACTCTGGTGATCTAGATTCGACAAACTGTGTGAAAGCATGTTGCACTGCCTCCAGAGAAGAAAACTTTTTATCACGTAGAAAATTGTCCAAATCACAAAAAAATAGTAGTCCGTTGGAGCAAGGTCTGGCGAATATGGAGGATGACGAATGGTTTCTAATTGCAGTTCCTGTAGAGTTAAAACGGTTTCTCGTGCTGTATGAGGTCTCGCGTTATCATGGAGCAATAATGGTGAAGATCGATTCATAAGTCGGGACTGTTTCACTGCTAGTTTCGCTATCATTGTTCGGTGTTCGGCGCAGTAGACATCTGTCGTTATTACTTGACCAGATAGGAGAAAGCTATAGTGAGTAACACCACGCTGAGATCACAAAACAGTTACCATTGCCTTTTTATTGGTGAGCTTTGCTTTAGGACACTGTTGCGGCGTTTGACCTGGGGTTCAATTGCATTTCCCGCTTACGATTATCGTAAAGAATCTATTTTTTATCACATGTCACAATTCGATCCAATATTCCTTCATTTCTGTATCGATTCAACAAGGCAACGTAAGTTTCAACACCCGTTTCTTTCTGCAGATCAGTCAAATCATGAGGCACCCATTTTTCATATTTTTTTATTTTATTGATTTTACGCAAATGAGTCAATATTGTTGGTAAAGTAACGTTAAACCATGCCGCTAATTCCTGGGTAGTTTGCCTCGGATCGGCTTCCACCATCTCTTTCAAATCATTGTTATTCACCTGTGTGGGCGGTCTTCTATGTGGTTCGTTCTTCGAATCGAAGTTTCCATCACGAAAGCGTTTAAACCAAAATCGCACAGTGTGTTCATTAGCAGTCCCCTCTCCAAACGCAACATTAATATTGCGAGCTCGTCGGAAGAGTCGGAACTCGTATTCAAAAATCACACGAATTTTCGAAGAATCCATCTTTATTGTCTAAGCTTAATAAAAAAAAAACAACTGAAAGTTGATAATTGAATATTGCACATTTTTTAAAAGAAGAACTACACAGGTACCGTATGAAAAGAGTTTCACTTTAAAATCTTAAATCATGAAAGTTCTATGTCAATTTGAAATACCTATTACAATAAAACAGCAATTTCATTCTTTAACCCCTATTATTATACAGAAGTAAAGTTTTTTTAGTTTGTAACTTTGTATGTTGGGGGTAATCATTAAAACTACTGATCCGATTAAAAAAAATCTTTCATCCTTCAATTAATTTGGCATAGCAGACCATATCTATACAAATAATATAAAGTGGAACAGTTTGTTCGTTTGTTAAATCGGGGTAATTAATCTCTGGATTTAAGTGTCGGATTGTAAAAAAACTATTTTTGTTTTTGACATAGACTATTTAATTTTTTTTTAATTCGGGTCAGCAAACAGTACACGAACAATATTACTCACAAATATAAAATATACACACATTACTTATACGTGACCAGCACCATTAACCACGTATTACATGAAACTTATATTGAGAGTGAAAAGTATACCAAAAACCAAGACAAGCTAAAACTAAAACAGAAACTGAAACTGTTGCAGAAAACTGTCAATGTATACATTTGACAGTTCTCTGCAACACTTGCTTTCTAAATATATACTGACGAGTGTCAAATAAGTCTAGATCCACGTAGTTAGTATTATAATTACACATTAACTTATACATAGGCGAGCGCTTTCCAGCGTTAGTACGACATTTACCTAAGGCAAATAAGGGTTTTTTAATACGCATATGTGCTCGGTGTGGAACTCTGTAATATAGTTTTTTATTCTATCATTCATTTATTTACATTTCTTTTTAAATTTTCAACAATGCTATATAAAACAATTATAAAAACACTATTAAAAATTTATAAAAAAATCATTCCGCCTGCTGCGGGGCCCGGGGGTCCAAGCAACCGGTGGTCAGGGCTCCAGAGTGAGGAACCTCCTCACAATACGCGCCGTTTCAAGAATTACTGCCTTCTGTATCCGACCCTTGATCCAACAATTAAGCGAAAGCTTTTTAAGATGTTGGTCAAAGCTTTTCGCTATAAGACCGTTGACTGAAACGACTATAGGAACAATCATTGTTGAATCAACATTCCACATGGCGGTAATCTCATGAGCAAGGTCCAAGTATTTAGATACTTTTTCCTTTTCAGCTTTCACCAGATTATCATCATGTGGAACAGTAATATCAACAATCATTGCGCGGCGCGTTAATCGATCAATTATCACTATATCAGGTCTATTGGCTACAATATACCTATCAGTGATAATTGTTCGATCCCAGTAGAGCAACGCACTGCTATTTTCAAGAACTGACGCTGGGTCGTACCTATAGTAAGGCACCTCAGAATCGACAAGGCCATACTGAAGAGCAAGTTGTTGGTGGATTATCTTGGCTACTTGATTATGTCTGTGCAAGTATTCGCCATTAGCAAGATGAGAACACCCGGAGTCCCGGAAACTATATGTCTGAGGGATTCCTCAGGTTGATGACACGCTCGACATATGTCTAGAGTGCCATCTTTCATAATATGTTTCCGGTAGTTTCTCGTCTTGATAACCTCGTCCATAATTGCACAGACAAAACCCTCGGTTTCCCCAAAGAGGTCACCGAATTGCAACCAAGATACAGATGTTATTTGATCTACATCCGGTCCCGTGAGGGCCTTGTAGAAACGTCCATGCAACTCCTTACTCTTCCATATCGCCACACGATCTGAGTTACTAATTACTTTAGGCTTACGCCAGTTCTCTTTGCCAAGGGATAGTGGGGTAAAACCCTTGTCCACTGCAACGACATCCTTATGCATATCCACATTTATCTTGAGAAAATAATCTCTGAGATTGCACACCTCACGATTATGGAGGTTCTTGGCATTCAAGAAACCACGTCCCCCACACTTGCGTGGGAGGTACAATCTCATTACAGATGAACGTGGATGGTGCATCCGATATGACGTCAGCAGTTTGCGGACTTTACAGTCCAGGGAGTCCAGTTCAGTTTGAGTCCACTTTAGAATGCCAAAAGAGTATATGAGTAAGGGCATGACCCAGCTATTGTAGGCACGCACCTTATTACCACCTGATAAAAGACTTTTTAGGACTTTTTTCAGGCGGCCAAAGAAGCGTTCCTGCACTAGTTGTTTCATATTCCCTACCTCAATACCGAGTGCTTCTGACATTCCAAGATATTTATAGGTCTCCCCTTCGCAAAGTGATTTGAGAATAATAGTTTCTGAAAGTACTATATTCTCAGAGCTCACAACTCTACCTCGCTCGATATTGATTACCGCACACTTGTCTACACCAAATTCCATCCTTATGTCATTGCTAAAGGTTTGAGTGATCTTCAACAATGACACAAGGTCTGAACGCTTTGATGCATACAGTTTGAGGTCATCCATATAAAGCAAGTGAGATATGAGTTCACCACCCCTGCGAAGGCGAAAGCCTAGCTCTGAATCCATCAGCAAAGTACTGAGAGGATTAAGAGCTAGGCAAAACCATAAAGGGCTCAAACTATCGCCCTGGAAAATACCCCGCCTGATCCCTATCGGTTCTGTCAATTCAGAACTCTCAGAGATGCCTGGATGATTAAGGACTGTCATCCACTGACTCATGCACGACTCGAGAAAAGAACATAGGGTTGCATCGACCTTGTACAACCGCATGACCTCCATGAGCCATGAATGAGGCACTGAATCATAGGCCTTCTTATAGTCAATCCAAGCAGCTGTGAGATTTTTTCTGTTTCGCCGAACCTGCTGGCAAATAGCAGTGTCAATGAGGAGCAGTTCCTTCGTACCACGAGACCGGGCCTTGCATCCATTCTGTGTTGGGGCCAAAATATTATTTGCATTAATATGCATTGTTATTTTTGATGTCAGAATGGATGTAAGGAGCTTATAGATGGTAGGTATGTAATCGGTCGGTAGTTTTTGGGATCCGTGGTACTTCCGGATTTGTATAATAGGAACGAGACACCAGTTGTTAAGAATGTCGGTAGCGATCCAATGTCAACGGCGCTTTGGAATTGTATTGTATTGCGCACTACGGAACCATTTCAACCAGAAGTTGTGCAATCCATCCGGACCAGGACATTTCCAGTTGGAAGCCGGCCGAATTGCACAACCTACGTCTTCCGCAGTTATGGTTATTGGAACCATTTGTTCTACCATCGCGCATTTCTCCTTGACAATATTCATCCAAACGCCGGTTGTGTGATCAATGGGGGCCGACCAGATGCTACGCCAGAAATCTGACATAGCATCAGAAGTTGGAAACTCTCCATTAGTCACACTAACACTAGATTGCTCCCAGTTCCTATATACTTTCCGTTGGTTACTTTGAAAGATCCGATTCTGATAGTATCGGTCATTGCGCTCTTTATAACGCCTGATACGTTTTGCCCATGCATAGACTTTCTGCTTCAAGAAGTCGATGCGTTCCGTGACACAGTCCAAGTACTGGGACGGACGTGTATCTGTCCCAGCAAAAGCCTGGTTCACGAATCGCATGACCCTAGGGCGGTTATTGCCCTCCTTAAAGCAGATTAGCTTAGCAATGAGAGTTCTAGCCAGTGTGATACGCCTTTGCGGGGCCGTGCGTGGTTCAGGGAATCTAACTCCCGCGATTCGACACGCCGCAACGGCTCCACAGTATAGGATCGAATGCGTATCACTTAGGTCCTCAGATGTTAAAAGGTAATTACCTAATATCCGGTCTAGAACCCCCACTAATGCCATATTTCGTCTATGTATAGGCAACCGAGGCAAACGTGGTCTTAAATTAAGAGGCATATACCTGTACATCAGAATCGCATCCTCCAAAGTTCTCCTCAGTTGCTCATCATCCTGGTTACTTACTGTCAGATCGATACCACTCTGTAACTCCTCTTGGATGTTAATTTGCAATGCTCGGTTCTCACTTGGTATTGCATGCTGAGGTAAGTTACAAGTGGTATTAACCTGTGGTAGAGTTGAACGCAGCCGTTCAAGTAGACCCTCATCCAGCAGATGACGTCGCTGGATGGCCCGTACTTGATCCGCCAATCGTTGTGCAGTCACGGTCATTGTTGGTTCAAGCGCCTGAAACAGAGAGCGCCTGAAACAGAGAGCGCCTGAAACAGAGAGCGCCTGAAACAGAGAATATAGTTTATTATTAATTATTGTGCAGTCATATTTACCATGGCAAACGTTGTAGAGCAACAAGGCCATGAGTTGATGGCGTCTCAACAATAAATTAACACGTTTTAAAAACTTTTTTTGTACCGATTCAAGGACATCTGTATACTTTTGATAATACGGACTCCAAACTGAAACGGCATATTCTAGTTGAGAGCGTATGAGACTTTTATAGATGTAAAGAAACGTAGACGTTCGTTCACTTTAATATCAAGGTATACCTACCCATCGACAAATATAGATTTTTGTGAAACACTCCTTAAGATTCGTTATTGTTATGTCAACGTACTGCAATATTTTACAATGTTTAACAACAATGAAATGTAAATGAGGAAAATTTGCTTATTTCTTATTAAAGTTTTTTATTTATAATATAAATTATATATATTTGATTCTTTTTTTTGCTCAAAATTGGCATGAAAGTGACTTATTATCGTGGAATATCCCGTGGTATTATTTTTAACCGACGAGAAAAAACGGAGGAGGTTCTCAATTCCACACGTATATTTTTTTTTTTTTATATGTATGACCACGCATAACTTTTTACAGTGTTTTCCGATTTTGATAATTCTTTTTTTATTAGAAAGGGCAAACATCCAAGGTGGTCCCATTGTCCTCATATTAGGATCTGCTGATGATATCCTGGGGAAATTGAAGGAACTCTTCAAATTTTGGAGGCACGCTTACAGCGATTTCGGTTTTTGTCTCGGTATCGGTAGCTTTTTGGCTACATGTGCCGTATAATATACTATGACAGTATAGTACGAGTACGTTACGTGGCGATAAATTACTAAAAAGTAAGAAATAAAAATTTTTAACAAAAAATAGAACCGACTCAAAACGCACTAAAAAGTAAAAAATAACTGTGTCATTTAGTTGCTTTCATTTACTTAAGCATATCTAGGAGTCGGTGCCAGCCAAGGTTTCTACTTTCAAGGACGTTACCTAGAACCTACAAACTTCTTTACTACGTAAAATAAATGTTCCTTAAACTTGCTGGCACCGACTTCATAGATATGCTTAAGTAAATTAAAGCAACTAAATGACACAGTTATTTTTTACTTTTTAGTGCGTTTTGAGTCGGTTCTATTTTTTGTTAAAAAAATTTTATTTTCATACTAGCACTATGTACTAGTACTGCAAGCAAGCATAAAACCATGCTTTTCTTAGCACACCTGTCCGTACCTGAAACTCATAAATAAGCATGCTGTAATCCTGCTCGAAAATCAAACGTCGATTGATTATTGAGCATGCTCTAAATTAGCATGCTCATAACATGGTACTAATGAGCACTTGCTCAATAAAAGCATGCTTTCGTGCTTGTAATGAACACATCTGTCCGTACCTTTAGTATACACAATATCATAGCCTAATATGTGTATAATTTATATAGTTACGCGGAATGGTGGCATTCGTGCACAATACTGAATCACTCTAGTACTCCAAGAGAGTGCCGTCATTTATTGTGGGTGAACGATTCCTACAGTATTGTAATTATTAACATTATCTGATGTAAGTTGACGGACTCCGTGGCGCAGTGGATTTATTTATTTTTTATTTTTTTTTTATCAACTAAGGTTGGCCCTTGACTGCTATCACACCTGATGTTAAGTGATGATGCAATCTAAGATGGAAGCGGGCTAACTTGTTAGGAATAGGATGAAATCCACACTCCTTTCGGTTTCTACGCGACATAGTACCGGAACGCTAAATCGCTTGGCGGTACGTCTTTGTCGGTAGGGTGGCAACTAGCCACGGCGAAAGCCTCCCACCAGCCAGACCGAGACAAATTAAGAAAAATCTCAATCTGCCCCGCCGGGAATCGAACCCAGGACCTCCGTCGTATAAATCCACCGCGCATACCACTGCGCCACGGAGGTCGTCAAATATACTAAAACTGAAGTCCTGGGTTCGATTTCCGGCAGTGCCGATTAAGATTTTCTTAATTGATCTCGGCCGTGGCTAGTTACCACCCTGCTGGCAAAGACGTACTGCCAAGCGATTTAGCGTTCCGGTATGATGTCGGGTCGGGGTGTGACTTTTCATCCTGCTCTTAACAAATTGTGGGAGTGCAGCGAATATAATGACTTTCGGCGCGTACTGTTGGATGGGATCGTTCGCGAAGAAGTGGGACCTGTGTACTACCAGGACCTCGTGAGCTCGGCGGCCAACTTCGGCAAGCTACGGGAGTTCGCGCACCATTGGCATAAGAGGCGGAGCGTCTCGGAGCGATGAACACTGTGCAGAGGTGATGTGGAGCTGCTACGGACCGCGGCGTCGCGAGCGACGAGCGTTGTGTGACGTGCATGCCCCAGAAAGGGGAGAGTGTACATTAGGGACAAGGACAAGATGACAAAGAACTTGTAGGGAGTCAAGAAGGCGGCCCGGTGATGAAACGCGAAGAGAAGTGCGGATTCCGGGTTGCCCTCCCGAGATTGGGCCCAAATGACCGAGAGGTTGAAAGGGCCATGGGTGGTGGTGGGTTGTCCCTGCTCTTAACAAATTAGCCCGTTGCCATCTTAGATTGCATCAACACTTGCCATCAGGTGTGATAGCAGTTAAAGGCTAACTTGTAATCAATAAATAAATAAGACACGATAACGCCTTCACCGCGCGCGCCTTTTGAAATTTGTTTTGCGCGCAATACGTATCCCGGTTGTGTAAATGGTGTTCGCCTTATAAACAGTTTATCTTCATGATATTGTAAAATATGTATGTATAAAACCTATTAAGATTATTGTTAAATACACATAAACGGAATGAACCAGGATTTAGCGTGCTTTTTCTCTGCAAAATCATTCCTAAAGTAATAGATTATTTATCAACTGGCTCTTAGTTTATAACGAACTTCACTACATCACGCCATCACACCGGCGCTCGCGCATACTTCACTGCGCATTCCTTTAGTAGTCATTGTCAGAATCAGACGTCAGTTGTCAGTGCGCGATCGGTAGAGCTAAAGGGTTTCACTGTTTTTAATTTTATTTCATTTCGTATCAATAAAGAAAATGGGATACGTATACCTATTTTCCGACGGACATACGTGACAAAGGTGTTATCTACCGATATTCCCGTGGCAATATGTAGTGTAGTAATTTACTTCTTCTCATACATTAGTCAGATATTAACGTAATTTTATTGTTAACTTTGATTTTGATACTTTACAAGGCCGCGATCGAGATTTATTCAGTTTTGATGCAAATTTTGACTGATTTGTGTCGAAATTTGTGAGATGAACAACCAAAGGTGGGAGATTATAAAATAACTGATGACATCAATCTCAGTTATTAAATTACCAGAAAACTGACATCGACCTGTAATCGGACATTACCTAAATGTGTTGCGTTTTCAGTGATCGTTAGGTGTTTGTGAGTTGATTATTCATTGTGAGGATAATTTATTGACTAAAATAGATGTGAACTTTTATACTTGTGATAATTTATATTGTGAATGTTTTACAATTCAGCCATTTATGAACTTAACTTAAATTATTTTTGGACAATCGTTTACTCGTTATAAATAATTCCTCTGATTGACGTGCTGTGTTTATATAGTTATACAAAATGATTAAGCTCAATGTTAAAGCGGCATCTATTTTATTATTTGGTGAGTTATTTGTTTTTAATTATAATTTAATTTAATTCAACTACCTATTTAAATAGGGTTTTGTGCATGCACTTTTGGAGTCACGTCTGTCAATACGTAGAGAATCTACTCTACCACGTATTCGGAGAGTAGAGTTCGATTCGGAAGAAAGGAAACTCAGCAGTTGCTTGTTTACCCGACTACGGAATGAAGGGATTTTCAATACTTTCTTGTATTATATCTATATATTCTTAGGGGTCCAAGGTTCCAATTTTAATAAATTAGGTAGTTTCTGCCTTAAATCTTAGAATTTTTAATGCAAATAATTTATCTTACGATTGCAAATCTTATACGTAATGCGTAAACTTTATATATTTTGTTAACCGACTAAAAAGGAGGAGGTTTGACGGCCTCCGTAGCGCAGTGGTATGCGCGGTGGACTTATAAGACGGAGGTCCTGGGTTCGATTCCCGGCGGGGCAGATTGAGATTTTTCTTAATTTGTCTTGGTCTGGCTGGTGAGAGGCTTTCGCCGTGGCTCCAAACGGCGAAAGGGAGGGTAGTAACTAGCCACGGTGAAAGCCTCCCACCAGCCAGACCAAGACAAATTAAGAAAAATCTCAATCTGTCCCGCCCGGAATCACATCCAGGACCTCCGTCTTATTAATCCAGCGCGCATACCACTGCGCCACGGAGGCTTTCGCCGTGGCTAGTCACCACCCTGCCGACAAAGACAATGCCGATGTAGCGTTCCGATTTGGTGGAAACCGAAGAGGGTGTGAATTTCATCCTGTTCCGCTTCCATCTTAGATTGCATCATCACTTAACAGCAGGTGTGATAGCACATAGCAGTCAAGCGCCAACTTGTAGTCGATAAAAAAATCTTCAGTCACACTTGTGACGTAGCACACGTCACTTTAATTTGTTTGTCGGCGCGCGGTCGAGTTGCCGCCGCACGCTTACCTCTATCTGTAGGTATTTCGCGGACCGATGAGTGAGTCGGCCGATTTTTATGGAAAAAATACTGATATGATATTGTGATATCGAAGTCGAGCTGAAAACGAACAATGAGGGCAGAGTATGGACACCGTGAATGTGACTGGCAACGTGTCTAGAGATTCACAGAGGAAGCTGAGAGGCCAGAATAATAATGAGCTCGTAAAGTTTTTAAGCTATTGTATAGCTTCTATCGCGGGCCTTGATCGTGGAGACCTAATACAGAAATTCCGTAACGAAAAAATGTGTGCGTGTACTAGCGTACACTCGTAAGAAGTGAAACTAACTAACTAACTTATCAACATTCAAGTATTAGAAAAAATTGATACCATAATTACACCCACGTGTTAGTGTATTGAAAAATACAATCAAAAACTGAGGTTAATTTTAAATAACGTGGAAAAATAAATACCATAATTACACCTAAGTATTAGAAAAAGAGATGTAATTACTTACTTTTTTTAGAAATTCACTGGAATTAAAATTGAAATAAACCCTTTGATTTTGCTGATCACTTCAATATAACATATATATATATTTATCACGTCATTTCCATAAGTCAAAGATGGCGCGTAACGAAAAAATGTTACACTAAATTTTTGCCATCCCCGATAAAGAAGTTTCACTTCAAAAACCTAACACCTCCTGAGTATCAAAAATATAATATCAAAAGCACAATTTCGGCAATGACGTCATCGGGGCACGTTGCTTAGCGGCAAGGCGCTCTAAGTGCCCGAATTGCCAGAGAGACGTTCGACGATTGTTCGCCAACGTCCATACCATGTCGAATACACCGGTTCTCGTCCGATCACCGAAGTTAACCAACATCGGGCGCGGTCAGTACTTGGATGGGTGACCGCCTGGGAACACCGCGTGATGTTGGCTTTTTAAATTTTTATTTTTTTTAGTTTGATTTATTTTTTCTTTTTTTAATTTAAATTTATAAAAAATAATAAAAAAAATAAAACAAATTAAAATAATAAAAATCGGTCAACCATCCAAGTACTGACCGCGCCCGATGTTGCTTCACTTCTATGCAATAACTTTACCGCGGCAGTCTCCGAGTGCCACACGTCTTTTTTATGTACGTATCGTTTATACCTACGCATTTAGTGGCAAGCTGTTGATTTGAAATTACAATTAGACATTTCAATTTTAATTTGTTTCGATGACGAACGCCATCTCACCGAGCGGTAGCCGGTAGCGATAACAGAGCGAAGGCAAAGGCGGCCATCTTGACACGCCTTTTTACGTCACGTCATGGGAATTTACAAACGCTTGCCGATACTGAAACCACAAGTTTAACAGTGTCATCTATAATCCATCACAGTGTTTAGTTGATTTTCTATTGTAATTGACTATCTTAACGGACTGAGTGACGCAGTGGTATGCGCGGTGGATTTATATGGTTCGATTCCGGTCCGGTTAGCCCGCTTCCATCTTAGATTACATCATCACTTAACATCAGGTATGATAGCAGTCAAGGGCCAACGTGTAGTCGATAAAAAAAATGTGTGCGTGTACTAGCGTACACTCGTAAGAAGTGAAACTTTTTTATGACGTTATTTTTCAAAAAATAATTTACTATATGCAACTTTATAGAAATTGGTTAAATAAAGTTAAATTAGATAAAGTTTAATAAAAGGCTTTTATTATCATAGACATAAATACAAATTCTACAATTATTTCATTTTAGCTTATTACTACAAAGATTATTATTGAATTTCATTAATTGTAAGAGTTATTACTATCGTTGATGTCGTAATTACTTACTTTTTTTAGAAATTCACTGGAATTAGAATTAAAATAAACCCTTTGATTTTGCTGATCACTTCAATATAACATATATATATATATTTATCACGTCACTTCCATAAGTCAAAGATGGCGCGCAACGGAAAAATGTGACGCGTAACGAAAAAATGTTACACTAAATTTTTTTCCAACCCCGATAAAGAAGTTTCACTTCAGAAATCTTAGTAGAGCCAAGCATAAGATGCTTATTATACCACTGCGTCACGGACGCCGTCACAGCTCATATCGGCTGTATACACACCAAACTTCAGAATCATATAGATAGCGGACCACAGACAAATGACGTAAAGATTGCACAGTGGCGACGTCGCTGTAGATATACTCAATCGCAGTACTAATTTAGTGCGCTGACGTAGCGGAGGCGCGGCCGTGCTCAGTTTATCATACTACGTTTTATAAACGAAAATTTGTGTCATATTTATTGCTTCGTCATGACTATACGGCTGGGACGATTTTAATAAAATTTAGTATGGAGTTAGCTGACACCCTGGATTAACACATAACCACATGTCATCCTGAAATTTCCACGGGAACGAGAACCAAACGGGTGAAACCGCGGGCGTAAAGTAATTTTACGACTACAAATTGGCCCTTGACTGCTGTCACACCTGATGTTAAGTGATGATGCAGTCTAAGATTGAAGCGGGCTAACTTGTTAGGCGTAGGATGAAATCCACACCCCTTCGGTTTCTACACGACATCGTACACTAAATGGCTTAGCGGTACGTCTTTGTCGGTAGGGTGGTAACTAGCCACGGCAAAAGCCTCCCACCAGCCAGACCAAGACAAATTAAGAAAAATCTCAATCTGCCCCGCCGGGAATCGAACCCGGGACCTCCGTCTTATAAATCCACCGCGCATACCACTGCGCCACGGAGGTCGTCAAAATACTAATACTAGCGGCGCATGGGTGCAATGCTGGTACCAACGGCGGCGCACGCACGCTCCGCGTGACCTCCAAACGCTCGTCCCTGCATTTTGAAACATATCTTAGAAAATATTCACTTAAATTACATGCTGTAAAGGGCAATAGTGATCTATATTGAATACACAAAGTATTTAAGATACTCAATTGGATAAGGATTAATGCAGTATTGCTTAAAATCGCTTCGTAAATAAGCCATTACTGTTGGTTGAAAGTAAACGATAAAAAATGGTTATTTTGGGTTATCCCTAAGAGATAGACATATACCATCGCGGACTTTTTTGTTGATCTTTTTAAGTTGTGTAATACTGTAGAACATTATTTTGATATATCTCGTAGGGTTTAGCCAGCGTTTGCAATGTAAGCGCAAAAAATGCGGTAATTTACGCCATCACATCAGAAACCTCTAAAATTATAAGTGTTTCTCTATATTGTGCATGTATTATACACATAAACCTTCCTGTTGAACCACTCTATCTGATAAGAAAAAACCGCATAAAAATCGGTTGCGTAGTTTTAAAGATTAAAGCATACATACGGACAAACATGAAAAAGCGACTATGTTTTATACTATGCAATGATAATATGGAAAATACTCGCTATAGTTTAAATCTCTAACTTTATTTCCATCAAAGGCTTAACTAACTATAAGTACATATAAATAAATTTTTGGCTGGTGGGAGGCTTTCGCCGTGGCTAGTTACCACCCTACCGACAAAGACGTACCGCCAAGCGATTTAGTGTTCCGGTACGATGTCGTGTAGAAACCGATAGGGGTGTGGATTTTCATCCTACTCCTAACAAGTTAGCCCGCTTCCATCTTAGATTGCATCATCACTTAACATCAGGTGTGATAGCAGTCAAGGGCCAACTTGTAGGCATTAAAAAAAATATATGGTTAAAAAAAATAAAACAAGATATTTACAAAAAGAATAAGCCATCTAATTGTTCACCAAAAAGCAAGGTGTCAACACACTGGCGCTATGTCCCCTCTGAATGGCAAGGCATGGTCACCAGGACACATAGATCAGTTTGTTTATAGTTTAAATTCTAAGGCCTGTGTGCACCAAGATTTCAGTTATGATAACCAACGGTTAACATAACTTTACTATAAATTTACAGTTCACGAAAACCCGTACGCCGGTTAAGGACGTAAACGGTTATTTTAACTGAGCTTACGTCTTTAACTGGCGACGGGTTGTCATGAACAGTAAATTTTACGTGTAGCTTATCTTAACCGTTGGTTATGATAACCGAAATCTCGGTGCACACAGGCCTAATATAGCAAGTTATCGTTTAAAGCGACGTACTTGAAGCGATCGGAAGTACGTAACGCTTGAGGGCGGCACAGGCGACGCTACGTCATCGCGTAGTGGGACAAGCGAGCCGAGCGATCAGCCGACAGAGATAGGGCAAAAGCGTAGGTACTATCTAATCTAAAAGACAGGTAGCGCTATCTAAATAAAACTAATTTCATAGAAATGCTTAAGTAAATAATATTTTTTATCAAAAAATAGAACCGACTCAAAACGCACACACAAATTAAAAGGGTACCTAAGAGGTTTTCACGCGGACGAAGTCGCGGGCGACTGCTATATACCTATAATGACGTAGGCGAGCGCTAAGAAATGTTTTTTCTAATGCTCGCCTCGTTAAGGGATCAAGCGAGAGTTCAAGTCTTCACCAAGTTTCACGCGGACGAAGTCGCGGACGTTCGCTAGTAAATAAATGAATAGGACACTAACTAGTAAATAAACGGAATGAACCAGGATTTAGCGTGCTTTTTCTCTGCAAAATCATTCCTAAAGTATTAGATTATTTATCAACTGGCTCTTAGTTTATAACGAACTTCACTACATCACGCCATCACACCGGCGCTCGCGCATACTTCACTGCGCATTCCTTCAGTAGTCAGTGTCAGAATCAGACGTCAGTTGTCAGTGCGCGATCGGTAGAGCTAAAGGGTTTCACTGTTTTTAATTTTATTTCATTTCGTATCAATAAAGAAAATGGGATACGTATACCTATTTTCCGACGGACATACGTGACAAAGGTGTTATCTACCGATATTCCCGTGACAATATTTAGTGTAGTAATTTACTTGTTCTCATACATTAGTCAGATATTAACGTAATTTTATTGTTAACTTTGATTTTGATACTTTACAAGGCCGCGATCGAGATTTATTCAGTTTTGATGCAAATTTTGACTGATTTGTGTCGATATTTGTGAGATGAACAACCAATGGTGGGAGATTATAAAATAACTGATGTCATCAAACTCAATTATTAATTTACTAGATAACTGACTTCGACCTGTAATCGGACATAACCTAAATGTGTTGCGTTTTCAGTGATCGTTAGGTGTTTGTGAGTTGATTATTCATTGTGAGGATAATTTATTGACTAAAATAGATGTGAACTTTTATACTTGTGATAATTTATATTGTGAATGTTTTACAATTCAGCCATTTATGAACGTACTTAAATTATTTTTGGACAATCGTTTACTCGTTATAAATAATTCCTCTGGTTGACGTGCTGTGTTTATATAGTTATACAAAATGATTAAGCTCAATGTTAAAGCGGCATCTATTTTATTATTTGGTGAGTAATTTGTTTTTAATTATAATTTAATTTGATTTAACTATTTCAAGTAGGGTTTTGTGCATGCACTTTTGAAGTCACGTCTGTTATTACCCACGTAGCGACTCTACTATCGGTTCGGAGAGTAGAATTTGATTCGAGAGAGTTCGGAAAACTCAGCATTTGCTTGTATTATATCCCGAGGGTCCAAGGGTCCAATTATTATAAATTAGGTAGCTTCTGTCTTAATTCTTAGATATTTTAATGCAAATCTTATAGCATATGCGATGCGTATACGTTATATATTTATACAATAAAACGGAGGATGTTCTCAATTCGACACGTATATATTTTTTTATGTATGACCACGCATAACTTTTTACAGAGTTGTCCAATTTTGATAATTCTTTTTATTAGAAAGGGCACACTTTCAAGGTGGTCCTATACTTATGTTAAGATCTGATGGTGATTTCTTGGGAAAATTTAATGAACTCTTTAAATTGTATAGGCACACTTGCAGTGATTTCGGTTTTTGTGTAAGTATCGGTAGCTTTTTGGCTACTAGTGCCGTATAATATACTATGACAGTATAGTACGAGTACGTTACGTGGCGATAAATCACTAAAAAGCAAGAATTAAAAATTTTAACAAATAATAGAACCGACTCAAAACGCACTAAAAAGTAAAAAATAACTGTCATTTAGTTGCTTTAATTTATTTAAGCATATCTAGGAGTCGGTTCCAGCCAAGGTTTTTACTTTAAGGACGTTAGGTAGAACCCAAAAACTGCTTTACTACGTTAAAAAAATGTTCCTTAAACTGGCTGGCACCGACTTCATAGATATGCTTAAGCAAATTAAAGCAACTAAATGACACAGTTATTTTTTACTTTTTAGTGCGTTTTGAGTCGGTTCTATTTTTTGTTTAAATTATTTATTTTAATGAATGATTACGTATAACTTCTTGCAGGTGATTTCTCTTGATTATTCATTGTTTGTTAGTAGAAAATATTCCCATAGTGATCATGTTAGGGCCAGATGTTGAGATCCTATGAAAATCAAGGGAATTTTTCAAATTGCATATTTTTTTAAAGTGTCGGTATCTTTTTGGCTTCAAGTGCTGTTTCGTGGTACTCTTGTAGTGTAGTACGAGTAGGTTTTCTATTGGTTACTGTCAATAAAACTCTAAGTAGTAAGAAAAAAATTAAACCCACTTCAAAAACGCATTAAAAAGATAAAAATAATACGTCATTTGTAGAACATGCGCTGTAACATTGCTTTAATTTACTTATCAATACCTATGAAGTCGGTGCCATCCAAGGTTTTTTTTTCTATCTACAACAAGTTGGCCCTTGACTGCTATCACACCTGATGTTAAGTGATGATGCAATCTAAGATGGGAGCGGGCTAACTTGTTAGGAGTACGATGAATTCCACACCCCTTTCGGTTTCTACACGACATCGTACCGCAACGCTAAATCGCTTGGCGGTACGTCTTTGTCGGTGGGGTGGTAACTAGCCACGGCGAAAGCCTCCCACCAGCCAGACCAAGACAAATTAAGAAAAATCTCAAACTGCCTCGCCGGGAATCGAACCCGGGACCTCCGTCTTGTAAATCCACCGCGCATACCACCACCACTGCGCTAGTGAAAGTTGGGTATGGCAGAAGAAGCACAAAAGTAAAATAAATGCGGTAGAGATGAGAGCATTGTATGTGCGGGCTAAAACTGTGTGACAGAGTTAACAATAGTATGATAAGAGAAAAGTGTGGTGCAAAAGAAGATACAGTGACCAAAATAGAGAAAGGGATGCTTAGATGGTTTGGGCATGTAGAGAGAATGGATGAAAGAAGATTAACAAAAGAGATTTACAAGGCGAGGGTGAATGGAAATATTGGAAGGGGAAGGCCTAAGCGAATGTTCCTGGACCAAAATCAGGACATTTTAAATAATGGCCAGGTGGCGAGTACCCTAAACCGACGAACTTGTATGAAAGGATTAATGAGAGTGGAAGAAGCTAAGGAGGTATGCAAGGACCGTGGCAAATGGAGGGATGTGGTCTCTGCCTACCACTATGGGAACAAGGCGTGATGTTTATGTATGTATGTATGTATATATACCACTGTGCTACGGAGGCTGTCAGAAGGTTGACTTTAACTGGAACTTTCTACGTTGCCTAGAACCCACAAAGCGCTTTGCCACTTCGTTTAAAGCAACGTTCCTTTAACTTGGATGTCACCGACTTTATAGATATGCTTAAGTACATTAAAGCATGTAAATGACATAATTATTGCATTTCTGTGGAAAGCTAAAAATTCTTGTTGTCTGTCTGTCTGTCTGTCCGCACTGTTTATATGTTTCCCTACAACTTCCAAACGGCTTGGCCGTCCGTCTTGTCGTTCCGCGCTCTCGTTTGCACTTCAAGCCTTACATGGAACGCCTCAAAGCGAGGTAACGCCGCATGAGTCATGTTTTTCGTGCGTGCAGCCGGCTCTATCGAATTATAAGACGTTGTCACGTCAATAGGGCGGCAACCAGAGTTCACTTTCCCTTCCACGTCAAAAAGAGATGTTGTAAGGTTTTGGCTCCGTGGCGCGCTCATTGTGTTTTCTAATTTTGAAGGAATCGTAACGTTCAAGTAGATACTGTTTGTGTAATTTCTGTAATGTAATAAAGTGAATTTATACAAGTTTGAGTTTTCCTTGCTACCAACGCTCCCTGCTGCTGAGGTTATACTATATACCTGTTGAAATTCTTTACGCTTTTCAACTTCAACTCAACTCACTTACCCAGATCAGAGTAAGTTAGTAAGATGGGGAACAGGTTCGTAAACATCTTGCTTCAGTGAGCCAGAAGAAAAGCAAGGCAGGATTGAAGGTGCTTCTGGACAGGTCTTTATTGACGTCGCCATGATGCATGCCCGAGGCGCAGTGGTATGCGGTGGATTTATAAGACGGAGGTCCTGGGTTCGATTCCCGGCGGGCAGATTGAGATTTTTCTTAATTTGTCTGGGTCTGGCTCGTGTTGGGCTTTCGCTGTGGCTAGTTACCACCCTACTGACAAAGAATTTGGCGCTACGATTAATCGTTCCGGTAGATTTCGTGGAGAAACCGAAAGGCGTGTGAATTTCATCCTTATTTTTATCGACTACAAGTTGGCCCTAGACTGCTATCACACCTGATGTTAAGTGATGATGCAGTCTAAGATGGAAGCGGGCTAACTTGTTAGGAGTGGGACGAAAATTCACACCCGTTTCGGTTTCTACACGACATTGTACTGGAACGCTGAATAGCTTGGCGATATGTCTTTGATGGTAGGGTGGTAACTAGCCACGGCGAAAGCCTCCCACCAGCCAGACCAAGACAAATTAAGAAAAATCTCAATCTGCCCCGCCGGGAATCGAACCCAGGACCTCCGTCTTATAAATCCACCGCGCATACCATTGCGCCACGGAGGTCGTCAAAACAAGTTAGTCCGCTTCCATCTTAGATTGCATCATCACTTAACATCAGGTGTGATAGCAGTCAAGGGCCAGCTTGTATCCGATAAAAAAATGAATCTTTTCAGTAGCTAGAGCTCAAAAAATAAATAAAATACAAATTAACTTCGTAAAAGCAGGCTCAAGTACAAAATCCACAAGCAAGCTGTAATCAATCTCACGCAATGCACCGAATTTGACTATATTAGTGGACCCGTATGAAAAACTCTATAAAATCCCAGAAGATTTCGACATCTAGACCAGACATTTCCCTTTTCTCGAAAAAAATTGGTTGTCTGTAAAGTCGGTTTACTGACGATAGTTGAACGTGACAATGTCTTAAGAAAATACTGATGGAATGGTAGCATTTAATTGGTTATTAAAATTTTTAATTTAAGTATATTTTTATAAATATTAATTTAAATTAATAAAATAATTGATTTTGATTTTATGAATTTATATTTTAAATTTATAATAAATATATTAATTTTTAATTTAAAATTAATATATTTAATAATTATATTTAATAGACGGATGTCGAACGCTGCAGAATGAAAGGCCGATTGTGCTTCTTTGTCGTTCGTTCCGCGCTCTCGCTTGCACTTCAAGCCTTACATGGAACGCCTCAAAGCGAGGTTTCGCTGCATGGGTCATGTTTTTTCGTGCGTGCAGCCGGCTCTATCGAATTATAAGACGTTGTCACGTCAATAAACTTGTTGAGCTTACAGTGTCCTGGGAATCCCAAAAGAGCCGTTCACACTCCTGCATTTCTGCTACGCCTGATATTGAGGCCATTGTTATACTTTACTTGGTTTTTCTTCTTTCGGTTTCAAAATTTGAACCGGAGGTGCATATTTTAAACAATTTTGTGTCTAGGAACATTTTCGTTTAAAACACCATCAAAAATATTCATTAGGCGGTTTTTCGCAATTTTCACACACTTCCGGTTGACCTAGGTCAAATAGCTAAGAACTCTCCTTAATCTTTTTCCTATAAAGACGTACCGCCAAGCGATTTAGCGTTCCGGTACGATGTCGTGTAGAAACCGATAGGGGTGTGGATTTCATCCTACGCCTAACAAGTTAGCCCGCTTCCATCTTAGACTGCATCGTCACTTAACATCAGGTGTGATAGCAGTCAAGGGCCAACTTGTAGTCGATAAAATTTTTAACAAAAAATAGAACCGACTCAAAACGCACTAAAAAGTAAAAAATAACTGTGTCATTTAGTTGCTTTGACCCTTGATAAATTAATTACCTGTAAAGCCTCCTTTGGGTTGGTCAACAAGTGTCCATACATAGTTATAATGGCTCATAGTTGATTTCTCATCAGGAATAGTTAGACACAGTTATTTTTTACTTTTTAGTGCGTTTTGAGACGGTTCTATATTTGTTAAAAAATTTTATTTCTTACTTTTTAGTGATTTATCGCCACGTAACGTACTCGTACTAGACTGTCATAGTATGTTATACGGCACTAGTAGCCAAAAAGCTACCGATACCGAGACAAAAACCGAAATCGCTGTAAGCGTGCGTCCAAAATTTGAAGAGTTCCTTCAATTTAAAAGGAATCATCAAAATCGGACAACTCTGTAAAAAGTTATGCGTGGTCATACATAAAAAAAATACGTGTCGAATTGAGAACCTCCTCCGTTGTTTTTCGTCGGTTAAAAAAGGACATTATATAAACTAGGACACGTCCTGGGAAAACAGGACGGTTGGCAACTCTACAATATTGAGTTATTCTGCATAACAATCGCCCGACTTACTCATCGCTCCGCGAAATACCTACAGCTATGGCGGCCGCCGACAAACAAATTAAAGTGACGTGTGCCAAGTAACAACTTGGCCCTTGACTGCTATCACACCGATGTTAAGAGATGATGCAATCTAAGATGGAAGCGGGCTAACTTGTTAGGAGTAGGAAATTCACACCCCTTTCGGTTTTACACGACATCGTAGCGGAACACTAAATCGCTTGGCGGTACAACTTTGTTGTTAAGAAAAATCTCAATATGCCCCGCCGGGAATCCAGGACCTCCGTTTTATAAATCCACTGCCGCGGAAGCCGTCACAGCTCATATCACGGTGTTATCACTTAGAACATTTCTGAAGAAGCATATACTTGGTATAGTTCCGCCACTGTTTACTAGATGGCGGTAGTATCTTTTGTGGCAGATATTTTTCATTTAGTTTCACGCAGCATTGCAATTAATATACATTTATGTATTGATTATTATTAAACAAACTTGCCTATAAAAAACAAAAATTAATTTATTTTGGATTTTTATTGTAATTCATGTAAGTACATGGATACGTATTTTACATAAATACTTCTATCTTTTAAATATACGTTTACATTAATTTTAAATTTACGTTCCATTTTACAACATTTCAAATTGTATCTATCAAATGTCATTTCAAAGTTTGCGAAACAAACGCCATTTTTGTCATTGATCATTCGTTGTTATGTCAATGGTTGTTTTTTATTTTCATTTTGCACATAATTTGACACAAGTTTTAGCTCTTTCACTTAGCTGACATTATTTTATTATACTTACTAAAAAGTAAATATCATGAAAGGGTTATAAAACTTGTGTCAAATTATTATCCTGTAAATATCTGAAATGAAAAAATAAGAAGAGCTATATACGTAGGTACCTACTTACCATACGTCCTATAGTTATAGTTATATATATCAGAAAAGTAGTTTCGCCACCGTTCACCAGAGGCGCTGCTTTCCTTATTCCAGTTTTATATAGAGAGTGACGACTCTATACCCTATATACATCCTACTCTATGGCTCATATCGGCTGTATACACACCAAACTTCAGAATCCATAGATTAAAGACTACTAGATGGAGTCATAACGCGGCTGTAGGTTCAAGAGCGTGACAGACTTATTTCATTCGGCCTTTATTAGAAAGTGACACAAGATTATTTTTTGTCCCTTTCAGCGTGTTCGTTTTTATTATTTGTCAAGAGTGGAATTTGTGACAGACAAGGGACATATCTGAGCAATTATTAGCTTTTTATTAAATTTGCTGATAAATAATGTAACTTTGCGGTTACTATATTAATTTAAACGTTATCGTGCTATGGTGGGTTGTAATATTTTCGGCTGCAACAGTCGCAGCGAACAGAAAATCGAAGGAATTACGTTTCATACGTAAGTAGGCATAAACTTCATTGATTGATGATTTAAAGCTTAGATATGTTATTTTTTAGCAAATTTCATGTATTATGCGTTTACTAAACTATATTATATAAAGTAATATTTCGTATTTTACGATATTTTAAAACATAACGTTTTATGATGTACTTTAAATGTTGACATGACATGTCAATAAGGCTGATTTGCTGTCTCACGAGTGGACACGCTATGGGCTCTATCTAGTAGTCTTTAATCTATGTATCGGAACACAGGCAATCAAATGACGTAAAGATTGCACAGTGGCGACGTCGCTGTAGATATGCTCAATCGCAGTACTAATTTAGTACGCTGACGTAGCGGAGGCGCGGCCGTGTTCAGCTTATCATATTACTGTTATACAAACGAAAGGACCACCCATACATTGCTTGCCCCAGGAAAAATTAAATGTTTATGCGTCTCAATGAAACTATTACCTTTGGGTCGATAATCCTATCTAATTTAATAATAAATAGTATATTTGGCTAAATAGAGGGGTTATTGCATAATCAGTACCATAAACTCTTATTAAAATACCTGCCTAAAATGTTATTTTTAAACGACTTCAAAAAAAAAGGAGTTTCTCAATTCGACCGTATATATATATATTTTTTTTTATGTGTGTTCGCGCATAACTTCGTCGTTTATGAACCAATTTTGATAATTCTTTTTTTGTTGGAAAGTAGATAGTCCGGTGGTGGTACCATGATAAGGAAACCAGGATCTGATGATGGGATCCTGGAGAAACCGAGGGGAACTTTCAAAAATTGAAGGGACAACAAGTACGTTTGTTAATTTTACAATGTATATTTAGTTAACTCAGAATTGCTAAAAAACCATAAATCTCACAAGTTTTACTAATTTTTGTCCGGACCCTTTTCAAAACATCCAAAATGACTCGAGAGCATCATTACGCAGTTCCCGCTATCTTGGCTTGTCTATTTTGACAGTGTATGTCATTGTCAAAATAGTCAATCACATACTGACGATTAACGTTCCGTAATACTTAGAGTAAATAACGCAAATTTAGAGTTAGAAAGATTCCTTATTGTATATTATCTTATCTTGTTCAGTTAAGTTTTGGCAAAAAGCCTTTAAATTCACCCACTCGTCAATTAATTTTGCGTCGTCAATGTCTATGTTTTTACCTTTTAAATAGAGGACAGTGTCTTCAATAAGAGTCCACTCTGTATTGTTATTAATTTTCGGCAAAAACATCCAATCAAATTTCTCAAAATGTTTTAAAGGTTTCATCCAATCTTCAATATACTGGCTTCTTTACCACTAAAGAAATTGCACAATAATTGAATATAACATATAAGAATTATGCGAGCATAGTGCGTCTCTCGCGGGCGGCCCAAATTCTTTTTTTTAATTTATTTTTTAAAACCCGGTCTACAAATGAAACCTTCCCCGGACGCTCCCCGAATGCCCTCTAAACTAGGACAAATCCGGGGAAACCCGGACGGATGTCAACCCTATATATAATCGATGTTGACAAGTCCGTTTGTTTAATCGCACTAATCTAAGTAGACATACGACAGTCAAAATCACTGAACACTCAAAAAGGCTGTTATGTCACCTACTATCTTAAATACGAGTAGGTAGTAATGACTTATTGGTTTTATTTCCTTTGTGTCATATTACGTATGTTTATCTTATGATATTTATTTTATTATTTATTATGTTATTTATGTAATTTGTTTTGTATTATTAGGTAATTGTGTTACGTGATCTCGTCCTCACTTTGTACACTATGTAGTCGTACTCTTGTACTACTGCGCTGTCACAATCAAAAAAATAAATTTTATTTTTACTCTATGTCAACAAACCTATTCTGTGGTTTGTCGATCCGCCATCTTTGCTTGTCACCTGTTAATGTCATTGTACTTTTTTGTGCGATTGCGTTGTCACTGAATATTTTTCATTTTCTATTTTTCATGTTATTTTCAAGTTAATTTGTGTTAAAATGCATAAACGGAAACGAAAATATGAATAATATATCAATAGAAGATTGGAATCTATTAATTCATTATATTGTTGTTTATTATGAAAGTCAAGAGTGCCATATTTAATATGTATAAATACTCGCAATAGATTAAATCCTAATATAGCAAGATATCGTTTTAAAGCGACGTACTTGGAACGAACGGAAGTACGTTGCGGCCGATTCTCAATGGATCGGTCGCTAGAAGGCGGCGCAAGCGACGCTTACGTCATCGCGTAGATTAGTGCGCCGAGCGATCGGCCGACCGAGACAGAACAAACGAGTACGCTAATACGGCCTCCGTGGCGCAGTGGTATGTGCGATGAAAGTCCTGAGTTCGATTTCCGACGGGGCACATTGAGTTTTTTTTTTATAGACTACAAGTTAGCCCTTGACTGCTATCACACCTAATGTTAAGTGATGATGCAATCTAAGATGGAAGCGGGCTAATTTGTTAGGAGTAGGATGAAATCCACACCCCTTTCGGTTTCTACACGACATCGTACCGGAACGCTAAACGCTAAATCGCTTTTGCCAGCCAGACCAAGACAAATTAAGAAAAATCTCAATCTGCCCCGCCGGGAATCAAACCCAGGACCTTCGTCTTATAAATCCACCGCGCATACCGCTGCGCCACGGAGGTCGTCAGTTTTTCCTAATTTGTCAGCCAAGCAATTAAGCATACTATTACGATGTCGTGTAGAAACAGAAAGAGATGTGGATTTCATGCTACTCCTAACAAGTTAGTCCGCTTCCATCTTAGATTGCACCATCACTTAACATCAGGTGTGATAGCAGTCAAGGGCTAACTTGTAGTCGATAAAAAAAAATAGAGTACGTCGCTATTGTTGACGTCCAAAAATTTAATAAAGGCCGGTAAATCGAAAAATCGTTTTATAAGGAAAATTGAAAATACGTTAGTCGAACATTGCTGAAAAGTAAATACCGGTAGATACTTAAAGCGTCCATAAGGGCACTTCGGAACATTTTGTTAAATATAGATTAGATTTTGTTAAATATAGCAGTCGCCCGCGACTTCGAAATTTTGTAATATCTCCGAAACTATATAACTAATTAACATACTGTAAAAGGCAAATCTTATCTCTATAATATCCTTGTGATTATTAAATAATTTATTTTGATAAGGATTTAAGTTTAGTTGTATAAATAATGACGTAAACTTAAGCATATGAATTAAATGAGTTTTAAAACACAAAATGTTACATATTTGCCAAAATATAAAAGATAGATATATGCTATCGCGGACTTTTTGTTAAACTTTTTAAGGTGGACAATACTGTAGTACATTATTTTGGTCTATCTCGTAGGGTACAGCCAGCGTTTGCAATATAAGCGCAAAAAAACGTGTTTATTTACGACATCACATAAGAAACCTCTAAATTTATCAGTGTTTCCCACTATATTATGCGTGTATTATACACGTAAACCTTCCTTAAGAATCACTCTATCTATTAAAAAAAACCGCATCAAAATCGGTTACGTAGTTTTAAAGATTTAAGCATACATAGGGACAGACAAATGAAGCGACTTGATATACTATGTAATGATTTATTTGCGCGAACACAAAGGCGCTCGCAGTTCTCGATTCGCGTGAGCAATTCGCTTTGAGTTCGCGTGCCGTCCACACTGGTGACGCTAAATTATAAGTAATCTTACATTCCATTTGACGGCCGAGTGGCGCAGTGGGTAGTGACCCTGCTTCTGCGTCCTAGGCTGTGGGTTCGATTCCCACATCTGCAAAATGTTTGTGTGATGAACATGGATGTTTTCCAGTGTCTGGGTATTTATTTATATATTATAAGTATTTATGTCTAATATATATAAAATATTGATCAGTTATCATAGTACATAACACAAGCTACCTAAGCTTACTTCGGGGCTATACAGCGATGTGTGTAATTGTCCTATAATATTTATTTATTCAGTTTGCTTTGAGTCCGCGTGCCGTCCACTCTGGTGACGCTAAATTACAAGTATAGCTAGTGTTTTGTTTTTCAAACGCTTACAGTGCAAGTGTGCAATAAAAACTGCAAGAATGTGAGTTCTATTACTACGTAACGAGTAGCAATGTGTGCACACTCACACAAAGTGTCAAGTTAATTATGTCAACAAGAATGTCATGTTTGACTAGCAGTATGCTCTACTTCATTTTAACTCATTTTTTAAAAATGAATATGTCGTGTTGGTCCTGCACAGCAAAATTATATTGTGATATAGGTTAATATATATATCGGAGTATCACCATTCTTCTTGACATCATCTTTAGTGGTTATTAATCTCTTGGGCGTTTTCTAGGATTACAAAGACTTTGTCTTCACGAACAGATATATTGCAAGTTCACAATGTTTTGATACATGAAATACATTTTTATAATTCCTAACGTATTATAAAGATTCAGAACAGTAGTTTATTTACACCCATCTTACTTTACTCCCTAATTTAATTTACTTCTTAAGAACACTTTTACACTGGTCCAACTCGACCAGTGTATAAGTATATCCTCTCCGCACTCCAGACACAAACTAACTACCCAACTCCTTTATTCCCCTCAAGATGGTGTAAATACTCTACTAGGACTTTTGCGCCTGACTCTTTTATTGGTTGGAGTATTAAAACAAATCAATCATTCATTCATTTATCAAATCAAATTGAATTTAACTTTGTGTTAAAGTTTTAAGTAAGCACCTATCTCATATCTCTCATTAAATAATTAACAATTAGTTCTATTTCGATTACTTTCATAAAAAAAAATTGGTTGTCTGTAAAATCGGTTTACTGACGATAGTTGAACGTGACAATGTCTTAAGAATATAATGATGGAATGGTAGCATTTAATTGGTTATTAAAATTTTTATAAATATTAATTTAAATTAATAAAATAATTGATTTTGATTTTATAAATTTATACTAAATATATTAATTTTTAATATATAAAAATATATTAATTTTTAATTTAAAATAAATATATTTAATAATTATATTTAATAGACGGATGTTGAACGCTGCCGAACGCAAAGGCTGATTGTCCTTCTTTGTTGCTAGTTCCGCGCTCTCGCTTGCACTTCAAGCCTTACATGGAACGCCTCAAAGCGAGGTAACGACGCATGACGTCATGTTTTTTCGTGCGTGCAGCCGGCTCTATCGAATTACAAGACGTTGTCACGTCAAAAACTCGTGACATACCAAAAATAATTACATCCACAGACAGTAACATTTCCATAAACAATGACGTCTATTACAATGTTACAACAATCTATTCTAAGTCTCTAGTCTAATTTCTTCGACATATATATTAACCCATTTAAAAATATCTTAAGAACACAAATACCCACAATCATCTCAGATAGGTACCTAGTATATCTATTTTTCTTTTGTTTAAACAGTTTAATTATTGAGCTCAATTCCACGCTGTCTTGTCTACCATACCCCTAGTGTTTTTGTAAAGCATGAACCCATGATATCTATTATTATTTTGATTCATTACAAGTTAGTTTATGTAAACTAAGATGGAAGCGGGCTAATTTGTTAGGAGTAGCATGAAATCTACATTTCTTTAGTTTCTACACGATACCGGAACGCTAAATCGCTTGACGGCACGTCTTTTTTAGTAGGATAGTACCAATGACCAAAGCTATTTTGCTAAGCTAATTTGGAAAATCTATATTGGCAGTAACAAACCAATCAAGTGACCTTTGTAGAAAAATTAAAGTCGAGTCGGTCAACCTGAAGGAATGGGCAACGGAACGATTTTTCTGGCTAAATCACATTTAAATATGTAGTTTATCATCATACGATACGTTTTTTTGACATTATAAATATAATATTGGTAAAAAATTAAGTAGAGCATCATTCCGTTGGGTCATGACACGCAGCGATACAACCTACAATAGCCCGTGTACACCGAGCCGTGGTCGACTCGAGACTGATGGTTGAACTGTACTCCCCGCACCCTTCGGTTTCCCCTCGCGAGAAATAGTGGGGCGCGTCTTAGTGAATTGAACTATCAGTAATGTTACATTACATGTTATACTCGGCTTAAGGCTGATAATACGTTGAATAAAATCGTAAGAAAAATGACTTAGATAATTTATTTATTTATTTATATATACATACACATGAGGCCCTGGTTGGGCGTCGCTAACATTATTTACATTATTATTACATTAACACATTTATCATATTTATAAATTATCAATAATTACAGTATATTAAATTAAATTATATGTTTAATATTAGGTCACTAAATATAGTTAATGTCAAGAAGAGTATAATGTCAAGTAATGTATAAAGATAATGTCATAATTACAATTTAATTATGTGCATGTGTATACTGAAGCCAAACTCGATTGAGAATGCTTGTCAACAAACAAATTAAAAATGAGGGTAGAAATCACTAGTCATTTTACACCTATTTTTTTAACCGACGAAGAAAAACGGAGGAGGTTCTCAATTCGACACGTATTTTATTTATGTATGACCACGCATAACTTTTTACAGAGTTGTCCGATTTTGATAATTCTTTTTTTATTACAAAGGGCACACTTCCAATATGGTTCCATTGTCATCATGTTAGGATCTGATGATGATATCCTGGGGAAATTGAAGGAACTCTTTAAATTTTATAGGCACACTTGCAGCGATTTCGGTTTTTGTGTAAGCCTTTTGGCTAAAAGTGCTCATATACTATGACAGTATAGTACGAGTGCGTTACGTGGCGATAAATCACTAAAAAGTTACTAAAAGTGCTTTAATTTACTTAAGCACCGACTTCATAGATATGCTTAAGTAAACTAAAATAACTAAATAACGCATTTATTTTTTACTTTTTGGTGCGTTTTGAGTCTGTCCTATTTTTTGTTAAAATTTTTAGGGTTCCTTACCTTAAAAGGAAAAAACGGAACTCTTATAGGATCACTTCGTTGTCCGTCTGTCTGTCAAGACCCTTTTTCTCAGGAACGCGTGGAAGTATTAAGCTGAAATTTATATCAAATACTCAAATCTGCTGTCCCTTAGAGTCGTGAAAAAATCAAGCTTCTAGGCCAAGGCAATCAAAAGATACAGCCGTTTATGCCTAAGATTTCCCCAATTTTCGACACGGTCAAGTAAATCAAAACCTAACGGGTAGTTCCCGTAAGCTTAGGATATTGAAATTTGGTACGAAGCAACGTCATATAGCACAGATAATGAAAAAATTACAAAAACTGTAAATTTTTAGTTACATCATGTAATAAAAATATTTTTAATAATTTACACTTACCCCCTTTTCTTATGAACGCGTAGAGATATTAAACTGAAATTCATATCAAATACTTGGCTCTATAATACCTTTAAGCTATAACAAAATCAAACTTCTAAGTCAACACAGTCAAAAGATACAGCATAAGCCGCATATTTAACTCTCTACTACTCGCAGCTAGTCCTAGAATCTTGAAATTTCGCATGAAGCAAGTGAAGTGAAGTTTAGAAATAATTCCGAAAACCTTTAAATTTACGGAACCCTCGGTGCGCGAGTCCGACTCGCACTTGGCCGGTTTTTTATATTCATACTATGGAGGGTAGAGAAAAAGGAGGATCATCTGTGTATATGAAAAAGTGTCCGTCAAAATGTATTAAATGAGGATGGCGCCACAGTTGCATCAAAGTAACTCTCAAAAGAAGCGCCAAATATTGTTAGAGTATATTTTTTTTGTTTTGAGATTTACGTCCACTTGCACAACTTGTCACAACACAAATTTTACCCATAACTGTTCTGTTATTCACTCACTTTTTCATAAAATTAAATGTTTATATATCAATAACCGTACTATTTACTGTTTACGAACTAAAATCACTCTAAACGCACGTTTGGTTATAATTCTGTAAGGTTATATTTACCACAATATTTTGTACAACGTAAGTTGTTGAAGTTCTCAATAATTAACTACTTTAGTCGATAATGACATTAAATTGTTTAACTCGGCATACTTCAATTCATCTACGATTGCTACATTCATACCATACCCTGTGCATCCACTAGCGCGATTGTGGAGGATTTTTGAACTGTTATTTAACACATACAACTGGACACTTTTTGAACTTTTCTCCCATATAAGATGACTCTCCTTTCCTCTACCCTCCATAATTCATACGTATCATTCGGCATCAATCGAACGCCATTACGCGCAGTGACACACAGGTATCTTAGCGCGAAAGTGACTACTGTCTTATCGCGTCATTGTTCGGTGCTGCACTTAAAGAACCGCAAGCGAATATGAACCGTAAACCAATGCGTGGAAGGAGTATTTATAATTTTTTTTTTTTATCGACTACAAGTTGGCCCTTGACTGCTATCACACCTGATGTTAAGTGATGATGCAGTCTAAGATGGAAGCGGGCTAACTTGTTAGGAGTGGGACGAAAATCCCACCCCTTTCGGTTTCTACACGACATCGTACCGGAACGCTAAATCGCTTGACGATACGTCTTTGTCGGTAGGGTGGTAATTAGCCACGGCGAAAGCCTCCCACCAGCTAGACCAAGACAAATTAAGAAAAATCTCAATCTGCCCCGCCGGGAATCGAACCCAGGACCTCCGTCTTATAAATCCACAGCGCATACCACTGCGCCACGGAGGTCGTCAAAATATTGAATACAAAACGGAGTTAAGACGCGCAAACAATGAAATAATAATTTGTGCGCACCGCTGTGCGTGTGAGGACTTATCTATGTGTGGGTAATTGACCAACTTTGAATTCACGCGCTAATAATAGGGGTTAAAGAATGAAATTGCTGTTTTATTGTAATAGGTACTTCGAATTGACATAGAACCATGGTTTAAGATTTTAAAGTGAAACTTTTTTCATACGGTACCTGTGTAGTTCTTCTTTTAAAAAATGTGCAACATTCGATTATCAACTTTCAGTTGTTTTTTAAGCTGTTGTATAGCTTTTATCGCGGGCCTTGAGCGTGGAGACCGAATATAGAAATTCCGTAACGAAAAAACCTAACACCTCCTGAGTATCAAAAACATAATATCAAAAGCACAATTTCGGCAACGACGTCATCGGGGCATGTTGCTTAGCGGTAAGGCGCTCTAAGTGCCCGGATTGCCAGAGAGACACGGGTTCGAATCCCGTCGGTTCCAAATTTTTTTTTTTCAAGCGTGATATTTCAAAAAGTATTTTTTTTTTAAATTAATGACTTTTTGCATTATAATGCCTGCCAAAATAAAAAATGCTATGCAATAGCTTTACCGCGGCAGTCTCCGAGTGCCACACGTCTTTATTTTATTCAGCTTCGACAATAAAGATGGATATTGACAAAAAATCGTAACAAATTTTCTGTAAGAAAAAAATGAAAAGTTGTTAGTTCACTGTATTAAACATTTAAAAGGGATCATACATGAACATAATTGAGTTTATATCACAATTCGTATTAGAGGAAATGATAAATATTAATCTATAATAAAATCCTTAATTGGTCAATCACACCCACGGTGAGTTTGAAAGGCATCACGAAATTAGCTGACCGCCAATATGAACCTTATCTCATATGATCTAAGGCTGATAATACGTTGAAAAGCTCAAGTAAACCACTCGACATCAGACGAACGGCCTTCGCGCGGAAGAGACCTGTCGATGCGCCGGCGCAGTCTTATAGCGATATCACGGTAATATTAACTCGGCCTATGTATGCATTTAAATGCCTACAGCCACACGGCACGTAAACATGCTAGGGCTGTCGCCTCCAGTATTTTAATTACATTTGCCTACTTCATATTTCATTTTAAATATATATAAATATTATATAGGAGAATTACACACAACGCTATATAGCCCCAAAGTAAGCTTAGGTAGCTTGTGTTATGGGTACTATGATAACTGATCTATATTTTATATATTGTTGGTTGCAGCGGGATTTTCAAATAATATGCTGATGTCTTCAAAATCGTTTTATTCTTTCATAATCTTTTATCTAGCGCCGCATCGGAAAAGCAGTCCGTGACGAGAAAAGACGCGGTCAGAAAAACTCGACACATGCTCTTTTTAAATGAATTACAAAACCACTCAATTACAATAATTAATATTACACTCAAATATGCGTACTTTGTAACACCCAAAAGAACAGTAAAATACACCACTCGACTATTCTAACATATCCATTTTTACATTTCATTTTACGGCCTGGAATCTAGTCCTTTTGAAATCATCTCACGGTCGACGGACACAAGCTAACGTTACCATAGACAATATCGTACAGTATTGTCTATGGTAACAAATTATTATATTTTAAATGCTAACAATATATTATACATATTTACTTATAACATATAGATAAACACCCAGACGCTGGAAAACATCCATGCTCATCACACAAACATTTGCCTACTTCATGTTTCCATTTAAATGAATATAAATATCATATAGGACAATTACACACAACGCTATATAGCCCCAAAGTAAGCTTAGGTAGCTTGTGTTATGAGTACCATGATAACTGATCAATATTTTATATATATTATACATAATTACTTATAATATAAATAGATAAACACCCAGACGCTGGAAAATATCCATGCTTCTTCACACTAACATTTTTCCAGACGTGGGAATCGAACCCACAGCCAAGGACGAAGAAGAAGGTTCACCACCCACTGCGCCACTCGGCCGTCATTTAGTTACGTCAAAGCGGCACAACCGAGGCTGTCTCGCATGTCGAGCGCATACCGAGATCGATCGCGTAGGTATAGCGCGCGTTTCGTCCGCTTGTATGAAGTTGGAATATTGTTCCATAGCGATAAGGTGAATGGCTGCACTCTAAGGACCGCAAGCGAGAATGAACCTTAAACCAATGCGTAGAAGGAGTATTATTAAAGAACAATGGTCTGATATTTGTTGATGGAATTCGTAAGCGTCTACAAATGTAAACTATTACAATTTATGTAAAATAATTTATTTTATTTTTTCAATCAGTGTTCAAGGTCCGAATAAGTCCTTTAAATAAAATAAGAAATCAATAATTACATCATCATAATTGAGTATGACAAGCACGCAATAACAACAAAAAGATTCAATATGACATCTGTCGGTCAGTTTGTGACAGAGTATCGAAAAGAAAGTATCGATACTGTACACAAAGGAAGTATTTAACTGTATGTTAATTAAGTTTTAAGTAATTTCCTGAATACTATCGAGTGAATGTATCGAATGTACCTACTCGATACTCCAAAGTATCGATGCTTTTTACCCGACTGCGTCAGAAGGAGGGTTATGTTTTTCGAGCGTATGTATGTATGTATGTATGTCCATTTCTTCGGCACGCGCTACAGCCTAAACGACTGAACGGATTTTGACATGTGAGGTGTCTTCGAATTTGTAAAAATTGTGGCAGTGACATACGCTATATAAATTTTCAAAATGGCGGCTGTAAATGGGGGGAAAAAGGGGGGACGTGTATATTTCTTTCTCTTATCTTAGCAATATGGATGTCAAATGAAAGGTCGTAAAAAGACCATTTCAAAAATATAAATATCATATCATGTTTATATTACTGTTGTAACAAAAAGTGTCAAAAAGTGTACCGTCTCATTTCTATACCACAAATTAAAACTAAAAAGTCTCAAATAAAATTATTATTATAAAAACAAAAAACCCAACAGCATAGAAGTAATGAACTGAAAAGAGAAAAACAAGGATCACTATATCTATATAAAATTCTAAATACTTTATGGTGCTGCAGGCGGGGACAAACGTAGCTTTGGTAGGTCTTTCTTTCCCAGGTAGTAAACTATTTTGTCCACACCATTTTATATAGATATAGTGATCCTTGTTTTTCTCTATTCAGTTCATAAATTCTAAGCAGTTGGGTTTTTTGTTTTTATAATAATAATTTTTTATATTCACATTTGATTTTTACTAATTTAACGAAGAATTCTTATCACAACAAACTTGTGATAAAATTTTATTGTCTTTATTATTAGTCTTATTTACATTTATGTAGTCACTGTAAGCGATAAACTAATTCTGCCTCGTTGCTCTAGTGGTTAGTCTATGTCGCTTCGATCACAAGGTCCTGGGTTCGATCCCTGGGTCGGGTTACGGAATAATTCTGAGATTTTTCATTCTTCTATGAAATGTTCAGTACATTCCAAGCCCGGGGTCTGGAAGTTGGTGGTGTTACATCCCCGTGCCTCGGAGAGCACGTTAAGCTGTCGGTCACCGACTCCTAGATATGCTTAAGTAAATCAAAACAACTAAATGACAGTTATTTTTTACTTTTTAGTGCGTTTTGAGTCGGTTCTATTTTTTTTTTAATTTTTATTTCTTACTTTTTAGTGATTTATCGCCACGTAACGTACTCGTACTATACTGTCATAGTATATTATACGGCACTTGTAGCAAAAAGCTACCGTTACTTACACTAAAACCGAAATCGCTGCAAGTGTGCCTATACAATTTGAAGAGTTCCTTCAATTTCCCCAGGATATAATCGTCAGATCCTAACATGATGACAATGGGACCACCTTGGAAGTGTGCCCTTTCTAATAAAAAAAGAATTATCAAAATCGGACAACTCTGTAAAAAGTTATGCGTACATACATAAAAAAAAATAATAATAATAAAAAATGACGCAAAACGCTTTGCACGACTCCTGGGTACATCAACGACGTAGGGATGAAATCCCAGCCGGTGTCTTACAGTGTGAGACGAGTATTATCTCTGTCCTTATCTATGTCAGTTACCAAGAATGACTCAGTTGTTTTCTGTCGTTTCGATAGCTCAACTGAATTTAACTTTTGAGTCGATGTTATTTAATTGTAGTTTTTTTTGTTACAGCCTTCGCTGCCGCCTTCCTAGCCGAGACCACCGATAAATACCAAAGGTAACCGAACAATTAATGTAGAATAGAATAGAACAGAACAACACGACGTTGACGACCTCCGTGGCGCAGTGGGCATGCGCGACGGAGGACCTGGGTTCGCTTCCCGGCGGGGCAGATTGAGATTTTTCTTAATTTGTCTTGGTCTGGCTGGTGGAAGGCTTTCGCCGTGGCTAGTTACCACACTACCGACAAAGACGTACCGCCGAGCGATTTAGCGTTCCGGTACGATGTCGTGTAGAAACCGAAAGGGGTGTGGATTTACGTCCCATTCCTAACAAGTTATCCCGCTTCCATCTTAGACTGCATCATCACTTAACATCAGGTGTGATAGCAGTCAAGGGCCAAATTGTAGTCGATAAAAAAAACAAAATACAGGTCCTCGTACTTATGTCATGTTAAGTTTTTGAAATACGAAAAATAGAAAAGAAGAGACAAATATTTTTTCATATTTGCACATGAGAACCAGATATATATATATAAATTCATTTTATTATACTTTAACTTTTAACAAAATTAACTGACAGCATAACTGCACACAAAGAGAACACACAAAATAATAATTACTTCACCATTAGGGCTTTGCTTATATAACTGCCCGTAACCGTTACTTTTTGCTACAGTCTACCACAACGACACAAAACCGGCACCTCTACAGTCTATGGTTCGCAATGCTGCCAACAATACATAAATATTATATAATATTATATGGAAAACATCCATGCACATCACACAAACATTTTCCAGTTGTGGGAATCGAACCCACAGCCTAGGACGCAGAAGCAGGGTCACTACCCACTGCGCCACTCGGCCGTCACATAAATAACAGATAACATTTACCTAAATGATAATATGCCCGATTGATAAGATATGCCCGTAACGCGGACTATGTTGGTGGTGGCTGATCTGTAACAAGTGATGTCATCATCGTCATTGTCAGCCTATTAAAGGCCCACTACAGGGCCCGGCCTCCCTCCTTATAAGATAGGGATATGGAGCGTACACTCACCACGCTGTTCGAATGCGGGTTGGCGGGCTTAGGGTGATAATGTTTCATTTATTTACGATCACTATCAGATGTTGATGGTAGTGACCGGGACCGACGGCTTTTGTACATCGCTCATTAGCGATAAGACCGCCAATTGTACATTGTTTCTATTTTAAGTATTTCTGTTTGTAAGGTTTTTTATTTGGTGTACAATAGAGAAAGGAGAATGCCAGACAATGTATAGGACTTTAACCCACTAATAAAAACATATTGTACAACAATGTATTATGCATCATTTTATTGCATTTTTTTAACTATTTAATATAAATTACATTTAAAAGCTCTAGGACTTGGAGTATTCGACACGAGCCCAACGTTGGTTATCGTCCATTTCTGTATTGTTGTTCCATATAGTTGTCACACTGACATGACAGTCGCAAAGCTTCATTAAATACATTTTTAAACAGGCTTAACGACTCTGGATACCAGTCTTTTAGTGCCCACTTTTTATGAAAATATTATAAAAACGATTTCAAAGGCTAGAACCCAGTGCAACAGTAAAAATTTAAAAATGCCTAAGGTGTGTAAACTAAAAGGGAATTTTTTAACAGAATTTTATTCCGATGTCCAACAGTAAAAATGGCTGATTGTAAAACATTTATATGTAATAATAGGATATTTTTAGTATATTTACAATTTGTGTTCTTTCTGGGTTAGGATCTGGCATTCTTCTTTATTTTCATCCATTCATTAATTGCACTGTAAGAATTTAAATCTACAAAAAGTTCACGGGCCATTGGCATAGAGCTCTAAATAAAATACTTTCATGAAGGCGATTGCAGTACGATGAACTTGACCGTCGATACGAACAGCTGAGCGACGCGGCCGCCATGTTGCGCGTGACGTCACCAAGGCCAAGCCTCGCGCGTGCACGTTCAGTATGTCGATTACACAAATTAACAAAAAATAGAACCGACTCAAAACGCAGTAAAAAATAACTGTCATTTAGTTGCTTTAATTTATTTAAGTATATCTATGAAGTCGGTGCCAGCAAGTTCAAGGAACATTTATTACATACATACATAAACATCACGCCTTGTTCCCATAGGGGTAGGCAGAGACCACATCCCTCCATGTGCCACGGTCCTTGCATACTTCCTTAGCTTCTTCCACTCTCATTCCTTTCATACAAGTTCGTCGGTTTAGGGTACTCTTGACCTGGCCATTATTTAAAATGTCCTGAATTTGGTCCAGGAACATTCGCCTAGGCCTTCCCCTTCCAACATTTCCATTCACCCTAGCCTTGTAAATCTCTTTTGTTAATCTTCTTTCATCCATTCTCTCTACATGTCCAAACCATCTAAGCATCCCTTTCTCAATTTTAGTCACTACATCCTCTTTTACAGCACACTTTTCTCTTATCACACTATTTTTAACTCTGTCACACAATTTTAACCCGCACATACTCCTCAATGCTCTCATCTCTACTGCGTTTATTTTACTTTTGTGCTTCTTCTGCCATACCCAACTTTCACTACCATACATAAGTGTGGGCACCAGCACACCTCTATGCACAGCCAGCCTTGCCTTCTGGGACACTTTCTGGCTGTTCATAAATGCATACAGAGCACCATTCACCAAGTTCCCAGCATTTACTCTTCTTTCAATATCACTCTCACACGTTCCATCTTTCGTAAATTTACTACCCAGGTATACAAACTCTTTTACTTCTTCCACTTTATCTCCAACTATCACAATATTACAATCTGTCACACATTTATTTAACGTAGTAAAGCAGTTTGTGGGTTCTAGGTAATGTCCTTAAAGTAGAAACCTTGGCTGGCACCGACTCCTAGATATGCTTAAGTAAATTAAAGCAACTAAATGACACAGTTATTTTTTACTTTTTTGGTGCGTTTTGATTCGGTTCTATTTTTTGTTAAAAAATTTTATTTCTTACTTTTTAGTGATTTATCGTCACGTAACGTACTCGTACTATACTGTCATAGTAGGTATACGGCACTTGCAGCCAAAAAGCTACCGATACTTACACAAAAACCGAAATCGCTGCAAGTGTGCCTATACAATTTGAAGAGTTCCTCCAATTTTCCAGGATATCATCATCAGATCCTAACATGAGGACAATGGGACCACCTTGGATGTATGCCCTTTCTAATAAAAAAAGAATTATCAAAATCGGACAACTCTGTAAAAAGTTATGCTTGGTCATATATAAAATATATATATATACGTGTCGAATTAAGAACCTCCTCCGTTTTTTTTCGTCGGTTAAAAATAATACGTCGTACGAACATCTCGCTTACTACACTCGTCGATCATCCCACCTTTACTCCGACTGTCAGTACAATTGTTGCAAAAGGCGGGTCTTAATAATTATAAACAAAACACTTTGCATTCGACTTTGGTATTTATAACGTTTTATTTATAACTTTGAACGGAGTTTCCTCTTCAATGTTATTTATACAATTGCCTCGCTTAATATAACTCAGGCCATTTTATATTTTAGTTTCAGGCGGTAGATGTAATACAATATTGGTAGCACTGACTAAATCGTTCAGCCAACCCTATAATATACATTTCCTAAATGTTTTTGCAACAAATCTAATGTTATTAATTTAACATTAAATATTATTAAAACTATCAATATTTAATAACAACTTGCTCTTCAGTATGGCCTTGTCGATTTTGAGGTGCCTTACTATAGGTACGACCCAGCGTCAGTTCTTGAAAATAGCAGTGCGTTGCTCTACTGGGATCGAACGATTATCACTGACAGGTATATTGTAGCCAATAGACCTGATATAGTGATAATTGATCGATCAACGCGCCGTGCAATGATTGTTGATATTACTGTTCCACATGACGATAATCTGGTGAAAGCTGAAAAGAAAAAAGTATCAAAATACTTGGACCTTGCTCATGAGATTACCGCCATGTGGAATGTTGATTCAACAATGATTGTTCCTATAGTCGTTTCAGTCAACGGTCTTATAGCGAAAAGCTTTGACGAACATCTTAAAAAGCTTTCGCTTAATTGTTGGATTAACGGTCGTGTACAGAAAGCAGTAATTCTTGAAACGGCGCGTATTGTGAGAAGGTTCCTCACTCTGGAGCCCTGACCACCGGTTGCTTGGACCCCCGGGCCCCGCAGCAGGTGGAATGAATTTTTTTATAAATTTTTAATAGTGTTTTTTTTTTATAATTTTATAAGCATTGTTAAAAACTAAAAAAATAATTGTAAATAAATAAATGAGTGTCTTTAAAATACTAAGAAAATAAATAAAATGACATTTTTGGCATCACTTCTAAATATCAATGTGATCAAATCTAACCTCACATTAGCGGAGAGGCAATAAACACATGAATTGAAATAATATCCACTAAATTGAATCATTAGCAATTACTTTATTTCTTTTTTATCGACTACAAGTTGGCCCTTGACTGCCATAACACCTGATGTTAAGTGATGATGTAGTCTAAGATGGAAGCGGGCTAACTTGTTAAGTGTAGGACAACATCCACAGCCCTGTGGTCTATACACGACATCGCACTAGAACGTTAAATCTCTCGGCGGTATGACTTTGTTGGTAGGGTTATAAGGCGGAAGTCCCGGGTTCGATGCCCGGCGCGGCAGAATGAGATTTTTCTTAATTTGTCTTGGTCTGGCTGGTGGGAGGCTTTCGCCGTGGCTGGTTACCACCCTACCGACAAAGACGTATCGCCACGCGATTTAGCGTTCCGGTACGATGTCGTGTATAAACCGAAAGTGGTGTGGATTTTCGTCCCACTCCTAACAAGTTAGCCCGCTTTCATCTTAGACTGCATCATCACTTAACATCAGGTGTGATAGCAGTCATGGTCCAACTTGTAGTCGATAAAAAAAAGTCAAAAATGGCGCGTAACGGAAAAATGTGACGCGTAACGAATAAATGTTACACTAAATTTTTTTCCAACCCCGATAAAGAAGTTTCACTTCAAAAATAGGGTGATATAGCCACCAGCCAGACTCGGACCAGTTCAGAAAACCTCATTCGGCCCAGCCGGGAATCGAACCCGGGACTTCCGTCTTATAAATCCACCGCGCATACCACTGCGCCACTACAACGCGTAGGGAATGAACTTATGTGGTTAAAGATTTTTTTTGTTTAATAAATAATTTTCAATTTGTTACAGAAAAGCTTCACAGAATGATCTCATACTCTATCAAAGGCTGGGAATGACGGCAGCTGGAGCAGCAGGAGGAGGAGGAGGAGGAGGAGGAGGAGGAGATTGTAGGTAAGTAACACTTGTTGCCAATAATACTCCAACGGCCAGAACAATCACTATCTCCTCCTTCTATTACTATTTTTAACCGACGAAAAAAAACGGAGGAGGTTCTCAATTCGACACGTATATATTTTTTTTATGTATGACCACGCATAACTTTTTACAGAGTTGTCCGATTTTGATAATTCTTTTTTTATTAGAAAGGGCATACTTCCAAGGTGGTCCCATTGTCATCATGTTAGGATCTGATGAGGATATCCTGGGGAAATTGAAGGAACTCTTAAAATTTTGGAGGCACGCTTACAGCGATTTCGATTTTTGTCTCGGTATCGGTAGCTTTTTGGCTACAAGTGTTAATATACTATAACAGTATAGTACGAGTACGATACGTGGCGATAAATCACTAAAAAGTAAGAAATAAAAATTTTTAAATAAAAATAGAACCGACTCAAAACGCACTAAAAAGTAAAAAATAACTGTCATTTAGTTGCTTTAATTTACTTAAGCATATTTGTTGCTTTAATTTACAGAAACCCAACTGCTTACAAGTAATGAACTGAAAAGAGAAAAACAAGGATCACTATATCTATATAAAATTCTAAATACTTTATGGTGCTGCAGGCGGGGACAAACGCAGTTTTGGTAGATCTTTTTTTCCCAGGTAGTAAACTATTTTGTCCACACCTGCAGCACCATAAAGTATTTAGAATTTTATATAGAAATAGTGATCCTTGTTTTTCTCTTATCAGTTCATTACTTCTAAGCAGTTGGGTTTTTTGTATTTTATAATCATCGCTATATCTAATTACATAAATTATTTAAACAAATGCTATTTTATAATATTTATCTATACATTTAAATTAAATAATGACACATTATAATTTCTAAAATGGAATGAAAATAAAAAGGGGGAAAATAGTAATAATGAAAAAAAGGTTGTCCTGCAAAATATTAGATCACAATTTTTGATTCTCCAAAAAATGTTGCTTAATTAATTTTCTGAAAGTATATAAAGATTTAGCTAGTCGAACTGGTGGAGGTAAATTGCTTGTTCCTGTTAATTATGGCATCCACATGAATTAGGGTTGCCATCCGTCCGGATGTCCCCGGATTTGTCCTAGTTTAGAGGGCATCCGGGGAGCGTCCGGGGAAGGTTTCATTTGTAGACTGGGTTTTAAAAATAAATAAAAAAAAAATTGGTTGTCTGTAAAGTCGGTTTACTGACGATAGTTGAACGTGACAATGTCTTAAGAAAATACTGATGGAATGGTAGCATTTAATTGGTTATCAAAATTTTTAATTTAAGTATATTTTTATAAATATTATTTTAAATTAATAAAATAATTGATTTTGATTTTATAAATTTATATTTTAAATTTATAATAAATATATTAATTTTTAATTTAAAATTAATATAATTATAATTTTTAATTAATTTTTAATTTAAAATTAATATATTTAATAGACAGATGTCGAACGCTGCCGAACGCAAAGGCCGATTGTGCTTCTTTGTCGCTCGTTCCGCGCTCTCGCTTGCACTTCAAGCCATGTATAATACGATAGAGCCGGCTGCACGCACGAAAAAACATGACTCATGCGGTGTTACCTCGCTTTGAGGCGTTCCATGTAAGGCTTGAAGTGCAAGCGAGAGCGCGGAACGAGCGACAACTATTAAATATAATTATTAAATATATTAATTTTAAATTAAAAATTAATATATTTATTATAAATTTAAAATATAAATTTATAAAATGAAAATCAATTATTTTATTAATTTAAATTAATATTTATAAAAATATACTTAAATTTAAGAATTTTAATAACCGATTAAATGCTACCATTCCATCAGTATTTTCTTAAGACATTGTCACGTTCAACTATCGTCAGTAAACCGACTTTACAGACAACCAATTTTTTTGGTTAGTTGTGTGTCGAGGCGCGGTATTGCCTCTTTTGTGTGTTTACAATCGAGTGTCTGTGTCCAAATTTTTGCGTGTCTGTTATAGGTGTCTTTGTGTAACCATGTTTTGTATTCACTGAAGGGATAGGAACTATGGGGTTTGGTCGTATGACCTTCAGTGTTGATGCACGTCGCGTTAGTTCACGCCTCTTGTCCTGTTTTCCTAATTTTAGAGATGGCAACCCTAACATGAATGAATCGTTATCTATGTGAGGGTATGTAAAATAATAAATATGACGTAGTATAATGACGAATGAATAAAGCCAGTACAAGCCTAACGCTCGTTTGATTATACACGTCCTTACAATCTACTGATAGCGAATTTTCTTACTATTGGTTGTGAAAATATTGTAAGATAACAAGTCTATCTACCGTGTAATCACCATCACTATCAGGCTATTATCGCTTTCGGAACACTATTCAGGCTCTTTGTTTGAAGTGGGGACATGGTAAATATTAAGTTAATATAATTTTCTATTGCTAAATATAATAATTTTTCTTATGCTCATTGTAGGTATGATTTTATCGTGTATTTAAATTCATATTAAAAACAAATAAAATATAACTCATGAAAAAACCGGCCAAGTACGAGTCGGACTCGCACACCGAGGGTTCCGTAAATAATTGTATAATATGTAGTTTTGTATACTGTATCATATATAGAAAAATGTAAAATGTTACCTAAAAAGCATATCTAGGAGTCGGTGCCAGCCAAGGTTTCTACTTTAAGGACGTTACCTAGAACCCACAAACTGCTTTACTACGTTAAATAATTGTTCCTTAAACTTGCTGGCACCGACTCCTAGATATGCTTAAGTAAATTAAAGTAACTAAATGACACAGTTAATTTTTACTTTTTAGTGCGTTTTGAGTCGGTTCTATTTTTTGTTAAAAAATTTTGTTTCTTACTTTTCAGTGATTTATCGCCACGTATCGTACTCGTACTATACTGTCATAGTATATTATACGGCACTTGTCAAAAAGCTACCGATACTTACACAAAAACCGAAATCGCTGCAAGTGTGCCTATACAATTTGAAGAGTTCCTTCAATTTTCACAGGAGATCATCGTCAGATCCTAACATGATGACAATGGGACCACCTTGGAAGTGTGCCCTTTCTAATAAAAAAAGAATTATCAAAATCGGATAACTCTGTAAAAAGTTATGCGTGGTCATACATAAAAAAAAATATATACGTGTCGAATTGAGAACCTCCTCCGTTTTTTTCGTCGGTTAAAACAAAATTAGGGGTGGTTTCCTCTGATATCATTCAGGGGGATGAAAAATAGATGTTATCCGATTCGCAGACATTTTTCTAGGCATGTAATGTTTCCCCCTAACTCCTGGTTGACGTGTGTGTGACCTTTGACCTTGACAGGGTATCTAGCCAAGTATCAGCCTATTAACGGCCACTACAGGGCCAGGCCTCCCTCCTTATAGCAGAGGGGATATGGAGCGTACACCCACCACGCTGCTCCAATGCAAGTTGGCGGGCTTATGATGATAATGTTTCATTTATTAACGATCACTATCAGATGTTGACGACAGTGACCGGGACCGACGGCTTAACGTGCTCTCCGAGGCACGGGGGTGTAACATCACTAACTTCCCGACTCCGGGTTTGGAATGTACTGAACATTTCAAAGAATGAAAAAAATTGGTTGTTTGTAAAGTCGGTTTACTGACGATAGTTGAACGTGACAATGTCTTAAGAAAATACTGATGGAATGGTAGCATTTAAATTTAATTGGTTATTAAAATTTTTAATTTAAGTATATTTTTATAAATATTAATTTAAATTAATAAAATAATTGATTTTGATTTTATAAATTTATATTTTAAATTTATAATAAATATATTAATTTTTAATTTAAAATTAATATATTTGATAATTATATTTAATAGACGGATGCCGAACGCTGCCGAACGCAAAGGCCGATTGTGCTTCTTTGTCGCTCGTTCCGCGCTCTCGCTTGCACTTCAAGCCTTACATGGAACGCCTCAAAGCGAGGTAACGACGTATGACGTCATGTTTTTTGTGCGTGCAGCCGGCTCTATCGAATTATAAGACGTTGTCACGTCAGAATTGTTTCGTGACCCAAGCCAGGATTCAAACCCAGGACCTCGTGATCGAATGATACGCTAACCACTAGATCAACGAGGCAGTCACGTTGTATATACTTAGTATTTATTAACCCCCGACGCAAAAACGACGGGGTGTCATAAGTTTGACGTGTCTGTGTAAATGTGTATGTGTCTGTCAGTGGCATCGTAACTTCCAAACGGATGATCCGATTTGAATGCGGTTTTTTTGTTTGAAAGGTATATCAGTCGAGAGTGTTCTTAGCTATGTTTGGTGGAAATCGGTTCAGGTCTTCAAGGTCATCAGGTCGTTTGTTAGGTGTGATAGAAATGTTACACGCTCAGTTTGCTTGTAAGCATGTGTGTGATCTGACATTTGAAACACTAATTTCTTCTGGAACCACTGAGCTGGTCTGATGATAAGGCTCGAAGGTAGGAGACGTAACCCTGGTCTACCTTTTTAGTAAACCCATCGAGTTTGGGCTCGTTGAATTTGTCTTGACTGGTTCTTTTCATGTTCCTAATTTGGGTAGGCGGTTTTTTAACTTTTTAATTTATTAAAGTTATTTTTATTTTGCAGTTCACCATACAACTTCCGGTGTCGAAATGGCGACTGTATCAACTCCATCAGGAGATGCGACGGCACCGTCGACTGTCCGGACGGAACTGATGAAACATTCCACTTGTGTAAAGGGAACAGGTAATTAAACCCACTAGCGGACATAGCCGTAATCTGCAATATATACGCCCTGTGCCAGCGTGCGTAACTGCGCTCTACAGACTTGTAACTGACTCTAAATAAGGTGTTGTTTGTATATGGTCTGGTTATTTCTGCGCCCTGTGCCAGCGTGCGTAACTGCGCTCTACAGACTTGTAACTGACTCTAAATAAGGTGTTGTTTGTATATGGTCTGGTTATTTCTGCGCCCTGTGCCAGCGTGCGTAACTGCGCCCTACAGACTTGTAACTGACTCTAAATGCGGTATTGTTTGTATATGGTCTGGTTATTTCTGCGCCCTGTGCCAGCGTGCGTAACTGCGCCCTACAGACTTGTAACTGACTCTAAATAAGGTATTGTTTGTATATGGTCTGGTCATTTCTGCGCCCTGTGCCAGCGTGCGTAACTGCGCCCTACAGACTTGTAACTGACTCTAAATAAGGTATTGTTTGTATATGGTCTGGTCATTTCTGCGCCCTGTGCCAGCGTGCGTAACTGCGCCCTACAGACTTGTAACTGACTCTAAATAAGGTATTGTTTGTATATGGTCTGGTTATTTCTGCGCCCTGTGCCAGCGTGCGTAACTGCGCCCTACAGACTTGTAACTGACTCTAAATAAGGTATTGTTTGTATATGGTCTGGTTATTTCTGCGCCCTGTGCCAGCGTGCGTAACTGCGCCCTACAGACTTGTAACTGACTCTAAATAAGGTATTGTTTGTATATGGTCTGGTTATTTCTGCGCCCTGTGCCAGCGTGCGTAACTGCGCCCTACAGACTTGTAACTGACTCTAAATAAGGTATTGTTTGTATATGGTCTGGTTATTTCTGCGCCCTGTGCCAGCGTGCGTAACTGCGCCCTACAGACTTGTAACTGACTCTAAATAAGGTATTGTTTGTATATGGTCTGGTTATTTCTGCGCCCTGTGCCAGCGTGCGTAACTGCGCCCTACAGACTTGTAACTGACTCTAAATAAGGTATTGTTTGTATATGGTCTGGTCATTTCTGCGCCCTGTGCCAGCGTGCGCAACTGTGCCCTACAGACTTGTAACTGACTCTGAATGCGGTATTGTTTGTATATGGTCTGGTCATTTCTGCGCCCTATGCCAGCGTGCGTAACTGCGCCCTACAGACTTATAACTGACTCTAAATAAGGTATTGTTTGTATATGGTCTGGTCATTTCTGCGCCCTGTGCCAGCGTGCGTAACTGCGCCCTACAGACTTGTAACTGACTCGAAATAAGGTATTGTTTGTATATGGTCTGCGCCCTGTGCTGTGTGGCTGTTAACTTCCTTATAGTAGAAACCTGGCTGACACCGACTTCATAGATATGCTTAAGTAAATTCAATAAACTAAATGACGCAGTTATTTTTACTTTTTAGTGCGTTTTGAATTCGGTTCAATTTTTTATTGAATTTTGTTTTACATTTTAGTGATTTATTGACAGGTAACCTATTCGAACTATACTATTATACTGCACTTGTAGCCATAAAACTACCGAGAATTAAACAAATACTTACCGAAATCGCTGCTACTGTGCCTATAAAGTTTGAAGAGTTCCTTCGATTTTTCCTGGTCATCAGATCCTAACATGATGACTATGGGAACATTTTGGAAGTGTGCCTTTTTAATAAAATGTATTATCAAAATCGGATGACTGTAAAAAGTTATGCGTGATCATACATATTATTAAAAAAGACGTGCGGCACTCGGGGACTGCCGCGATAAAGCTATTATAGCATGGAATTTTTATCAACTTATGTTTACCTACCGACGACATCGGGACCGTGGCCGAGCGGTAAAGTGCTCTAAGTGCCCGGATTGCCAGAGAGACACGGGTTCGAATCCCGTCGGTTCTGCAGTTTTTTTTTTCAAGCGTGATGAAATATCAAAAGTAATTTTTTTTTTAAATTAAAAACTTTTGCAATATCACGCTTAAAAAAATAATTGCGAAACCGACGGGATTCGAACCCGCGTCTCTTTTTTTTTTTTTTTTATTTTTTTTAATCGCTATTAAAGCGGGCAAACGAGCATGCGGGTCACCTGATGTTGAGTGATTACCGCCGCCCATATACATTTGCAACACCAGAGGCACTGCTAATGTGTTGCCGGCCTTTGAGGAATTGGTTTATTCGCCCCTTAAATACACCCATGTTAAAATTAGCAGGAAATACCGCAGCAGGAAGTTGGTTCCAGATTCTGCATGTTCGCGGCAGAAATGACCTAGAAAATCTAGTGGTTGCAGAAAACCAGCCATCCAGATGGTGTGGGTGAAACTTGTTTCTACGCCGCAAGTTCCGCTGAGAGAAGACAGAGGGTGGTATAAGTTCGAATAACTCCTCGGAGCACTCGCCATTATAAAGACGATAGAACACACATAGAGAGCTGACGTCCCTACGGTGCTCTAAGGTCTCCAACTGGTTTGTGAGTTTGGAATTGTCAACAAATCGAACTGCCCGCTTTTGGATGCAATCAAGTGGAAGAAGTTGGTATTGAGGTGCTCCGGCCCATAGATGTGAGCAGTACTCCATGTGCGGACGTACTTGGGCTTTGTAGAGCAAGAGCCTATGTTGAGGCTGAAAGTAGCGTTTGGCTCGATTGAGCACCCCAAGTTTTTTAGAAGCTAACTTAGCTTTCCCTTCCAAATGATCGCGAAATTGGATTTCATTCGAGATGTCGACACCAAGGATTCCAATAGATTTACCAGGCGAAATATGAGTGCTCTGAAAGAGAAGTGATGAACATAACGCTGTCTTCTTTGCTGAAAAAGCACAGACTTGCGTCTTGGAGGGGTTTAATTGCACAAGGTTACGTGAACCCCAATCAGAGACTTGGTTTAGAGAAGCCTCAACTTCGGACACCAGTCTGGACCTACACTCCTCCAGCTGTTTAGAAGAAAGCTGAGCGCGGCCATTGTAAAGGGCGTCGCCTGTGCTATCATCTGCATAGCAATGCATGTTGTTGCTGGTAAGCATGTCATTTATGTGCAGTATGAATAGCGTGGGCGACAGCACTGAGCCTTGTGGAACACCAGCGTTAATTGACTTAGGAAGGGAGCACAAACCGTCGACTACGACTTTAACGCTCCGTTCGTTTAGAAAGCTGGCGATCCAATCGCATAGCTTCTCCGGGAGTCCATAAGATGGTAGTTTTGACAGAAGTGCCTTATGCCATACTCTATCAAACGCCTTCGCAATATCTAAACTCACCGCGAGAGCCTCTCCTTTACTCTCTATGGCTTGTGCCCAACGGTGAGTAAGGTAAACTAGGAGGTCTCCAGCTGATCGGCCATGGCGAAAGCCATATTGACGATCGCTGAGGAGTTGATGCTCTTCTAGATATCCTAGTAATTGCGCGTTGATAATTTGCTCCATCACTTTGGAGAGCAGGGAGGTTATGGCAATAGGCCTGTAGTTAGAAGGATTTGACTTATCGCCTTTTTTTGGTACAGGGTGTACCAAAGCAGTCTTCCATGTAGAGGGAACAATGCTGGAGGAGTAGGAAAGTCGAAACAAACGTGTCAGGACAGGAGTCAGCTCTGGCGCACAAGTTCGTAACACAACCGCAGGGATACCATCCGGCCCACTTGCCTTGTTGATGTCTAGGGACGAAAGTGCTTTGCGCACTTCACGCTGGGTGAAGCGTATGTCTCGCAAAGAGCTATCACACCGCGGGATGGTAGGCGGCGTTTTTCCCTGATCGTCAAGCGTAGAATTGTCGGCAAAGAGAGTCCCAAAAATTTCTGCTTTCTCTTTAGCTGAATAGGCCAGTGTGTCGTCTGATTTGCGGAGTGGTGGAAAAGAAGAACGGCAGAAGTTTCCTTGAATGGCTTTGGAAAGAGACCAAAAAGCACGTGATCCAGATGGCATTTTTAATAACCTCTGACCAATTCTGTTGATGAACTTGGACTTTGCCTTGGCAATAGTACTTTTGTAGGATTTGGAGGCAGCGTTAAAAGTTTTCTTCAGGTGTCCTGCATTTGGATCTTTTTTGTTACATGCAGTGATGGATCACTTGGTAGGAAGACTGTCTATGACCTGCAGACTTATTGCAAAGGCCATTAAACCATTTTTGAGTGCGTTCGCCAACGGGTATTAGAGCATTAGGAATATAGCACTCCATTCCTTGTAGAATCACGCTGGCAATGATCTCAGCACACTTGCTAACGTCACATTCGGAAAAACAAAGCTGCCTCCATGGATACGAGGCGTAAAATTCACGCAATCCATCCCAATCCGCCAATCTATAATGCCAAATCCGACGCTTGCCTACCTCCCGTGTGCGGGATGTTGGAGGGGTTTGCACAACAGTTTTTACCAGGCAGTGATCGGAAGAACCCAGTGGAGCTTCAACACTAACCAGGTAGTTGTCCGGGTGAGTGGTAAGAAAAAGATCTAATATAGATGGCGAATGATCGGCGATATCGGGAATCCTTGTTGGGGAATGTACCAGTTGATTGAAGCCGTAAGCCAGAACAAAGTTATGAGCTGACCTGCCAGCATGATCAGTGGTTCGTGAACCAAGCCACTCCATATGGTGGGCGTTGAAGTCACCTAATATCACCACCTCAGCTAAAGGAATATGCTCAAGCACAGAGTCGACCCCCATTTGGACGTGATCAAAGAGACGGTCTGTTTCTGCATTACCACTATGAGACCTGTATAGACACGCATACACCCGGGTATGGCCCCCATAATCAACGCGAATCCAAAGCAGTGACAGGTCCCCGACTTCAAGTCGATGTAAGCGCTGACCACAAATGTCCTCTCTAACGTAAACACAAACCCCAGCATGCGGTAGGAACCTGTGATCTAATCTATATCCCGGGTAACATAGGTACGAGATATCACCGGGAGAAGAAATCTGGGTCTCGGTTAGAAATAAGAGTGCCGGTTTAGCAGTTTCTAGGTGATGGTGAACTGCATTTAGATTGGAATGCAGACCTCTGATGTTACAAAAATGAACTGGAAATGTGGAACGAGGAACCGCTGTAGAACGTTTATTCCGTTTTTTACTTTTCATTTTTGGGTATTGACTGAAATTAAGGGGGAATAAGGGGGCGATGATTACAGCATATGTGATCCCACGGTCAAAGAAGCAGATTGGCCGCACTAGATTGCGCAGGTTGGGTGAGTTACTGGTGCGGGGGACGGAAGGGCCCCCGATCCCATCCGCTGAATGATCGGCGGGTTCCACACCGGTCTCCCACTCCGGCACGCCAGTCGTTCACCGGACTTTTTTCGTCAGTGGCGGGGCAGCCTCCAAGGACGGGATATCCAAGGTTCGGGCCCCCTCCGGACCAACGGGCGGCCAGCGGGCAACCGTTTCATCGGGTCTCCCTGGACCCCGCGCCAGCATATCACGCCTACGAAAATATGAACGACTTTTCATCCTACAACGGACCACAAGATCACACATGCTGCAACAATCGAAAGGAGAGGGAAAGGGGGGAGAACTGGCTCTTCCGCTCGCAGCCGGAACGCATTGATGCTTAGCGACTGATTACGGCAGAAGTGTGGTCGCTAGCCAGGCGGACCCGATTAAGGAACCTCCCACGAAGCCGGATATCGTCCGGATTATGTTGCGTGATATCGAACACAACGACCCAATATGGGGACCAAAGATCGCCAGAGCCTCGTTTGTCTACATGCAGGGTGCACCACGAGCAGGTGAGGTTGACTTAAGCCACTTAGATGGAAGATGGGCTTCTTACACCCCAGATTGCCAGTCTCTCTGGCAATCTGGGCACTTAGAGCGCCTTGCCGCTAAACCACGTTCCCCGATGACGTCGTTGCCGAAATTGTGCTTTTGACGTTATGTTTTTGATACTTAGGGGGTGTTAGGTTTTTTCGTTACGGAATTTTTGGATTCGGTCTCCACGCTTAAGGCCCGCGATAAAAGCTATGCAATAGCTTAAAATATACGCGTCTAATTGTGACACTCCTCCGTTTTTTTCGTCGGTTAAAAAGAGAAGAATTAAGCATATTCTTGTCCACATATCTCCCTCGGGATTCTGCCAGCAAGTCTATTTTTTTCTGGGCATGTATTCTCTCTCCCTAACTCCTGGTTGACAGCTTGATAGGGTATTTACACGGTTATAGTATGTATACAGCGTCACTTAAATATGCTATGCATGTCGAGCGCATACCAAGATCGAGGCGCGTAGGTATAGCTCGCGCTTCGTCCGCTTGTATGAAGTTGGAATTATCATTATTATCAGCCTATTAACGGCCCACTACAGGGCCAGGCCTCCCTCCTTATAGGAGAGGGGATATGGAGCGTACACCCACCACGCTGCACCAATGCGGGTTGGCGGGCTTAGGGTGATAATGTTTCATTTATTAACGATCACTACAAGTGTCAGACGTTGATGATAGTGACCGGGACCGACGGCTTAACGTGCTCTCCGAGGCACGGGGGTGTAACACCACCAACTTCCAGACTCCGAGCTTTGAATGTACTGAACATTAAAAACATAGAATAATTAAAAAGCTCAGAAATATTCCGTGACCCGACCCAGGAATCGAACCCAGGACCTCGTAATCAAAGCCACATAGGCTAACCACTAGACCAACGAGGCAGTGAAGTTGGAATACTGTATACATAATATTACCTATACTAAAGCCAAACTCGATTGAGAACGCTTGTCAACAAACAAATTAAAAATGAAGGTAGACATAACTAGTCATTTTACACCTATTTTTTTTAATTAACTGGTTAATGACGGAATTCATAACAGTAAATTAGATTAGTAAGCTTAAACTAATAAATATATTCAATATCTTTTAAATAAGATTTTTAAAAAAAAACAAAACATAATTTTAAATTTATTAGGCATGAAATGTGTTGCATTTTCTACCCTCATTTTAAATTTGTTGTCAAGCATTCTCAATCGAGTTTGGCTTTAGTATAGTACGTTGTATCACTGTACGTAAGCGTGAGAGGTTTTCAGATGCCCGAGGCGTTCGTTCCGGTGCGCGTACGGCGCGTGCGTGGACGAGGCGGCGCTCTGCAACGGGGTCAAGGACTGCGCCGACGACTCCGACGAGTACAGCTGCAGGGGCTATGATAAAGGGTACGCTTTGAATGACTTTAAGGTGGATAGGCTTGCGCTTGATTCAATCACGCCTGGTCAATGTTGGAACGCGCTCACCTAAGATGCCTATTCACTCTTGCCTTAAAGATGTTCAGATTGTAGGTGGTAGGAAATACTGGCGCTGAAAAGGTATTCCACACTTTTGCCGTTGATGCAAATATTTGGTACGAGTTGCCTGGATATCTACCAAGTGAGGGTAGGTAGGTAGGTTTAGGTTTTCTAGCGAAGGTAAGTCAACTAAGCAGGAAACAGCTAAGGTATGTCATAGCAGCGTACACAGGCCAATATAGCACCAGGTCTATGCTCTGCAAAATGGGTATTTCTGAGGAAGATCTCCAACCTAAGAGCAACCATCCAACTCTTAGAGTGGGTGTTTGAACTTATATAGGGGAGGTGAGGGCGGGGCAAGTACAAAAGATCTATAGGGGTCGAAGTGCATCCGCTACGGCGGGTCTCACTATTCTAATAATAATAATAATAATAATACCACGTGAGGGTGCCAGAGTTATCGACGTCAAGTTGTTCTGTGTTAGAAAGGGGAGAGAAGAACATGCAGTTCCTTCGCGAACTCCCAAAGTATATCCGTTAAATTATCGAGAAACAGGCAACATTGCGACGGTGCTGAGAAGTTAGCAATTTAGCCTGCGTTATCAACTTGTCGAAACTTGCCTGCACGTTGAATGAAGATTGAAAAGTGTATGACACTAAACATCCATGTTGGACGCGATCACTTTACCGACTGCGTAAGATTTTTTTGCATATTTTGGACAGTAAGTAGGTTTTTGCTTCATAAATCATGACATTAATGATTTTAGGTCAACGGGGACTACGAAATGGTAGTTGGCGACTAGTAAAATATGTGACATAAATGGCTGTATGTTTGACTGTTTTTGTTCACAGGATTTAATTTTTATCGCTCCAAGTATCAAGTTATGGTATTCTTAAGTAGAGGAATCTTAATAAAACATTTCTCGTGCAGCATCAGCTTCAGATGCGACGACGGGCACTTGATAGCCCTGTTCTCGCGCTGCGACGGCGAGCTGCACTGCCGGGACGGGTGCGAGGGCTACAGCTGCTCCGCGCACCAGTTCCAGTGCGCGCGCGCGCGTGCGAGGGCTACAGCTGCTCCGCGCACCAGTTCCAGTGCGCGTACGGCGCCTGCGTCGACAGGGGCGCGCTGTGCGACCGCGTAAGTTCTGATCATCCGATGATTCAGTTGCAAGGGGTAGGGCGGCCACTGCGCTGCTTTGCGTGTACTTTCCACTAACTTAATCCGACTTCCTGAAGTTCCAGAAGTTATAAGCAAACTATACCATGTCTTGTTCATTCCAACTGCAAATAATGTTAAGATATACGTCTCTTTTCACGCCGACATTGTTTTGTTTGTTCAGGTATTCGACTGTGTGGACGGGTCCGACGAAACGCACTTACTCTGCACGCGGACGATACCGCGCACTGGAACTAGTCTCACAGCCAGTCAGTGAGTTATGCTATACTAACTAAACAAGTACATACAAACAGAAAAAAATATTTTCAAATTTTGGTTGTCCAAAATAGTATTGAAATTCAAAAAGCTTTGACCAATATCTTAAGAAGCTTTTGCTTAGTTGTTCGATCAAGGGTCAGATACAGAAGGTTTTTGAGGCGCGTATTGTGAGGAGGATCCTCACTTTGGAGCCCTGACCACCAGTTGCTTGGGTCTCCGGGCCTGGATCCAAGGGGACTGGATTTTCTTATAATTTTTTAATTCTGTTTTTTTTATAATTTTTATAAGCATTATTAAAATTTTTAAAAAGAATTGTAAACATGTGAATGAAAACTAAAAATTATCTTAACTTCAAAATTTTCAAAAGTTTTCAATCATTTCTGAAACGTCAACTTTGCCGGTTTGTATTGACTTTACCACCGGCTCGGGGGGCAGATTTCTGATGACAAGAGCTGGCATTTGTGTGTATTGGCAGTGAAGTAGTCGGGTCAACAAGTCGTGAAAGAGTACGCAGACACTCACACACACACCAACTCAAACACACACACGGACGTGAGCTTTTATAATATTAGTCGTATTGTCTCCAGGCCGTCGACATGCGTGATGCCGGAGCACCCGGACCACGGGTGGTACGTTTCGCATGGAGACCGGGAGCTTCGCCCCGGAGTGTCAACCCCCACACTGGTGCTGGACGCTAGCTGCGACCCAGGGTACAGGCTGGTGGGGAGCGCGCGGGTCATGTGCGACAACGGAACCTGGTCCACTGACGGGTTCCCGTCCTGCGTGCGTGAGTACTTTGACATGTATATACAGCACCCTGCTGGTGGTGGACGCGGGCTGCGACCCAGGGTACAGGCTGGTGGGGAGCGCGCGGGTCACGTGCGTCAGCGGAACCTGGTCCACTGACGGGTTCCCGTCCTGCGTGCGTGAGTACCTTGACATGTATATACAGCACCCTGCTGGTGGTGGACGCGGGCTGCGACCCAGGGTACAGGCTGGTGGGGAGCGCGCGGGTCACGTGCGTCAGCGGAACCTGGTCCACTGACGGGTTCCCGTCCTGCGTGCGTGAGTACCTTGACATGTATATACAGCACCCTGCTGGTGGTGGACGCGGGCTGCGACCCAGGGTACAGGCTGGTGGGGAGCGCGCGGGTCATGTGCGTCAGCGGAACCTGGTCCACTGACGGGTTCCCGTCCTGCGTGCGTGAGTACTTTGGCATGTATATACAGCACCCTGCTGGTGGTGGACGCGGGCTGCGACCCAGGGTACAGGCTGGTGGGGAGCGCGCGGGTCATGTGCGTCAGCGGAACCTGGTCCACTGACGGGTTCCCGTCCTGCGTGCGTGAGTACTTTGGCATGTATATACAGCACCCTGCTGGTGGTGGACGCGGGCTGCGACCCAGGGTACAGGCTGGTGGGGAGCGCGCGGGTCATGTGCGTCAGCGAAACCTGGTCCACTGACGGGTTCCCGTCCTGCGTGCGTGAGTACTTTGGCATGTATATACAGCACCCTGCTGGTGGTGGACGCGGGCTGCAACCCAGGGTACAGGCTGGTGGGGAGCGCGCGGGTCATGTGCGTCAGCGAAACCTGGTCCACTGACGGGTTCCCGTCCTGCGTGCGTGAGTACTTTGGCATGTATATACAGCACCCTGCTGGTGGTGGACGCGGGCTGCGACCCAGGGTACAGGCTGGTGGGGAGCGCGCGGGTCATGTGCGTCAGCGGAACCTGGTCCACTGACGGGTTCCCGTCCTGCGTGCGTGAGTACTTTGGCATGTATATACAGCACCCTGCTGGTGGTGGACGCGGGCTGCGACCCAGGGTACAGGCTGGTGGGGAGCGCGCGGGTCATGTGCGTCAGCGGAACCTGGTCCACTGACGGGTTCCCGTCCTGCGTGCGTGAGTACTTTGGCATGTATATACAGCACCCTGCTGGTGGTGGACGCGGGCTGCGACCCAGGGTACAGGCTGGTGGGGAGCGCGCGGGTCATGTGCGTCAGCGGAACCTGGTCCACTGACGGGTTCCCGTCCTGCGTGCGTGAGTACTTTGGCATGTATATACAGCACCCTGCTGGTGGTGGACGCGGGCTGCGACCCAGGGTACAGGCTGGTGGGGAGCGCGCGGGTCATGTGCGTCAGCGGAACCTGGTCCACTGACGGGTTCCCGTCCTGCGTGCGTGAGTACTTTGGCATGTATATACAGCACCCTGCTGGTGGTGGACGCGGGCTGCGACCCAGGGTACAGGCTGGTGGGGAGCGCGCTGGTCATGTGCGTCAACGGAACCTAGTCCACTGACGGGTTCCCGTCCTTCCATTCCTGAGAGAAAAACTCCGAACAGAGCCCGAAACTGACACGGGTATAGGTTTAGAAGAGATCTCTTAGTGACGCGCGTCAACACTCACCTCCTCTGTTCAAGTTATTCTCTCTGCACAGACAAATTTGAAAGGACTCTACTAAAGCAGCTTTGGATACACCTTCTAATATGGAGGTTACTGCACTTCTAGTAATAGATCTTTTCACTACCTTTTATTCTACTTTCTTAAACTGTCCATTTGCAGGTACGTGTAAGCTGGAAAAGTCTGCCAACGTTGAGTACCGCTGCAGGATAGACGATCCCAACTCAGAGGAAACGCGCGAATGCCAGGAGCACGTGCCGGAGGGGGTGATAGTGGAGCCGCGCTGCCGCCCGCATTACTACCCCGCGGTGGAGCTGGCCTACATGTGCTGCATCAACGGCCAGTGGAACTACAAGCCGGTCTGTGCTGCTGGTGAGTGCAGACACACATATAGACAAACAGGCTGGCAGGCAGACATGCAGACAAACAGACAGGCAGATAGACATATAGACAACAGGCAGACATGCAGACAGACAGACAGGTAGACATGCAGACAGACATATAGACAAACAGGCAGACAGGCAAACATACAGACAAACATACAGACAGACATATAGACAGGTTGACAAGCAGACAGACTGACAGACAGACAGTCAGGTAGACAACAAACAGGCAGGCGGGCAGACAGACAGACAGACTTTCATGAGGCAGATAGACAGGCAAACATACAGACAGACATACAGACAGGCAGACAAGCAGACAGACAGACAGGTAGACAACAAACAGGCAGGCAGGCAGACAGACAGACAGACTTTCATGAGGCAGATAGACAGGCAAACATACAGACAGACATACAGACAGGTTGACAAGTAGACAGACTGACAGACAGACAGTCAGGTAGACAACAAACAGGCAGGCGGGCAGACAGACAGACAGACTTTCATGAGGCAGATAGACAGGCAAACATACAGACAGACATACAGACAGGCAGACAAGCAGACAGACTGAGAGACAGACAGTCAGGTAGACAACAAACAGGCAGGCGGGCAGACAGACAGACAGACTTTCATGAGGCAGATAGACAGGCAAACATACAGACAGACATACAGACAGGCAGACAAGCAGACAGACAGTCAGGTAGACAACAAACAGGCAGGCGGGCAGACAGACAGACAGACTTTCATGAGGCAGATAGACAAGCAAACATACAGACAGGCAGACAAGCAGACAGACTGACAGACAGACAGTCAGGTAGACAACAAACAGGCAGGCGGGCAGACAGACAGACAGACTTTCATGAGGCAGATAGACAGGCAAACATACAGACAGACATACAGACAGGTTGACAAGCAGACAGACTGACAGACAGACAGTCAGGTAGACAACAAACAGGCAGGCGGGCAGACAGACAGACAGACTTTCATGAGGCAGATAGACAGGCAAACATACAGACAGACATACAGACAGGCAGACAAGCAGACAGACTGACAGACAGACAGTCAGGTAGACAACAAACAGGCAGGCGGGCAGACAGACAGACAGACTTTCATGAGGCAGATAGACAGGCAAACATACAGACAGACATACAGACAGGCAGACAAGCAGACAGACTGACAGACAGACAGTCAGGTAGACAACAAACAGGCAGGCGGGCAGACAGACAGACAGACTTTCATGAGGCAGATAGACAGGCAAACATACAGACAGACATACAGACAGGCAGACAAGCAGACAGACTGACAGACAGACAGTCAGGTAGACAACAAACAGGCAGGCGGGCAGACAGACAGACAGACTTTCATGAGGCAGATAGACAGGCAAACATACAGACAGGCAGACAAGCAGACAGACTGACAGACAGACAGTCAGGTAGACAACAAACAGGCAGGCGGGCAGACAGACAGACAGACTTTCATGAGGCAGATAGACAGGCAAACATACAGACAGACATACAGACAGGCAGACAAGCAGACAGACTGACAGACAGACAGTCAGGTAGACAACAAACAGGCAGGCGGGCAGACAGACAGACAGACTTTCATGAGGCAGATAGACAGGCAAACATACAGACAGACATACAGACAGGTTGACAAGCAGACAGACTGACAGACAGACAGTCAGGTAGACAACAAACAGGCAGGCGGGCAGACAGACAGACAGACTTTCATGAGGCAGATAGACAGGCAAACATACAGACAGACATACAGACAGGCAGACAAGCAGACAGACTGACAGACAGACAGTCAGATAGACAACAAACAGGCAGGCGGGCAGACAGACAGACAGACTTTCATGAAAATATTAACAATAATTTCAGAGTGCGGCACTTTGCCGAGCGGGGCTCAAGCGCTGATAGCGGGGGGTCGGCCGGCGGCGCGCGGGGAGGTGCCGTGGCACGCGGGGCTCTACAAGTTGGGGCTCTACGACAAGTTTGAGCAGATCTGTGGGGGGTCGCTCGTCAGTACGAGGGTCGTGCTCTCGGGTGAGAAATCTTACGAGAACTCTAAATTCAAGCATACAAATTCCAATTAAAAAATTCAAATCTTCTTAATATATATAAATCTCCTGTCACGATGTTTGTCCGCGATGGACTCCTAAACCGCTTAACAGATTTCGTTCAAATTTGCACGCAATAAGCAGTTTGGTCCAACTTGAGAGATAAGATAGCTCAGATCTTTAATTATAGTCGCAATTTTATTTTATTGCAAATTATTTGTCAACTACTAGCTACAATTCAATAGCATGATTACCACGCGTTATTGAGGCTAATGTATAAATTATATATTTTTTTGTAGTAAACGAAATTGTGTGAAATTCAATTATTTCCAATTTTTAATCTCTAAATCTGCATGTCGGATTGTAAATAATTTTGTTTATTATGAAAGCTAGACTCAAAAGTGAAATAGACTATTTAATACAAGCTATACACATCAGCTTGCCATAAATATATATTGTTAATGTTAATGTACTGTAATATCGTACAATGTTTAACGAAAATGTAGATCTTTAGTACACGGGACGGGACGGAGGATATAGCTTGACGGGAAACTATAAAAAAATTTAATTGAGAGGGGTAGCGGGGAAAGAGCACACTTTATATGAAAGTCTGTCTTTAAAATTAAAAGGGTACCTAAGAGGTTTTCACGCGGACGAAGTCGCGGGCGACTGCTAGTACATATATACAATAGTCTTTAAATTCATAAGTTAATTCGAACATTTGTTGTTTGCTGGAATGTCTGGTTTCATAATTGAGCAGCAACAGCTACTTCCGGTTTCTATATCGTCGACCGGAAGTGATGAAGATGAGTAAAAATTACAAAAGTTATGAAAAACCTGAACTTTTGTTTCACACCGATTTCTAAAATGTAAAAGGCTAATTTTAATATAAAATATGTAATTATTAATATGTATGTATCGAACGGTATTTGATACGGCGCTCCATTTGACGCCGTAAGCATTGACATGTTAATAGTTAGTACTATGGACTTCGGGTGTAATGCAAAATTCACGACAAAACTGTCCCGAATTAGCTTATATATACCAACTAAAACATTGTAATATATGTCTTACACTATTGTTATACAGTCTAATTTGCAACGGTCTAATTGCTTGCAATAAGTAATCAGCTTTGACTGACGGTTGCCATGGCAGCCTTTTTTGACATGGCAGCTTCTCGTGAAAATAGGACAACATAAATGGTGTGGAGTAGGTAGCCTTGAATTTTTTTTGGCATATTTAACATTATATATTATATTCACAGCAAACGTTAAATGTATCAGTGACCTCTACATGCTGGGATAAATCTAGTACCAACCAATATATTTTTTATTACAATGACGTTAGGTCACTGTTTTAAATAACTGTTCCAAATTTCATGTAGATAATTCTTACAGTTATCAAAATAATCGTGTATGAAGGACGGACCGACGGACGGACGGAAGGGTTCCATTTTACTATTATGGTATAACTTCTTTGATTAATATTCATAACATAATAAATAAATGTTTATTAATTAAAATAATTTTCAATTAAAAAATGAAGGAATTAAAAAATTCAATTATTAAACAACAAAATAACTCTATGCAGTCGTTGTTCTAAAACATTAATGACGTGTGTTCTCTCAGTAAGCTAATATGAGACTGAATGCGATTAGAAATCTTTTTCGCGTTTGAGCTCTCTTTTGGTTCGGATACTTTGGACGACCTCCGTGGCGCATTGGTATGCGCGGTGGATTTATAAGACGGAGGTCCTGGGTTCGATTCCCGGCGGGGCAGATTAAGATTTTTCCTAATTTGTCTTGGTCTGGCTGGTGGGAGGCTTTCGCCGTGGCTAGTTACCACTCTACCGACAAAGACGTACCGCCAAGCGATTTAGCGTTCCGGTACGATGTCGTGTAGAAACCGATAGGGGTGTGGATTTCATCCTACCCCTAACAAGTTAGCCCGCTTCCATCTTAGATTGCATCATCACTTAACATCAGGTGTGATAGCAGTCAAGGGCCAACTTGTAGTCGATAAAAAAAAAATACTTTTTAGCGCTGACCCGAAGTCCATAGTATTAATATGTCAATGGCTGTAAGGTAATTATTGCTTGTTTTCTATTCCGTTCCTAATAAAATAAATGGGAGGCTAAGTATAGATTAGCTTTGAGTGCTCTCCCACAATATGATATCTATACTTGGCCTTTATGTATATTAAAATAGAAGGGATGGTTATGTATTGTGTGGCACAATATTTTGGAATAAATATCTTTTCTCTTCTCTCCATCATAGAAATCTTAAAAACAACAGAATCCTCTGCGGGGCTAGAATATACAAGGGACATTTTATCCACGGGAGGAGGAGCAAATTCGTTCTCCCGTTTTTATCTACTCTCCGGGCACACCGTAGGGAATAAGATCCCTGGTAGATAAAAGGAGGAAAAACATTGTAGATCGGGGAAAGGGTGGGGATAAGATCTCCTCCACGCGTAATGTCATCCGTTTCTGTTGCTTTGCAAGATTTCTATGGTTGAAAGACTTTGGGCTTGGGCTGGGTATTGCACGCTGTCACTATAGTGTCGTGTAGTGTGGTGAGACGGGAGTGGTATATCGGTGTATTCACAATCCACACAGCTGCGCACTGCATTTGGGATGAGCTGGAGCAGAAGAAGTACCCCGAGTCCCAGTACGCGGTGGCAGTGGGCAATCTGTACCGCCAGTGGGAGCACCCGCACGACGAGCGACACGCGCAGCGGTCCGAGGTGAGAGTTGAGACACGACACGACACCGCCAGCGGAGTGATCGCACACGCCGCACCGCCAGTGGAGCACCCGCACGACGAGCGACACGCGCAGCGGTCCGAGGTGAGAGTTGAGGCACGACGCGACACCGCCAGCGGAGTGATCGCACACGCCGCACCGCCAGTGGGAGCACCCGCACGACGAGCGACACGCGCAGCGGTCCGAGGTGAGAGTTGAGACACGACACGACACCGCCAGCGGAGTGATCGCACACGCCGCACCGCCAGTGGGAGCACCCGCACGACGAGCGACACGCGCAGCGGTCCGAGGTGAGAGTTGAGACACGACACGACACCGCCAGCGGAGTGATCGCACACGCCGCACCGCCAGTGGGAGCACCCGCACGACGAGCGACACGCGCAGCGGTCCGAGGTGAGAGTTGAGACACGACACGACACCGCCAGCGGAGTGATCGCACACGCCGCACCGCCAGTGGGAGCACCCGCACGACGAGCGACACGCGCAGCGGTCCGAGGTGAGAGTTGAGACACGACACGACACCGCCAGCGGAGTGATCGCACACGCCGCACCGCCAGTGGGAGCACCCGCACGACGAGCGACACGCGCAGCGGTCCGAGGTGAGAGTTGAGACACGTTTAGTTGGTTCTTAGTAAATATATTTTATTTAGTCTTCTCCCTAATCTATTTTTGGTTTTATCTGATGATATACTTATATATACATCTTCGTTTTTTCTGAAAACTAATCAAATTAGCTTAAGATAATTACGTGACACGTTTGCCATTTTCGTTTGATCCATTAGTTATGGATCCTGTATAGATTAGGGGAAGACAGCCTGCTCTCTCTTTCTTATGTACCTAACTGTACTTACGTTGGAGTCGCGCATGTTGTGGCAGCCTGTGAGTGGGTGTGTGACATTACGATTTGGAAATATCTCTATTTTATTAAACTCTCTCTCTGATTTGTTATAACTTGTTGGTGCTCTATATAAATACATAATTCTAGCAAGGATATTTATTAAGCTATTGTATAGCTTTTATCGCGGGCCTTGAGCGTGGAGACCGAATACAGAAATTCCGTAACGAAAAAACCTAACACCCCCTGAGTATCAAAACATAATATCAAAAGCACAATTTCGGCCACGACGTCATCGGAGTGATCGCACACGCCGCACCGCCAGTGGGAGCACCCGCACGACGAGCGACACGCGCAGCGGTCCGAGGTGAGACACGACGTGCACCGCCAGCGGAGCACACGCCGCACCGCCATAGCCCAGAGAGACACGGGGTTCGAGTGAGAGTTGAGACCCGTCGGTTCCGAAATTTTTTTTTCATCTCCCTAATCTATTTCTGGTTTTAGCGTGATATTTAAAAAGTCCTTTTTTTTTTTCAAATTAGTTAAGATAATGACTTTTTGCCATATCATCCATTAGCTTGGACAAAAAAATTCTCTTGCGGAACCGACGGAATTCGAACCCGCATGTCTCTGGCAATCCGGGGTGAGACATTGCGATTTGGAATTTATTAAACTCTCTCTCTGTTTTGTTATAACTTGTTGGTGCTCTATATAAATACATAATTCTATACTAAAGCCAAACTCGATTGAGAATGCTTGTCAACAAACAAATTTAAAATGACGGTAGAAAATGCAACACATTTTGTGTCTAATAAATTTAAAATTATGTTTTGTTTTTTTATAAAATGTTATTCAGTAGGTAAACACAAGTTGATAAAAAATGCTATGCAATAGCTTTACCGCGGCAGTCTCCGAGTGCCACACGTCTTTTTTTTTTGTTTTTTCTAGGCATAAGTTCTCTTTTAGCAACATGAGTAGATAAAAGGTACAGAGACAAAGCTTCATACCTACTACCGCGCGAATCGGTCGCACTACTACAAGCACGCGGGGCATGTGTGAGTGACCACCAGCCGCTTGTCGCGTACGCGGCGTGACTGGAAAAAACCGGTTTGCGCTGGGACAGCTAGTTGACAATCTTAGGGTCATGTCAGTGCGACACGTTGTTTAATTTGTCTTAACCTATTGTGACAACCCTACTAAAATAGATAACAATTTTGCACGTCCATAAGAAGCTTTGTCTCTGTTCCGTTTATATACTCATGTGATTTAGCTATCATGTTGTATACAAAATTAAAAATGAGAATATTACAACTCCCATTGTATATTCTTATTATTCCATATTTTGAAGACCTCCGTGGCGCAGTGGTATGCGCGTTGGATTTAGACGGAGGTCCTGGGTTCGATTCCAGATTTTCTTAATTTGTTTTGGTCTGGCTGGTGGGAGGCCGTGGCTAGTTACCACCCTACCGACAAAGACGTACCGCCGTTCCGGTACGATGTCGTGTAGAAACCGATAGGATAGGGGTATATTTCATCCTACTCCTAACAAGTTAGCCCGCTTCCATCTTAGATTGCATCATCACTTACATCAGGTGTGATAGCAGTCAAGGGCCAACTTGTAGTAGATAAAAAAATCGTCATTGTTGTGCATTCGAGGTTTAGGACATACCTGTCCGACTATTTAAGCATATCTAGGAGTCGGTGCCAGCAAGTTTAAGGAAAATTTATTTAACGTAGTAAAGCAGTTTGAGGGTTCTAGGTAACGTCCTCAAAGTAGAAACCTTGGTTGGCACCGACTCCTAGATATGCTTAAGTAAATTAAAGCAACTAAATGACAGTTATTTTTTACTTTTTACTGCGTTTTGAGTCCGTTCAATTTTTTGTTAAAAATTTTTATTTCTTTTTTTTTTTTTTTTATTTTCGTGATTTATCGCCACGTAACGTACTCGTACTATACTCTCATAGTATATTATACGGCACTTGTAGCCAAAAAGCTACCGATACTTACACAAAAACCAAAATCGCTACAAGTGTGCCTATAACATTTGAAGAGTTCCTTTTTCCCTAACATGATGACTATGGGACCATATTGGAAGTATGCCCTTTCGGAACCTCCTCTGTTATTTGACGTGACAACGTCTTATAATTCGATAGAGCCGTCTGCACGCACGAAAAAACATGACGTCATGCGTCGTTACCTCGCTTTGAGGCGTTCCATGTAAGGCTTGAAGTGCAAGCGAGAGCGCGGAACGAGCGACAAAGAAGCACAATCGGCCTTTGCGTTCGGCAGCGTTTGACATCCGTCTATTAAATATAATTATTAAATATATTAATTTTAAATTAAAAATTAATATATTTATTATAAATTTAAAATATAATATCAATTATTTTATTACTTTAAATTAATATTTATAAAAATATAATTAAATTAAAAATTTTAATAATCAATTAAATGTTACCATTCCATCAGTATTTTCTTCAGACATTGTCACGTTCAACTATCGTCAGTAAACCGACTTTACAGACAACCAATTTTTTTCGTCGGTTAAAAATCGTCATTGTTGTGTATTCCAGGTGCAGGGCATATACCTGTCCGAGTACTACAGCGGTAGAGAGACGTTCTACGAGAACGACCTGGCCATAGTCGTGGTGGCGACTGCCTTCGAGTACCGCTTGCATGTGCAGCCGGTTTGCCTCAGTTTTGACTACCAGTTCAATGAGGAGCTGATGCAGAAGGGGAATCTCGGCAAGGTACGTGACCTATTGGCCTAATGTAATATTTTCTATCATTTATTAACTTACAATTATTTTTAAAATTATATTTAAGAATAAACATAACATCAAAAATTGCGGAACCGACGGGATTCGAACCTGCGTCTCTCTGGTAATTAGGGCACTTAGAGCGCCTTACCGCTAGGCCACGGTCCCGATGACGTCGATACCGAAATTGTTGAATATTATGTTCTTGATATCCAGGTATATGGCCTGTAACTTTTAATTTTGGATTTTATGTCTATTCTTAAATATAAATAATCCCAAAAGTGTGGGTAAACTCTTTTCAATAAAACTAACAAATAATTTTTAAAATTACTGCGGGGCTCCGGGCCCAAGCAACCGGTGGTCAGGGCTCCAGAGTGAGGTACCTCCTCACATTACACCGTCTAAAGGACTACTGCCTTCTGTATCCGACCCTTGATCCAACAACCAAGCGAAAGCTTTTTAAGATGTTGGTCAAAGCTTTTCGCTATAAGACCGTTGACTGAAACGACTATAGGAACAATCATCATTGAATCAACATTCCACATGGCGGTAATCTCATGAGCAAGGTCCAAGTATTTTGACACTTTTTCCTTTCCAGCTTTCAGCAGATTATCGTCATGTGGAACAGTAATATCAACAATCATTGCACGGCGCGTTGATCGATCAATTATCACTATATCAGGTCTATTAATCATTACGGCTAATAATGAATAGACCTGATCTTAATTGATTGGGAGGCTTTTGTATTGGCTAGTTACGTTACGTTTAGCGTTCCGACACGACGTCGTGCAAAAACCGAAAGGGGTGTGGATTTTCATCTCACTTCTAAATTATAAAAACAAAAAACCCGACTGCTAAGAAGTAATGAACTGACAAGAGAAAAACAAGGATCACTATATCTATATTTAACTCTAAATACTTTATAGTGCTGCAAGCGGGGACAAACGTAGTTTTGATACATCTTTCTTTGCCCAGTATGCTTTGTTTGTATTTTATTTGAGATTTTTTAGTTTTATTTTGTGGTACAGAAATGACAAGGGCGCGGGTAGTTGCAGACATTTTTTGTTAAAACATGTGATCTTCTCCTCTATTTACAGACGCCATTTTGAAAATTTATGTATCACTAGCTGACCCGGCAAACGTTGTTTTGCATTAAAAATTTTAAAAAAATTGGATGAAAATTAGATAGTAGCCGATTCTCAGACCTGCTGAATACGCATACAAGATTTGGTAAAAATCGGTAAAGCCGTTTCAGAGGAGTATGGCAACGAAAACTGTGACACGAGCATTTTATATATTAGATAATATGTCATTACCATATGGTTACGCCGAATTATAGTATGTTAACATATCATAAAATAAGGACATAGATGCATTCCTAAAAACCCAAGTCCCCTACCTTTTAGACAGACGACCAATGGCGGGCTGACTACCAACACAAGCGGCCAATAAACGCGCCTGGAACTACATCGAAGTGTATCGAAGCTGTCAGTCTGTGTGTCTGTCAGTTATTGTTACAACTCTGACACGGGAAGAGTCGCACGTCTCCTTAAGCCGGGCGCCCATTGTGATTTTTTGTCACAGTAACATTTTGTTGCCGTCACCCTCTGTCACCATCAAGGCGCCCACTGTAGGTAACTGTCACCGGGTGACAAAGTGAACTTATTTCAGTTCTAGATCGATTTCAATTAGGTTGCTGTAATATGTTCTCTCAGAATACACGAAAATAAATTAAAACGAAAAAGACGCTAAAGAGTGTATCCTATATGTACACTGAAAGATTACCAAAATATATTTATTTTATTCTGAATTAAACTGAACACTTTAAGTTTATGCATACATTTTTTTAATTATATATGGTTTATTGTAGGCAAGGGATCACATAAGAAGCGAAAAAAATATTTAACTAATTAATGGGGCACCCAAAAAAACTGAAAATTATAAATTTCCATACAATAATTTGTTTCCTTTATCTAGAAATTACTTTTAGTCTGCTTAAAAATATGAATAATTTTATAACATTTTGAGGTATCTCCTTTCAAACAAAAAGTGATTAATTTTTATGTGTAGCATACGTGTAATCGGAACTTTCAGCAGCCCAATGGCGAAAAGTCGCCCAGTGAGCGCACTCGCATAGCGATGCATAAGTCGAGTGACAGTCACGTCGCCAGCAGACGAAACTATTTGTCACCGTATTGTCACGTCACCTTAGTGAGCGCACTCTCTAATATCTTCATTGCACTCGATTAGGTGACTTAAATTCACGGCGACAAAAACTCACAGTGGGCGCCCGGCCTTATACTATAAACTATATACTATAATGTACTGTACCCCGAAGGACATCGTTACATATTCCTTCGGGCATAAAGTTCATTTGTGACCGCAATCTAGTGCAGTGCAAGTTCTGGAAGACGTGAGGGAGCCCTGCGAGCCCACAAGGCTAGTGTCGTTTGCTCCTGTCTTTGTCCTAATTTGTATTTTGCATCTATTTCTAATACAGTCCACTCAATTAAATCCAATAAAATAACATACTATAAAACGGCGCGATCAACACAGTTCGGACGAATTCAAAGACACCTCATGTGTCATAAAAATTTTTAACAAAAAATAGAACCGACTCAAAACGCACTAAAAAGTAAAAAATAACTGTGTCATTTAGTTGCTTTAATTTACTTAAGCATATCTATGAAGTCGGTGCCAGCCAAGTTTAAGGAACATTTATTTTACGTAGTAAAACAGTTTGTGGGTTCTAGGTAACGTCCTTGAAAGTAGAAACCTTGGCTGGCACCGACTCCTAGATATGCTTAAGTAAATTAAAGCAACTAAATGACACAGTTATTTTTTACTTTTTAGTGCGTTTTGAGTCGGTTCTATTTTTTGTTAAAAATTTTTATTTCTTTCTTTTTAGTGATTTATCGCCACGTAGCGTACTCGTACTTTACTGTCATAGTATATTATATGGCACTAGTAGCCATAAAGCTACCGATACCGAGACAAAAACCGAAATCGCTGTAAGCGTGCCTCCAAAATTTGAAAAGTTCCTTCAATTTCCCCAGGATATCATCAGCAGATCCTAACATGAGGACAATGGGACCACCTTGGATGTATGCCCTTTCTAATAAAACAAGAATTATCAAAATCGGACAACTCTGTAAAAAGTTATGCGTGGTCATACATAAAAAAAAAAATGTACGTGTCGAATTGAGAACCTCCTCCGTTTTTTTTCGTCGGTTAAAAATCCGTTCAGCCGTTTAGGCTATAGTGCGTGCCAAAGAAATGGACATACATACATACGCTCGAAAAACATTACCCTCCTTCTGACGCAGTTGGGTACAAATTATCCCGCTTCCATCTTAGATTGCATCAACACTTACGATCAGGTGTGATATCTGTTGGGGTCAGGTGGCGGGCTGGGGTCAGACCGGCGCGGGCCCCGCAGCGGCTGACACGCTGAAGGTGCTGGAGCTGCCCGTCGTGCCCACCAGGGAGTGCAAGCGGCGCACCCCCGTGGGGTACAGGTCCTACCTGGTGGGGGAGAAGATATGCGCAGGCTTCCACAATGGTAATCACATATTATTATTAGTATTTATGAATAATATATTCATTACTTATCTTAGCACCCATAACACAAACTACGCTTACTTTGAGCACATGAGTAGATATAAAAATTTTTAACAAAAACATAACAGACTCAAAACGCACTAAAAAGTAAAAAATAACTGTGTCATTTAGTTGCTTTAATTTACTTAAGCATATCTATTAAGTCGGTGCCAGCAAGTTTAAGGAACATTTATATAACGCAGTAAAGCAGTTTGTGGGTTCTAGGTAACGTCCTTGAAAGTAGAAACCTTGGCTGGCACCGACTCCTAGATGTGCTTAAGTAAATTAAAGCAACTAAATGACACAGTTATTTTTTACTTTTTAGTGCGTTTTGAGTCGGTTCTATTTTTTGTTAAAAAATTTTGTTTCTTACTTTTCAGTGATTTATCGCCACGTAACGTACTCGTACTATACTCTCATAGTATATTATACGGCACTAGTAGCCAAAAAGCTACCGATACTTACACAAAAACCGAAACCGCTGCAAGTGTGCCTATAACATTTGAAGAGTTCCTTAAAATTTTCCCAGGATATCATCATCAGATCCTAACATGATGACAATGGGACCTCCTTGGAAGTGTGCCCTTTCTAATAAAAAAAGAATTATAAAATCGGCCAACTCTGTAAAAAGTTATGCGTGGTCATACATAAAAAAAATATATACGTGTCGAATTGAGAACCTCCTCCGTTTTTTTTCGTCGGTTAAAAAGGTACAGAGACAAAGCTTCATACTACCGCACGAATCGGTCGCACTACTACAAGCACGCGGGGCGTGTGTGAGTGACCACCAGCCGCTTGTCGCGTACGCGGCGAGACTGGAACAAACCGGTTTACGCTAACACAGTTAGTTGACAATCCTAGGGTCATGCCACTGCGACACGTTGTTTGTATGGTTGTTTAATTTGTCCTAATCTACTATCAAATAGGTAACAATTTTGCACGTTTTTAAGAAGCTTTGTCTCTGTTCCTTTTATGACTAGAAAGCGATAGTGTATTGTCCTAAAATGTATATTTATTTACAAGCTACCTTTATGTAAGATATTTTTTTTGACGTGACAACGTCTTATAATTCGATAGAGCCGGCTGCACGCACGAAAAAACATGACTCATGCGGCGTTACCTCGCTTTGAGGCATTCCATGTAAGGCTTGAAGTGCAAGCGAGAGCGCGGAACGAGCGACAAAGAAGCACAATCGGCCTTTGCGTTCGGCAGCGTTCGACATCCGTCTATTAAATATAATTATTAAATATATTAATTTTAAATTAAAAATTAATATATTTATTATAAATTTATAAAATCAAAATCAATTATTATATTAATTTAAATTAATATTTATAAAAATATACTTAAATTAAAAATTTTAATAACCAATTAAATGCTACCATTCCATCAGTATTTTCTTCAGAAGTTGTCACGTTCAACTATCGTCAGTGAACCGACTTTACAGGCAACCAATTGTTTTTAACAGGCACATCCCTCCGCCGCGGTGACAGTGGGGGAGGGCTGGCATTTCCTACTCAAGTTCAAGGCGTCACAAGATATTTCCTCCTCGGTATGTATCTACAAACTTACTAATATTATCACCATCATTGTTATAGGAGAGGGGATGTGGAGCGTACACCCACCACGCTGCTCCATTGCGGGTTGGCGGGCTTAGTATGATAATGTTTTATTTATTAACGATCACTATCAGATGTTGATGTCAGTGACCGGTAGTGACGGCTTAACGTGCTCTCCGAGGCACGGGGGTGTAACACCATCAGCTTCCCGACTCCGGGCTTGGAATGTACTGAACATTAATAATACAACAATTAAATTTAATTTGACGGCCGAGTGGCGCAGTGGGTAGTGACCCTGCTTCTGCGTCCTAGGCTGTGGGTTCGATTCCCACATCTGGAAAATGTTTGTGTGATGAGCATGGATGTTTTCTAGTGTCTGGGTGTTTATCTATATATACTTATATTATAAAGCTGAAGAGTTTGTTTGTTTGTTTGAACGCGCTAATCTCAGGATCTACTGGTTCAAAATGAAAAATTCTTTTTGTGTTGAATAGACTATTTATCAAGGAAGGCTTTAGGCTATATAACATCACGCTGCAACTATTAGGAGCGAAGAAATAATGGAAAATGTGGAAAAAACGGGGGAAATTATTCATCCTTAAGGGCTTCCGTTGCGTGCGCTGCGAAAACGGCTCAAGATACCAAAAATATATGTATGAAAGAATTGTTCCTCTTGAAATGATCAACAACAAATGTCCACGACAGTATATGTCTATCTTTTAAGATTAACTCGCTAGAACCGTTTTTGTGGTAATCAAATTTCGTCGAAATTAATGCATTTGTTAAGAGTTGTATCAACGTAATAATATGTACTGTAATATCGTACAATGTTTAACTAAAATGTAGATCTTTAGTACACGGGACGGGACGAAGGATATTGGTGGACGGGAAACTTAAAAAAATTAAATTGAGAGGGGGAGAGGGAATGAGCACACTTTATATGAAAATCTGTCTTTAAAATTAGAAGGGTATCTAAGAGGTTTTCACGCGGACGAAGTCGCGGGCGGCTGCTAGTATATTATAAGTATTTATGTATAATATATATAAAATATTCATCAGTTATCATAGCACCCATAATACAAGCTACGAGTACGCTTACTTTGTGGCTATATAGCGATGTGTGTAATTGTCCTATAATATTTATTTATTATTGCATTTGTTGCCAGGCATAGTGTCGTCGAAACCCCCACGCTCTGCCCGCCCCCTTCGAACTATCACCAGATTCGAGCGAGTCGCCAAGCACGAGACTATGATCAAACAACACTGGACGCCGTGATTTGTTCCTTTATCACAAGGGGGGTTGACTCCACTTTGGAGGAAAAAGTGGGGTGGACTCTACATTGTAGGAGAGGAAGGGGGTTGACCCCACATTGTAGGAGAGGGAAGGTGGGTTGACCCCACATTGTAAGAGAGAAGGGGTAAGCATTTATCGTAAAAGGAAAAAAGGGGGATTGATTTCGAATGTGTCGGAGAAGGGGGTTTGCATATATCAAAAAAGGGCGGTTGACTACTCAATGTATGGAAGAAGGGTGATTGACTTCCCTGTTATGTAAACTAAAGGGTATTGACCACTGTTTTGTGTATCCCCTTTTTACCCCCTTCAATATTTAGTCATTTTTTAATATTACAGTAGAGGTATGACATAGTATTTCTTTTTTTGTTATACTTTTTAAAAATTTCCCCTTTGACCGTTACCATTGTTCGACACTTTCATTACATTTTTCGTTCACTGTTACATTGTTCGTTCCCTATTACTAAACTATTTTGAAAATCTTGCCCTTATCACGGGAGGGGTAATTAACAGCTAACCATTACTATAATTTACTTCCTAAAACCCCTCGATTATTGCACATTATGAAAATGTTTTCTAAGTTCTGAATTAGACATTAACAGTTTATAAAATGTTATCTATCCACTGAATTCCCCCCCATCACTTCCACTATATTACCCCCTCTGACGTATAACAGATGTAAGGGACTCGTTACTGATACTAAAAACTCCGAATCATGTCTTAAATCACTGGTTTAAATTTTCGTTTATATGTCCCTTACAGCGATATTTTTTGGTTTAACTACTTGTGGACCCCCTCCCTTCCCTTTCTACCAAGAGGTAATACTAAAGTACAGTACTCGAAGTACAAGAATATATTCACAATATATGTAAATCTAAATCAATAGAATCGTGTTACCATTTATTTATAAATTGCAATTTAGATTTAAGAAGTAACTCAAAAATTTAATTATTTTGAAAGTGTTTATCCCGGTAGATATGTTATTAAATATGAAAGTATATAAAGGAGATAATTCATTTTGGGCCTTTTTTGAAAGTGCCGGCCAACAAAAAGAATACTGCATATCGTTGTAGCAAAGTAGGAGTGCATCGAGTTGTTCTGCAGGTTTAAAGTTTCATAATTTTCATACATTTTATTAATTTTTAAAAGTACCCGGGGGTTATCTATAAATTACGTCACACGAATTTCATGATTTTTGCCCCTCCCCCCGTCCTTGTCACAGCTGGTCACATTTGTAATTGTAATATCCCCTCTCCCTAGTGTGACATCACAAATTTTGTAAATTATTAAATGAAAACAACAATTCTGAAATTAGTTTTGTTTCCAAATTCCATAAAATTAACAAAAAAACGATTAACTACATATATTAATTATGGAAATCATCGCTAGGCGCAATGTGTTTGGCGGCATTTATCAAAGGGCGCCGCGACGGTCGGCCATTCACTCTATAGAGCGAGTGTTTTAATACTTAGATTATAATAAATTTTGAAATGTGACGTCACAAAATTTAGAACCCCTCCCACCCCGTTGTCACACAATGTCACACTTCGTCGGCCCCCCTACCTCCCCCTTCACGTAATTTATGGACCCCCCCCCCCACCGACCGGCACTTTCAGAAAGGGCCCAAACATGTATGGAGCCTGAATATTCTCCGTTACAGATATCTTTTTTATCTATGTACTTGCAATCTACTGTGTCATAAATACTCCTAAATAATCTACAGGGCGTCCCAGGCTATGCCACATGGAGGGAAAGTACCTTAATTATTGTAGCTGGAACATTTTACTGGAAGAAGACTTTATTTTATTTTTAAAAATAAGTTAAACTGCATTCATACATTTTTAACTAATTGTCTGGTTTAACCGGGATTCGAACTCGGTGCTCGAACGCGATGCTCGGTAGCCGCGGGACGCCCTGTATATAATTACAGCGCCATCTATGAGTCACTGTATGAACTTCGTGTGGTTATGCAGTCTTACAGTAGTTATGTAATTGATATATAGATGTCGCTTATGAAGTTATAGCTTAATTCGTTACAGCTGGGAGTCTATTGACCCCTCACGTATTTTTATTGTAATCAAAGTTTTGAATTAAATAATTTGTAGCCTTTTCAAATCATGACCAAAAATAAGACCTTACATGACAAAACTATGAACAAATTTATAATTTATTTGAAATTTATGTAATTTTAAATCATTATTTATTTTTTATATTATGACGATATGTTTAACTGATTGTAGCTCAAGTTAATCATTGATAGACAGTAAACAGTGGCGCGCACAAGGTTTTTAACTAGGGTAGGCATTATAGGTACTATCTATATGAAATGGAAAATTCCTCTTCCAATACTGGTTTGCATATCTTTAGGGTAGGCAGTGTATTTTGCATTTATGAAGTGCACACCACTGATAGTGAACTCAAATAGGTTGTATAATATAGGTTATTAAAACACGAGTGTATTTCATAAAACTGTGATGTTTCATTATGGAGACACAAGTGCCTTAATACCACCACTGTTTCGATATTTTAACAATAAAAAATGTAGCAACACTATGATAATGAAAAAACCACTTAATACTATTCACATTGACATATTAATGCTATGGACTTCGGGTCAGCGCTAAAAAGTGTCCGAACCAAAAGAGGGCTAAAACGCGAAAAAGATTTCTAATCGCATTCAGTCTCGTATTAGCTTACTGAGAGAATACACGTCAATAATGTTTTAGAACAACGACTGCATAGAGCTACTTTGTTGTTTAATATTTGAATTTTTTTATTTCTTTATTTTTGAATTTAAAATAATTTTTACTAATAAACTTTTATTTTTTATGTCATGAATATTAATCAAAGAAGTTATACCATAATGGTAAAATGGTACCCGTCCGTCCGTCGGTCCGTCCTTCACACTCGATTATTTTGATAAATATAAGAATTATCTACATGAAATTTGGAATAGTTATTTAAAACAGTGACCTAACGTCATTGTAATAAAAAATATATTGGTTGGTACTAGATTTATCCCAGCATGTAGAGGTCACTGATACATTTAAAGTTTGCTGTGAATATAATATATAGGTTAAAGATGCCAAAAAAAATTCAAGGCTACCTACTCCACACCATTTATGTTGTCCTATTTTCACGAGAAGCTGCCATGGCAACCGTCAGTCAAAGCTGATTACTTATTGCAAGCAATTAGACCGTTGCAAATTAGACTGTATAACAATAGTATAAGACATATATTACAATGTTTTAGTTGGTATATATAAGATATCTCGGGACACTTTTGTCGTGAATTTTGCATTACACCCGAAGTCCATAGTACTAACTATTAATATGTCAATGACTATTCACAAAGTTCCTATTTAGTAGTCAGTATTTTTAATTGGAAAGACTCCTTTCCGGCGCATTTTACAGGAAAAAAATAATTGAGAGGTGTCAAGGGACACCCGGATGGAACGAAGTTCCTTTCGGTTAATTAGTGAAGGAATTGTAATAAAATTTTATTTTTTTTAAGTAATAATAATATTTGTTGTTGTACACCGAAACACCAGAGGGCGCCACGAGAGCGCGAGACAGCATACAGCGCGGGCGCCCCCGCCGCTCACGCGCACACACATCAAAGGCGGCGGCAAGATCCTTTGATCAAAAAGTGTCGTGACAACTTTTCGTACGAATTTTTTCCGTCTAGCCCCCTTTCACAACGCGCGATAAGGAACTTCGTTCCAACTGCTTTTGGGCGCCATTTTTTCAATATGGCGGCGCGAGCGGCAAACATACGAGGTGGCAAAGTTGAAATTTGGAAAGAGTATATCAAAATGTATAAAATTGCCAATTTTCAAAACTCCCGGAAATCTTTCCAGGTAACCTCTATTTTTTCGACCAAATGACTGTACTAGTTCATAACAAATTATTTATTTTTACTATTAACTGTTGATTGGATCGTTTTGCCTTTACTGTTATCTTTGTTAATCTTTTATGTATTAAAAAGTTTTATTCTTGCCAGAAGGTGTCCCAGACAGCTACACTAAGCCAAGGTTACTACTTTAAGGACGTTACCTAGAACCCACAAACTGCTTTACTACGTAAAATAAATGTTCCTTAAACTTGCTCACACCGACTTCATAGATATGCTTAAGTAAATTAAAGCAACTAAATGACACATTACTATATTATATTTTTTACTTTTTAGTGCGTTTTGAGTCGGTTTTATTTTTTGTTAAAAAAATTTTCTACCTTCATTTTAAATTTGTTTGTTGATATACTTTCCACATTGATTTTGGCTTTAGTATATATTAGCTTTTTTATAATCGAGTACAAGTTGGCTCTTGACTGCTATCACACCTGATGTTAAGTGATGATGCAGTCTAAGATGGAAGCGGGCTAACTTGTTAGGAGTAGGACAAAAATCCACACCCCTTTCAGTTTCTACACGACATCGTACCGGAACGCTAAATCACTTGGAGATACGTCTTTGTCGGTAGGGTGGTAACTAGCCACGGCGAAAGCCTCCCACCAGCTAGAGCAAGAAAAATTAAGAAAAATCTCAGTCTGCCTCGACGGGAATCGAACCCAGGACCTCTGTCTTATAAATCCACCGCGCATACCACTGCGCCACGGAGGCTGTACATAGAGGAGTATGCCAACACTTATTTATGGTAGAGAAAGTTGTGTATGATAGAGGAACCGTGAAAGTCAAATAAATGCAGAAATGAGAGCATAGAGTACTAGTGGAGTGAACCTGAGTGGTAGAATTAGCAATAGTGTGAGAAGAGAGCAGAGTGATATATAAGTGACGACCTCCGTGGCGCAGTGGTATGCGCGGTGGAGTTATAAGACGGAGGTCCTGGGATCGATTCCCGGCGGGGCAGATTGAGATTTTTCTAAATTTGTCTTGGTCTGGCTGGTGGGAGGCTTTCGCCGTGGCTAGTTACCACCCTACCGACAAAGACGTATCGCCAAGCGATTTAGCGTTCCGGTACGATGTCGTGTAGCAACCGAAAGGAGTGTGGATTTTCGTCCCACTCCTTACAAGTTAGCCCGCTTCCATCTTAGACTGCATCATCACTTAACATCAGGTGTGATAGCAGTCAAGGGCCAATTTGTAGTCCATAAAAAAAAAAGTATTAAATAGAAAATTTAAAAACCCCCGACCCAAATATAGATTAAACTTCGGTCATTCTTAGCAAAAATATAAATCGGTTTATCCGTTTCATTCCGGCATTCCAGGGTTTCATATGCCACATCCCATTTCCAGCATCAGCTCCTCGTCGTAGAAACATGAAAAGAACCAGTCAAGACAAATTCAACGAGCCCAAACTCGATGGGTTTACTAAAAAGGTAGACCAGGGTTACGTCTCCTACCTTCGAGCCTTATCATCAGACCAGCTCAGTGGTTCCAAAAGACAGTGTTTCAAATGTCAGATCACACGCATGCTTTCAAGCAAACTGAGCGTGTAACATTTCTATCACACCTACAAACGACCTGATGACCTTGAAGACCTGAACCGACTTCCACCAATCATAGCTAAGAACACTCTCGACTGATATACCTTTCAAACAAAAAAAACCGCATTAAAATCGGATCATCCGTACATACAATTACACAGACACGTCTAACTTATAACATCCCGTTTTTGCGTCGGGGGTTAAAAAGAAGATGTAGTGACTAAAGTAGAGAAAGTTATGCTGAGATGGTTTGAACATTGAGAGAACGGGTGCATCCCAGTAGTACCCCCTAATTTTAGTTCTATAGAACTGTTGATACACCATATTAGTGCTTAGTGTCCCATTAGTTCTATATACAACTAATGGGACAAAATTAAAGAAATGTCGATATCAACATCTTGTTTGTACGTTACATATAAATTACCTAGTTTTTATAAGTATAATATGAAATCTCTTTTGTTTGCAATAATAAATGTCCACTTAAATTTGAGAGTATCTACATAAACTGAAATGCATTATGGTGAAGTATCTAAACATATATCGAATACAGCTTTGCTTAAATTGCACAAAACGTCAGTAACAATTTATTTCTTTAATTGCTGAAGATTACTTTGGGAATGAGGAAAGATTAAAATAAGCTTTCAAAAAAGCTTTTGGCGACATGCTAAATATAATAAAAATGATATTGAGATTTGTGATATAATTTTTTTCTAAGCTGGATAGTTTGCGCGAAAGATACTTCCAAAGTGGTAAAATGTGTCCCCCTGTAACTTCTTAAATAAGAGAATATTTTTTAGACACTACAACTACTTGGTTTTAAAAACTTACCTTTTGTCGCAAGGGACATTTTTTTGTTAAAAACAAAATGAAATATCAATTAAAATAATATAAAGTTTATAAGTTATATGCTATAAGCAAAGTCAAAAGCAAAAACTATGCTACAGTACTATATAGAACTATTGGGATATAATTTGACAGCGCGGAAAGTATCCCAACAGTTCTGTAGAACCAATGTATGGGGTACTACTGGGATGCACCCGAGAGAATGAATGAAAGGACACTTACGAATGGCATTTATAAGGGAGAGTGAATGGAATAGATTACGTCTTTAAAAAAATCACTGCAAAATTGTGAAAGGAGATGGTCCAAAATTGTATGGAGCACAGACTCACATTCTGTACATAAGTTGAAAAAAACTACATGTATTAATAATCTAGTTTTGATTAGCCAAATCTCCGAATTCACTTTTATTTGGGTGAAATATTATTTATTCTCTCCAAAACAATGCAACACTTTACGTAAAATCATGGCGGATCTTAGATAAATTATATTATCTATGGTAGATATTCTCCAGGTAGCAGATTGATGTTGTTTTGACTTTTGCTGTCAGTGTTTATTGACGTATGGCCCATTTGATTTGATGGTTACTGGTTAGGCATAGGTACCTAACAACCTAATAATCAGATTAATACCGTTTTGTTCACATTATAGCTAAGATGTCTATGTCTAAAATATATTATAGCTAAAAACAAAGCCCGGAACACGGAAGAAAAGACTTGTCAAAAATGACATATTTTGAGTTTCACAAATCAATGTCACCGCATCTTTATCACCTACAGACTAATATTAGAAAGACGCCATCTTTTAATACATCAAAAACTAGGAATTTCAATTTTAACCAACGTTTTATTTAGTTCGTTTCGTTCGCTAATTTTATTTTTGATAATATTATTGTATTTTTTCCATTTTAATGGTATGTGGTACAAGAGTGAAGCGGAAATGGACCATCTCCTTTGTGATTACAGTACATAAAAACGAAACCAAGAGTGTCGATTTTCAACTTATTTAAATAATGTCAACTGTTACAAAACTAAGTGACATGGATTCTTTTCTTATTTTTTTCAGAACTGGTATAACTGTGTGACAGAGTTAAAAATAGTATGATAAGAGAAAAGTGTGGTGTAAAAGAAGATGTAGTGACTAAAATTGAGAAAGGGATGCTTAGATGGTTTGGACATGTAGAGAGAATAGATGATAGAAGATTAACAAAAGAGATTTACAAGGCGAGGGTGAATGGAAATGTTGGAAGGGGAAGGCCTAAGCGAATGTTCCTGGACCAAATTCAGGACATTTTAAATAATGGCCAGGTGGCGAGTACCCTAAACCGACGAACTTGTATGAAAGGATTAATGAGAGTGGAAGAAGCTAAGGAAGTATGCAAGGACCGTGGCAAATGGAGGGATGTGGTCTCTGCCTACCCCCTATGGGAACAAGGCGTGATGTTATGTATGTATGGTATAACTTGGCCTCTCGTTAGGAACCAGATTATCGTTGAGTTTTGGGACACCCTGTATATATGTTATTTATTACTAGTTAGCCCTTGACTGCAAGCACACCTGATGGTAATGGATGATGCAATCTAAGTTGGAAGCGTACCGGAATCGTACCGGAACGCTAAATCGATTAGTGGTCCGTTTTTGATGGTAGGGTGGTAACTAGCCACGGCTGAGGCCTCCCACCAGCCAGACTCGGACCAATCCAGAAAATCTCAATCGAACCCAGGACCTCCGCCTTATAAATCCACAACGCTTACCACAATGCCACGGAGGTTACATCCGTTGTACATCGGCTTCAATACTGTGGTGAAAAAAAATAACGTTGAAAATGCTACTGAAATAAAATTATATGCAAAAAGGCATTGAAATTCCAGGAATGATCTCCCAGTCGCAAAATTAAAATATTTTTCTGGCTTGTGACGTCACAAGCTAGTAAAATATTTTCATTTTGCGACTGGGACACATATCCCCCTACTGAAATTCGCTCCTACTACTTACACTGACAATATGGCTACGCATAAACTGGACCCACAAATTGTATTATAAAATCTTAGATTATACAAAAAAGTATGAATTGACGTGTATGATCTAAGATACATGTATAATTGGGTATTTGATTTAATTATAAAAAAAAATAACGTTGAAAATGCTAGAAATAAAATTATATGCAAACAGGCATTGAAACTCCAGGAATGGTCTCCCAGTCGCAAAATTAAAATATTTTACTGGCTTGTGACGTCACGAGCTAGTAAAATATTTTCATTTTGCGACTGGGACACATATCCTACTAATTACACTGACAATATGGCTACGCATAAACGGGACCCACAAATTTTATTATAAAATCTTAGATTATACAAAAAAGTATGAATTGACGTGTATGATCTAAGATACATGTATAATTGGGTATTTGATTTAAGTGTAAAAAAAAATAACGTTGAAAATGCTAGAAATAAAATTATATGCAAACAGGCATTGAAATTCCAGGAATGGTCTCCCAGTCGCAAAATGAAAATATTTTACTGGCTTGTGACGTCACAAGCTAGTAAAGCTGTGTCTGCCTAATCAGAAATATTAATATTCTTAGAACTTTATTTATTTTTGAAAAAAATGATTTTTTATAAGTTTATTTGTTATTAAATGAAATTTAAAGCACCATTATTTTGTTGTGAATCAAATACCCCACTATACATATAATGATAATGCTAAGTGATATCGCTTAAATTATATAAAAATAATAGAAAATCATGGTAATAATAACTGTAAAATGCCAAAAAAATGTTAAAAAAACCAAAAGATAAATGTATCAAAGAGCAAGCGAATAAAAGAATTGAAATAATTCAAACCTGTTATTTTATTATTGTTATTTAAGACCCCTACTCTATTGTAACTATATTTTTACCCGACTGCATCAGAAAGAGGGTAATGTTTTTCGCTACAAGTTAACCCTTGACTGCAATCACACCTGATGATAAGTGATGATGCAATCCAAGATGGAAGCGGGTTAACTTGTTAGGAATAGTATGAAATCTACACGAAACCGTACCGGAATGCTAAATCGCGGTACTACGGCCACGACTTCCTACTAGTTAGACTGATGGAGCTGCACGTCGTGCGGTCAACTCTCATCAGGAAGCAGAGATCCTCTGGCGGTGCTGGCTGGGGTGCTGCCCGCGGACCTGGGAGTTGAGCAGACGTAAGCGAGACATCGGGACAGAAATGAATGCGGTATGGCAGGAACGCTGGTGCTCGGAGGTTTGGGGTGGCGAGTTGCGGAGCTTCCTTCCTGACGTCGGTGGCAGACTCAGAGCTCCCTGGGTCGCGCCAGACTACGAGACCTCACAGATTCTCATCGGGCACGGCTGTTTCCGGGCGAGCTGTGCGAGAGTCCAGTTTGCGACTGCGGACTAGAGGACGAGGACAGGCACCACGTTCTGTGGGAATGTCCTCTGTACGAGAATCTACGACTTCGGATGTTGGACGGGATCGTTCGCGCGGAGGAGGGTCCGGTCTACTACACGGACCTCGTCTCGTAGGAGGCGAACTTCCATCGGCTGCGGGAGTTCGCGCACGCTTCGCACAAGAGGTGGAGTGTTTTGGAGCTCCACGGAACCAGTGACGGAGCCGCTACGGACGGTGGGTCTTCTCCGGACGTGTGACGTGCATGCCCCAGAAGTCAAGAAGGCGGCCCGGTGATGAAACGCGTGGAGAAGTCCGGATTCCGGGTTGCCCTTCTGACGATTCGGCCCGCATAACCGCAAGGTTGGTGGGGCCATGGGAGGTGGTGGGTTGTAGCCAGACTGATGAATTGAGAAAATCTCTATCGGCATTGCCGGGAATCGAACCCAGTACTTTAGTCTTATAAATCCACCGCGCATACCAGTGCGCCACGGAGGCCGTCAAATAATACGCAGTAGCGAAATTAACTTAGTACTACATAGTATCGGTTGTAATTCGTGAGTGGAACCTCGGGGCACAACTAGATCATAATAATGTAAATACCCGGTTCCTATAATAGATGTAATTTGACAAGATGTAGGTATTTATTAATATTATCATGTTGTGGTAACCTCTCGCGAACCAGTTTCGCGGCCATTAGCTGAGTGTTGCCAGACTTTTTGTATTTCCCAATACTCTAGGAAATTAAATAAAAATTCTTTATTTGCTGAATACCTACAGACAATAACAATTATTATTATTAGCCTATTAACGGCCCACTACAGAGCCAGGGCTCCCTCCTTACAGGAGATATGGAGCGTAGACCCACCACGCTGCTCCAATGCAGGTTGGCGGGCTTAGGGTGATAATGTTTCATTTATTAACGATCACTACCAGATATTGATGACAGTGACGGGGACCGACGTGCAAACGTGCTCTCCGAGGCACGGCGATGTAACACCACCAACTTTCCGACTCCGGGTTTGGAATGTACCTACTGAAAAATTCACAGTAGAATGAAAAACTCAGAAACATTCCATGGCCCGACCGAGGATTCAAACCCAGGACCTCATGATCGAAACCACGCAGTCTAACTACCATATATATCCGTAGCCATATGGCAAAAAACAGAACCTGTTTGGATTCTTGATATTTGTCAGTCCGACCGTATGTCACAGACACTCTAGTGTTCCGTTGCCAAATGGCAAAAATAATATTACTATAAAAAAAATTGGTTGTCTGTAAAGTCGGTTTACTGACGATAGTTGAACGTGACAACGACTTAAGAAAATACTGATGAAATGGTAGCATTTAATTGGTTATTAAAATTTTTAATTTAAGTATATTTTTATAAATATTAATTTAAATTAATAAAATAATTGATTTTGATTTTATAAATTTATAATAAATATATTAATTTTTAAATTAAAATTAATATATTTAATAGACGGATTCTTTGTCGCTCGTTCCGCGCTCTCGCTTGCACTTCAAGCCTTACATGGAACGCCTCAAAGCGAGGTAACGATGCATGACGTCATGTTTTTTCGCATTGCAGCCGGCTCTATCGAATTATAAGACGTTGTCACGTCAAAACAAAAACCCGATTGCTTAGAAGTAATGAACTGAAAAGAGAAAAACAAGGATCATCATCTACATTAAATTCTAAAAATCTTTTCCTTGGTGCTGCAGGTGGGGAAAACAATACCATATCCCCTCCAATAAGGCCTGACTTGCATTGGCCGGTAATAGAGAGACAAATATCTTAGCATTTCATGGATTCAACGTGCGGGTGCCGGGCCCATCGCGTGGCTGAGAGAAAAATTCCGAACAGAGCCTGATCTCTCAGTGACGCGCGTCAACACTGACCTCCTCTCTCCTCTGTTAAGTTATTCTCCCTGCACATACAAATTCGGAAGGACCCTACTAGAGCAGCTTTGGACACTCGTTCCAATATGGAGCTTACTGCACTTCTAGTAAGGCCAAGGTCTTTTAGCTTCGCTGGTATACCTCTCGCACCCACTTCTACCACATATAAACACTTTTGACGGCCCCCGTAGCGCAGAGGTATGCGCGTTGGATTTATAAGACGGAGGTCCCGGGTTCGATTCCTGGCGGGGCAGATTGAGATTTTTCTTAATTTGTCTTGGTCTGGCTGGTGGGAGGCTTTTCGCCGTGGCTAGTTACCACCCTACCGACAAAGACGTACCGCCAAGCGATTTAGCGTTCCGGTGCGATATCGTGTAAGAAACCGCAAGGGGTTTCCATCCTACTCCTAACAAGTTAGCCCGCTTCCATCTTAGGTTGCATTATCACTTAACATGAGGTGTGATAGCAGTCAAAGGCCAACTTGTAGTCAATAAAAAAAAAATTAACCACATAGCCATTTTAGTTAGTTCATTAGTAAGGTCATAACATTTATTCACTTTGAATAGGGAGGTTTGTGATGAGCGAATTAAGTATACTAATAAGGAAAACAATTACAATAAGCTGACAACACAACGCAGTCACACTGGGTTTCCCGTGCCGAGTGCTCGCGTCTTTAAATACCTCATTTAAATAACTTAAACGATATGCATATCAATAAGTGTACTGTGATTTTTTTTTTATATTAGATGAATGTGTTTTATTTTAATTATATAAAGTAATTTAATCGTGTTGAATATGTTGCGTAGTGTGTGTTTAGTTTTCCTTGTGTTTTACTGTAAGTATTTTAATTGTTATTGTTTTGTTTTTTCTATAATATACCAGCTCATATACCTAATATGATAGGCGAGGATCTCGTTTATGAGTTACTATAGCTAAAACAAAACTCGATGTGGAATCATTAAAAACTAAATTAAATATATAACCTCCTCGACTACACTGCAATGAGGTATAGTGCCCAGGATACTGGCAGCATTTCCCCTTTGGATGGCCAAACTAATCCTTTGGCCAAGTTAGCTGCCAGCTCTTTGGTCACCCGTAATTGTAGTAAGCTTATTAATTATTATAATTTATTTATTCGCAACGATTCCACATCGTACTTGGCTTCAATATATTTTTTTTATCGACTACAAGGTTGCCCTTGACTCCTATCATACCTGATGCTAAGTGATGCAGTCTAAGATGGAAGCGGGCTAACTTGTTAGGAGTGGGACGAAAATCCACACCCCTTTCGGTTTCTACACGACATCGTACCGGAACGCTAAATCGCTTGGCGATAGGTCTTTGTCGGTAGGGTGGTAACTAGCCACGGTGAAAGCCTCCCACCACCCAGACCAAGACAAATTAAGAAAAATCTCAATCTGCCTCGCCGGGAATCGAACCCAGGACCTCCGTCTTATAAATCCACCGCGCATACCACAGCGCCACGGAGGTCGTCAAATAGACTATATTTCAAGTAAATTGATAAATAAACTCTTTATTGCACATACATAACAAAAACATAAGTTAAATGCGCAAAGGCGGACTTAACGCTAAAAGCGATCTCCTCCAGACAACCGGCATTGAAGTTTTATAAGTTATGGAAAACGGATAAAAGAAGTGGAGCTGGTGGGCAATGTGTATGGTTTTTGAGATGTAGTCGGTTGTATTTCGTTTATTAATTAATTAGAGAAAATCAATATATTATATTATTGTAATGAAATGATAAAAGATGCTTTAAAAATAAAACATAAAGCCACTTAAAAACGTGTTTTGAGAAAAGTGGCCATTCTTTTATATCTACTTAATAAGAGGCAAAACAGGAAAAACTTGAAAAAATCCCCAAGAATTGTTGAACTTCGGATAACATTTTTAATAAAGCCAACTAATTCTGACTGACGGGTGATCTTGAGTGCAATATCTAACGTGACCATATACGTCCCGCTTTCGGGCAGTCTATCCCGGTGTCCCCCGCGCGGCCAAAATTGTCCCGCTTTTGTTTATGTATGACCACGCATAACTTTTTACAGAGTTGCCCGATTTTGATAATTCTGTTTTTATTAGAAAGGGCATACTTCCAAGGTGGTCACATTGTCATCATGTTAGGATCTGATGATGATATCCTGGGGAAATTGAAGGAACTCTTCAAATTTTGGATGCACGCTTACGGTATTTGTCTCGGTATCGGTAGCTTTTTGGCTACAAGTGCCGTATAATATACTATGAGAGTATAGTACGAGTAGGTTACGTGTCGATAAATCACTAAAAAGTAAGAAATAAAAATTTTTAAATAAAAATAGAACCGACTCAAAACGCACTAAAAAGTGAAAATTTTTAAACAAAAAATAGAACCGAATCAAAACGCACTAAAAAGTAAAAAATAACTGTGTCATTTAGTTGCTTTAATTTACTTAAGCATATCTATGAAGTCGGTGCCAGCCAAGTTTAAGGAACATTTATTTATCGTAGTAAAGCAGTTTGTGGGTTCTAGGTAATGTCCTTATAGTAGAAACCTTGGCTGGCACCGACTCCTAGAAAATTAAAGCAACTAAATAACACAGTTATTTTTTACTTTTTAGTGCGTTTTTTGTTAAAAAATTTTATTTCTTACTTTTTAGTGATTTATCGTCACGTAACGTACTCATACTATACTGTCATAGTATATTATACGGCACGTGTAGCCAAAAAGCTACCGATACTTACACTAAAACCGAAATCGCTGCAAGTGTGCCTATAACATTTGAAGAGTTCCTTAAAATTTTCCCAGGATATCATCATCAGATCCTAACATGATGACAATGGGACCACCGTGGATGTATGCCCTTTCTAATATAAAAAAAAATTATCAAAATCGGACAACTCTGTAAAAAGTTATTCGTGGTCATACATAAAAAAAATATACGTGTCGAATTGAGAACCTCCTCCGTTTTTTTTCGTCGGTTAAAATAACTGTGTACATTTAGTTGCTTTAATTTACTTAAGCACATCTAGGAGTCGGTGCCAGCCAAGGTTTCTACTTTAAGGACATTACCTAGAACCCACAAACTGCTTTACTACGTTAAATAAATGTTCCTTAAACTTGCTGGCAACGACTTCATAGATCCCGTACATAGTTCCGCTCTGACAAAAAAAAATGGTCACGTTAGCAATATCGCGTCAATAGCAACGCGGGTGAAACCACGGAAATCCTCTAGTAGGCCAATAATGATGACTAAAATTACCTTTAATTCTTAGTACAATGACGTATATATATTTATATGTTTAAGGTTTTCCTTAGAAAAATCCCCCGTGTCTGACCAATACGCAGAATAAAATATGTGTTAATTTATTTAACAACTAGCCACCCGACCCGGCTTCGCACGGATGCAATGCTCGTACTAAAGTATGCCCCTGCATTTTGAATCTTATTGGAAAATATTCACTTAAATTACATGCTGTATAGGGCAATAGTGGCTGTGTGGTTAGTTTATACGCGGTAGAAGTGGGTGCGAAGGGTATACCAGCGAAGTCTCTCTAGACCTTGGCCTTACTAGAAGTACAGTACAGTACAGTAAGCTCCATATTGGAACGAGTATCCAAAGCTGCTCTAGTAGGGCCCTTCCGAATTTGTCTGGGCAGGGAGAATAACTTGAACAGAGGAGGTGAGTGTTGACGCGCGTCACTAAGGGTACCTTTAAACCTACACCCGTGTCACAAGTCTCGGGCTCTGTTCGGAGTGTTTCTCTCAGCCACGCGATGTAGCCGCACGGTGAATACATGGAATGCTAAGATATTCGTCTCTATATTGAATGCACGAATGATGCGGTATTGCTTAAAATCGTTTCGTAAATAAGCCATTACTTTTAGTTGAAAGTAAAAGATAAATAATGGTTATTGTGGGTTATCCCTAAGAGATATACCGTCGCGGACTTTTTTGTTGACCTTTTTAAGGTGTGTAATATTGTAGTATATTACTTTGATATATCTCGTAGGGTTTAGCCAGCGTTTGCAATGTAAGCGCAATAAATGCGGTAATTTACATCACATCAGAAACCTTTTAATTTTGCGGAAATATGTTATCGACTCAAAATCATTATTTTCTTATATTTTGTTATTTATTTATTATAAGTTTTCGATCGAGTCTACCCCTTGACGAAATTATTAGAGACGAATATCTTAGCATTCCATGGATTCACCGTGCGGGTGCCGGGTCCATCGCGTGGCTGAGAGAAAAACTCCGAACAGAGCCCGAGACTTGTGACACGGGTGTAGGTTTAAGGGTACCCTTTGTGACGCGCGTCAACACTCACCTCCTCTGTTCAAGTTATTCTCCCTGCCCAACCATATTCGGAAGGACCCTACTAGTGCAGCTTTGGACACTCGTTCCAATATGGAGCTTACTGCGCTTCTAGTAAGGCCAAGGTCTTTTAGCAGGTTGTAGAGAGACTTCGCTGGTATACCCCTCGCACCCACTTCTACCGCGTATAAACTAACCACATAGCCATTTTTGGTTAGTTCATTAGTAAGGTCATAGTATTTATTCACTTTGAATACATGGTCTTTAGGGATGTTTGTTTCCCACGGCACTGTAAGCTCGACAAGTACTATACGTTTAATTTGTTTGGAAAAAAGAAATATGTCCGGTCTAGATGTCGTAATAGCTAAGTCTTCCGGGATTTTATAGTGCTTATCATACGTGTCCATTAATATAGTCCAATCAGGAGCAGAGCCCAGAATTGAATAAGGCTTGCTGGTGGAATTTGTACTTGAGCCTGCTTTAACGAAGTTAGTTTGTCTTTTATTCGTCGTCAACCCTTTTTGAGCCCTAGCTACTGAAAGGCTTATAGCTTCACGTATGATTTCTAGTACTCTGTCGTGGCGGCGTGAGTAGAGACCCCTGTCCAGGAGCACCTTGCATCCTACCAATAAGTGCCTTGCAGTGCCCACTGCCTCACCACAGGTATAGCAAGATTTTTCCGAGGCTTTTCCCCATCTTACTAGGTTACTCTGATCTGGGAGAGTCAGTTGAAAGGCATTAAGATAAAATTTCAATAAGGCAGGAGACCAATCATACAGCAAGGCGCGCCACTTCAGAGCCAGAGGGATGCAGAACTCGCCTAAGTTTAACCAGTCGTTTTGCATTTCTAGGTTCATGGCATGCACTTTGTAGTTGTCGTCCTCATCTTGTTTAAGAAAAGATTTTATTATGTCTTGGTCTTCCTTTTTACGTCTTGCACCCAACCCGGTTCTATTTACCTGAGCCCCTGCCATAAATTGTTTGTAAAATTGAAGCCTAGAGTCAAGTTTTCCGGCACCCTCGTCTTTAGGAAGTGATGCAACTAGTTCGTCCTGGGACTTAACTAGAATGTGCGTTCTGGTAACCCTGAGGTGTTTATAGAGTTCCGATGGCCTTTTTAGTTTTAACCCAAAATTATTGTAATCTCTGAATAGAGTTGAAGGGTCAGCCGAGAGTGCTAGACCAAACCAAGACTTCAATGTTTTTATGACAATTGCATCTAGTTTTGCCAGATGGGTTCTGCCAATATCATAAACGAGGAATGGCCAAGTCAGACGTGAAGTGAGATAGTTGTCATAGACCCACGCTTTTTTTATATTGTTAATGGGCTGTTGGTCTACCTTATTGAGGTCATTTATGAAGTTATCGACGACTACCTCAAGGGATGGTGTGCGTCCTTTGTAATCAATCTTTCTACCGAGGAACTTAAAAGGCAATGCTTCAGCAATGGTGGTTACACTTTGGCCACTAATAGAGAGACCCGGATCATAAGATGTAAATTTAGTATTTCGTCTCCCCAGACATAGACAGTGACATTTGCTTGGCTTTACCCTCAGCCCACCAGTCCATGAGCAGAACTCATCCACTACATTCAATAGCTCCTGACCATTGACATATTAATACTATGGACTTCGGGTCAGCGATAAAATGTGTCCGAACCAAAAGTAAGCCAAAACGCGAAATGACTTCCAATCGCAATTCAGTCTCATATTAGCTGACTGACAGAATACACGTCAATAATGCCGTAATGTGTTATGAAAAACTTGTAGGAACTACCCGAGTAAGGTGAGAAAAGAAGACGGTGTACCATATTTTCAGTAAGTAAATATTTACTGATGATTTTAAAGTATTATTTTGCTTTGAAACAGGCTATTTTATTAAAATTTTAATAAACTATAGAAACGAATTGCATAACCAACCAAAATGAACACAAGTATCTATCTGTCCTTTTCCCATACGCTACCCGCGTATAGGATAGAAGGAGTGCAATATATTTATCTAATTAACCACATTTAGTTCGGATCTGCCGTGAGCAATATAATGTTTTAGAACAACGACTGCATAGAGTTATTTTGTTGTTTAACATTTGAATTATTTACTTACTTAATTTTTGAATTAAAATAATTAGATTATTTTCAATTCAAAAATTTTTATTTATTATGTCAACTTTTATTTTTTATGTCATGAATATTAATCAAATATCTTTGACCATAATGGTATATTAATTTGATAACTATAAGAATTATCTACATGAAATTAGGAACAGTTATTTAAAAAAGTGATCTAACGTCATTGAAGTAAAAAAATATATTTTCAGTTTAAATAAAAAGAGGAAAATATCGAGAACTTGAAATTTCAAAGTAAAGAACTATATCGAGTGGCATATCATTTTGTACATTTGTGGATTTGATTTGTAATTAAATATTATTATAACTAATTATTATTTTATACAAGATAATTACAACAATTATTATTTGGTACAAGATTTATCCCAGCATATAGAGGTCAGGGATATGTAAATATAAATTAAAATTTGTTGTAAATATAATATTTAAATATAAGATGCCAAAAAAATTTGAAAGCTACCGACTCCACACCATTTATGTTGTCCTATTTTCACGAGAAGCTGTCATGTCAAAAAAAGGCTGCCATGGTAACCGTCAATCGAAGCTGATTACTTATTGCATGCAATTAGACCGTTGCAAATTAGACTGTATAACAATACGATAAGACATACATTACAATGTTATTTTGTGTATAAAAACATAAATACATCCTAGTGTGTATAAAATATCTTGGGACACTTTTGACGTAAATTTTGCATTAGACCCGAAGTCCATAGTATTAATATGTCAATGCTCCTGACAGTGTTTTGGGTTTCGTGTCAGTAAAGCAAGGTCATCTGCAAAAGCTAAGATGGACTCTGTATATTTATTGTTGATTTTAAACCGATAGCCCCATTTCTTTTCTTGAACAATTAATTTATCTATTAGAATATTGATGACTACATTAAAAGCTATTGGGGATAAGCAGCAACCTTGAAACAGCCCCACATTGTAATGTAGGGGTTTTGAGTACTCATTGTTTACTGCTATGGTGAATTTCAATTTTGAATAATAAGAAGTGATTAAATCAATAACTAGATCAGGAAAATTGTACCACCTCAAGGCGAAAGTCAATAGATCATGCTGGACAGAACCAAACGCATTTTCTAGGTCTATCCAGCAGATCGTAATTTGCCTTTCATATTTTCTAGCATCCTTGAGACTTTCGCCTAGAAGTGAATTGTGTTCCAGGCAACCAGAAATTCCGGGCAAAAACCCTTTCTGGTGATTAGGCCTGAAATACCTATTGTTTATCATGTGCTTTGTCATTTTTGTTTGCAATATACTGAAAAATAATTTAGAAATAGTGTTAGTTAGAGCTATCGGTCTAGTGTCCTTTGGATGAGTTACTTCGGCTTTTTTTGGGATGAGGACAAAAATCGCTTCGCCAAATGTCGCTGGTATTTGTTGTCCTAGCCAGATCTTATTAAATATGTTTAAGAGATGTTTACGGACTGAAGCACATTTTTTGTACACAATATAGGGGATGCCATCAGGGCCTGGTGCAGATTTAGATGTTTTCTTCCTGATAGTATTGTTTATTTCCTCTATGGTGGGTGGAATACTTTGAAAGTTTGCTAGAGGATTGTTAGGCCTTAGTGAATGAGGATCTGAATATAGCCTCCCCTGTCTTGGTATCTCATATGTGCTTTTAAAGTGGTCGTAAATCTGCTCATTGGTTAGGACAAGTTTTCCCTTTTTTTCCTTGAAAATGCTTTTTGAGTACTCAAAGGGGTTTTTATCAAAATTGACTTCGTGTTTAGCCCTATATAAGTTATCGCGGCTTTCTGATATTTGAAAAGATATTCCTTGAATGAGTTTAAGGATTGATCGTAAAGCTCTGGACAGTTGATGACTAAGATGGTTGTCGCCCATAGACTTTGCTTTACGAAGCTTCTTTATTAACTCCCTTTTCTTCCTCCGCATTCTCAATTTAAACGTGTTTTCCTTGGGTTTTTGAGCATAACAAGTCGGTGGTGGGTAGTATTCCGAAAAGTACGCGTGAATTGTATTTTGAAATGTGGAAACTTGGTCGTTCAGATCTTGTTTGTGTCCTGGGTGTTCCAGTAGGACCGCCAAGTTTTGGTCATGTTCTTTCCAGGTGGTATTTTTCAAGCTGGGAATGCTAAGACGTGTCCTGATGTTAATGGACTCCTGGTAACTGTCGCACAATGGCTCACCAAGGGATTTGTGAGGGTAAACTCTATCCGTGGTGATCGTTGAAGAACTGACCGACGGCTGTCGTGCTTCAACACCATGTGTTTTAAGATGTTTTTGGTACCAGGCTCGTCTCTTGTAAGTTTTCCCGCACGAAGGGCATCTTAAGTCCGAATTCGCGCCAGAGTCGTCATTATTATCAACCGATGGGCAGATCTTTCGCCCCCCCTCTCGGACTGCCCCAGGGGTATTTTTCTTTTTTGGACTTTTAGCGATATGATACAGGGATATGGCTTGCTAGGCCGGTACCCCCGGCTGTCTTTCCAGCAGTCCGGCGTCTTTCCACCAGTCAGATGTCTTTCCACCAGTCAGCTGTCTTTCCAGCGTCATCCCGACTCTCCGGGAAGTCATATTATGTTGAGACGAATATCTTAGCATTCCATGGATTCACCGTGCGGGTGCCGGGTCCATCGCGTGGCTGAGAGAAAAACTCCGAACAGAGCCCGAGACTTGTGACTCGGGTGTAGGTTTAAGGGTACCCTTTGTGACGCGCGTCAACACTCACCTCCTCTGTTCAAGTTATTCTCCCTGCCCAACCATATTCGGAAGGACCCTACTAGTGCAGCTTTGGACACTCGTTCCAATATGGAGCTTACTGCGCTTCTAGTAAGGCCAAGGTCTTTTAGCAGGTTGTAGAGAGACTTCGCTGGTATACCCCTCGCACCCACTTCTACCGCGTATAAACTAACCACATAGCCATTTTTGGTTAGTTCATTAGTAAGGTCATAGTATTTATTCACTTTGATTTTCTCTTTGATTTCTATACTAATATTATAAAGAGGTAAAGTTTGTAAGTTTGTAAATAAAGTTCTGTCGGGGCTAATCTTCGGAACTACTGATCCGATTTTAAAAATTCTTTCACCAGTAGAATGCTACGTTATCGGTGAGTGTTATAGGCTATATTTTATATTTGTATTGTATATATTACCCGAGTTATCACAGTTTTTGTAGCGCATGTCGGCTCGCAAAAATCTGTTAAATCTGCGTTTTACGGATACACTGCCTTAACTATTGGATATAATTGAAAACATTGTATGAAAACTTTATGCATCTTAAAAAGTTCTACAAAAAAGTCCGCAATAGCATATATCTATCTTTTATATTTTGGCAGATATATAAATTTTTGTGTTTTAAAAAATCATTTAATTTATATACTTACGTTTACGCCATCATTCATACAACTAAACTTAAATCCTTATCAAAATAAATTATTTAATAATCACAAGGATATTATAGAGATAAGATTTGCCTTTTACAGTATGTTAATTAGTTAATTTTTCAAGTTTTTTTTTCAAGTTTTTTCTAATGTTTACCTACTTAAGGGGTCAAACGGGAGTTCAAGTCTACACCAAGTTTCACGCGGACGAAGTCGCGGACGACTGCTAGTATAGATATGTAGCGATTCTACAGAGGTCCAAGACCTTAGTAAGGTCGACACTTATCAATATGGTTTCGGAGATATTACAAAATTTCTAAAAAACAACTCTGCCGTTATATCGTCCAAATTAAGTTGACCTCCTACGTGTTATGTTATACGTACTGAATAGGAGTCAGCATTTTGGTACTGATATTCTCTGAGAATTCGATCTTTGATCTTTTCTTTCAATTTATTTGGCATGGCAGACCATACGAAAAAGTTTGTTCTTTTGTTTATTATGAAAGCTAGACGCAAAAGTGAAATAGACTATTTAATTTTTCGTTCGTTCGTTAACGTTCGTTTGAACGTGCTAATCTTAGGAACTACTGATTCGAATTGAAAAATTATTTTTGTGTTGAATAGACCATTTATCGAGGAAGGCTTTAGGCTATAAAACATCACGCTGCAACTATTGGGAGCGAAGAAATAATGGAAAATGTGTAGAAAACGGGGAAAATTATTCATCTTCGGGCTTCCGTTGCGTGCGCTGCGAAAACGGTTCAAGATACCAAAAATATACGTATGAAAGAATTATTCCTCTTAAAATGATCTATAAAATGTCCACGACAGTATATGTCTATCTTTGAAGATTAACTCACTAGAACCGTTTTTATGGTAATCAAATTTGGTCGAAATTAATGTTCGTTTGTTTAGACGGGCTAATCTCTAGATCTGCATATCGGATTGTAGATTATTTAATTTATTATGAAAGCTACACTCAAAAGTGAAATAGATTATTTAATATAAGCTATACACATCAGCTTGCCATAAATATATAGATATTGTAAATGTTAATGTACTGTAATATCGTACAATGTTTAACAAAAATGTAGATGTTTAGTACACGGTACGGGATGGAGGATATTGCTTCACGGGAAACTATAAAAAAGTTGAATTGAGAGGGGTAGCGGGGAAAGAGCACACTTTATATGAAAATCTGTCTTTAAAATTAAAAGGGCACCTAAGAGGTTTTCACGCGAAAGAAGTCGCGGGCAACTGCTTTATAGCTATATTGACGTATGTGAGCGCTAAGAAACGTTTTTTCTAATGCTCACCTACTTAAGGGGTCAAACGGGAGTTCAAGTCTACACCAAGTTTCACGCGGACGAAGTCGCGGGCGTCCGCTTGTATAGATATGTAGCGATTCTACAGAGGTCAAAGACCTTAGTGAGGTCAACACTTATCAACAAGGTCTTGTTATTATATCAATAAGCAGAATTTTGTTTTAAGTAGGTAACTTTGTAGGATGAAATCCAAATTGCCGAGCCGTCCTAGTCGGCAGAAAAGAAAAGTCTCAGAAGCCGAGAATCGAACCGAGGACCACCGCCTAATAAATCCAATACACACCGTTTTGCCACAGGCCGCTATAAATGTGCGGCGTAAGGCTTGTTTGTTTTGTGGTTGACGATGCTTACCCTGGTCCGAACATTGTGCACGCCGCTTCTCTCAGCTAACGTTGACTTCTCTTTCAGTTACAAAACCTGCATCGAGTGCCGTGGCAGATGACAGGTCGAACCATTGCTTGTAAGTATACCACTGACCGAACCATCATCATCATCACCTATTAAACCTTAAACCCCCCCCCCCCCTACTGCTACTGCTCCACTTCGGGCTTGCAGTGATGTCCACACCCCTATCGGTTTCTACACGACATCGTACCGGAACGCTAAATCGCTTGGCGATACGTCTTTGTCGGTAGGGTGGTAACTAGCCACGGCGAAAGCCTCCCACCAGCCAGACCAAGACAAATTAAGAAAAATCTCAATCTGCTCCGTCTTATATATGCTCCGTCTTATATATGCTCCGGGCATACCACTGCGCCACGGAGGTCATCGTGTTTCATTTATTAATGACCGAATAAAAGAATGAAAAATTCAGAATAATTCCGAGACCCGACCTAGGATTGGAACGTAGGACCGCGTGATTAAAGCCGCGTACGCTAACCCTAGTGGTTAACCAACGACCAACCATTTTTTTAATTTTTGTCTGTCTGTTTGTTCCAGCTGATCTCTAAAACTATCTGTCGGATTGTAAATAAACATATTGTATACGATAGTCAGACTCATGAGGAGTGACATAGGGTAATTTGTATCCTGAAATTACCACGGGAATAGGAACTATGTGGGTGAAACCACGGGTGACCGCTAGTATTATAAAAATTTTTAACAAAAAATAGAACCGACTCAAAACGCACTAAAAAGTAAAAAATAACTGTGTCATTTAGTTGCTTTAATTTACTTAAGCATAACTATGAAGTCGGTGCCAGCCAAGTTTAAGGAACATTTATTTAATATAGTAAAGCAGTTTGTGGGTTTTAGGTAACGTCCTTAAAGTAGAAACCTTGGCTGGCACCGACTCCTAGATATGCTTAAGTAAATTAAAGCAACTAAATGACACAGTTATTTTTTACTTTATAGTGCGTTTTGAGTCGGTTCTATTTTTTGTTAAAAATTTTTATTTCTTACTTTTTAGTGATTTATCGCCACGTGACGTACTCGTACTATACTGTCATAGTATATTATACGGCACTTGTAGCCAAAAAACTACCGATACCGAGATAAAAACCGAAATCGCTGTAAGCGTGCCTCCAAAATTTGAAGAGTTCCTTCAATTTTCTCAGGATATCATCATCAGATGCTAAAATGATGACAATGGGACCACCTTGGAAGTATGCCCTTTCTGATAAAAAAAGAATTACCAAAATCGGACAACTCTGTAAAAAGTTATGCGTGGTCATACTTAAAAAAAAATATGCGTGTCGAATTGAGAACCTCCTCCGTTTTTTTGTCGGTTAAAAATGCCATGTATTTTTCAGTGCAGACGAGTTGTCATGCGGCGACGGAAGTTGCGTCGCGCTGAGCGCATTGTGCGACGGAGTGGCCGACTGTGTGGACGGAGCGGATGAGCGCGCGTGCGATGGCTTGGGGTGAGACCTAGGTCTTCAGTTTCACCTGTAGGCCTCTAACTTAGTCACATAATTTCAAAAAAATGTGTTAAAACCCATTTACTAAGTAAATCTATACTTATATTATAAAGAAGTAAAGTTTGTAAGTTTGTAAATAAAGTTCTGTCGGGGCTAATCTTCGGAACTACTGATCCGATTTTAAAAATTCTTTCGGCAACAGAATACTACGTTATCGGTGAGTGTCATAGGCTATATTTTATATTTGTATTGTATATATTACCCGAGTTATCACAGTTTTTGTCGCGCGAGTCGGACCGTGAAATTTATTAAATCGGCTTTCTGCGCGTACGCTGCCTTAGCTATTGGATATAATTGAAAACATTGTATGAAAACTTTATGCATCTTAAAAACTTCTATAAAAAAGTCCGTGATAGCATATATCTATCTTTTATATTTTGGCAGATATAACTATATAACTTTTTGTGTTTTAAAAAATCATTTAATTCATATGCTTACGTTTACGTTATTATTTATACAACTAAACTTAAATCCTTGTCAAAATAAACTATTTAATAATCACAAGGATATTATAGATAGATAAGATTTGTCTTTTACAGTATGTTAATTAGTTATATAGTTTCGGTTTTCGAATTTCTAAAGAACAACACTGCCGCTATATTGTCCAAATTAAGTTGACCTCCTCCGTGTTATGTTATACGTACTGAATAGGGGTCAACATTTTGGTACTGATATTCTTTGAGAATTCTATCTTTGATCTTTTCTTTAAATTTATTTGGCATGGCAGACCATATTTATATAATATACGAAAAAGTTTGTTCGTTTTTTTAACGGGCTTATCTCCAGATCTGCATGTCAGATTGTAAATTATTTTGTTTATTATGAAAGCTGGACTCAAAAGTGAAATAGACTATTTAATACAAGCTATACACATCAGCTTGCCATAAATATATATTGTTAATGTTAATGTACTGTAATATCGTACAATGTTTTTAACAAAAATGTAGATCTTTAGTACACGGGGCGGGACGGAGGATATTGCCTGACGGGAAACTATAAAAAAATTAAATTGGGGTAGCGGGGAAAGAGCACACTTTATATGAAAGTCTGTCTTTAAAATTAAAAGGGTACCTAAGAAGTTTTCACGCGGACGAAGTCGCGGACGACTGCTAGTGTTGCTATAAAATTAATGATTTTATTAACGACAAGATTCGTGGAAGGAATTAACTTTTCTTTTTATACATAAGACGGGATAACCAAAATTGTAATTTATAAAATACAAATTGATTTTTAAAAAAGCAACTGCTTAGTTTCTTGCCGGCTCTTCTGCGCAGGATCTGCCTTCCGAACTGGTAGTACAGTCACTACGTAGTGACACACTTGACGTTAAAACAGCCGACTTGAAGTAAATGATTTTGAATTTTTGCATATAAGTTGCATACCTAGTTCAAGAACAAAAATAATAAAAATAAAATAAAAAAGACGTGTGGCACTCGGAGACTGTCGCGGTAAAGCTATTGCATAGCATTTTTTATCAACTTATGTTTACTTACCGATGTCATTGGGACCGTGGGACAACTAAACGGTTACTTTTTAGTTTTTCCATCTATCGATAAATACCAGAACTTTTAATGACTTTTGAAATATCACGCTTGAAAAAAAATAATGACTTTTTGAAATATCACGCTTGAAAAAAATATAATGACTTTTTGAAATATCACGCTTGAAAAAAAAAATTGCGGAACCGATGGGATTCGAACCCGCGTCTCTCTGGCAATCCGGGCACTTAGAGAACCTTACCGCTCGGCCACGTTCCCCGATGACGTCGTTGCCGAAATTGTGCTTTTGATATTATGTTTTTGATATTGAGAGGGTGTTAGGTTTTTTCGTTACGGAATTTCTGGATTCGGTCTCCACGCTCAAGGCCTGCGATAGAAGCTATACAATAGCTTAAAATAAAACCAACTCCATAAAAGTAAAAAAATCATTGAGTTGCTTTAATTGACATCAGCATATTTATAAAGTCGGTGCCAGCCAAGTCTAAGTAAAGAATTCTGGTACGAGTATATGTTAATCTAGGACAGCTTTTTAATCCGTCTGAAATTATTTTAATTATTTATTTTTGTTTTAGAAATTTGGAGTCTAGATGGAACAGAGCGAAACGACAGGCGTCAACTTGCCGGTAAGATTAAAAAAAATGTTACAACATAATTATCAGCCTATTGACGACCCACTACAGGTGAAAAACCTGAATTATTCCGTGACCCAACCCAGGATCTCGTGATCGAAGTCACATAGGCCAACTACTAAACCAACGAGGCAGCTATTTACTCATTGGTATTTTACTCTAAATTCGTAAAATGTTATGCGTCTGCGCTGCGTCTGCGTTTGCGCGTGCGTGTGCGTGCGCGTGCGCGTGCGTGTGCGTGTGTATGTGCGTGCTCGTGTATTCCGACGAATTGTTGATCTGTTCGCTAGATCTCGGATAAATATTAGGAATTTAGCTAATTGTTAGGGGATTATTTTACTCAGTATTTTGTCTTCATCACCACATCAAACGATGGTCCAATGCAGGACTATACCGTTTTCGTATAGTACGGAGTCACCGTTACAACAATACTCGTTAAGATATGTTAAAAATAAATAAATATAATTATTATAGAACAATTACACACATCGCTATATAGCCCCAAAGTAAGCGTACTTGTAAGTAGCTTGTGTTATGGGTGCTATGATAACTGATGAATATTTTTATATATACTATACATAAATACTTATAATATATAGATAAACACCCAGACACTGGAAAAAATCCATGCTCATCACACAAACATTTTCCAGATGTGGGAATCGAACCCACAGCCTAGGACGCAGAAGCAGGGTCACTACCCACTGCGCCACTCGGCCGTCAAATTAATAAATGTTAATAAAGACACTCAGTTTTCTTATGTGACCCTTCTATTCTCATTTACAGTAAGACCCAGTGGCAGTGTAGAGACGGTACTTGCATCAGCTTCGACGGCAGATGCGACGGCATGATCGACTGCCCGGACGGCAGCGACGAAACGTTCCCGCTGTGTCGACGGAGCCAGTAAGTGTTATCATTTACAGTAAGACCCAGTGGCAGTGTCGAGACGGTACTTGCATCAGCTTCGACGGCAGATGCGACGGCATGGTCGACGGCCCGGACGGCAGCGACGAAACGTTCCCGCTGTGTCGACGGAGCCAGTAAGTGTTATCATTTACAGTAAGACCCAGTGGCAGTGTCGAGACGGTACTTGCATCAGCTTCGACGGCAGATGCGACGGCATGGTCGACTGCCCGGACGGCAGCGACGAAACGTTCCCGCTGTGTCGACGGAGCCAGTAAGTGTTATCATTTACAGTAAGGCCCAGTGACAGTGTCGAGACGGTTCTTGCATCAGCTTCGACGGCAGATGCGACGGCATGGTCGACTGCCCGGACGGCAGCGACGAAACGTTCCCGCTGTGTCGACGGAGCCAGTAAGTGTTATCATTTACAGTAAGGCCCAGTGACAGTGTCGAGACGGTTCTTGCATCAGCTTCGACGGCAGATGCGACGGCATCGTCGACTGCCCGGACGGGAGCGACGAAACGTTCCCGCTGTGTCGACGGAGCCAGTAAGTGTTATCATTTACAGTAAGACCCAGTGGCAGTGTCGAGACGGTACTTGCATCAGCTTCGACGGCAGATGCGACGGCATGGTCGACTGCCCGGACGGCAGCGACGAAACGTTCCCGCTGTGTCGACGGAGCCAGTAAGTGTTATCATTTACAGTAAGACCCAGTGGCAGTGTCGAGACGGTACTTGCATCAGCTTCGACGGCAGATGCGACGGCATGGTCGACTGCCCGGACGGCAGCGACGAAACGTTCCCGCTGTGTCGACGGAGCCAGTAAGTGTTATCATTTACAGTAAGGCCCAGTGACAGTGTCGAGACGGTTCTTGCATCAGCTTCGACGGCAGATGCGACGGCATCGTCGACTGCCCGGACGGGAGCGACGAAACGTTCCCGTTATGTCGCCGGAGCCAGTAAGTGTTATCATTTACAGTAAGGCCTAGTGACAGTGTCGAGACGGTTCTTGCATCAGCTTCGACGGCAGATGCGACGGCATCGTCGACTGCCCGGACGGGAGCGACGAAACGTTCCCGCTGTGTCGACGGAGCCAGTGTTATCATTTACAGTAAGGCCCAGTGACAGTGTCGAGACGGTACTTGCATCAGTTTCGACGGCAGATGCGACGGCATCGTTGACTGCCCGGACGGCAGCGACGAAACGTTCCCGCTGTGTCGACGGAGCCAGTAAGTGTTATCATTTACAGTAAGGCCCAGTGACAGTGTCGAGACGGTTCTTGCATCAGCTTCGACGGCAGATGCGACGGCATCGTCGACTGCCCGGACGGGAGCGACGAAACGTTCCCGTTATGTTGCCGGAGCCAGTAAGTGTTATCATTTACAGTAAGGCCCAGTGACAGTGTCGAGACGGTTCTTGCATCAGCTTCGACGGCAGATGCGACGGCATCGTCGACTGCCCGGACGGGAGCGACGAAACGTTCCCGTTATGTCGCCGGAGCCAGTAAGTGTTATCATTTACAGTAAGGCCTAGTGACAGTGTCGAGACGGTTCTTGCATCAGCTTCGACGGCAGATGCGACGGCATCGTCGACTGCCCGGACGGGAGCGACGAAACGTTCCCGCTGTGTCGACGGAGCCAGTGTTATCATTTACAGTAAGGCCCAGTGACAGTGTCGAGACGGTACTTGCATCAGTTTCGACGGCAGATGCGACGGCATCGTTGACTGCCCGGACGGCAGCGACGAAACGTTCCCGTTTTGTCGACGGAGCCTGTAAGTGTTATCATTTACAGTAAGACCGCGTCGAGACGGAGAGATGCAAGAAGCATCAGCTTCGAAAGCATCATCATTGCCACGAAACATTTCTATTTCCACGGATCAGTAAGTAAGTAATTAAAAAATCTTCTCTATGCCGACGATCAAGTAATACTTGCATCGTCTGCTAATGAGTTACAGAAAATGGTAACTATTATGAACGTAGCTTTGAAAAGGAAAGGAATGAAAGTGAATGTTAGCAAAACGAAAGTAATGGTTTTTGAAAGAAATGAATATGTGACAAATTGTTATATTTTGATAGATGGAGAAAAGGTGGAAGAAGTAAAAGTTTGTATACCTGGGTAGTAAATTTACGAAAGATGGAACGTGTGAGAGTGATCTTGAAAGAAGAGTAAATGCTGGGTGTAAACATGGTGAATGGTGCTCTACATGCACTTATGAACAGCCGGAAAGTGTCCCAAAAGGCAAGACTGGCTGTGCATAGAGGTTTGTTGGTGCCCACACTTATGTATGGTAGTGAAAGTTGGGTATGGCAGAAGAAGCACAAAAGTAAAATAAATGCGGTAGAGATGAGAGCATTGAGGAGTATGTGCGGGTTAAAACTATGTGACAGAGTTAATAATAAATAAGAGAAAAATGTGGTGTAAAAGAAGATGTAGTGACTAAAATTGAGAAAGGGATGCTTAGATGATTTGGGCATGTAGAGATTAAATAAAAGAAGATTAACAAAAGGGATTTATGAGGCAAGGGTGAATTGAAATGTTGGAAGGGGAAGGCCTAGGCGAATGTTCCTGGACCAAATTCAGGACAGGACTGGACTGGACATAAGGAAGTATGCAGGGACCGTGGCAAGTGGTTTCTGCCTACCCCTACGGCAATAAGGCGTGATGTTATGTATGTATGTATATATATTGGCGCTTGTTCTTTATTTAAGCAATAAGAAAACTACGGATGGACGGCTATTAATGTACACCTACTACTCTTATCACTAACAGATGCCAGAGCAACTGGTTCCGCTGCACGTACGGCGCGTGCGTGGACGGGACGGCGCCATGCAACGGAGTGCAGGACTGCGCAGACAACTCCGACGAGCTGCTGCCGCGCTGCCGCAACCAGACGCAAACTGTGCGGTACGTGTAGCACAGATTCACATCATCAGCTGATGGAATCAACTGCTGGCTGGCATGGGTCTTTTTAGGGACTTCCAAACATAATGGTCCTGAGCTACCAGCAGTTTCTTACGATACATTTACTGTCGTCAGTCCTGTTGCTATTGACATGATTGTGCTTTTCGGTTTGGAATTATTGGGACCGTTCCAGCGACCTGGGATTCCAATGTCCTTTCTATCTTTTGCCGCTTTTTCTATCGCAAGAAAGAACTTTTTGGTACAATAAATTACACAATCCAATCCAGCTACAATATTGACTAAATTATTTCGAATCTTGCGGTAATCGAGCCATCAGGAATAAGTTGGGATGATGGCAAGAGACCTAATGGATTGACACTGGTTCCCTAGGAGCCCTAATAAGGGCCACTACTTGCGTTGACACATTGGCTCCGTATAAAACCAATTAATTAATTAATCAAGACCGGGAACTGCAGCAGAAAAGGCTAAAATCGTTAAGTGACACAAGTATGCCTCTTTGGCCGAGAGTTATTTGTTCCTTGCCATGGAGGCTATTAGCCCTTGGAGGCCTGCCTATTCAACGTGAAAATGCAGTCATTATTCTTGCCAGCATATCACGTGGGCATGATTTGTATAGTTACTTGAATAAGTTAGCTTAAGTCCCATCTCAATCGAAAATTCTTTATCTTCCAGCGGACAGTTCAGATGTGCGAACGGGCAGATGATATCATCGGTGGCTAAATGCGACGGCGCCAAGGACTGCACTGACGGCTGGGATGAGACGCTGGCGACGTGCGCGGGGAACGCCTGCTCGGGCTATCTGTTCCAGTGCGCGTACGGGGCTTGTGTAGATAAGGTCCAGTGCAATGGGGTGAGTCACTGATGTGGGTGGGAACAGGTATCGGTGGCTAAATGCGACGGCGCCAAGGACTGCACTGACGGCTGGGATGAGACGCTGGCGACGTGCGCGGGGAACGCCTGCTCGGGCTATCTGTTCCAGTGCGCGTACGGGGCTTGTGTAGATAAGGGCTCCGAGTGCAATGGGGTGAGTCACTGATGTGTGCGGCTGGGCTGGGCTGGGCTGGGGAACAGGTATCGGTGGCTAAATGCGACGGCGCCAAGGACTGCACTGACGGCTGGGATGAGACGCTGGCGACGTGCGCGGGGAACGCCTGCTCGGGCTATCTGTTCCAGTGCGCGTACGGGGCTTGTGTAGATAAGGGCTCCGAGTGCAATGGGGTGAGTCACTGATGTGTGCGGCTGGGCTGGGCTGGGCTGGGGAACAGGTATCGGTGGCTAAATGCGACGGCGCCAAGGACTGCACTGACGGCTCGGATGAGACGCTGGCGACGTGCGCGGGGAACGCCTGCTCGGGCTATCTGTTCCAGTGCGCGTACGGGGCTTGTGTAGATAAGGGCTCCGAGTGCAATGGGGTGAGTCACTGATGTGTGCGGCTGGGCTGGGCTGGGCTGGGGAACAGGTATCGGTGGCTAAATGCGACGGCGCCAAGGACTGCACTGACGGCTCGGATGAGACGCTGGCGACGTGCGCGGGGAACGCCTGCTCGGGCTATCTGTTCCAGTGCGCGTACGGGGCTTGTGTAGATAAGGGCTCCGAGTGCAATGGGGTGAGTCACTGATGTGTGCGGCTGGGCTGGGCTGGGCTGGGGAACAGGTATCGGTGGCCTGACGGCTCGGATGAGACGCTGGCGACGTGCGCGGGGAACGCCTGCTCGGGCTATCTGTTCCAGTGCGCGTACGGGGCTTGGCGGCTGGGCTGGGCTGGGCTGGGGACGGATGAGACGCTGGCGACGTGCGCGGGGAACGCCTGCTCGGGCTATCTGTTCCAGTGCGCGTACGGGGCTTGTGTAGATCCTGCAATGGGGTGAGTCACTGATGTGTGCGGCTGGGCTGGGCTGGGCTGGGGAACAGGTATCGGTGGCTAAATGCGACGGCGCCAAGGACTGCACTGACGGCTCGGATGAGACGCTGGCGACGTGCGCGGGGAACGCCTGCTCGGGCTATCTGTTCCAGTGCGCGTACGGGGCTTGTGTAGATAAGGGCTCCGAGTGCAATGGGGTGAGTCACAGATGTGTGCAACTTCGCTGGGGAACAGGTATGGTTCATTTATGGTTCATTTTCGTTAGTTGATGAGTCCCGCATGCGGTGTGCGAAAGATTTCTGTAAAGCATGCTATAGCCCAATGGCGTGCGGAGGCAGCACCTTACTCTTGCACTCACTGAGACTGGCGTGTGAGTTCCCGCAAACTGCATTCCTTGTACGACATCGACATCGACAAAACGGCATCATAGTTTAATTTCGTACCGATTAAGTTGTGCGGGATAATGCTTTATAAAATGTTTATTAGTGAATTTTTGTGTGTTTATGGACTCTTTATATTGTATAGATATTAGTAGTATAAATTTTTTTTAAATAAAAATAGTAAAGCAGTTTGTGGGTTCTAGGTAACGTACTTAAAGTAGAAACCTTGGCTGGCACCGACTCCTAGATATGCTTAAGTAAATTAAAGCAACTAAATGACACAGTTATTTTTTACTTTTTAGTGCGTTTTGAGTCGGTTCTATTTTTATTTTCTACTTTTTAGTGATTTATCGCCACGTAACGTACTCGTACTATACTGTCATAGTATATTATACGGCACTAATAGCCAAAAAGCTACCGATACCAAGACAAAAACCGAAATTGTTGTAAGCGTGCCTCCAAAATTTGAAGAGTTCCTTTAATTTCCCCAGGATATCATCATCAGATCCTAACATGATGACAATGGGACCACCTTGGAAGTATGCCCTTTCTAATAAAAAAAGAATTATGAAAATCGGATAACTTTGTTAAAAGTTATGCGTTGTCATATATAAAAAAAATATATATACGTGTCGAATTGAGAACCTCCTCCGTTTTTTTTTCGTCGGTTAAAAAATAGACATTCATAGTGTGTTCCGATAGCGTAAATAGTAGTTACTAAAAACTGTTAAGTTAAAAACGTTAAAATTTAGGTCTCGCAATTGTATGAATGTTGTAAATACGACTTAGTTTAACTATTGCATTAATAAAGGATAGCTATATCGACCCTCTCGCTCTAACATCCGCTTGGTCGACAGTCCCATCGACCATTCGGAAAGCCTGCTTTAGTAGAGCGAGAGGGCAAATATTAGATAGAGATAGGTAATAAATTTTGATCGGTTATTATTTGTGCTCTCTAATTGGAAATAATTATGTACCAATTAGAGGGCCCGAATTATTTGATATAAATATAGGGCACCGTGCCGATGGCGACACAGTTCCCAGTCGACTACCCGACAGAATGTTAATAGAAGCGGTGCCAATAGAAGAATAAACGGCGTTCTTGAAGAGATGTTGCATTAAGAAGAAAACCCCCGACCCTCCAGAGTAATCCAGCGATAGTATATGTACTGTACCGTACATAAATTACTAGTAGTCGCCCGCGACTTTGTCCGCGTGAAAACCTCTTAGGTACCCTTCTAATTTTAAAGACAGACTTTCATACAAAGTGTGCTCTTTTCCCGCTACCCCAATTTAATTTTTTTATAGTTTCCCGTCAGGAAATATCCTCCGTCTCGACCCGTGTACTAAAGATCTACATTTTTGTTAAACATTTTACGATATTACAGTACATTAACATTAACAATATATATTTATGGCAAGCTGATGTGTATAGCTTGTATTAAATAGTCTATTTCACTTTTGAGTCTAGCTTTCATAATAAACAAAATAATTTACAATCCGACGTGCAGATCTAGAGATTAGCCCGTTTAAACAAACGAACATTAATTTCGACCAAATTTGATTACCATAAAAACGGTTCTAGTGAGTTAATCTTAAAAGATAGACATATACTGTCGTGGACATTTTTTTAGATCATTTCGAGAGGAATAATTCTTTCATACATATGTTTTTGGTATCTTGAACCGTTTTCGCAGCGCACGCTACGGAAGCCCTCAAGAATGAATAATTTTCCCCGTTTTTTTCACATTTTCCATTATTTCTTCGCTCCTAATAGTTGCAGCGTGATGTTTTATAGCCTAAAGCCTTCCTCGATAAATGGTCTATTCAACACAAAAAGAATTTTTCAATTCGAGACAGTAGTTCCTGAGGTTAGCGCGTTCAAACAAACAAACTCTTCAGCTTTATAATTTTATTATAGATAATGTCATTTTCGCCGGCAAAAGACGCTTATGAGGAATAATGTGATGTAACAACTTGACTTGCCGTATTTTTTTTATTTTTATTTATTATTTAAGGTTTACAACATTCTTATTCTTATATGTATTAGCATTAGAAACCACTTAGGTTTGAGAAATATGCTAATAAATTATGTATCTAGGCATTCTACACAGACAGTTGTCAGCAGAAAAAGCTAAAATAATTAAAATAACTAAATAATAATTAATAGAAATTTTTTAAGTCACATTAGATGTGACTTAAAAAGTGGGTCTTAGGTTTTCTTTTGATGTTGCGAGGGTTTAAGGAGGTTTGTCGGATGACGTCACTTCCTGTAGTAGACGGGGGCTATTGGCTATCAATATATTAAAAAGATTACCTATATATTATGTAAATTGGCTCAATTTCAAATTCCATTGAATATAAAATTTGTGATTGTAGATACAAGACTGCGCAGACGCGTCGGACGAGTCGGACGAGCTTTGCAACAGAAACAGCGCGGGAGTCAAACCTGTGACCCAGCCTCCCGTTACACCACCTACCGTCAAGTGAGTGCATAATCTTTTAAAATAATAAAACACTGTCTAAACTCTAAAACATGTCTAAAGATATATTTTTAAGTAATAATATCTTCTTATGGAAGGGTAAACCACTTCGTTACGTAACGGTTCCGATCTGCCTGTGTTATCTTTCTCTCACGCATATGGCAGCGTTAGGCAGTTTCCTCCTATCACTTCTGTCGTTTTTTTATTCCTTACAAATTAGTTCTGCACTGCAATTGTACCGATGGTAAGTGTAAGTGTGTAAGTACGCTGAATTGCTTAGCGGTACGTCTCGGCCAGTAGGGTGGTAACTAGGTATGGCCGAACCTCCCACCAGCCACATCTGGACCAATTTAAAAAATCTATACTAATATTATTCTGTCTGTGTGTAACGCAATGTCGCCTAAAGTACTGGACTGATTTCAATGAAATTTGATACGAAGATAATTCAAAGCCTTTTTTACGACAAGTTGGCCCTTGACTGCTATCACACCTGATGTTAAGTGATGATGCAGTCTAAGATGGAAGCGGGCTAACTTGTTAGGAGTGGGACGAAAATCCACACCCCTATCGGTTTCTACACGACATCGTACCGTATATTACGAGTACGATACGTGGCGATAAATCACTAAAAAGTAAGAAATAAAAATTTTTAAATAAAAATAGAATCGACTCAAAACACACTAAAAAGTAAAAAATAACTGTGTCATTTAGTTGCTTTAAATTACTTAAGCATATCTAGGAGTCGGTGCCAGCCAAGGTTTCTACTTTAAGGACGTTACCTAGAACCCACAAAATGCTTTACTACGTAAAATAAAGGTTACTTGAACTTGGCTGGCACCGACTTCATAGATATGCTTAAGTAATTAAAAGCAACTAAATGACACAGTTATTTTTTACTTTTTAGTGTGTTTTGAGTCGGTTCTATTTTTATTTAAAAATGTTTGTTTAACAAAGACTAGGTTACTCAAGCTTACTATCCTCTTCCAGACCGGTCCAAGGCGGCCGGTGCGTACTGCCGCCGTACCCGCAGTACGGCAGCTACAGCTCGAACGTGGCGGGCGCGTCGCCGGGCGAGGCGTACCCCAGCGTCTTCCTCAACGTCAGCTGCATCCCAGGGTTCGGCGTGGAGGACGACAGGAGCACGCTGTGGTGCTACGACGGCAGCTGGTCCAACACCATGCCCAGATGTGTCCGTGAGTAGCAAAATTAATTTTTTTAACAAAAAATAGAACCGACTCAAAACGCACTAAAAAGTAAAAATAACTGTGTCATTGAGTTGCGTTAATTTATTTAAGCACATCTATGAAGTCGGTGCCAGCAAGTTTAAGGAACATTGATTTAACGTAGTAAAGCAGTTTGTGGGTTCTAGGTAATGTCCTTAAAGTAGAAACCTTAGCCGGTACTATACTGTCATAGTATATTATACGGCACTATTAGCCAAAAAGCTACTGACACTTACACAAAAACCAAAATCGCTGCAAGTGTGCCTATACAATTTGAAGAGTTCCTTCAATTTTCCCAGGATATCATCATCAGATCCTAACATGATGACAATGGGACCACCTTGGAATTGTGCGCTTTCTAATAAAAAAAGAATTATCAAAATCGGACAACTCTGTAAAAAGTTATGCGTGGTCATACATAAAAAAAAACAAATATACGTGTCGGATTGAGAACCTCCTCCGTTTTTTTTTGTTGTTATATTATATCTTTTTACAGGGTTATCAGATTTTGATAATTCTTCTTTTATTAGAAAGGGCACACTTCCAATATGGTCCCATTGTCATGTTATGATCTGATGATGATATCCTGGGAAAATTGAAGGAACTCTTCAAATTGTATAGGCACACTTGCAGCGATTTCGGTTTTTGTGTAAGTATCAGTAGCTTTTTGGCTGCAAGTGCCGTATAATATACTATGACAGTATAGTACGAGTACGTTACGTGGCGATAAATCACTAAAAAGAAAGAAATAAAAATTTTAACAAAAAATAGAACCGAATAAAAACGCACTAAAAAGTAAAAAGTAACTGTGTCAGTTGCTTTAATTTACTTAAGCATATCTAGGAGTCGGTGCCAGCCAAGGTTTCTACTTTAAGGACGTTACCTAGAACCCACAAACTAAAAATATACTAAAAAAAAAAATATCCGTGTCGAATTGAGAACCTCCTCCGTTTTTTTTCGTCGGTTAAAAAGAATGTAATGTTTTAAAAATCAATTTTATGCCATTTATAATGTAATGATGTAAAGAATTTGTTGCGGTTTCCGGTATTTATGTTGGCAATACTACTGTCCCGCCTTAATTTTTTAAATCTTTTTTCCGAAATTTTATTTTTTTTATCTATAAAAGTTGCCATTGCCTGCTATCACACCTGATGTTAAGTGATGATGCAATCTAAAATGGAAGCGGGCTAACTTGTTAAGAGTAGTAAGAAATCCACACCCCTTTCGGTTTCTACGGGATATCGTACCGGAACGCTAAATCACTCGGCGGTACGGCTTTGACTGTAAGATGGTAACTAGCTACGGCCAACCAGCCAGACTTGGAGCAATTCAGAAAATCGTTTCTACGGGATATCGTACCGGAACGCTAAATCACTCGGCGGTACGGCTTTGACTGTAAGATGGTAACTAGCTACGGCCAACCAACCAGACTTGGAGCAATTCAGAAAATCGTTTCTACGGGATATCGTACCGGAACGCTAAATCACTCGGCGGTACATCTTTGACTGTAAGATGGTAACTAGCTAAGGCCAACCAGCCAGACTTGGAGCAATTCAGAAAATCATTTCTACAGGATATCGTACCGGAACGCTAAATCACTCGGCGGTACGTCTTTGACTGTAAGATGGTAACTAGCTACGGCCAACCAGCCAGACTTGGAGCAATTCAGAAAATTGTTTCTACGGGATATCGTACCGGAACGCTAAATCACTCGGCGGTACGTCTTTGACTGTAAGATGGTAACTAGCTACGGCCAACCAGCCAGACTTGGAGCAATTCAGAAAATCGTTTCTACGGGATATCGTACCGGAACGCTAAATCACTCGGCGGTACGTCTTTGACTGTAAGATGGTAACTAGCTACGGCCAACCAGCCAGACTTGGAGCAATTCAGAAAATCGTTTCTACGGGATATCGTACCGGAACGCTAAATCACTCGGCGGTACGGCTTTGACTGTAAGATGGTAACTAGCTACGGCCAACCAGCCAGACTTGGAGCAATTCAGAAAATCGTTTCTACGGGATATCGTACCGGAACGCTAAATCACTCGGCGGTACGGCTTTGACTGTAAGATGGTAACTAGCTACGGCCAACCAGCCAGACTTGGAGCAATTCAGAAAATCGTTTCTACGGGATATCGTACCGGAACGCTAAATCACTCGGCGGTACGTCTTTGACTGTAAGATGGTAACTAGCTACGGCCAACCAGCCAGACTTGGAGCAATTCAGAAAATCGTTTCTACGGGATATCGTACCGGAACGCTAAATCACTCGGCGGTACGGCTTTGACTGTAAGATGGTAACTAGCTACGGCCAACCAGCCAGACTTGGAGCAATTCAGAAAATCGTTTCTACGGGATATCGTACCGGAACGCTAAATCACTCGGCGGTACGTCTCTGACTGTAAGATGATAACTAATTACGGCCAACCAGCCAGACTTGGAGCATTTCAGAAAATCGTTTCTACGGGATATCGTACCGGAACGCTAAATCACTCGGCGGTACGTCTTTGACTGTAAGATGGTAACTAGCTACGGCCAACCAGCCAGACTTGGAGCAATTCAGAAAATCTATCAGCCCTGCCAGGAATCGACCCCAGGACCTCTGTTTTATTAATCCACCCACGCCACGGAGGCCATCTATCCGTCAGCAACAAGTTAACAGCTAATTTGAATAACACTAATTTGACTTTATTACAGGTTTCTGCAGATTGAACAAGCACCCCAGCGTGGAATACCGCTGCATCAGCACAGGGGCGTTCACCGGCTCCAGGGAGTGTGGGCCCTTGGAACCAGCTGGAACCATCGTCCAGCCCAACTGCCGAGCCCCCAACTACTACTACCCCGGCGTGCTCTCCAACATGAACTGCATCGACGGCAGCTGGGACTACATCGCGCTCTGCAAACCAGGTTTGGACGCCACCAACGTCACCATAACCATAGACAACAAACTAACAATAACTGTAACTAATAACAACAAGAACGTAGACTATATAGTTATAAATAATTACGGAAATAATGACGTAAAAGTTGTTAATAACTTCGCAGCTAATCAAAATGTTAATATTGTTGTCAGTCACAACGTACCAAAGATTGGTGTTAATAATACAGTTGAAAGTGATTTGATAGGACAAGCGCAGGCTGTCACACCGGAAGCTGATAATGATAATGATGATGATGATGATGAAACTCAGACATCAAATACTGTGGTCAATAAGTATGATATAGATGAAGGTGATTGGAGGATGGCGCCAGCGCAGACAACGCCGAAAGGCAGTGTTGATAGACGCACATCTAACACTGCTAGCCCTTTGATATATTTCAAAAATTAGCTCCAAGATAAAAAATTGGTTGTCTGTAAAGTCGGTTGAATGTGACAATGTCTTAAGAAAATAAAAATATATTAATTTTTAATTTAAAATTAATATATTTAATAATTATATTTAATAGACGGATGTCGAACGCAAAGGCCGATTGTGCTTCTTTGTCGCTCGTTCCGCGCTCTCGCTTGCACTTCAAGCCTTACATGGAACGCCTCAAAGCGAAGTAACGACGCATGACGTCATGTTTTTTCGTGCGTGCAGCCGGCTCTATCGAATTATAAGACGTTGTCACGTCAAAAAAAAATAAAAATGTATTTATTGACAGCAAATTTACACTTTCATAAACTGTAAATTGATTTCTACCCTGACCTCCAGACTAGGAGGTATTAGAAGTCAGTGGATTCCCTTACATGTTGTTGAGTCCTTATAGAAGGTCAACTTTATTATTGTGTGTTACTTGTTGAAACTATATATAACAACTCAACTTAAACATTGTGTGTTACTGTTAACGTAATAATTTTTCATTATTAAAATGTTTAATGCGCCATCTTGAGAGTTACATAGTTATATACAATTATGGTACAACAGATTGTAGACAAAAAGCTTTGACATTTGATAACAAATCAAAATTAAATTATTTATGTATTGAATATTATTGCACAATACAAAACTACAAAAAAATATGCATTTATATAAAAAAATATCAATGAACGGAGAAAGAAAAAAAAAAGTGGAAATTATATTAAGTTGTGTTACAGTGAGTAATGGTTTCAATATATACAATGTGTTAGGTAACATACCGAAACGTAGTATATTTCTATCCTGTTAACACAATTATGTGTATAAAATAATTATTTTAATTGAAAAACAAATTCATATGAATGATGAATGAATTCGTAATTTTTGAAGAGACCTAAAATTAGTTAGACCGTACGCATATAATAAGAATTTTTCTATCAGAAAAATTCTGACGCCCGTCGATACCACGCTGTACACCTATCAGAAACTTCCTTCCGGCGAGTCTGAGTTCGCGGCTGGCCGGCAGTATAGTTAGGCCGGCAGGCTTACATAAAGTCAGAAAAAAAAACAAAATGGACGACAATCAGTTATTATTATAATAATAATGGTGAGGTCCGCCATAACGGATGCACTTCGACCCTTTTGGATTTTTTGTACTCGCTCCACTCTTACCTCCCCTATATCAGTTCAAACACCCACTCTAAGAGTTGGGTGGTTGCTCTTAGGTTGGAGGCACTGGTAGTAAAGTGACGACCTCCGTGGCGCAGTGGTATGCGCGGTTGGTTTATAACACGGAGGTCCTGGGTTCGATTCCCGGCGGGGCAGATTGAGATTTTTCTTAATTTGTCTTGGTCTGGCTGGTGGGAGGCTTTCGCCGTGGCTAGTTACCACCCTACTGACAAAGACGTCGTGTAGAAACCGAAAGGGGTGTGAATTTTCGTCCCACTCCTAACAAGTTAGCCCGCTTCCATCTTAGACTGCATCATTACTTAACATCAAGTGTGATAGCAGTCAAGGGCCAACTTGTAGTCGATAAAAAAAAAGTGCGTCCGGCGAGCGTCAGAATTTTTCTGACAGAAAAATTCTTACAATATGCGGCGGGTCTTAGAATCCAATGTCAATCTATCTAGGGTTGCCACCTCAAAATTCTTACAATATGCGGCCGACCTTAGAATTCTGTGTCAATCTATCTAGGGTCGCCACCTCAAAATTCTTACAATATGCGGCCGACCTTAGAATTCTATGTCAATCTATCTAGGTTCGCCACCTCAAAATTCTTACAATATGCGGCCGACCTTAGAATTCTATGTCAATCTATCTAGGGTCGCCACCTCAAAATTCTTACAATATGCGGCCGACCTTAGAATTCTATGTCAATCTATCTAGGTTCGCCACCTCAAAATTCTTACAATATGCGGCCGACCTTAGAATTCTATGTCAATCTATCTAGGGTCGCCACCTCAAAATTCTTACAATATGCGGCCGACCTTAGAATTCTATGTCAATCTATCTAGGTTCGCCACCTCAAAATTCTTACAATATGCGGCCGACCTTAGAATTCTATGTCAATCTATCTAGGTTCGCCACCTCAAAATTCTTACAATATGCGGCCGACCTTAGAATTCTATGTCAATCTATCTAGGGTCGCCACCTCAAAATTCTTACAATATGCGGCCGACCTTAGAATTCTATGTCAATCTATCTAGGGTCGCCACCTCAAAATTCTTACAATATGCGGCCGACCTTAGAATTCTATGTCAATCTATCTAAGGTTGCCACCTTAAAATTTTAAGCAAACACAAGAAGTCCTAATATCTTTCTCAGGATTCTGATGCTGATTTTGATTCTGCCTAGGAAGCTCAGGCATGGCTTTTAGGCATGTGTTCTCCCTCCTTAAATCATGTTAACGGATTGGTGGGGTATTTACCAAACACATTGTAGAGAGATTTTATTTTTGTATGATCTGAGATTTGTATCAAATCTAAAATCTAGAAAATGGTATAATTAAAATGTCAAAATAAATGCATATAAAATAAAGTAAATAAAATAATGCATATAAATTAAAATAAAGTAAATAAAATAAAGTATATACTTCATAAAAAAAAAAACAACTTTTAAAAGTTTTGCCTGTCTGTCTGTCTGTTTATTCCGGTTAAACTTTAACTCTACCAGTCTTAATGTAAAAATTATTTTCGTATACCGATATTCCCATAGAAACACACTACGCGATTGAAACCGCGGCCGTCCCCTAGTCTATAATAGAATACTCGTAAACAATGGTAAAATATGTATGTTTAATTTTGTACATTGAAAAAATTACCAAAAATTCTAATAATGTAATAAAAATAGCTATTTTGTTAGGAGTAGGGACAACCACCCATGGCCCTTTCAACCTCTCGGTCATTCGGGCCCAATCTCGGGAGGGCAACCCGGAGTCCGCACTTCTCTTTGCGTTTCATCACCAGGCCGCCTTCTTGACTCCCTACAAGTTCTTTGTCATCTCGTCCGTGTCTCCCCCTTCTGGAGCATGCACGTCACACAACGCGACTCTCTCGCGACGCCGTGGTCCCCAGCAGTTCCTCATCACCTCTGCCCAGTGTTGATCGCTCCGCCTCTTATGCCAATGGTGCGCGAACTCCCGTAGCTTGCCGAAGTTGACCGCCGAGCTCATGAGGTCCTGGTAGTACACAGGTCCCACTTTATTTTGTTATTTTTTTTTTATCGACTACAAGTTGGCTCTTGACTGCTATCACACCTGATGTTAAGTGATGATGCAATCTAAGATGGATACGAGCTATGTTGTTAAAAATAGAACAACATTCTCACCGATTCGGTTTCTACATGACATCGTATCGGAACGCTAAATCGCTTGGCGGTACGTCTTTGTCGGTAGGGTGGTAAATAGCCTATCCCTGCTCCAAGAATAATCTTAGAATTGAACCGATGACCTTCATCTTATAAAACCCCTGCGCATACCACTACGCCACAGAGATCGTAAAAATAATAAAATAAAATATTTGTATAAGAAAATTTTATGATTACGTCAAATGATTTGGAACTTTTGTATTACACTTTGACGACCTCCGTGGCGCAGTGGTATGCGCGGTGGATTTATAAGACGGAGGTCCTGGGTTCGATTCCCGGCGGGGCAGATTGAGATTTTTCTTAATTTGTCTTGGTCTGGCTGGTGGGAGGCTTTTCGCCGTGGCTAGTTACCACCCTACCGACAAAGACGTATCGCCAAGCGATTTAGCGTTCCGGTACGATGTCGTGTAGAAACCGCAAGGGGTGTGGATTTCCATCCTATTCCTAACAAGTTAGCCCGCTTCCATCTTAGATTGCATTATCACTTAACATCAGGTGTAATAGCAGTCAAGGGCCAACTTGTAGTCAATAAAAAAAAAACATTAAACACGTTAAGTTCCTATAGGTATATGTATCCTAATATTATAAAGCTGAAGAGTTTGTTTGTTTGTTTGAACGTGTTAATCTCAGGAACTACTGCTTCGAATTGAAAAATTATTATTGTATTAATATATATAATGGACCATTTATCGAGGAAGGCTTTAGGCTATATAACATCACGCTGCAACTATTGGGAGCTAAGAAATAATGGAAAATGTGAAAAAACGGGGAAAATTATTCATCCTTGAGGGCTTCCGTTGCGTGCGATGCGAAAACGGTACAAGATACCAAAAATATATGTATGAAAGAATTATTCCTCTTGAAATGATCTAAAAAAATGTCCACGACAGTATATGTCTATCTTTTAAGATTAACTCACTAGAACCGTTTTTACGGTAATCAAATTTGGTCGAATGTACTATAATATCGTACAATGTTTAACAAAAATATAGATCTTTAGTACACGGGACGGGACAGAGGATATTGGTTGACGGGAAACTATAAAAAAATTAAATTGAAAGGGGGAGCGTGAATGAGCGCATTTTATATGAAAGTCTGTCTTTAAAATTAGAAGGGTACCTAAGAGATTTTCACGCGGACGAAGTCGCGGGCGACTGCTAGTATAAAATAATGATAATTCAAAGTTCCTAAAAGACCTAATATAAAACTGTTGATCTATTACTATCACTACATATAAACACAAAGTTCAACGCCGTATGTCTGTCTGTCTGTATGTCCGCAATAAACTCAAAGACGACTAAACGGATTTTCTTGCAGTTTTCACCAATAGATAGAGTGATTCCTGAGGAAGGTTTTAGTATATAATTGGTTACGGTTTAGTATAAATTTGATAAAATATGACGATAGTTGTTGAAAGATCACCTACCTTTCATTGAAAACGCTCCGTAATCTATTTGATAGACAACAAAGCAATGTATGTATAGATGGATTGTTCCTTTATTTTAGGACTACAACAATGTCGATGTATATATCTATCTTTTAAGGATAGTTTGCTATCCTATTTTTTCCTTAAAACAAGACTCATGTTGTATTATATCTTTTAAGACGCATTTAAAACTCTTGTAGGCCTCAGATGCGGCCGAAGAGATATTTCGTATAGAATAAGCAACTAATTCCCAAGTTAGAGAAGTCTCCAAGTCCCCCAATAGCGGCGATATGAAAACTATAGCTCTCTTTTTAACCGACGAAAAAAAACGGAGGAGGTTCTCAATTCAAATGTTATAGGCACACTTCAGCGATTTCGGTTTTTGTATAAGTATCGGTAGCTTTTTGGCTTCAAGTGCCGTATAATATACTATGACAGTATAGTACGAGTACGTTACGTGGCGATAAATCACTAAAAAGTAAGAAATAAAAATTTTTAACAAAAAATAGAACCGTCTCAAAACGCACTAAAAAGTAAAAAATAACTGTGTCATTTAGTTGCTTTAATTTACTTAAGCAAATCTTGAAGTCGGTGCCAGCCAACCTGGTCATTACCTAGAACCCACAAACTGCTTTACTACGTTAAAAATATGTTCCTTAAACTTGCTGGCACCGACTTTACACATATCTATGTTACTATAATACACCTATTTCAATAATTAACGTGTTTATGGCGAATTCATAGCAGTAAATTTGATTAGTAAGCTTAAAACTAATTAATATATTCAATATCTTTTAAATAAGATTTTTTAAAATAACAAAACATAATTTTAAATTTATTAGGCATAAAGCATGTTGCATTTTCTACCTTCATTTTTAATTTGTTTGTTGACAAGCATTCTCAATCGAGTTTGTCTTTAGTATAGGTATTTTAATGTAAGATTATCTGTGGAGCGGAAATTCTATAAGACTCTGTAACATAGATTAAAGACTACTAGATAGAGCCCATAGCGTGTCCACTCGTGAGACAGCAAATCAGCCTTATTGACATGTCATGTCAACATTTAAAGTACATCATAAAACGTTATGTTTTAAAATATCGTAAAATACGAAATATTACTTTATATAATATAGTTTAGTAAACGCATAATACATGAAATTTGCTAAAAAATAACATATCTAAGCTTTAAATCATCAATCAATGAAGTTTATGCCTACTTACGTATGAAACGTAATTCCTTCGATTTTCTGTTCGCTGCGACTGTTGCAGCCGAAAATATTACAACCCACCATAGCACGATAACGTTTAAATTAATATAGTAACCGCAAAGTTATATTATTTATCAGCAAATTAAAAAGCTAATAATTGCTCAGATATGTCCCTTGTCTGTCACAAATTCCACTCTTAACAAACAATAAAAACGAACACGCTGAAAGGGACAAAAAATAATCTTGTGTCACTTTCTAATAAAGGCCGAATTAAATAAGTCTGTCACGTTCTTGAACCTACAGCCGCGTTATGACTCCATCTAGTAGTCTTTAATCTATGCTCTGTAATGTTAACACGACATGATGGATGGTTTTAATAAATAAAATTTTGAAATCTTTGTAAATGATAGTTTATTTTTTTAACCTTCCTCATGTCCTATTAACATTACCTTTTCCGCCTTATTTTTAACCGACGAAAATAAAACGGAGGAGGTTCTCAATTCGACACGTATTTTTTTTATATGTATGACCACGCATAACTTTTTACAAAATTGTCCGATTTTGATAATTCTTTTTTTATTAGAAAGGACATACTTCCAAGGGTCCACCATTGTTATCATTTTAGGATAGGATGATGATATCCTGGGGAAATTGAAGGAACACTTCAATACACCGACACCGACTTCATAGATATGCTTAAGTAAATTAAAGCAACTAATTGACACAGTTATTTTTTACTTTTTAGTGCGTTTTGAGTCGGTTCTATTTTTTGTTAAAAATCTTATGATTATAAAAGATCTTTTTTATTCCCAATTAGTGAAATAAAGTCACTTATAAACAGAGCAACATTTCGCAGAGTATTCAAGGAACACTACCTACAATTTTGACGACCTCCGTGGCGCAGTGGTATGCGCGGTGGATATATATGACGGAGGTCCCGGGTTCGATTCCCGGCGAGGCAGATTGAGATTTTTCTTAATTTGTCTTGGTCTGGCTGGTGGGAGGCTATGGCCGTGGCTAGTTACCACCCTACCGACAAAGACGTATCGCCAAGCGATTTAGCGTTCCGGTACGATGTCGTGTAGAAACCAAAAGGGGTGTGGATTTTCGTCCCACTCCTAACAAGTTAGCCCGCTTCCATCTTAGACTGCATCATCACTTAACATCAGGTGTGATAGCAGTCAAGGGCCAACTTGTAGTCGATAAAAAAAAAAAAAAAAAAACAATGATGATACACCGCTACACTCTCTCTCTCTCTTTCGTACCCTGCCTTGCACCAGAGCTCTACGATGCCCCCGATTTTAGCACGCGACCTACGGTCGTGTTAAAGCCATTCTGCTATCAGGAAATTGTCCTGGATTACGTCTTGCGCCAGACAACTATAGTGCCTCCATGCCTCTTTAAATTTTAATGTAGAATCAGCAAATCCGCGAAGGAGATGGCCCACCGCATTGTTTGCCCCAAGAAATATTAAATGTTTATGCGTCTCTATGAAACTTTTACTTTTAGATTGATAATCCTATCTAATTTAATAATAAATAGTATATTTGGCCCCAGTTAGTGGGGTTATTGCATAATCAGTACCATAACCTCTTACTAAAATACCTGCCTAAAAGGTTATTTTAGTGAAAAATATGGTTATAGGTAATTTAATGAACACAAAGTGAAACAATTGTTTTATTATGTCATACTTAGTGTTATCTTAACTACCGAAAACAAAATGTTATGAAGAAAAGACAGGAATGAAAAATAATACCTTTTTTAACCGACGAGGTTCTGAATTCAACACACACACATAATGATTAATAAATCTGGCGTGATCCGAGTTACGACTGAGAGATGTGGTCGCAGTGAACGCCACGAAGAGAATCAGCCTAGTCTCTACAGACCGCTGCCTTATATCGGCATCAATCGGTCATCCCCGTCACCACCGAACTTGGCCGAGTAGCTGTCATGATACTACTATATATATATATATATATATATATATATATATGTATGACCGCGCATAACTTTTTACAGTGTTGTCCGACTTTGATAATTCTTTATATCAGCCAAGGTTTCTACTTTAAGGACATTACCTAGAACCCACAAACTGGTTACAAACAAACAAACTACGTTAAATAAATGTTCCTTAAACTTGCTGGCACCGACTTCATAGATATGCTTAAGTAAATTAAAGCAACTAAATGACAGTTATTTTTTACTTTTAAGTGTGTTTTGAGTTGGTTCTATTTTTAGTTCAAAATTTTTTAGGTTTATTTTAAAACCCCGCTATTTCTAATATTTCTATTTATATATTTAAAAATTATAATTATAAAACTATTTTATTTCGTTTATTTTGTTAGGTCTCTAGGTGTTTTTCATATAAAACCACCCTAGGGCAGGTTTGGGACATCTTTTCGCGCGCGACCTTACTATACTAAAGCCAAACTCGATTGAGAATGCTTGTCAACAAACAAATTCAAAATGAAGGTAGAAAATGCAACACATTTTATGCCTAATACATTTGAGTTTTAAGCTTACGAACGTAATTTATTGTCATGAATTCGTCATTAACAAGTTAATTAAAAAAATTAGGTGCAAAATGACTAGTAATTTCTACCTTCATTTTAAATTTGTTTGTTGACAAGCATTCTCAATCGAGTTTGGCTTTAGTATAGTTAGCCCTTGACTGCTATCACACCTGACGGTGGAATGGACGGTGGAGTGGATCGGATGGAAGCAGACTAACCTGTTAGGAGTAGGGTGTGGCTATATGGTTTTGTACTTATTAGCATGAGGCACAGGTTAAGCCACATCTCTTAGAAGAGGCAACTATAAATGAACCACCACCTAATTCGTCAGCCTATTAACAGCCCACTACAGGATCAGACCTCCCTCCCAATAAGAGGGAGGTCTGGTCCACGTTCAGACCATATATCTCCATATATCCAGAACTGCCCAGTTTTCGCATATGTTAGTCTATATCACCGTGGCGCAGTGGTATGTGCGATGGATTTATAAGACGGAGGTCCTGGGTTCGATTCCCGGCGGGGCAGATTGAGATTTTTCTTAATTTGTCTTGGTCTGGCTGGTGGGAGGCTTTCGTCGTGGCTAGTTACCACCCTACCGACAAAAACGTATCGCCAAGCTATTTAGCGTTCCGGTACGATGTCGTGTAGAAACCGAAAGGGGTGTGGATTTCCGTCCCACTCCTAACAAGTTGGCTCGCTTCCATCTTAGACTACATCATCACTTAACATCAGGTGTGATAGCAGTCAAGGGCCAAATTGTAGTCGATAAAAAAAAAAATATCAGCGTCTGAACAAATATGCTAAATTTTAAAAGTGTATGTTTTTATGTTTGTGTTCGTATATCTCAGGAACTACAAGTCCGATTTAAGTACCAAGATGGCACCAACTTTATAGCTATGCTTAAGTAAATTAAAACAACTAAATGATGCAATTATTTTTTAGTTTTTAGTGCGTTTTGAAGTCGGTTTAATTTTTTTTTTATTTATCAACCACGAGGGCTCCGAGGCCCTTCTCGACTATGGGCTTAGAATTTAGTAAAAATTTCTTAGAAGAAAATAATTTAATTATTCAGTAATCCGACCCATCGAAAACTCGAACACAGAACTTCATGATCGAAGCGATATATGCTAACCACTAGACCAACGAGGCACTTTAGTGTGAAAATGAGAAAAAAATGTAGGTACATATTGTATAACTTAATGCAGTTCTACTTTGTCAGTACCTAAACTATACTAAAGCCAAACTCGATTGAGAATGCTTGTCAACAAACAAATTAAAAATGAAGGTAGAACTCAATAGTCATTTTACACTTTATTTTTTTAGTTAACTTGTTAATGACGAATTCATAACAATAAATTAGATTAGTAAGCTTGTAATTAATTAATGTATTCAATATCATTTAAATTAGATTTTATAAAAAAACAAAACATGATTTTAAATTTATGAGGCGTTAAATGTGTTGCATTTTCTACCTTTGTTTTAAATTTGTTTGTTGACAAGCATTCTCTATCGATTTCGGCTTTAGTATAGATTATTGATAGTTGTTTTGCTGGTATATACCTCTCGTAGCCACTTGCACTGTCAGTCCACGTAGGATGTAGTTTGTCTATTATGTTTTCAAAAGCATAATCGATTTTTCAGCACCTTTTTAGGGTTCCGTACCTAAAAAGGAAATACGGAACCCTTATAGGATTTTTTTTATCGATAAAAAAGCGGGCAAACGAGCATGCGAGTCGCCTGATGTTAAATCAGTTGCCCATAAACATTTGCAACACCAGACGCATTGCTAGTGCGTTGCCGGCCTTTGAGGATAGTCTGTCTGTCAAGACCCTTTTTCTCAGAAACGCGTGGAAGTTTCAAGCTGAAATTTATATCAAATACTCAAGTCTGCTATCCCTTAGAGTTGTGAAAAAATCAAGCTTCTAGGCCAAGGCGATCAAAAGATACAGCCGTTTATACCAAAAATTTCCCCAATTTTCGACACGGTCATGTAAATCAAAACCTAACGTGTAGTTCCCGTAAGCATAGGATCTTGAAATTTGGTACGAAGTAACGTTATATAGTAGTTACTAGCAGTCGCCCGCGACTTCGTCCGCGTGAAAACCTCTTAGGTACCCTTTTAATTTTAAAGACAGACTTTCATATAAAGTGTGCTCTTTCCCCGCTACCCCTCTCAATTTAATTTTTTTATAGTTTCCCGTCAAGCAATATCATCCGTCCCGTCCCGTGTACTAAAGATCTACATTTTTGTTAAACATTGTACGATATTACAGTACATTAACAATATATATTTATGGCAAGCTGATGTGTATAGCTTGTATTAAATAGTCTATTTCACTTTTGAGTCTAGCTTTCATAATAAACAAAATAATTTACAATCCGACATGCAGATCTAGAAATTAACCCGTTTAAACAAACCAACAAACTTTTTCGTATATTATATAAAATTGAAAGAAAAGATGAAAGATCGAATTCTCAAAAAATATCAGTACCAAAATGTTGACCCCTATTCAGTACGTATAACATAACACGGAGGAGGTCAACTTAATTTGGACGATATAGCGACAGTGTTGTTTTTTAGAAATTTTGATATATGTGCGAAACTTTATAACTAATTAACATACTGTAAAAGGCAAATCTTATCTCTATAATATCCTTGTGATTATTAAATAATTTATTTTGAAAAGGTTTTAAGTTTAGTTGTATAAATAATGATGTAAACGTAAGCATATGAATTAAATGATTTTGTAAAACACAAAAAGTTATATATCTGCCAAAATATAAAAGATAAATATATGCTATCACGGACTTTATTGTACAACTTTTTAAGATGCATTAAGTTTTCATACAATATTTTCAATTATATCCAATAGTTAACGCAGTGTACGCGGAGAAAACCGATTTAATAAATTTCACGGTGCGACTCGCGCGACAAAAACTGTGATAACTCGATATATACAATACAAATATAAAATATAGCCTATAATCGTACAATCATGGTGAAATAATTTTTTTATCATATTTATATATAGAATTTTATTTATATATATACTAATTTTATTTATAATATAGTATTGGTATATATGAAAAGATTAAAAGCTATATTATTTTACCAATATTAGTAATGCTTGTGTAATTTAACTTATTTTAGGAACGCGTAAAGGTATTAAATTACTGTACTGTATATCAAATACTTGACTCTATAATACCTTTAAGCTATAACAAAATAAAACTTCTAAGTAAACACAGTCAAAAGATACAGCATAAGCCGCATATTTACCTCTCTACTACTCGCAGCTAGTCCTAGAATATTGAAATTTCGCATGAAGCAATGTCCATTAATTATAATTTATGAAAAATTATTAAAATTAATGAAATTAAAATTAATTTTATTATTAATTAAAATTAATGAAAAATTAATTGTCCACGTATGGGGTGAGAGCACTCACCGATAATCTCTTTAGACAATTCTACTGCTTGTGTAAGAATATTGGGGAAAATCGGATTCCAGTGGAGCGAAGGGTACGACAGGATGTGTAGCGTCGCCATGGCTGTTCAACTTGTTCATGGACAGTTGCTTGATAGATTTGAAAAAAGTGTATGTGGTCAAATAACTAGTTACCATTTTACAGATATTAGTATTACTTGCATAGATAATGAAAAGATTATGAAAGCTGTAAATTGAAAGGAATGAAAGTGAATGTCAGCAAAATAAGTAATGATTTTTGAAAGAATAAACATGTGACCGATTGTAATATTTGGATAGATGGAGAGAAAGGAATTAAATGAGTTGTACTGGTAGTAAATCAAATACGTGAACTGTATGAGTAAATTGTAAGCTATCCTACCTGCATTTATAAAGTGCGAAAGTAACACTGGCTGTACTGTCTGGTGCCTTCACTCTGTACGTACTGAAAGTACTGAACCGTAATATAAATGCAGTAGAGATTTGAGTACCGAGTAAGTCTGAGTGATAGAGTTAACAATAAAAAGGAACAGTGTGGTTACTTTTAATTAGAAAAAAGGGTTTGTAAGAATGGGAGAAGATTAACAAAAGAGATTTATGAGGCGAGAGTGAATGGAAGTGTTGGAAGAAAGACCTGGCGACATTTTGAAAGTTCAAGACATTTTAAAAAATGGCAGGTGAGTAGATATTTGTATAAAGTTATGAGAGTGAAAGCTAAGAAAATATGAGGACTGGCAATGGAATTAGCTCTGCCTACCCCTATGAACGCGTGATGCTATGTATGCATGTATGTATGTTTAGGAAAAGCTCGAAACAAAAATTAAACCTTTAGTGCGCGAGTCCACTCGCACTTGTCACACAGTCAAGTGATGATGCAGCAAAAGCCGGATATTGTAACTGTCTTTTACACGACTCGCAAACGCTAGGCGTCCTAAATTTTGTTTAAATTTCGCATCAATCTTACGTTAGAGAGGTCTCGGAATATATTTTTTTCTGATTGAAACAAAAAAAATTTATACTATTTTGGTCTATTTAATCCAGATTGACATGCTTAGATGTAATCGCGAGTCCGATTCGCATTTACTATGCGTTCGAAAGAAAATAATTTTATTCATACTTCGACTTATTCATTTACTGACTGTCAAACCACCATATTTGTTTTATACCAAATAGCTCAATTTAATCGAATTTACGGTACAGTGTAGTCCGTCCTTTGTTTTCGCGCCACTGTACTTTACGGAAGAAACTCACATTTTGAAAAATCCACGTGAGATTCTGGGATGGGGGGTTAATCTCACGACATCTCACCAGGGGGGGAGGGAGGGGCAGAAAATTAAAAAAAACACCTCACGTAATTTATGGACGCCCCCTAATTCGCTTGGCGGTACGTCTTTGTCGGTAGGGTGGTAACTAGCCACGGCGAAAGCCTCCCACCAGCCAGACTAAGACAAATTAAGAAAAATCTCAATCTGCCCCGCCGGGAATCGAACTCAGGAACTCCGTCTTATAAATCCACCGCGCATACCACTGCACCACAGAGGTCGTCAAAAATCCTTGAACCTTGAATCCGCAACGAGGTTTACACAATAAGTATATCAAAGACGTAGGTCCAGGGAGGTCAGACCTTCCCCGAAAGTGTGAAAATAAATACAGCAATTGTACCTAATCCGACTCACACCGACACCGACTCCTAGATATGCTTAAGTAAATTAAAGCAACTAAATGACGCAATTATTTTTTACTTTTTAGTGCATTTTGAGTCAGTTCTTTTACTGTTACTTTTTAGTGCGTTTTGAGTCAGTTCTATTTTTTGTTAAAAATTTTTATTTCTTACTTTTTAGTGATTTTTCGCCACATACTCGTACTGTACTGTCATAGTATTATACGGCACTAGTAGCCAAAAAGCTACTGATACCGAGATTAAAACCGAAATCGCTGTAAGCGTGCCTCCAAAATTTGAAGAGTTCCTTCAATTTCCTCAGGATATCATCATCAGATCCTAACATGATGACAATGGGACCACCTTGGAAGTGTGCCCTTTTTAAAAGAATTATCAAAATCGGACAACTCTGTAAAAAGTTATGCGTGGTCATACATAAAAAGAAATATATAAGTGTCGAATTGAGAACCTCCTCCGTTTTTTTTTTCGTCAGTTGAAAATAGAACCGACTTAAAACGCACTAAAAAGTAAAAAATAACTGTGTCATTTAGTTGCTTTCGTTTACTTAAGCATATCTAGGAGTCGGTATAAAAAAATTGGTTGTCTGTAAAGTCGGTTTACTGACGATAGTTGAACGTGACAATACTGATGGAATGGTAGCATTTAATTGGTTATTAAAATTTTTAATTTAAGTATATTTTTATAAATATTAATTTAAATTAATAAAATAATTGATTTTGATTTTATAAATTTATATTTTAAATTTATAATAAATATATTAATTTTTAATTTAAAATTAATATATTTAATAATTATATTTAATAGACGGATGTCGAACGCTGCCGAACGCAAAGGCCGATTGTGCTTCTTTGTCGCTCGTACCGCGCTCTCGCTTGCACTTTAAGCCTTACATGGAACGCCTCAAAGCGAGGTAACGCCGCATGAGTCATGTTTTTTCGTGCGTGCAGCCGGCTCTATCGAATTATAAGACGTTGTCACGTCAAAAAAAAAACGCATGAAAATCGATTGCGTAGTTTTAAAGATTAAAGCATACATACGGACAAACATAAAAAAGCGACTATGTTTTATACTATGTATTGATTCTAGAGTGTGGCACCATCACCCCTCTGGCCAAACCCCTCATAGTAGGGGGTCGCACGGCCAAGAAGGGGGAGCTCCCCTGGCACGCGGGCATCTACGACAAGAACTACACGCCTTACATGCAGGTCTGCGGCGGCTCGCTCATCTCCACCACGGCTGTCGTGTCAGGTGTGTTCAATTCTAATTCAAAATTTATTAACCGACGAAAACAAACGGAGGAGGTTCTCAATTCGACACGTATATTTTTTTTTTTTTTACGTATGACCACGCATAACTTTTTACAGAGTTGTCCGATTTTGATAATTCTTTTTTTATTAGAAAGGGCATACTTTCAAGGTGGTCCCATTGTCATCATGTTAGGATCTGATGAGGATATCCTGGGGAAATTGAAGGAACTCTTCAAATTTTGGAGGCACGCTTACAGCGATTTCGGTTTTTGTCTCGGTATCGGTAGCTTTTTGGCTACAAGTGCCGACTACAGTATAGTACGAGTACGATACGTGGCGATAAATCACTAAATAGTAAGAAATAAAAATTTTCAAATAAAAATAGAACCGACTCAAAACGCACTAAAAAGTAAAAAATAACTGCGTCATTTAGTTGCTTTAATTTACTTAAGCATATCTAGGAGTCGGTGCCAGCCAGTTTCTACTTTAAGGACATTACCTAGAACCCACAAACTGCTTTACTACGTTAAATAAATGTCCCTAAACTTGGCTGGCACCGACTTCATAGATATGCTTAAGTAAATTAAAGCAACTAAATGACACAGTTATTTCAAGTACGCTTTGTTTGTACGTCACTCACGTTGGGGGCTGCTAGGGGGTTGAAAGCAAACGATAAAGAAACAATATTATGTACTGTGGCGTCCCCTTCATACATGCAAAAAAGCACTGCCTACCCTGACCGAAGCCAACAAAAAAATATTTTGTTCCGTATTAAAATCATTACTTACTAGTTCGGACCCCATAATCTTGCGGCATATGTAAAAGATCAGCGATTGATCTTTTTAACCGACGAAAAAAAACGGACGAGGTGCTCAATTCGACACGTATATTTTTTTTATGTATGACCACGCATAACTCTTTCAGAATTATCCGATTTTGATATTTTTTTTTTATTAGAAAGGGCACACTTCCAAGGTGGTCCCATTGTCATCATGTTAGGATCTGATGATGATATTCTGGGAAAATTGAAGGAACTCTTCAAATTTTATAGGCACACTTGCAGCGATTTCGGTTTTTGTGTAAGTATTGGTAGCTTTTTGGCTACAAGTGCCGTATAATATACTATGACAGTATAGTACGAGTACGTTACGTGGCAATAAATCACTGAAAAGTAAGAAATAAAATTTTTTAACAAAAAATAACTGTGTCATTTAGTTGCTTTAATTTACTTAAGCATATCTAGAAGTCGGTGCTAGCCAAGGTTTCTACTACATTACCTAGAACCCACAAACTGCTTTACTACGTTAAATAAATGTTCCTTAAACTTGCTGGCACCGACTTGATAGATATGCTTAAGTAAATTAAAGCAACTAAATGACACAGTTATTTTTTACTTTTTAGTGCGTTTTGAGTCGGTTCTATTTTTTGTTAAAATTTTTAATCATAATGACTACATCGGTGATCGATCAAGTTAAGATCTTCGTAGGCTAACTTTAGAGGTGACAGAAATTCAGATTTTGCAGTGTCAGTTTTTTGACTATCGCTTACATGGCAGCCGTGACTTGGCTGTACGTAGCACGTCCAGTTTGACTATTTGTAATGTCTCTACCACGGACTCGAAAGGCAAACTCCTAGTGACTAGAGCAAGAAATTCAGTAATTGTTATATTATATATGTCGAAAGAGGGTCAGACATAGTGGATAAAATAATAGGGTAATCTTTTGTATTTAGAGTAATTATAACTAAACCACAAATAGATAACTGAAAGAATAAATAACAGCAACTTAATTAACAGTGAATTACTACTGGCAAATTATGGTATTACAATGATGCGTAACGTCTCGTGTTAATTAATGCAACCCCAAGACACTGCGACTCAAGCTGAAAGTAATAATTAATTAATTAATTAACAAAGAACAACGTCTGCACCGCGCCACGCCAGAGCCAAGACTGCCAACCAGTTGTAGACCCGCTCCTTTTATACAACTTAGAATGACTCAAGTAGTGGGGTAAGTGGGGGTATCGAACGATGCGTCGCAGCAAGAGGGCATAGCTGGTGCACGTGCTAGTCGTGTACGATGACGTAGGCGCCGTCATATATATATCCGCGGTTTCTACCCGTAGTTTTTTCAATTTTGTGTTATCTGTGGTCAGCCGCTCACTGTTTCTGGACGGACACGGAGAAGAAATTACCACCTGAGAACTTCGGCGTGGCGGTCGGCAAGCTGTACCGGCCCTGGAACAATCTGAAGGATGAGGAGGCGCAGAAGACTGACGTAATTTTATTTTTGTCTAAAATTTTATTTCATTGTTTAGAAAGAAAAGAAAGAAAAAAAAAACGTCTTAGCCGTTTAGTAATAAAACTATTACTAAAAAACTTGAAAGAGGACATAGCTTTGTGGTTTGCTGTATCAGGGTGCACGGCAGTGCCCCCGCTAAGTCGAGCGCGAATCAAGCACTGCCTGTATACCTTTACAGAATCCATTTGGCCGCATTTTCAGACCATATTTTGAGAACCTTATGTGGCGAAGTGACATTCTTCTACTTGAAAATGTTTGCTATTAGACAATCTAATAAAACGAATCAATATGCGCATATTGCTAGTTTCTACAAAAAGAAGTGAAATCCCACCAAAAACATTCTGTAAAAATGTATATTTTTTTTTTTAAATTTCTAATGCAAAACAACGTTTACCGGGTCAGCTAGTTTACTATAATAATAAAGAAATCGCAGTAAGGAACCTTAGACATGGCACGACTTTATCTAGATTTCATTACTTTTTAGAGATAAACAAGCAGCTCCATCGAGACTTAGCGTTTTTACAGAATGTTTTTGGTGGGATTATATTGACTACTTGAATAAGAGTAGAGAAGACTGTCGGGAGATTTTTAATACTCTTGATTTTTTTATCTGTTCCGCAGGTAGCTGATATCAAGCTGACCTCTCGCTACCAGGGCTCGGGGGCGAACTACCAAGATGACATAGCTATAGTGATAGTTGTGACCCCCTTCGTGTACCAGCCCTCCGTGCGACCGGTGTGCATCAACTTCGACGTGCTGTTCGACCAGCAGCAGATGACGCCGGGCACTATGGGCAAGGTACACCACAGATCTGCTGACCCCGCATTACCAGGACGACATAGCCATAGTGATAGTTGTGACCCCCTTCGTGTACCAGCCTTCCGTGCGACCGGTGTGCATCAACTTCGACGTGCTGTTCGACCAGCAGCAGATGACGCCGGGCACTATGGGCAAGGTACACCACAGATCTGCTGACCCCGCGCTACCAGGACGACATAGCCATAGTGATAGTTGTGACCCCCTTCGTGTAGCAGCCTTCCGTGCGACCGGTGTACATCAACTTCGACGTGCTGTTCGATCAGCAGCAGATGACGCCGGGCACTATGGGCAAGGTACACCACAGATCTGCTGACCCCGCATTATCAGGACGACATAGCCATAGTGATAGTCGTGGCCCCCATCGTGTAGCAGCCCTCCGTGCGACCGGTGTGCATCAACTTCGACGTGCTGTTCGACCAGCAGCAGATGACGCCGGGCACTATGGGCAAGGTACACCACAGATCTGCTGACCCCGCATTATCAGGACGACATAACCATAGTGATAGTCGTGACCCCCATCGTGTAGCAGCCCTCCGTGCGACCGGTGTGCATCAACTTCGACGTGCTGTTCGATCAGCAGCAGATGACGCCGGGCACTATGGGCAAGGTACACCACAGATCTGCTGACCCCGCATTATCAGGACGACATAGCCATAGTGATAGTCGTGGCCCCCATCGTGTAGCAGCCCTCCGTGCGACCGGTGTGCATCAACTTCGACGTGCTGTTCGACCAGCAGCAGATGACGCCGGGCACTATGGGCAAGGTACACCACAGATCTGCTGACCCCGCATTATCAGGACGACATAGCCATAGTGATAGTCGTGACCCCCATCGTGTAGCAGCCCTCCGTGCGACCGGTGTGCATCAACTTCGACGTTCTGTTCGATCAGCAGCAGATGACGCCGGGCACTATGGGCAAGGTACACCACAGATCTGCTGACCCCGCATTATCAGGACGACATAGCCATAGTGATAGTCGTGGCCCCCATCGTGTAGCAGCCCTCCGTGCGACCGGTGTGCATCAACTTCGACGTTCTGTTCGATCAGCAGCAGATGACGCCGGGCACTATGGGCAAGGTACACCACAGATCTGCTGACCCCGCATTATCAGGACGACATAGCCATAGTGATAGTCGTGACCCCCATCGTGTAGCAGCCCTCCGTGCGACCGGTGTACATCAACTTTGACGTGCCGTTCGACCAGCAGCAGATGGCAACGACAGATCGCTGAACCCGCATTTTCAGAGTAGCTAGCTGGAACTATTTCTGGCAGTTATACTGAGTAACTCTTACAGTAGAATTCATAGATATTGTAGGGGTCCAATACAAACATAGTTCAAATTAGCGAGCGGGGCACATTATTCGAAGAGCTGATGGAGCCGTTAAGAGTCCAAGGTGCGATCTTCCACTAGGTGGACTGACGACAACAAACGTGTCACAGGGAGCGGCTGACCACAGGCGGCTAAGGATCGTTTTGTTTGAAACACCTTTTAAAGCCATGTGTCCAGCAATGGTCATCGGTCGACAAATATGATGATTTTTTTTAATGACCACAAGTTGGCCCTTGACTGCTATCACACCTGATGTTAAGTGATGATGCAATCTAAGATGGAAGCGGGCTAACTTGTTAGGAGTAGGATGAAATCCACACCCCTATCGGTTTCTACACGACATCGTATCGGAACGCTAAATCGCTTGGCGGTACGTCTTTGTCGGTAGGGTGGTAACTAGCTATGGCGAAAGCCTTCCACCTGCCAGACCAAGACAAATGATGATGAAATCAATTATTAACTAATCTTTGTATCGTTGCTGCAGGTGGCGGGCTGGGGGCTGACGACGGCGGCCGGCGGCGCGTCGCAGGTGCTGAAGGTGGTGGACATGCCCGTGGTGTCCATCGACGTGTGTCGCGCCGTGTCGCCCGTCAGCTTCCGCGTGCACATCACCAGCGACAAGATCTGCGCCGGATACACCAACGGTGAATATTGCTCTTCATCATCATCATCATCACATCGACGTGTGTCGCGCCGTGTCGCCCGTCAGCTTCCGCGTGCACATCACCAGCGACAAGATCTGCGCCGGATACACCAACGGTGAATATTGCTCTTCATCATCATCACATCACATCGACGTGTGTCGCGCCGTGTCGCCCGTCAGCTTCCGCGTGCACATCACCAGCGACAAGATCTGCGCCGGATACACCAACGGTGAATATTGCTCTTCATCATCATCATCACCACATCGACGTGTGTCGCGCCGTGTCGCCCGTCAGCTTCCGCGTGCACATCACCAGCGACAAGATCTGCGCCGGATACACCAACGGTGAATATTGCTCTTCATCATCATCATCATCACATCGACGTGTGTCGCGCCGTGTCGCCCGTCAGCTTCCGCGTGCACATCACCAGCGACAAGATCTGCGCCGGATACACCAACGGTGAATATTGCTCTTCATCATCATCATCATCACATCGACGTGTGTCGCGCCGTGTCGCCCGTCAGCTTCCGCGTGCACATCACCAGCGACAAGATCTGCGCCGGATACACCAACGGTGAATATTGCTCTTCATCATCACCATCAGATCTTACAAATCTTAACGATAGCAGCTTTGAAAAATATAATTTGGGACATCGAAAGCTGACTATTAAAGATGACGACCCCCGTGGCACAGTGGTATGCGCGGTGGATTTATACGACGGAGGTCCTGGGTTCGATTCCCGGCGGGGCAGATTGAGATTTTTCTTAATTTGTCTCGGTCTGGCTGGTGGGAGGCTTTCGCCGTGGCTAGTTACCACCCTACCGACAAAGACGTACCGCCAAGCGATTTAGCGTTCCGGTACGATGTCGCGTAGAAACCGAAAGGAGTGTGGATTTCATCCTACTCCTAACAAGTTAGCCCGCTTCCATCTTAGATTGCATCATCACTTAACATCAGGTGTGATAGCAGTCGAGGGCCAACTTGTAGTTGATAAAAAAAAATGATGATTACTCACACCCAGGCACGACGCTGTGCCAGGGCGACAGCGGCGGCGGGTTCGCGATCCCGTCGCTGGAGCAGGGCGTGGAGCGGCACTACCTGCGCGGCGTCGTGTCCGTGTCGCCCGCCAGCGACGACGAGTGCAACGTCGACGCGCTCGTCGCCTTCACGCAGATCACCAAGCACGAGCACTTCGTCAAGCCCTACCTGTAGGGCCCAGCAATATACTTTACACCCTACGAGCTTTGTTTCATTATCATCATCACAATCACATCAGCCAATGAACGTCCACTGTACGACATGGGCCTTATTGACGTGACAACGTCTTATAATTCGATAGAGCCGGCTGCACGCACGAAAAAACATGACGTCATGCGTCGTTACCTCGCTTTGAGGCGTTCCATGTAAGGCTTGAAGTGCAAGCGAGAGCGCGGAACGAGTGACAAAGAAGCACAATCGGGCTTTGCGTTCGGCAGCGTTCGAACTGCGTCTATTAAATATAATTATTAAATATATTAATTTTAATAAAAATTAATATATTTATTATAAATTTAAAATATAAATTTATAAAATCAAAATCAATTATTTTATTAATTTAAATTAATATTTATAAAAATATACTTAAATTAAAAATTTTAATAACCAATTAAATGCTACCATTCCATCAGTATTTTCTTAAGACATTGTCACGTTCAACTATCGTCAGTAAACCGACTTTACAGACAACCAATTTATTTAGGGTATCCAAGCACAAGCCTGTGGCCAGCGGCTTCTTGCGACTCGTGATGTAGTCAGCCCACAAAGTGAGGTTGGCCAACATTGCGCTTGCTGCTATGGGGGAACATTGTACCCCCTTTTGTGCCCTCAATGTCCATCAGCCCTTCGAATATCTCCTGCCCATTACCACTTAAATATTGCAAATCGCTAGGCTATGTTTGTTTTATCCTCGAAAGGTCTTATACAATATAAATATACTTTGTGTCCTACAAAAGGTTCGCCAGATCCTAACCCAGAAAGAACACAAAGGAGATGGTCCAAAAATGTATGGAGCACAGACTCATTTTCTGTACATAAGTTGAAAAAAACTACATGTATTAGTAATCTAGTTTTGATTAGCCAAATCTCTGAATTCACTTTTATTTGGGCGAAATATAATTTATTCTCTCCAAAACAATGCAACACTTTACGTATAATCATGGCGGATCTTAGATAAATTATATTATCTATGGTAGACATTCTCCAGGTGGCGGTGTTGTTTTGACGTTTGCTGTCAGTGTTTATTGACGTATGGTCCATTTGATTTGATGGTTACCGAATAATCAGATTAAAATATTGAGTTTTGTTCTTATTATAGCTAAGATGTCTATGTCTAAAATGTATTATAGCTAAAAACAAAGCCCGGAACACGGAAGAAAAGACTTGTCAAAAATGACGTATTTTGAGTTTGACAAATCAATGTCACCGCATTTTTATCATCTACAGACTAATATTAGAAAGACGCCATCTTTTAATACCTCAAAAACTAGGAATTTCATTTTTAACTAACATTTTATTTAGTTCGTTTCGTTCATTTATTTTATTTTTGATAAAATCCTTGTATTTTTTACATTTTAATGGTATGTGGTACATGAGTAAAGCGTCTATTAAATATAATTATTAAATATATTAATTTTAAATTAAAAATTAATATATTTATAAATTAATATATTTATTATAAATTTATAAAATCAAAATCAATTATTTTATTAATTTAAATTAATATTTATAAAAATATACTTAAATTAAAAATTTTAATAACCAATTAAATGCTACCATTCCATCTGTATTTTCTTAAGACGTTGTCACGTTCAACTATCGTCAGTAAACCGACTTTACAGACAACCAACTTTTTTTTTAACAACTGTTGTAATATCTTGTTGTTTGTTAATTGTATTGTGTTGTGTGACAAATAAATTCTATTCTATTCTATTCTACGCTTACGGCTATATAGCGATGTGTGAAATTGTCCTATAATATTTATTTATTTATAAAACGCAATAAGTAGAGATGGTATAAAAGGCGGCCTTATCGCTTAACAGCGGTAACTTCCGGACGATCTTACGCTTAGGACAACATTAGGACAGTAGACTGCAGGTGGTAAATAATACGTATAAAATAACATACATTCGAAAAAAAGTTCAGAGGTGTCAAGGGACACACGGATGGAACGAAGTTGTTATATATTTTGGTCGTGTTCGGGGAGACATACGTGTTGGTTGTTTGTCTTCCCGCGGTGTGTGTTTTGGAGTGCTGTCGAGACGACGACAGCACAGAGCAGCAGCGCAACGCAGGTGGCTTTTCCTTCCCAAGCGATACGGTTCCCGCGGGCAGCCGAACCTTCGAAGCACGCCGCCCCCTGCGCGCGCCCGTCCCCCGGCGTTACTCTTGCGCCGGGAATTATTCAACTACCCGCCTAGCGCGAACAAGCTTACTATAGCAAAAAGTGCCGTTACAACTTTTCGTGAGAATTTTTTCCGTTTAGTCCCCTTTCACAACGCGCAATTTTACTAAATACACACTAATATATAAATAATTACACAAAATACCTATATTATAATTATAATGCCTTAAGATAGACTAATATATATTTAGCGCAGCATAAAAAATTAATAATTCAATTAATTAGTCAAAAAATGTGGAACGCTTCACGATTTTGCGTGTCATCCTTGCGCAGGGGCCATGCTAATCTTCTCTGTATCGTTCCAATTTTAGTATATGTACTGCCGAAGCGTGTACACTTGTACTGCAATTATCACTTGTTATATACTCAGAAAGCTAAAAAACTTTGCTAGCGCGATTTAGAACTAATGTTGATATTTATCTAACATTTGACTTCTTTGCACTAATCTTAATTTTTTAATTTTTCTACTTAGTTCATTAATATAATAACAGAAATTGGTTTAGAAATAACAGTTATTTATAAAAAAAAATGTTATTTATTTAAAAACCCATATTTGCATACAGCCAGTGCCATCTATACCGTAACATGAAAATTAAAGACACCTACAATAACGCCATCTAGTATATGACCGCTAAACTACGTCATAACAAGAACGAAATTCCAAACTCCAAGACGAGCCGTTTTTAGACCTAATTGGAGAGTGTCACGATAGATGGCGCTGTTTCTTAATAATAATGTTAAATTTTGTTCGACAAAATATTTTATTTTTGACTATTGATTATTTTATAAATATAAAGTATTTGATTGTTCAAGAAATATCTTGAAATTTTTTTACTCATAATTTACTTCACGTACGTTTTTGAAAAGTTATACGTCCAGCGAAAACCCACAAACTTTCCAATCCCGGTCCGAGATCAATTAAAATTTGCCTACTTGCCTACACGCATTGGAGCAACGTGATCAGAATAAAATTTTTTAACAAAAAAAAGAACCGACTCAAAACGCACTAAAAACTAAAAAAAAACTGTCATTTAGTTGCTTTAATTTACTTAAGCATATCTAGGAGTCGGTGCCAACAAGTTTAAGGAACATTTATTTAACGTAGTAAAGCAGTTTGTGGGTTCTAGGTAACGTCCTTAAAGTAGAAACCTTGGCTGGCACCGACTCCCAGATATGCTTAAGTAAATTAAAGCAACTAAATAACATAGTTATTTTTTACTTTTTAGTGCGTTTTGAGTCGGTTCTATTTTTTTCGACTCCTAGATATGCTTAAGTAAATTACAGCAACTAAATGACACAGTTATTTTTTACTTTTTAGTGCGTTTTGAGTCGGTTCTATTTTTTGTTAAAAATTTTTATTTCTTACTTTTTAGTGATTTATCGCCACGTAACGTACTCGTGCTATAATGTCATAGCATGACATTTTTTTGTTAAAACAATAATATAAACATGATACGATAAGAGAATAAAATACACACATCCCCCCTTTTCAGCCGCCATTTTGAAAATTTATATAGACTATGTCACTACCACAATTCTGACGAATTCAACGACACGTCATGGGTTAAAATCCGTCCAGCCCGTTTAGGGCTAACGCTAAAACTCGCGCGGGTATGAACGCGTGCGCACGCGGCGGGCGACCGTCGCGGGCCACAAATCCGCGAGCGGGCACCCGTCGCGTGCGGCCGCCTCAGTTAGCGCTGCTAGTATAATTTTGATGTCGAGCGTGTACAGTTGTGTCGAGTAGATTACCATGGATTATTTACTCATTTATTATTTGGCAAAAAGGCGTCAACGGAAACAACGTCGACTGCATAAGCCGTTGTTGACAAGCAGGTTACTCAGCGGAGAATTCGATAATTTATTTGCCATATCCCATAATATTGCACCTGGCATCTAGCGGCGCTAGACTGATTTGTAAAAACAAACCCGTTCGCGTGTGCCCGTCGCGTGCGCCCGCGCCGTGTGCCCGCCGCCCGCGCCCGCGCTCCGTCGCACGCGCCTGTGCTGTCCATACTATTTTTCATGGCTGTAGCGCGTGCCGAAGAAATGGGCATATGTACATACATACGCTCGGAAAACATTACCCTCCTGACGCAGTCGGGTATAAAAGATGTTCGGTTTGCACACCCAACCTTTTAACTTAGAATTTCGGAAGTTTAACTACAAACACCTTGACACGAGAATTTTATGTATTAGACATTTTTTTGCCATGTATACTATTTCTAGGAAACATTTTTTTATATAGGGGTTGATCGTGTAGGAGTGAAAATTTAGGGTTGTATGTATTTTTTAATGCCATATTATAAAAAAATTAAAATACAATGTTATGGGTGGACAACCCTTACCACTTAGGGGTATGAAGAATAGATTGTAGCCGATTTTCAGACTTACTGCATGTGCATATAAAATTTCATAAAAATCGGTCAAGCCGTTTCGGAGGAGTATGGTAACTAACATTGTGACACGAGAATTTTATATATTAGAGGGATTTATTAAAACAAAAATCTTTTATAGTCATAAAAACTATACATCTTTATTAAGTCTAACAACATTATGTACAATAATAACTATATATAAATATATTAAAAAACACCTGTCGCTTATATCTCCGTGATGAAGTCATCACCATCATCATCCGGTGGACGTTTGACGACCTCCGTGGCGCAGTGGTATGCGCGGTGGATTTATAAGACGGAGGTCCTGGGTTCGATTCCCGGCGGGGCAGATTGAGATTTTTCTTAATTTGTCTTGGTCTGGCTGGTGGGAGGCTTTCGCTGTGGCTAGTTACCACCCTACCGACAAAGGCGTACCGCCAAGCGATTTAGCGTTCCGGTACGATATCGTGTAGAAACCGAAAGGGTGTGGATTTTCGTCCCACTCCTAACAAGTTAGCCCGCTTCCATCTTAGATTGCATCATCACTTAACATCAGGTGTGATAGCAGTCAAGGGCCAACTTAGGACAGCGGCTCAGCGACACGTTTGATGTGGTCAGTCCACCTGGTGGGGGGTCGCCATTCCACCAGACCTTGGACCCCCAACGTCCATCAGCTGTCCGAACCACGCGCCCCGCCACAGTTCATTCAAAAAACCTGAGAGGTGTCAAGGGACACCCGGATGGAACGAAGTTCCTTTCGATTAATTAGTGAAGGAATTGTAATAAAATTTTATTTTTTGTTGTACACCGAAACACCAGAGGGCGCCACGAGAGCGCGAGACAGCATACAGCGCGGGCGCCCCCCGCCGCTCACGCGCACACACATCAAAGGCGGCGGCAAGATCCTTTGATCAAAAAGTGTCGTGACAACTTTTCGTACGAATTTTTTCCGTCTAGCTCCTTTTCACAACGCGCGATAAGGAACTTCGTTCCAAAATTGACCCTTTGTAACTTTTACTAAATGCATATAACAATAAATCTATAATAAAAAAGACGTGGTGCACTCGGAGACTGCCGCGGTAAAGCTATTGCATAGCATTTTTTATCAACTTATGTTTACCTACCGACGTCATCGGGACCGTGGCCTAGCGATAAGGCGCTCTAAGTGCCTGGATTGCCAGCGACGCGGGTTCGAATCCAGTCGGTACCGCAAATTTCAAAAAGTCATTAATAGTTCTGGTATTTATTGATAAATGGAAAAACTAAAAAGTATCGTTTAGTTTTTCCATCTATCGATAAATACCAGAACTTTTAATGACTTTTTGAAATATCACGCTTGAAAACAAAAACCCGCGTCTCTCTGGCAATCCGGGCACTTAGAGAGCCTTACCGCTAGGCCACGGTCCCGATGACGTCGGTGCCGAAATTGTGCTTTTAATATTATGTTTTTGATACTCAGAGGGTGTTAGGTTTTTTCGTTACGGAATTTCTGTATTCGGTCTCCACGCTCAAGGCCCGCGATAAAAGCTATACAATAGCTTAATCAAGTTATTTTAAATACTGAATGAATACAACCAGGCGTTACTTTGTAAAAGTTCATTATAATTACTCACTCTTATCAACTAGGCGCGACCGAAAGCACCTACGCGACGGAATGAAAAAAAAAATATTCATCAGTCTTTTGTTTTTTCGAAAACTAGAACCGTCACGTGGAAAATGTGCGAGGCATGTACCTTAAACAAAAAAAAAATTGGTTGTCTGTAAAGTCGGTTTACTGACGATAGTTGAACGTGACAACGTCTTAAGAAAATACTGATGGAATGGTAGCATTTAATTGGTTATTAAAATTTGTAATTTAAGTATATTTTTATAAATATTAATTTAAATTAATAAAATAATTGATTTTGATTTTATAATTTTTTTATTTTAAATTTATAATAAATATATTAATTTTTAATTTAAAATTAATATATTTAATAATTATATTTAATAGACGGATGTCGAACGCTGCCGAACGCAAAGGCCGATTGTGCTTCTTTGTCGCTCGTTCCGCGCTCTCGCTTGCACTTCAAGCCTTACATGGAACGCCTCAAAGCGAGGTAACGACGCATGACGTCATGTTTTTCGTGCGTGCAGCCGGCTCTATCGAATTATAAGACGTTGTCACGTCAAAAGCAATATTCCAATACAAGCACGGGGTCCTGGGTTCGATTAAGAGTTGGACCTATTTAGATTTTTATAAGTCAAGGTCTGATAGAAGGTTTCGGCTATGGCTAGTTGTCCTAGTGTGTAGTGTACTTCCATGAAATATCGTGATATTTCAGTCATTTTAATTATTATATCTTCAGGAATCACTCTTATCTGTTCGTCGAAACCGCATGAAAATCCGTTCAGTATTCTTTGAGAACAGTCAGGCGACGGGGGACTGTATTAAACACCAAGTTCGATTCCCGGCTGGGTTTTTTTTTATCGACTACAAGTTGGCCCTTGACTGCTATCACACCTGATGTTAAGTGATGATGCAGTCTAAGATGGAAGCGGGCTTGTGAACTTGTGAGGAGTGGGACGAAAAACCACACCCGTTTCGGTTTCTACACGACATCGTACCGGAACGCTAAATCGCTTAGCGGTACGTCTTTGTCGGTAGGGTGGTAGCGACGGCGAAAGCCTCCCACCAGCCAGACCAAGGCAAATTAAGAAAAATCTCAATCTGTCCCGCCGGGAATCGAACCCAGGACCTCCGTTTTATAAATCCACCGCGCATACCACTGCGCCACGGAGGTCGATTAAGGTTTTCTAAATTGCTCCAGGTCTGGCTGGGTACCATCCTATCCACAGAGAGGTGCCAAGCGATTGAGCGTTCTGGCACGATTTCATCCTACTCCTAGCCAATTAGACCGTTTCCATCTTAGATTGCATCAGCACTTGCATCATTTGGACAAGTTTCACAATATAAGGTGAGTTTGAATTATTAGCCAGCGGCGAAACTGGAGCAAGCGTAATGGATACTGATTACAATAGCGGAATAAAAATATTTCTAGAACCAGTAACAAAAAATTTAAAAATTACCTACAAAATGTTTACTTACTTAGCACATTTTACATAGCACCATCCATGGCATTCATATATTAATCACAAGATACCGAACGAACGTATGTCTGAAACATTCGATTACTGCCAAATAAAATACGGAAAGAAAAGCCAAACCGCCAAAATCTCCGACTAGACCAGACCTGAACTAATAAAAAATAATAACAATCGGCTGTCAGAAATCGAACACGGAACCTTCGAAGGACTAAGTAGGTAGATATGTCCCCACCTGCACCCTTTAGAACTGGTAAAAAATAAATAAATGAAGAACGAAATAAACTTTTAAAAAAGCACTTAAAACTGAATCAGCTGATATCTGTGCCAAGTTCAATAAACTTTCCTGTTAAATTACCTACTGTAAAACGCGGGAGGAAAGTGTTTAAATGTGCGTTTGTCGGCGTCCCTTGTTGCGGTAGCGTTCAGAAAGATCGGTGCCGTTGTCGGTCTTTTAAAAGGCCGACAATCGCACCGCGCCTGTTTGTACGCAAGCCGCCGGCGGTGCCGGCATTTCAAACTAAGTTTTAATCTATTAATGGAAAGTGCATTGACCTTGGTGGTCGATCAGCTGTTAGTTTGTTATTTTGATCAATTCTAGTGTGTAAGTAGGTACATAACTGCCTTGAGGTTAATGGCTGGCTGGCTTTAGGGTAATTTATGGATGTATTGGATGGCGTTATGCGTACTGTCGTAAGTGAATAGATATTTTGTAATGCTTTATAATTTTTTATTTATTGATTTTGAGAGCAATTTTTTTTTTCTATTGTAATCTATATGCATAAGACTTGCTCCAGTTTCGCCGCTGGCTAATAATTCAAATTCACCTTATATATAATGATTATAACAAGTATAATACTCACTGCACGCCGACGTCATATATCCTAAACACGGTGTAGTGCTCGTTCCTGAACACGGGGTAGAAATGCTCCACCGGCTCAGTGAGCAGCACGTGGCACAGTTTGGGGTTCGACTTCAGCGCGGGCGCCTCCACGTCCCATATGTACTCGAATGAGCATCCCCTTCTGGAAAAAAATCAGTTTATTAAGTAAAACGAGTTAAATAGACAGTTTCCTTTTATATTAATTCGACACTTCACAATAACATCGTAAAAATTACACACATAGAGAATACAGAACGCAGCGATATAGAGTACATAGACTAAGTACATAAAATCTGTTCAATATCTTCAGATACCAGACGAAAATACGGCTGTTTTTAGCGACGACGGAACAAACAAAATATGTCTATCTCTTTCTATTTTAGGGACCGTTCAAGTATTACGTAAGCACTATAGAGGGGTGGGGGGGTCTTTGTTTTGCTTATTTTTGATGACATGAGGGTGGGGAGGGTCTACATGATGATTACGTCATCGGTAGTTATTTATTTTTTTAACGACGAGCAAAAATTCGTGAATTCTCTATGTTGAATACTGTATCAGTAAAATCGAATCTTATAATTATGGCAATTATTTAAAAAAATATGAAATTTATAATTGAAAAATGTTTACGTAAGCATAGGGGGAGGGGGTAGACACTTTGCTTACTTTTGCTGACAAGGGGGGTTGGGGGGTAAATAATTGTAATAAATCTGCTTACGTAATATTTGAACGGCCCCTTATTTGCTTGCTATCTGCCGCACTGCTCACGACTTCAAAACAAGAACTCTTGGGAGAGGTCGTAAACATTTGGACGGCTATTTGATTTTGTACGGTATAGTACATTAACTATTGCTGGATTGCTCTGGACGAATCTGGGCGGGTTTTCTTCAATAAAACACTTCTTCAAGAACGCCTTTTTAATCTTCTATTGGTACCTCTTCTATCAATCTGCCTGGTGGTCGATCGGGAACTGTGTCGCTATCGGCACAGTGCCCCGTATATATACAAATTAATTCGGACCCTCTAATTGGTACATAATGATATCCAATTAGAGAGCCCATATAATAACCAATCAAATTTTATTGTCTATCCTTATCTAACGTCTGCCCTCTCGCTCTATTAAAATGGGCTTTAGTAGCGTCGATGTTAGAGCGAGAGGGCATATATATCTATCCTTTATTAGACAAATTGGTCACGCGAGGCGTATTTACAAGATTTGTACTGTTGCGCGACCTAAATTTCAATGATTATACATTATACTTATTATTAACTATTATTTATGCACGTTATGATCACACTATTAATGTCTATTATTACAGAGTCTATTATTACACACTATTTAAACAGTTTTAATATCACAGACTATAAATCACTGTCCCGCACAGATTATAGATATTTTATTTCATTCCGTGTCCTGAAGTGTTCGGGAGTAATATATCCTGTTATTATTTTCGTAATTAAATTTTTATAATGGTAAAGCGGGGATTTGCAAGATACACAGAATAAATATTTTGTTGGCAGCATTGCGAACCATAGACTATAGAGGTGATGATTTTCTGTGTTGTGGCAGACTGTAGCAAAAAGTGGCGGTTACGGGCTATATAAAAGAAGCCCTAATGGCGAAGTGATCATTATTTTGGTGTGTTTCCTTAGTGTGCAATTATGCCGCCAGTTAATTTTGTTAAAAGTTAAAGTAGTAAGTTATCCTTGAGTAAATTATGTGATTACCGTAAGATTGTTTCATTTTGATTTGATTTAAAGGAGTTTTGTAATAAAAACGTGTCGATGTTTTGATTAATGTTCTTTTTCTGCTTGTGCCTTTTGACCCCTTCTGAATATCAGAAGTGGGATAAAGGACTTAACGCCTACAAAAAGTTAACAGAAATCAAAATAAAACAAAACTTTTAAAAGTAGTGCTTCGCGAGTGAAGTGTAATTTTATGTACGTCTGGTTCATTATCGGCACGCCTCTGCGGGCCTAAGTTTGGAACCAACCAGCGCTAGCAGTACCTTACTGTTTGGCACTATACAGCACGATGCCGCAAGCATCATGGTTCATAAGCTGATGGAAAGTAACCAGGAATACAAGTATGTAACGCTGACTACGATGTCTGGTGTTAGCATTTTAAAATATTGGAATATGTTACCATAGACAATACTAGATATATGATATTGTCTATGGTAACGTAAGGTAATCTTCTGTCGACTGACAAATGATTCGAAAGGACTTGATTCCAGGCCATAAAATAAAAGACAAGAATTGACATGTTCGAATAGTCGAACAGTGTATGGCACTGTTCTTTTAGTTGTTACAAAGTATGCATATTTTAGTGTAATATTAATTATTGTAATTGAGTGGTTTTGTAATTCATGTAAAAAGAGCATGTGTCGAGTTTTTCTGGCCGCGTCTTTTCTCGTCACGGACTGCTTTTCCGATGCGGCGGTAGATAAAAGATTATGAAAGAATAAAACGATTTTGAAGACATCAGAATATTATTTAAAATCCCGCTGCAACCAACACTGGTAAGAGAGAATTTCCATTCGACGATATTTCTATAGTGGATTTATAAGATGGAGGTCCTGGGTTCGATTCCCGGCGGGGCAGATTGAGATTTTTCTCAATTTGTCTTGGTCTGACTGATGGGAGGCTTTCGCCGTGGCTAGTTACCATCCTACCGACAAAGACGTACCGCCAAGCGATTTAGCGTTCCGGTACGATGTCGTGTAGAAACCGAAAGGGGTGTGGATTTCATCCTACTCCTAACAAGTTAGCCCGCTTCCATCTTTGATTGCATCATCACTTTTCATCAGGCGTGATTGCTGCCAACTTGTAGTAGATAAAAAAAAACTTTTTTGGGAAGATGGCACCGATTTTTTAAGTCGTGTTGTTCTTGGTTTCCAAACAAAGTCGTGGGCCTCTGCAAGTAGTCCATAACATAACATTTTTTAACAAAAAATAGAACATTTAGTTGCTTTAATTTACTTAAGCATATCTATGAAGTCGGTGCCAGCAAGTTTAAGGAACATTTATTTTACGTAGTAAAGCAGTTTGTGGGTTCTAGGTAACATCCTTAAAAGTAGAAACCTTGGCTGGCACCGACTCCTAGATATGCTTAAGTAAATTAAAGCAACTAAATGACACAGTTATTTTTTACTTTTTAGTGCGTTTTGAGTCGGTTCTATTTTTTGTTAAAAAATTTTATTTGTTACTTTTTAGTGATTTATCGCCACGTACCGTACTCGTACTATACACTGTCATAGTATATTATATGGCACTAGTAGCCAAAAAGCTACCGATACCGAGTCAAAAACCGAAATCGCTGGAAGCGTGCCTCCAAAATTTGAAGAGTTCCTTCAATTTCCCCAGGATATCATCAGCAGATCCTAACATGCGGACAATGGGACCACCTTGGATGTATGCCCTTTCTAATAAAAAAAGAATTATCAAAATCGGACAACACTGTAAAAAGTTATGCGTGGTCATACATAAAAAAAAAAAAAAACAAATATACGTGTTGAATTGAGAACCTCCTCCGTTTTTTTTCGTCGGTTAAAAAATAAACAAAGATCTCACCCGCTCTTCCCGTAGCAGTACTTGGGCTCCAGTATGAGGTGCGTCGCTTTGAGGCGGAACATCTCCTGGTAGTAGTGCTGCGCCGAGAACTTGCCGTACACCTTGTACACGGTGTACGCGCGCTGTCTGCAACAATACAGTGTTTCCCCATAGATTAAAGACTACTAGACGGAGTCATAACGCGGCTGTAGGTTCAAGAGCGTGATAGACTTATTTCATTCGGCCTTTATTAGAAAGTGACACAAGATTATTTTTTGTCCCTTTCAGCGTGTTCGTTTTTATTGTTTGTCAAGAGTGGAGTTTGTGACAAGCAAAGGACATATCTGAGCGATTATTAGCTTTTTATTAAATTTGCTGATAAATAATATAACTTTGCGGTTACGATATTAATTTAAACGTTATCGTGCTATGGTGGGTTGTGATATTTTCGGCTGCAACAGTCGCAGCGAACAGAAAATCGAAGGAATTACGTCTCATACGTAAGTAGGCATAAACTTCATTGATTGATGATTTAAAGCTTAGATATGTTATTTTTTAGCAAATTTCATGTATTATGCGTTTACTAAACTATCTTATATAAAGTAATATTTCGTATTTTACGATATTTTAAAACATAACGTTTTATGATGTACTTTAAATGTTGACATGTCATGTCAATAAGGCTGATTTGCTGTCTCACGAGTGGACACGCTATGGGCTCTATCTAGTTGTCTTTAATCTATGGTTTCCCGTCACTAGTTTGAAAATTCGCACTTATTTTGACAGATTTCTATTGCAAACTGTCAAAGTAAGAAGACTCGAGACGCACTTAAACTTGATTTGCGTTTGAGTGTTCGGGCACTTGTCGTATAATTAGAGAAGAAAATTCATTTTTGCTCACATTTGAGAATGTGATGTCTATATAGTGTTTGAATTGAGTGCAACGTCCTATTTAAATTTAATTATATAAGTGCTTTTAATATTATAAAAACATTAGAGGACGCCCGCGGTTTCACCCGCGTAGTTCTCGTTCCCGTGGGAATTTCGGTATAAAATGTAGCCTATGTGTTATTCTGATGTATAAGCTATATTGTGGTAAAGTTTCATCCAAATCCATTCAGTAGTTTTTACGTGAAAGAGTAACATACATCCATACATCCATACATCCATACAAACTTTCGCCTTTATAATAGTAGTAGGATTTAAATTCCTAAATTGGAATCTGTGGGGGATGTCAGTAAAAGTGATATCTAATATAATTAATGTCATTGCTCCACATTTAACCGTTATTTTTAACGAATGTGTGGATTCAGGTACTTTTCCGAACCTAATGAAGCATGGCAAACCAAGCAGATCTCAATAATTACAGACGGGTTTCAATATTGCCAACACTTTTTTTTTTATTTATTTATTAAGGTTACTAACAGGTTACAATTGGCATAAATATAACAATAGTAAGATCCTAAAAACTTTATTTTCTGCGGGGAAAGAAAGATCTACCAAAACTACGTTTGTCCCCGCCTGCAGCACCATAAAGTATTTAGAATTTTATATAGATATAGTGATCCTTGTTTTTCTCTTCTCAGTTCATAACTTCTATGCAGTCGGGTTTTTTGTTTTTATAATAATAATTTTATTTGAGACTTTTTTGTTTTAGTTTATGGTATAGAAATGACTCGGTACACTTTATGCCACTTTTTGTTAAAATGGCAATATAAATATGATATGATATTTATATTTTTGAAATGGTCTTTTTACAACCTTTATGATACCCATATTGCTAAGATAAGAGAAAGAAATACACACGTCCCCCTTTTACCTCCCATTTACAGCCGCCGTTTTGAAAATTTATATAGCCTATGTCAAAATCCGTTCAGTCGTTTAGGCTGTAGCGCGTGCCGAAGAAATGGACATACATACATACATGCATACGCTCGAAAAACATAACCCTAACGCAGTCAGGTAAAAATAAGACAGTTTACCGACGTAGCTACTGATATACTAGTTTATTTTGCGTACTTCCACAGTGTGATGTCTTATGACATTTTATTGTGGGGCAAGGCTGCTGACATAAATTCTGTATAACTTCAAAAATGAGCAATCAGGTCGATATATAAACTAAAACCCCGTGAGACCCTTCGTGATAAATTAAAAAAATAGGAATCCTTACAGTAGCCTGTCAATATATATACAATAACCTAGTCTGTGTTAAACAAAATATAAATATGTATAAACAGAAAAAGGACTTAAACGATCGTCTTCTTAGGAATCATAAATTAGTTTTATCAGCGTATCGCCTCCGAAAAGTAAAAAAATCTTTCGTAGGATTGGGTGTACTCTTCTACAACAAGATGCCCAATTCAGTTTTAGATCTGCCATTGCATAAGTTTAAACAATGTATTAAAACTCACTTACTGAGTCAGGGTTATTATACTATCGATGAATTTTTAAATGACAAAGAGGTTGAGAGGCAATTGGATAGGCTTTCAACTTCACACAAGTAGTAGAATAAATAATTTTATATAATAATACAGTTAATATTGTAAAAATTAATAATTTTAAAAGAGCAACTGTTGAGTTTCTTGCCGGCTCTTCTCAACAGGACCTGCCTTCCGAGCCGGTGGTAGAGTCACTACAAATAGTCTATTTTGACGTTTCAAAAGTGCTTATAATTGGCCTACTTGAAATAAATGATTTTGAATTTGAAAATTTAATTCTTACCAGCTCAAAAACTGACTTCGTCGCCTTAAACAAGGGAGGAAAATTCGCTTTTGCTCACTTATTTTTTTTATCGACTACAAGTTGGCCCTTGACTGCTATCACACCTGATGTTAAGTGATGATGCAGTCTGAGATGGAAGCGGGCTAACTTGTTAGGAGTGGGACAAAAATCCACACCCCTTTCGGTTTCTACACGACATCGTACCGGAACGCTAAATCGCTTGGCGGTACGTCTTTGTCGGTAGGGTGGTAACTAGCCACGGCGAAAGCCTCCCACCAGGCAGACCAAGCCAAATTAAGAATAATTTGCTCCGCCGGGAATCGAACCCAGCACCTCCGTCATATAAATCAATCGCGCATACCACTGCGCCACGGAGTCATAGGAATACTTTATAGGCCGTTTATAGTAAAACTACTTTGACATACTCCGCCTCCCTGATTTGTTTAAACAAAGTCCATCACGTCTGTCTGTATGCAACGAACTGAAAAACTACTGAGTGCCGAGTGTGAGTTTTCATATTTATATGGAACTGAAGCAGCGCCCCTTCAACACTGACACTCGCCCATTTGAGTTTTCTCTCACTTCCGCCAGGGGCGCTGCTTCAGTTCCATATAAATATGCCCTTAACGCGAATGTGAAGTTTTCGATTTGTTTTGGTGAAAACTCACACTCGGCACTCTGAACAATTTTTCATGCGATTTCGTCTAATAGATAGAGTGACTCCTGGGAAAGGTTTTAGTATACTATTTTTGTAAAACTATGTTTTTTATGATCACCTCGCGTCTTCGTGCTCGTAATGCGGATGCGCGACCACGGGGCGGCGCGTGGCGAGCATGACGGTGGCCAGCACGGGCATCGAACCCGCGAACGCGCCCACGCCCGTCTCCTTGGAGATCCACTCCAACAGCTCCTCTTGAGGGTAGTCGCTGAATTCGCCTGTAATTCAGATTTAATTTGTTAACCGACGAAAAAAACGGAGGAGGTTCTCAATTCAACACGTATATTTTTTTTTTTATGTATGACCACGCATAACTTTTTACAGAGTTGTCCGATTTTGATAATTCTTTTTTGTTAGAAAGGGCACACTTCCGAGGTGGTCCCATTGTCATCATGTTAGGATCTGATGATGATATCCTGGGGAAATTGAAGAAACTTAAAATTTTGGAGGCATGCTTATGGCGATTTCGGTTTTTGTCTCGGTATCGGTAGCTTTCTGACTACAAGTACCGTATAATATACTATGACAATATGGTACGAGTACGTTACGTGGCGATGAATCACTAAAAAGAAATAAAAATTTTTAAATAAAAATAGAACCGACTCAAAACGCACTGAAAAGTAAAAAATAACTGTGTCATTTAGTTGCTTTAATTTACTTAAGCATATCTAGGAGTCGGTGCCAGCCAAGGTTTCTACTTTAAGGACGTTACCTTGAACCCACAAACTGCTTTACTACGTAAAATAAAAGTTCCTTAAACTTGCTGGTACCGACTTCATAGATATGCTTAAGTAATTTAAAGCAACTAAATGACACAGTTATTTTTTACTTTTCAGTGCGTTTTGAGTCGGTTCTATTTTTATTTAAAAACTTTTCTTATTAACCTATTTCAATATTTTCAATACAACGAGTCAGGTAAATGTCCTAGCAAGCCGTCAACCAGGAGTTAGGGAGAGAGAATACATGCCCAGAAAAAAATAAACTTCCTAGGCATTCTGAGGGAGATATGTAGACATATCGGTGTAGTACCATGACGGCCACTCGGCGGAGTTCGGTAGTGGCGGGGAGGACCGATCGATGCCGATAAAAAGCAGCGGTCTGGAAAGTCGAGACCGTCTTCGCCGGCGAAGACGAGGTCCCCGCTTCCTAACGTCACCCGGACGTGCCACTCACGCACGTCCATCAAGGGGGCGCTTTGGTCTCATTTAATAATCACGCCCATTCCAAACGTCCCTCTAAGCCGAGGCCCGAGTCTCACAGGAGACGCCCTTAGAGAGTCGTTACGCCCTCTTTTCTTTCGCCTTCGGGCAATCGCCTTCGGGCACCCTCCGGCGATGCTTCTGCGCTCGCCCAACCCCCCCGGTGACGCCGCTGTGGTCCCGTATGGAGCCTACGGCACTTACTCAATCAGAAAAAAAAAAAAGTCGAGGCGGATTCTCTTCGTGGTGTTCACTGCGATCACATCTCTCAGTCGTGACTCAAGAGATGTGGTCGCAATGAACGCTGCTTTATATCGGCATCGATCGGTCCTCCCCGCTACTGCCGAACTCCGCCGAGTGGCTGTCATGATACTACCCCGATAGGATAAGAACTTGCCTAAATCTTCAAGATGTCAACCCTGAAGACGAAGATGTAGTGACTAAAATTGAGAAAGGGATGCTTAGATGGTGAGAATGGATGAAAGAAGATTAACAAAAGAGATTTACAAGGTGAGGGTGAATGGAAATGTTGGAAGGGGAAGGCCTAGGCGAATGTTCCTGGACCAAATTCAGGACATTTTAAATAATGACCAGGTGGCGAGTACCCTAAACCGACGAACTTGTATGAAAGGATTAATGAGAGTGGAAGAAGCTAAGGAAGTATGCAAGGACCGTGGCAAGTGGAGGGATGTGGTCTCTACCTACCACTACGGGAATAAGGCGTGATGTTATGTATGTATGTAAACCCTTTTTGTTTATGTTAGTATGTTTTTTTGTTAAAAATAATTATTTTATACACAGAATTGTGTTAAAAAAATTCGTAAGTAATTGTAAACACATTGTATATGTCTATATCTCAAATTGAATTAATTTTTTTTATTTATATAATAAATATGCTCGAACAGATGTGATTATTTAGATTTAGATGGCCCTTGCTGCGTGTATGTGCCGTGGACTTTTAAGGCGGAGGTCCTGGGTTCGATTCCCGGCTAGGTCGATGAGATTTTCTAAATTGGTCCAAGTCTGGTGGGAGGCTTCGACCATGGTCAAACGTACCGCCGTATTTAGCGTTCCATACAATGTCATGTAGAAACCAATTTTTTTTTTATCAACTACAAGTTGGCCCTTGACTGCTATCACACCTGATGTTGAGTGATGATGCAATCTAAGATGGAAGCGGGCTTACTTGTTAGGATTGGGACGAAAATCCACACCCCTTTCGGTTTGTACACGACATCGTATCGGAACGCTAAATCGCTTGGCGGTACGTCTTTGTCGGTAGGGTGGTAACTAGCCACGGCGAAAGCCTCCCACCAGCCAGACCAAGACAAATTAAAAAAAATCTCAATCTGCCCCGCCGGGAATCGAACCCAGGACCTCCGTCTTATAAATCCACCGCGCATACCACTGCGCCACGGAGGTCGTCAACCAATTGTGGTGTGGATTTCATCCTACTCCCAACAAGTCTGCTTCCATCTTAGACTGCATCATCACTTAACATCAGGTGTGATAGCAGTCAAGGACCAACTTGTAGTCGATAAAAAGGCTACTTTTTATTCAGTGGGGCAAGTGCGAGTTTTTCATCGAGCGACTGCGTAAAAACGTACTCGTAATGTCAAAGTATATGGAAAAAAAAGCCTTTACTCTCGCTATAACTATACTAAAACCAAACTCGATTGAGAATGCTTGTCAACAAACAATTTAAAAATGAAGGTAGAAATCACTAGTCATTTTACACTATAATTTTTGACGTGACAACGTCTTATAATTCGATAGAGTCGGCTGCACGCACGAAAAACATGACGTCATGCGTCGTTACCTCGCTTTGAGGCGTTCCATGTAAGGCTTGAAGTGCAAGCGAGAGCGCGGAACGAGCGACAAAGAAGCACAATCGGCCTTTGCGTTCGGCAGCGTTCGACATCCGTCTATTAAATATAATTATTAAATATATTAATTTTAAATTAAAAATTAATATATTTATTATAAATTTAAAATATAAATTTATAAAATCAAAATCAATTATTTTATTAATTTAAATTAATATTTATAAAAATATAATTAAATTAAAAATTTTAATAACCAATTAAATGCTACCATTCCATCAGTATTTTCTTAAGACGTTGTCACGTTCAACTATCGTCAGTAAACCGACTTTAGAGACAACCAATTTTTTTTTTAATTAACTAGTTAATGACGAATTCATGACAATAAATTAGATTAGTAAGCTTAAAACTAATTATTATATTCAATATCTTTTAAATAAGATTTTTTAAAATGACAAAATATAATTTTAAATTTATTAAGCATAAAATGTGTTGCATTTTCTACCTTCATTTTTAATTTGTTTGTTGACAAGCATTCTCATCGACGATATCGACGCGGTAAAATCTTACACTAGCCACACTGAATGTAATCTATCTTAAATCAAAGTAAAGTGAGGGATTAACAAACTTACCAACATGCGACATTTCTTGCTTAACGTTTTCTGTGAGTTGCATCAGAATCAGTGCAGCAAGTGTTGCGTACACCCACAATACGTTTACGTGTTTCGATATACATTTGGGTACTCTGGAAAATAAGAAAATTTTTTTTTTTAAAGTTGGCCCTTGACTGCTATCACACCTGATGTTAAGTGATGATGCAATCTAAGATGGAAGCGGGCTAACTTGTTAGGAGTGGGACGAAAATCCACACCCCTTTCGGTTTCTACACGACATCGTACCGGAACGCTAAATCGCTTGGCGGTACGTCTTTGTCGGTAGGGTGGTAACTAGCCACGGCGAAAGCCTCCCACCAGCCAGACCAAGACAAATTAAGAAAAATCTCAATCTACCCCGCCGGGAATCGAACCCAGGACCTCCGCCTTATATATCCATCGCGCATACCACTGCGCCACGGAGGTCGTCAAAAATGTATAAATGCATTGTTTGTTCATTTAATTAAAAGAATTATCGTATCGTAAACAAACGACCCGTATGTGTAAACAAACGACCAGAAGTGATTATGTAACCATCCCATCCGGGGTCCCCCAAGGATCTATCCTAGGCCCCCTCTTGTATAATGCCTATCTCTTTGACATCGGAACCTGTCTAAAGCACGCGCAACACCTAATGTTCGCTGATGACAAAAAAGTATTTTGCAAAATACGTTCAATTGACGATTGTCATAAACTGCAAGACGACTTAAATGCTTTAACAGAGTATTATGCTAAGAACAGGATAATTATCAACACCAAAAAGTGCCATTATATAACTTTAACTCGTAAGAAAAATAAAATAATTTTAATTATATGATTAATGGTACTTCTATATCTGAAGCCTACGAAGTAAAAGATCTTGGAATCGCAATTGACACCAAACTATCAATGAATAATCATATTGACAAGGTAGCGGATAAAGCTCTTAAGCAATTGGGATTTATTAAGCGCGTAACACGTGGTTTTAACGACATTGAATGCATTAACTCTGTATTTTACCTATGTTAGAAGTATTCTAGAATATGCAAGTATTGTATGGTCTCCATATTACATTACTCATTCTCACAGACTTGAATCAGTACAAAGGCAATTTGTCAAATACCTAGCATTTAAGGACTTTAAGCAATTTATTAACTACGAAGAAGACTGTGAACATTATAAATTAGACTGCCTTGAACATAGAAGAAACCAAAGTGACATTATTTTGCTTCAATCAATACTGACGGGTCGTACCGATTGTCCTAGCTTACTATCAGCTCTATCATTAAATGCATCGTCATTTAGGCCCAGGAAAACTCGCCTTTTAATAGTACCTAAAACCAACACATTTTATGCCCAGAACTCTGTCTTGATACGATTAGCACGGAGCTATAACAAAAATTACGCACAATTAGACCTCTTTCACCTTACAAAAGCGCAGTTGAAAAAAGAAATTGCTGCTCACCATCCCTATTTGAAACCTACAAACAGAAGCAGGCACTAATCATACATGCACACACACACAGACACACACACACACACACACACACACATATATATACACATAATTACCCACATACATACACACACACTCGCACAAAAGTATTTCAGTTGTGTATTTCTGATTAGATTTTGTTTTTTTTTAATTCAATTTTATTCACGTATATTTAACTTGTTATACTGTATTCTTCTTTTCTTAATTATCTATGTGTAATCTTATTTGGCCTTATTTTTCTACCTATTTGTAACTGTATGTATTTCTAACTGTACGCTGTTGATTACAATAAAATAAAAAATAAAATAAAATAAAAAATGTGAAATTAGACGAGTATTATCTCTGTCCTTATCTCTTGTAATAATATGTTGTTAGTTTTCCAAGAGAGACTCCTATATTTTCGTCTATCGATTCGATTTCTCAACTATATATTTATACTACACCTATATATATATATATATATATATATATATATATATATATATATATATAGAAGTATTCTAGAATATGCAAGTATTGTATGGTCTCCATATTACATTACTCATTCTCACAGACTTGAATCAGTACAAAGGCAATTTGTCAAATACCTAGCATTTAAGGACTTTAAGCAATTTATTAACTACGAAGAAGACTGTGAACATTATAAATTAGACTGCCTTGAACATAGAAGAAACCAAAGTGACATTATTTTGCTTCAATCAATACTGACGGGTCGTACCGATTGTCCTAGCTTACTATCAGCTCTATCATTAAATGCATCGTCATTTAGGCCCAGGAAAACTCGCCTTTTAATAGTACCTAAAACCAACACATTTTATGCCCAGAACTCTGTCTTGATACGATTAGCACGGAGCTATAACAAAAATTACGCACAATTAGACCTCTTTCACCTTACAAAAGCGCAGTTGAAAAAAGAAATTGCTGCTCACCATCCCTATTTGAAACCTACAAACAGAAGCAGGCACTAATCATACATGCACACACACGCAGACACACACACACACACACACACACACATATATATACACATAATTACCCACATACATACACACACACTCGCACAAAAGTATTTCAGTTGTGTATTTCTGATTAGATTTTGTTTTTTTTTAATTCAATTTTATTCACGTATATTTAACTTGTTATACTGTATTCTTCTTTTCTTAATTATCTATGTGTAATCTTATTTGGCCTTATTTTTCTACCTATTTGTAACTGTATGTATTTCTAACTGTACGCTGTTGATTACAATAAAATAAAAAATAAAATAAAATAAAAAATGTGAAATTAGACGAGTATTATCTCTGTCCTTATCTCTTGTAATAATATGTTGTTAGTTTTCCAAGAGAGACTCCTATATTTTCGTCTATCGATTCGATTTCTCAACTATATATTTATACTACACCTATATATATATATATATATATATATATATATATATATATATATATATATATACCGCGGCTTTACCCGCGTAGTTACCGTTTTTTTAAATAAACGTGATACCAAAAATTGCGGAACCAGCGGGTATCGAACCCACATCTCTTTGGCTATCGCGGCCAGATGGTTCTACTACTAAACCACTGATCCTATATCAGTAGTAGTGAATTTATAAGACAGAGGTCCTGGATTCGATGCCCTGGGCCAAAACTGAAGGGGTGTGGATTTCTTACTCCTAAAAATTAGTCCATCTCCGTGGCGCACCTCCGCGGCGCAGTGGTATGGACGGTGGATTATAACACGGAGGTCCTGGGTTCGATTCCCGGCGGGGCAGATTGAGATTTTTCTTAATTTGTCTTGGTCTGGCTGGTGGGAGGCTTTCGCCGTGACTAGTTACCACCCTACCGACAAAGACGTATCGCCAAGCGATTTAGCGTTCCGGTACGATGTCGTGTAGAAACCGAAGGGGTGTGGATTTCGTCCCACTCCTAACAAGTTAGCCCGCTTCCAGCTTAGACTGCATCATCACTTAACATCAGGTGTGATAGCAGTCAAGGGCCAACTTGTAGTCGATAAAAAAAAATTTAGATTGCATCACCACTTACCATCAGGTGCGATCACAGTTAAGAGTTAAAATGTTAGGTATAAAAAAGAAACAATACTTACATATGAAATCGTTTGGTCATAATAAGCGATGAAACTATACACATTTGAGTAGAAAACAACAACTTCAGCCTCATCACCAGAGCCGCCATGACACCATAGACAACCATCTGGCACAGATTATAGAACAGCGCCGGTTCTATATTAAAATTCCTCACATAAATCATAAACACATCTACATTCTCTATTCTCTTTTTATTTGTGTTTTTCTTAGAAACTTCTGTATTCTCTATGCCACTATCTTCGTCGTCATTTGCATCTCTTTTTAATTCTTCTATCACATTCGCTATCTCGCTCTTACAACGCGCATGCGCATCGTCCATCCAAAAATTGACTACGATATTAAATACAATTAAAACAAAGGGTATCAACAAAGTTTTTGACATATTTATTATTGATGCCACAGGCAAAAAATCGAAAACTTCCGAACAAGTGTATATTAAAGTATGAAAAGTTTTATAATCTGTGAATTTTGAATACAGTATATCCCAAACGTGGGCATCTTGCAGTTCTTTAGTGTCACCGAAAGCGCTTCTCAAGTAAAACGCCGCTAAAATTGTAATAAAAACCCGTAAAATTACTAAAAAACTTTCCACGAAAAAGCTCACACGATTCTCGACCTTAATGCGCGTGTAACTCCCAACCAAACAGTATACAGTTATTATGAAGAAGTAGCATGTATGTAAGGACGATTTTAGCATGTCGTTCCCTTGTAACAAGATGGCGGCGGAATGCAGGCTGCAGAAATGGTTGTGAACGAAGACGAATAACATTTTGGCATCTATTATTTTTAATTGTTCCATCATAAAGAATATAGCCGTTTGCGTGAGGAATATAAATGGTGTGAATTGCCAGAACAATAGGCATATGGAATTCAGGAACAGTATAGGCAGCTGAAACAAAGAAGAAGTCAGAGGTTAAGAGGTTAAATATTAATAGGAGAGGGGGGGGGATGCAACCCAGTAGTACCCCCTAATTTTAGTTCTATAGAACTGTTGATACACCATATTAGTGCTTAGTGTCCCATTAGTTCTATATACAACTAATGGGACAAAATTAAAGAAATGTCGATATCAACATCTTGTTTGTACGTTACATATAAAATATCTATACTTTTTATAAGTATAATATGGAATCTCTTTTGATTGCAATTATAAATGTCCACTTAAATTTGAGAGTATCGATAAACAAACTATATCGAATACAGCTTTGCTTAAATTGCACAAAACGTCTTTAAAATGGTATTGAGGTTTTTAATATATTTTTTTCTAAACTGAATAGTTTGCGCGAAAGATACTTCCAAAGTGGTAAAATGTGTCCCCCTGTAACTTCTAAAATAAGAGAATATTTTTTTAGACACAACTACTACTTGGTTTTAACAACTTAGCTTTTGTCGCAAGGGACATTTTTTTGTTAAAAACAAAATGAAATATCAATCAAAATAATAAATAAATAAATAAATAAATTTTATAACTTATATGGTATAAGTAAAGTCAAGAGCAAGAACTATACTACAGTTCTATATAGAACTATTGGAATATAATTTGACAGCACGGAAAGTATCCCAACAGTTCTGTAGAACTACGGTATGGGGTACTACTGGGATGCACCCGAGAGGGGATATACCTAAATGCGCTTCATTGATTATTATTATACGATGTTGACAATAATGACCGCGCATAACATGCTCTTCAAGATTATGTAAGTAATAAAAATTTATTAAAGGTCGCCATTTTAAAATTTCTTATTTTTTTAAATTCAAATTCAAAATCATTTATTTCAAGTAGGCTTATTACAAGCACTTTTGAAACGTCAAATTGGACTATTTGTAGTGACTCTACCACCGGCTCGGAAGGCAGGCCCTGTTGAGAAGAGCCGGCAAGAAACTCAACAGTTGCTCTTTTTATAATATTATCAATTTTACAAAATTAAGTGTGTTGTTACATAAAGTTATTTATTTTACTTCCTGTGTGAAGTTGAAAGCCTATCCAATTGGATTTGAACATCTTTGTCATTTAAAAATTCATCGATAGTATAATAACCCTGACTCAGTAAGTGAGTTTTAATACATTGTTTAAACTTATGCAATGGCAGATCTAAAACTAATTTTATTACACTGATTTCGCTTAATCGATTTTTGGGATAGCATGGAATGAGGATGCAATTTTGGAGATTCTTACTATCCCCTAGTTCTCGCGCTCGTTAGGCGCCCACTGCACGCGAGTGCGTTCATGCGTTGGTGCGTGCGTGCGTGCGTGCGTGCGTGCGTTCGTGCGTTTGTGCGTACGTACGTATGTGTGTGTTATGTATGTGTGCACGTGTGTGTGATACCTGCAGATGGAAGGCGGTCCTGCCGGTGCGCAGCTGCAGCGTCTGCAGCCAGCCCTGCAGCAGGAGGAAGGGCAGCGCGAAGTTCTCGCGCTCGTTGGGCGCCCACTGCACGCGAGTGCGGTCATGCGTTGGTGCGTGCGTGCGTGCGTATGTGTGTGTGTTATGTATGTGTGCACGTGTGTGTGATACCTGCAGATGGAAGGCGGTCCTGCCGGTGCGCAGCTGCAGCGTCTGCAGCCAGCCCTGCAGCAGGAGGAAGGGCAGCGCGAAGTTCTCGCGCTCGTTGGGCGCCCACTGCACGCGCGTGCACTCCGCGTGGTTGGCGAAGTACTGCAGCACCGCCAGTAGACCGCCCAGGATACTGTTGCTGGGAATACCAATTGTGAACTTCATAAACAAGGTGATGCCATTAGCCTAGTTTTAATGACCCAAACCTTGCTCTAAATAGGAGAAAATATTTCGAGTTATAAATTTAAAAAGTCGGCCATTTTAAACCGACGAAAAAATTTCGTACGTATATTTTTTTTATGTATGAACACGAATAACTTTTTACAGAGTTGTCCGATTTTTATAATACTTTTTTATTTTACAATAATATCCTGGGAAAATTGAAGGAACTCTTCAAATTTTGGAGGCACGCTTACAGCGATTTCGGTTTTCGTCTCGGTATCGGTAGCTTTTTGGCTACTAGTGCCGTATAGTACGAGTACGATAAATCACTAAAAAGTAAGAAATGAAATTTTTTAAATAAAAATAGAACCGACTCAAAATGCACTAAAAAGTAAAAAATAACTGTGTCATTTAGTTGCTTTAATTTACTTAAGCATATCTAGGAGTCGGTGCCAGCCAAGGTTTCTACTTTAAGGACGTTACCTAGAACCCACAAACTGCTTTACTACGTAAAATAAAGGTTACTTAAACTTGGCTGGCACCGACTTCATAGATGTGCTTAAGTAAATTAAAGCAACTAAATGACACAGTTATTTTTTACTTTTTAGTGCGTTTTGAGTTGGTTCTATTTTTTTTTAATGAAATCACTTATTATTGCACCGATTTTGTACAAAATAAGTGAGTGATGAATGATAAAGATTCTGTGATGATGTGACCAATAAATGAAATCAATGTGTCAATCAAACTTTTCACTAAACGCATATGAAAGTATGCAGGACGGTATTTACATTAAAAAATTAGATTCTGGGTTTTGTCTGATTCTACCGGTGGGGGAGATAATATCTGGAACTACCAGACTATTCTTAATTTCCCGACTTGGTCTGATGGTGGGTTATGCTTTCGCCGTATGTAGTATGTATGTCCACTACCGGCAAGACGTACCGCCAAGCGTTGAATTGTCAAAATTGCGGTACGTGACATAGGCTATATAAATTTTCAAAATGGCGTGTAAATCCGAAAGGGGTGTGTGTATATCTTTCTTCTATCTTAACAATATGGTTATCCAATGAAGCTTAAAAAGGCCATCTCAAATTAAATATCATCATGTTACATTGCAGGTGTAACAAATGCATAAAGTGGCCAATTTCTATCGATAAAAAAAAAAAAGTCTCAAATTTATCACTTGAACAAAAACCCGACTGCATAGAAGGTATGAAGGACAGAAAAAACATAAAAAATTAGATTTATAATTTTTGTCTGTTTGTACCTTTATTTGAGATAATATCTGAAAATTCTTTTTGTTTATATGATAGCCAGAATTTGTATCCCAATATTTTCACAGGAATAGGAACTGAGTGGCTAGTAATAGACAAATTCTTCTAACACTTACCTAAGTACAATGGCATGCAGGAACAGAGCGGCCACAGTGACCCCCGCCAGGCCCCATATAGCTTCCAAATAGAACATGACGGGCACCCCGACCCCCACGCAGCTCTTCACCGGGGTGCGGCCATCTCCCCGGTCCACCATGTGGCACTCTTTGTGGTTAGTGGTCAGCCACGGTTCGAAGTATCTGTACACGGAACCGATAATAACCTGAAATTATTTTTGAAGATAACTTCAAGGTCCACGCGAGTAATTCGCTGCCCATTTTTAAGTCTCGCTTGAAAAGCCACTATTTGTCGTTAAATAGAAAATAATTATATGTATTTTTTTTATGTATATTGATATTGTTTATATACACTTATATATTATGTTTACATTTTTATGTAGTTTATTTATTTTTAAATATTATATTTATAATAATTTAAGTAATTTTTTTTTAAATAATAAATTTTCTCATTGCACCACCCCGCTTACGGTACTCAAATGTCTTTTCAATAGGTTGCCTGTAAGAGATTGCTTCTAGCAATAAGGCCGCCTTTGCATGTTTATTTTAATCCTTTTTTTCATGTTTCTGTTATATCTATTTTTATGTGCAATAAAGTATTTCTTCTTCTTCTTCGTCTTCTTCCTATGGGAGGGTGAACCACTTCGTCTCAGAACTCAGTACAGCGCCAGTCTACCTTAGCTTCTCTTACGCTTACGTATACAGCAGCGGTAGGCAGGCTTCTATTCTTCTAACTCTTCTAACTCATAATCCTAGCTCTATTTAAATCATTTCTATCTGCAGTCTCGAGAAGCACATGTTTTATTATATTTTTGACCAACGAATAAAAACGGAGAAAGTTCTCAATTCGACACGGATTTTTTTTTTATGTATGACCACGCATAACTTTTTACAGAGTTGTCCGATTTTGATAATTCTTTTTTTATTAGAAAGGGCACACTTCCAAGGTGGTCCCATTGTCATCATGTTAGGATCTGATGATGATATCCTGGGGAAATTGAAGGAACTCTTCAAATTTTGGAGGCAAGCTTACAGCGATTTCGGTTTTTGTCTCGGTATCGGTAGTTTTTTGGCTACAAGTGCCGTATAATATACTATGACAGTATAGTACGAGTACGTTACGTGGCGATAAATCACTAAAAACTAAGAAATAAAAAATTTTAACAAAAAATAGAACCGACTCAAAACGCACTAAAAAGTAAAAAATAACTATGTCATTTAGTTGCTTTAATTTACTTTAATGTACTAGCTTTGCCCCGCGGTTTTACCCGCGCAGATTTCGTTTCCGACGGTATACGTATAGTTTTACAGGATATAAAATAGTTTTGACGACCTCCGTGGCGCAGTGGTAGTTATAATTACTTGGAATACAAAGGCCTAATTTAATCACAATATCCTACCCTCTTTCGACATATGTATTTGACGACCTCCGTGGCGCAGTGGTATGCGCGGTGGATCCCGGGGCAGATTGAGATTTTTCTTAATTTCTTAAGGTCTTGTTCTGTTTGGTGGGAGGCTTTCGCCGTGGCTAGTTACCACCCTACCGACAAATACGTATCGCCAAGCGATTTAGCGTTCCGGTACGATGTCGTGTAGAAACCGAAAGGGGTGTGGATTTTCGTCCCACTCCTAATAAGTTAGCCCGCTTCCATCTTAGACTGCATCATCACTTAACATCAGGTGTGATAGCAGTGAAGGGCCAACTTGAAGTTGATAAAAAAAAAAAAAGTCAATAATGCTATTATATCTTCACTAATATTGTAAAGGCAAAGGTTTGTATGTATGTTTGTTACGCTTTCACGCAAAAACTATAGAATTTTGATATTGGATTTTGATGTAACTTCACAATAAACTTCAAAAAAAACCGTGCGGGTGGGGTTCCATCGCGTGGCTGAGAGAAACACTCCGAACAGAGCCCGAGACTTGTGACTCGGGTGTAGGTTTAAGGGTACCCTTAGTGACGCGCGTCAACACTCACCTCCTCTGTTCAAGTTATTCTCCCTGCCCAGCCAAATTCGGAAGGACCCTACTAGAGCAGCTTTGGACACTCGTTCCAATATGGAGCTTACTGCACTTCTAGTAAGGCCAAGGTCTTTTAGCAGGTTGTAGAGAGACTTCGCTGGTATACCCCTCGCACCCACTTCAACCGCGTATAAACTAACCACATAACCATTTTTGGTTAGTTCATTAGTAAGGTCATAATATTTATTCACTTTGAATACATGGTCTTTCGGGATGTTTGTTTCCCACGGCACTGTAAGCTCAACAAGTACTATACGTTTGATTTGTTTGGAAAAAAGAAATATGACCGGTCTAGATGTCGTAATACCTAAGTCTTCGGGATTTTATAGTGCTTTTCATACTTTTTTTTTTATCGACTACAAGTTGACCTTTGACTGCTATCACACCTGATGTTAAGTGATGATGCAGTCTAAGATGGAAGCGGGCTAACATGTTAGGAGTGGGACGAAAATCCACACCCCTTTCGGTTTCTACACGACATCGTACCGAAACGCTAAATCGCTTGGCGATACGTCTTTGTCGGTACGGTGGTAACTAGCCACGGCGAAAGCCTCCCACCAGCCAGACCAAGACAAATTAAGAAAAATCTCAATCTGCCCCGCCGGGAATTGAACCCAGGACCTCCGTCTTATAAATCCACCGCGCATACCACTGCGCCACGGAGGTCGTCAAATACATACATATGCTACTTTTTAATCTGAAACTCCTAACTAGCTACGCAGGTGGAACCAAGGTCTTTCAATAACTAATAACACTCACCTCTGGATGTATATTAAATCTATTGAAAGCATTCACCTCCTTGGGATACTCGACAAGTCTATCATAAAACAGCTTATATATGCGCGCCATAAATGGCTTCTCCTCGACCATCGTCTTGTAGTACGAGTAGTAGAAGCCCATTTCTGTCCGCAGTGACATTTCTCGCTCCAAATCTGACAGGTGTGAGAAGTTCCTGTCGCTCTCAAACAGCTGTGACACGTACGCATAGTGGATACCGCCCAGACATATAGCTGCAAAGTAATAATAATAATAAATCGTTTATTTTCAATCAGTTCATTTACATTAAGGAGATTACATAATTATAAGCTGCCAGATCTACATCAGTATAAGTTAATTTACATTATATTTTTATTTGATAAGTATTTTACATTTTAGTCTGAGTCTACATGGGTTAGCTGTAGATCAATTCGATGGTACTGGGACCAGCCTGATCTAGGTTTATGTCAAACCTGTGTTTCAGACTTTCTCAGTTCTTATTTTAAATAACATGGTACTAATAATTGTTAATTAATATACTATAATATAATACAATTTTTCTTACTAGTTAAAGTACATGATAAAGTGAAAAATAAATAAGTAAATAAATATTATAGGACAATTACACACATCGCTATATAGCCCCAAAGTAAGCGTAGGTAGCTTGTGTTATGGGTGCTATGATAACTGATCAATATTTTATATATATTATACACTAGCCGCCCCCGCAACCTCCCTTGTGGGTGGAATTTCGTAAAATCCGTTCTTAGCTGACCTCTACTCGGCGAAAAGAATATTCCTACCAAATTTCAAGTCGCTACGCCTTATGGTTCCAGAGAAATCGTGATGAGTCAATATATAGGTGGGAATCTCTTATATATATATAAATATATATATATAGATAGATAGATAAATACTTATAATATATAGATAAACACCCAGACACTGGAAAACATCCATGCTCATCACACAAACATTTTTCAAATGTGGGAATCGAACCCACGGCCTAGGACGCAGAAGCAGGATCACTACCCACTGCGCCACTCGGCCGTCAAATATAAAAAAAATCAAATTGTCAAATACAAAAAATATTGTTACAGACCTTATTGCGAATACATAAGGTTTACAATAGCTTGTGACACAATTCGCTCTTATCTTATCTATCCTTACTAATATTATTAAGGTGAAATTTTGCATTTAAGGATAGATCTATGTTAACCGATGAAAAAAACACGGAGGAGGTTCTCAATTCGCCACGTATTTTTTTTTATGTATGACCACACATAACTTTTTACAGAGTTGTCCGATTTTAATAATTTATTAGAAAAGGCACACTTTCAAGGTGGTCCCATTGTTATCGTGTTAGGATCTGATGATGATATCCTGGGAAAATTGAAGGAACTTTTCAAATTTTATAAGTACACTTGTAGCGATTTCAGTTTTTGTGTAAGTATCGGTAGCTTTTTGGCTACAAGTACCGTATAATATACTATGACAGTATAGTACGTTACGTGGCGATAAATCACTAAAAAGTAAGAAATAAAATTTTTGAATAAACAATAGAATTGACTCAAAATGCACTAAAAAGTAAAAAATAATTGTGTCATTTAGTTGCTTTAATTTACTCAAGCATATCTAGGAGTCGGTGCTTTTTACTATGCGGGTAAAACCAGGGTGTCCTCTAATTGATTATATGGATTAGTTTAGTTAGTTTTTAATTCTCAGAAATGGATCGTTGTCATAAAATTTTGATAATTCCACCCTTCAATTTAATAAATAAGGTTCTGGAGGGGGTGTTACGGGTATAACCGATTTTGTGAGCCAGAAGACAGTTTTACTTGAGAAACAGGGCACATCACAGCTTAATCAGTGATATGGGTTCCTGTTTTCTCTCACACATATAGGTAGGCAATTGCCACCTCTCTCACTCTAACCCAGTAATAGCCGTATTTAAGTTAACACTTCTGTTGAAATGTCTCAAAACACAAACCATTTTCTAAAAACATGGAGGGTCATATCTAGGTCTATAATCCAACAAAATCAGTAGTCTAACACTGTTCTGATAAACATTTGTTCATTTACCTCTGTTCCACTGTAGGTATATTCTTTAAGATGTAAACCAACATTATCAGTGGGGCAAGTGTGAGTTTTTCACCGAGCGACTGCGTAAAAACGTAGTCACTAATAATGTCAAATTATATAGCAAAAAAAGCGTTCTGACACTCGCCCCTTTGAGTTTTCTCTCACCCCCGCCAGGGGCGCTGCTTCAGTTCCATATAAAATTTGCCCTTAATGCGAATGTGAAGTTTTTGATTGTTTTGAAGTAATCTCACACTAGGCACTCAGACTATTAATGGTGTCTTACAAGGTCAGGTCTCCCTCCATATAGGAGAGGGGATATAGAGCAAAGACCCACCACGCTGCTTGAATGTACATTGGCATTATTGAATTTACATGAGGGTGATGTTTCATTTATTAAGTAAGTATCTTAATGTGTTTAATATGTAAACCTTGTTATGTTGAAAATTACTATAAAGAAAGAAACAAAATCAATTTATTTGATAGCTATAATTGTATTAAATCTATTGTTTATAATTTAATTTTTCTATTTATTCTTATATACACACTGGATATTTAACATATATTTATGGAGTAAGGTATTGTTTAGATAAATAAACAAATTGAAATGATATACAGAGTGTTACATTCAGATAAATTTTGAAACTACAGTTGCATACAGTGGTGGATCAATAATGGTTTAGGCGGGCATTTTTTTGGGACCAACTTGTAGTGATTGACAGGTCTTGTGAGACTGTTACTGGATAAGCTGATGTACTTGTGACTTATCGATTATTGAGATGTGATCACTGTTATGGAGTGGCCGGCGAGATCACCTGATATGAACTCAATAAAGCACATTTGGGACTTGCTGAAAAGAAAAATTAAGTCCACAATTCCAGCTCTTGCCAACGTGGGTGAACTGCGAATCGCTGTAGTTGAGCAATGGTGGAGACTATCCCAGGAGACCATCGATAACATCATTCTCAGTATGCCTAAACAGGTAGAAACTTTAATAAGAGCATGTGGAGGAAATACACCATATTAATCACCATTTTTCTAATCTAATTACATAATTGTTATTATAATATTCTGGAAAAGATATTGGTCCCTAAAGGAGATAATGAAATCCAGGGACCTTAACATGGCAATTAAGAGGAAGGCTTTTAACATATGCATCTTGCCATGCTTATTATTTATTGCATTAGCGTATGGCTGCGAAACTTGGGCGCTCACTATGGCTCAAAGGGCTGAACTCGCCAGGTGCCAAAGGGCCATGGAGAGGACGATGAGTGGTCATAGGAAAAAGGATAGGGTAAGAAATAATGACCTTCGAAACAAAACGGGGGTCAGTGACGTTTTAACCCGTGTTGATTAGCAGAAATGGCGATGGACAGGCCACATGCTAAGAAACACAATAGGGAAATGAAGCAAACAGGTCACAGACTGGTACCCAAGAGATGGGAGAAGCAATAGGGCGTAAGCCTCTGCTTGCTGCAGGACCATCTATAGAGAGCAGTGGAAGTCGCTGGACTATGTTCTGTGTTAAGAGACATATTTCTCTCAAGATAAAGGGCTATTATTATTAATATTTGTTACATGAAAAGTTCAAAGGATTTTTTACCAAATACCTTTCTCCAAAATAGTTGATAATACAAATGAAACTTTAAATAACAAAAGCAGTGTAGTAAGTACATTTTAAAATAAAACCATATTTTTTTAAATTATGAAATATGTCGGATGTCTTTTATGGTGATGGATAAATAAATGAAATGTAGTCAATTTAAGTTTTTTTGTGATACTGTTACTTGATAGCTGATGTACTTGGCTTCTAGATATGATAAATACTGGGTTACAATATACTTCCGCTCCTATCAAGTTCCAATGTCACGTGGTATGAGAGACACTCTGTTACATCTGTGTCGCAAGTCTTGGACTTTGTTCTTTATTTTTCTCTCTGCCATATTTTCATATTGCCATCATGGATAATATAACAGAACTAGCTGACCCGGCAAACGTTGTTTTGCATTAAAAATTTAAAAAATTTAGATGAAAATTAGATCCAACCAAATTTTGACACTTTAAGAAGCAGATTTTTTTTTTTTTTAAATTCAATTCAATTGTTATGTTATTGCATTTTAATAAAGTACCTTTTTTAGAGAACAGATTGTCATTAATCAAGTCAAATATTAATTATAATATTTGACTTGCTTGTAAAATTTATATGTCTGTAATTGAGTGTTTTTGGGATATTGAGCAGCAAAAGAGATATGAAACAGACATACAGTATAGCTCTTATGAACATGAGAGCCAGGGTTCAATTTATGGGTCCGGTTGTGAATCATTTAACTTTCCTCACTTCCAAGAATAAAAACTCTCAGCTTGGAGTGCATGTTAAGTGGTTGTTCCCAGTAATTAACATTAAAACCTGATAGTAGATAATAGACTGACAGCCCTTTATGCAGGGCATGTCTGGAACATGACGAGACACCAATACATGTTATGCTCAGTTACAAATATATTGTTGGCTCTAAAGTGACACTCCAAGAGGCAATCGGCAAACTGGAATGCCTGCTAAGCTTCTGGAGCGAGCTCGGCTGGCTAGAGTGAGTCAGCGGGAGCCAGGGGACCCACGCATAACGGCCAACTTACTGGTCAAGTGAGCAAAAGACCCAGGAAGAAAGAAACACCTGTTAGTGATTGTTACAGGATCTAAAATCCATCACCTAAGCTTACCAAGTCGTATTAGAGTTGCTAAGTCGGTTTAAATTCCAGATACCTTCTCCTTTAAGGAGTGAGGCCTATGCTAGCTTGTCCTAGGCAAATAATAATGATAAATAACAAAACAAAATTGATTTACAGTGAGTTCTACCAAGTCCTGTCTTTCGAGTAGTATAGACTTCAAAATAAATTACGATTTTGACTTTGAATAGCAGTTATGGCAATTAGACTAATTACAACAAGTCTCCATGTTATATTATATGTTTATATTTAAAAGAAACATTTGAAATTACTTACCAAGAAACAGTATAACACAACCGTAAATAATTCTCGAATTAATCGAACGCTTTGTCGAAATTATAGGAGCTTCAGTAGTGATTTCCTCCATTTTTAATTCACTGTTATAAACATATTTCATGCATTATTATTTACGTTAAGTACAGACCTTGAAAATAATTAATCAAAAATTCTAACTTAACATTCAGAGGATTCGAAAAATTAAACTGTATAAACTGTAAAAAGGTTATTTTTGTATTGACATTGACTAATGACATTGGCATATATAACATAAACAATAGAATTCGCTCGGAGGAAATAAAACTTTACAATTCCAACAGTTAATGACTTATCGGATTGAGGGTTTTATAATTCTATAACTTTAAAGAAAGCTGTGAATTTCCATAGTTATAAACTTGTGCTACACAAAAGAGTAGAAGATAGAAAATAAATGATGGCGCTAGTTTCTTACGATAATATCGAGTACTGTGACCACTGTACTTTGATACTTGATATTTTTTATATTTCTTTACATGTTATGCGAATATATAAAGAACATAGATTTGACATTGGTTTCACTCCGGTCACAGAAAGTCTTATCATTAATCAATGGTAGATAAGTATATGCACAATACTCAAATATAAATGAATAAGATGGTATGTTAAAAATATTACTCTGAAAAAAAAACTTTTAATTTTAAAATTATTTATTCACTTATTACATTGCTTAGCAATACATATTTCTAATAAGCACGTATTTAATAAATCTTTGAACAATTATGTATTTTCAAAATAAAATAGCATTCAACTTATCATTCTCGTTACAAAAACTAAATATCTTTAATAAAAATTAAAACAGTAATCTGATTAGTCAATTACTAAGACAGTGCATACTTAAATTGATTTTATTTATTAATAACAGTCTTTTATTTCTACTAGACACGTTTGACAGCCTTTATATTTATGACCTGCTTCTAAATGTTTAGTATTTTATTTTTTTTAAGTAAAAATTAACATACATTGCATTAAAATATTTTGAGAATGAAAATTATTAATTGTACAACGTCCCGACTTCATGATTGACACGTAGGTGATGAGTCCATTCATCAAGGTTTTGAAACATCTGAAAAACATAAAATGTAGGTACTTACTAATTTAAAAGTAAAAAAACCTCCTAAACGTCCATAGATTAAAGACTAATAGATAGAGCCCATAGCGTGTCCACTCGTGAGACAGCAAATCAGCCTTATTGACATGACATGTCAACATTTAAAGTACATCATAAAACGTTATGTTTTAAAATATCGTAAAATACGAAATATTACTTTATATAATATAGTTTAGTAAACGCATAATACATGAAATTTGCTAAAAAATAACATATCTAAGCTTTAAATCATCAATCAATGAAGTTTATGCCTACTTACGTATGAAACGTAATTCCTTCGATTTTCTGTTCGCTGCGACTGTTGCAGCCGAAAATATTACAACCCACCATAGCACGATAACGTTTAAATTAATATAGTAACCGCAAAGTTGTATTATTTAACAGCAAATTTAATAAAAAGCTACTAATTACTCAGATATGTCCTTTGCTTGTCACCAACTTCATTCTTGACAAATAATAAAAACGAACACGCTGAAAGGGACAAAAAATAATCTTGTGTCACTTTCTAATAAAGGCTGAATGAAATAAGTCTGTCACGCTCTTGAACCTACAGCCGCGTTATGACTCCATCTATTAGTCTTTAATCTATGTAAACGTCACTTCTCTACGGCCATCGTCTATCTGTAGGTGACGTACACAAGTGGCGCTGGCGCTTAAAAAGTGTCGGAAAAATTCTTCATATCACACTTTTTCCGACTTAGCTCCCATCCGCTTAGAGTATGTAATAAAAACTAAACAACAAACACACACTATCCTTGCATATTATAAAATAAAGTCCCCCGCCGCATATGTTTGTCTGTCTGTCTGAGATAAACTCAAATAGTGGTCCCTGGGAACGTTTTAGTATATAATTTGTTAAACTTTTATCTAAATATGACGATAATTGTTGGAAAATTGGAGAAATTTAAGCCTGGCAGTTTTTGATCAAAACCGCCGCAATTTGATATGTAAAGAAAAAATGTATGGAACAATTGTTTCTTTTTATTAGGACTACAAAAAAATCCGCGATGGCATATATCTATATATATATATATATATATATATATATATATATATATATATATATATATATATTGTAGCGGCGCGAACAGATTCCTTTGATTCTGTTTGGAGAAAAAAAATCCGCGTCGCTGCTAGCTAAGATCCGTGGCAGCAGCAACAGTATCTTAAGGATGGTGGGAGATTGCATGAATAGTCCTCTGGTGTAACACTTTAAGTACTAACATAGTTTATAAGTTTTCATTGTTACTAACCCTAAATGGACTTTGTGGTCTGAAAAAATACATAAATATAAATATATCTATCATTTTAGGGTAACTTGCTATACCTATTGTTCTTAAAAAAGGATTGCGTATATTTTATTCACCACGCGGTCAAAGTCGCGGGCGTCTGCTAGTATAATATATTCGAACAAGTTACCTGAGAGCAATATTCGCATTTGATCAGCTCCCGGCCGTGCGCGGCGACGTGCGCCTGCAGCCGATCCGCGGGCAGCGTCTGTCCGCACGTGTCGCACACTAGCTCGGTCTCGCTCGCACCGTCGCCAGCTTCATTCGCCGTCGACGTTGACGGCACTGGTTGCTTGCGTTTTGGCACACGTGGCTCGTAGTATGGGCATGCTGAAATAGATAAAATAGTAATTTTATTAAAGTGATTATTATCTGCACTGCAATCAGCCGCTGAGTACGGTTAAAGTTACAGGTGCTCGGTAGAGCAGCCATGGCCAATATGGTAGCACACATGGCTCGGATTCTGACCATATAGTATTTATATTCTCTTTCATGCAAGTACACCGCAGTTTTTGTATGTTTAAATAAAATAGTTTTACTTGCATCGTGGTGGAGTAAGTAATAGTATTCAATCTGATGCTCGGGCAAGAGCCGCTTGCTTTTGCCTTGAAACAACATTCATTATACGAGTATAAGAATAAATAGAAGTATTGAAAGTTCTCACTTCCGTGGCCGACGTGCGTCATGTAGAATGTGACCAGCACCTTGTCCAGCGTCTCGGTGACGATCATGTGCGCCGGGCACGCCTTGCCCGTCTTGTAGATCTGACGCTCGGGAGCCAGCCGCTTGCCTTTGCCCTGACACAGAGATTAGATTGGTACTATTTCTGCCGCCAAGCAGCATTGCCGTGTTACGGTCTGAAGGCCATGGTAGCAGGTGTAATCATAGGCACGTGAAGCTTACCACCTACGCCCCAGGAGGATTATAAAGAACGGCACTCTGAAGGACGTATACCTTACATGTCCTGCAAAGTGTTTCTCTGTTTATAGGCGATGGCGTTTCAATTATCATCAGGTAGGCCTGCAAAATCCATTATTATTGCAACAAAAAAAAAACAAAGTTTTATGATAGACTCTGGCTGACTTGCTGGAATTGGTATCACTATTATCATCATTTTCTATCGATGGACGTCCACTAGTGGATATAAGCTTTTTAACCAAAAACTAGTGGATTAGACTTCCCACTTCACGGGTCTCCGATATCCAGGCAATGGCAATGGTTGATCCCCCAGTGTTTGGACACCATGCGGTTACGTGGAGTCGCTGGATGCAGGCAGCTCAAGATAGTTGTGTAATTGTGTTTGGAAGTTCTTAGAGACCTTTGACCAGTAGTGGTTTCCACCGGCTAATAAGGATGATGAGCAACGCTTCGAAAGTTATATAAAAAAAAACATTTGGCTGTTGGACGAAATATGCCAAGTAGCCAGGTCCTAAGAATAGTCTGACCACGTATTTAAACTGCGCTCTTCCAATGGGAGTGGGCGACTTACCTGGTACACATAAATGCCAGACTGGCTGCACATGTAGTGTGAACGTATGCCCTCAATGGTCTGCTTGCTGGCAGTGGTTTTTCGGAACCTGAACTTCGTCTCCTCTTGGATTTCGCTTTTGTACAGCATAAAGTCTGAAAAGCATTAAAAATTATGCTTAAAGCGCCATCCATATTGCCACATGAGTCTTGTGATTTTTGGCACTTGTTACATTTATACTAACATCATTTCTCTGTAGTGTAGCCTCACATTCTAGTATTTTGTAACTAAAATTCATTAAGGCAAATTACTTTTGAACATGTATATTTATAAAACCAACAGCAAACTAAGTATTTAAAAAATAACAATAGAAATACAAAATATGGTCCTTCGAGCCGGATGGTGTAGTTCTTACCATCCATAGTATCGAACTCGAGTTGCTGCACTTCCTCGTTGACGTGGTGACGCTGCAGCAGATGCGCACTGAAGTTAGCTCCATAGCTGACACGATCAGAGCACAGCGGACAAAAAAACGCCTTACGTTTTTCCACCTGGTGGATAAAAGTAAAGATAAAAATCTGTCTTCCGAGTTGATGGTAGAGTCATTACAAACAGTCAAACTTGACGTTTTAGAAATGCTTGTAAACAATTCCTACTTGAAATAAACGAAAAAATAAAGTATCAAGTATCAAGGTCGTTGTGGTTGAAGTACACAAGGCTGCCATAAGAACAACACTAGTGCCCTCTTATATCTTACTCATTTATGTTGCTCTGTACCTCAAAACTATACAAGATGGCGTTACAAGTAACAACAGTTTGTATTATGATTTTTTATAATTCATATAAATTTGTTTATATTATGATTTTTAATCTAATATATAAAATTCTCGTGTCACAGTTTTCGTTGCCATACTCCTCCGAAACGGCTTGACCGATTTTGATGAATTTTTTTGTGCTTATCCGGTATCTATGAGAATCGGCCAACATCTATTTTTCATCTAATTATTTTTTTAATTTTTAGTGCAAAACAACGTTTGCCGGGTCAGCTAGTAATTTATATAAATTCGTCGCCTACGTCAGCCCAGTTATACACTACAAGTTACAAGTTACACCTGATAGTAAGTGATGTTTCAATTTAAAATAGAAGTGAACTGCTTGTTCAGTGCCGCACCTACCCCCCACAGCGCCTGTGTGCGAAACCTTTGAAGCGCCTCACCTTCACCTTGCACACACTTTCAATTTACTGATTGTTCAATTGTTTAATGTTTTGGCACTCCCGCGTCTTATAGTCGGGGAATCCCCGTGACCCTACACCACTCGCGTCGCACGCATAGCATCGGGTTACATTCATAATTTATTCAAACAAACTCAAGGCGGTTCTTTTGATTTTAATTAAGCTCGTAACTAATGTACACTAAAACCGAAATTGTAAAAATAAATCACACACTTGAGCGTTATCTTAGAAGGCTTGTATAATAATAATTATAATAATTATTGGAACGAAGTTCCTAATCGCGCGTTGTGAAAAGGGGCTAGACGGAAAAAATTCGTACGAAAAGTTGTCACGACACTTTTTGATCAAAGGATCTTGCCGCCGCCTTTGATGTGTGTGCGCGTGAGCGGCGGGGGCGCCCGCGCTGTATGCTGTCTCGCGCTCTCGTGGCGCCCTCTGGTGTTTCGGTGTACAACAACAAATATTATTATTACTTAAAAAAAATAAAATTTTATTACAATTCCTTCACTAATTAATCGAAAGGAACTTCGTTCCATCCGGGTGTCCCTTGACACCTCTCAACTTTTTTTTTGTTATTTACAAGGCGTATGTTGCGCCTATTGTACCTACTTACTCACCGATAGTCTACCACAATATTATGTTGTTGTGTAAGTGTAATAAAAATAATTTCGATGGCGGCGCCTCTATTGTCTTGGCGCCTGTGCGCCGCACACTTCGCACATAGGGGCGGCTCGGCCCTGTACTTGTTAGGTGTATAATAAAATCCACACCCCTTTGGTACGGTAGGTGGTAATTAGTCTTCCATCAGCCATACATGGACCAATTAATTCAATTCAATTTAATTTTAATTTCAATTGTAATTCTTAATTATTAATTTTTTAGTATTTAATTTATATTCACTTTTTGTGTTATTTTTTTTGTACCTAGAAATAAGTTTTTTGTTTTAAGATAAGTTTGTTTTTATGTATTTGTGCGGGACAGTGATCTATAGTGTATTAAAACTGTAAATAGTGTGTAATAATAGACTCAGTAACGATAATAGACATTAATAGTGATCATAGCGTGCATAACTAATAGTTTATAATAAGCAAATGTATAGTCATTGATTTTTAGGTCACGCAATAGTACAAATATTGTAAATACGCCTCGCGTGACCAATTTGTTTTAAAAAGAATAGATATATAGGCCCTCTCGCTCTAACATCGACCAATCAGAAAGCCCGTTTTAATAGAGCGAGAGGGCAGACGTTAGACAAAGATAGACAAACACATTTGATTGGTTATTATATGGGCTCTCTAATTGGATATCATTATGCGCCAATTAGAGGGCCCGAATTAATTTGTATATATACGGGGCACTGTGCCGATAGCGACACAGTTCCCAATCGACCACCAGACAGATTGTAATAAGAAGAGGTACCAACAGAAGAATAAAAAGGCGTTCTTGAAGAAGTGTTTCATTGAAGAAAACCCGCCCAGATTCGTCCAGAGCAATCCAGTAAATAGTGAATGTACTATACCGTACAGTATTCATTCAGGAAAGTAGAGTTAACTTTGTACTTGACATTTATATTGTGTGATTGATATGAGCGCTTATGATTGATATAAATATCAGAAGTTGTAATCTACCTAATATTTAATAACAATGTTAAATATTTATATTGTTAGCGTTCTTTTAAATAAATAAATAAATAAATTAAGAAAAACTTAATCGGCCTAGTTGGGAATCGAACCCGGGAACTCCGTTTTTTAAATCCTCCGCGCATGCCGCTGCGCCACATAGGTGACCAAATGGCAAAGCTGTTTGCCTCATAATTATCAGCTTCACTTCATGGCCAGGCTTCCTTGCTTGCAGGAGCATAGACTCACCACGCTGCTCCAATGTGGATTGGCGAGTTTAGGGCGAAAGTGTTATTTATTAACGATCACTATCAGATCTTAATGATAGTAGACGGCTTAACGTGCTCTCCAAGACACAGACTAAAATAGAATATAAATATAAATAAATATATAAATATTATAGGACAATTGCACACATCGCTATATAGCCCCAAAGTAAGCGTACTCGTAAGTAGCTTGTGTTATGGGTGCTATGATAACTGATCAATATTTTATATACATATATATATATATATATATATATATATATATATTATATATATTATATACATTATATATATATAACCATGCTAATCACACAAACATTTTCCAGATGTGGGTATCGAACCCACAGCCTAGGACGCAGAAGCAGGGTCACTACCCACTGCGCCACTCGGCCGTCAAAGGTGTGTGACAGAGGTGTGTCACCACTTCCCGACTCAGGGCTTAGAATTCTGCTGAAAATTCTTTAAAAGGAAAAAAATTCAAAAATATTCCTCGATCATATCCAGGAGTTGAACCCAGGACATGGTGATCGCAACCACGTATACTAACCACTAGACCAACGAGGCTGTCATAGTGTATCCACTACTTACCTCAAAACCATGTGCCTTCCACAAATGGTTGTTCAATATTTGCTTCTGGCTGAAGTCACGGCTGCACAGGTGACACTTCTTGCGATCTTGTGACGAATACTTCGGTATGTGGTCGTTGCAGAGTTTTACTACAAAAATATTATGCTTTTACATAAACGCAGAAATCTACATAAAGTAGAACCTCTTTAAGTTTGATGGGGAGATTTTAACCGACGAAAAAAAACGGAGGAGGTTCTCAATTCGACACGTATATATATGAGAGAGTTGTCCGAATTTGATTATTCTTTTTTTATTAGAAGGGGCATACTTCCAAGGTGGTCCCATTTTCATCATGTTAGGATCTGATGATGATATCCTGGGAAAATTGAAGGATCTAGTGCGTGCGTGCGTGCGTGCGTGAGTGCGTGCGTGCGTGCGTGCGTGCGTGCGTGCGTGCGTGCGTGCGTGCGTGCGTGCGTGCGTGCGTGCGTGCATGCGTGCGTGCGTGCGTGTGTGTGTGTGTGTGTGTGTTTGTGTACCGTAGTCCGTACCGTAATAAAACAATACCACCACATCGAGTTTGAGCTCGTTTGATCGTCGTGACGAGCAAACTTATGAGGCTACAAAGTTTGTATATATATATGGCTCTGCCAAATAAATTGAACAAAGATCGAATTCTTTAAAAATATCAGTACCAAAATGTTGACCCCCATTCAGTACGTATAACATAACACGGAGGAGGTCAACTTAATTTGGACGATATAGCGGCAGTGTTATGCTTTCTAGAAATTTTGTAATATCTCCGAAACTATATAACTAATTAACATATTGTAAAAGGCAAATCTTATCTGTATAATACCCTTGTGATTATTAAATAATTTATTGATAAGGATTTAAGTTTAGTTATATGATGACGTAAACGTAAGTATATAAATTAAATGATTTTTTAAAACACAAAAGTTATATATCTGTTAAAATACAAAAGATAGATATATGCTGTCGTAGACTTTTTTGCAGAACTTTTTAAGATACATAAAGTTCTCATACATTGCCTTCAATTATTCTCAATAGTTAAGGCAGCGCATGCGCATAAAGCCGATTTAACAGATTTTTGCAGTCCGACTTGCGCGACAAAAACTGTGATAATTCGGTTAATAATATATACAATGTAAAATATAGTCACTTACCGATAACGTAGCATTCTGCTGGTGAAAGAATTTTTTAAATCGGATCAGTAGTTCCGAAGATTACCCCCAACAGATCCATTTACAAACTTACAAACTTTACCTCTTTATGATATTAGTATAAATTGTTCCTATTAAAGTTCGTCGTTTGTTGTTCATACTGCATTGGTGTTTTTAAATTTCAGTTCCCTTCTGGATGTTGCTAACAATATAGTACTAATAATTTGCATAACTTACGCCCATGCTTCATCCTGAGATGCGTGAAGCAAGCCTTCTTGCTGTTGTATACGTTCTCACAGAAGTGGCAAGCGTAGTCGCGGTTGTCTTTCTCTGTGCTTGTGTTGTGGCACCTAACCAACAGTAGCACTATGTTATACTTCATCATTAGCAGTTTATTATCGGCTCACTTCATGCCCAGACCTCCGTCCTAATAGGCGAGGGATGGAGCATAGACCCACGCTGCTCCAAGTGCTGGTTGGGGGGCTTGGGGTGATGATACTTTCATTTATTAACACAATTATATGTTGATAATAGTGACCGGGACCGACGGTTTAACGTGTGCTCTGAAGTACAGGGGTGTTACACTCATGGGCATAAAAGGGGGCCTTAGGCTGTCTAAAACCCCATTAGCACAGGACGTAAGTAATAAAAATCGCTGATCACATCGAACACAAATAAAAATTTTTAACAAAAAATAGAACCGACTCCAAACGCACTAAAAAGTAAAAAATAACTGTGTAATTTAGTTGCTTTAATTTACTGAAGCATATCTATGAAGTTAAAGGAACATTTAGGAGCCAAGTTTAAGGAACATTTATTTTACGTAGTAAAGCAGTTTGTGGGTTCTAGGTAACGTCCTTGAAAGTAGAAACCTTGGCTGGCACCGACTCCTAGATATGCTTAAGTAAATTAAAGCAACTAAATTACACAGTTATTTTTTACTTTTTAGTGCGTTTGGAGTCGGTTCTATTTTTTGTTAAAAATTTTTATTTCTTACTTTTTAGTGATTTATCGCCACGTAGCGTACTCGTACTATACTGTCATAGTATATTATATAGCACTAGTAGCCAAAAAGCTACCGATACCGAGTCAAAAACCGAAATCGCTGTAAGCGTGCCTCCAAAATTTGAAGAGTTCCTTCAATTTCCCCAGGATATCATCAGCAGATCCTAACAAGCGGACAATGGGACCACCTTGGATGTATGCCCTTTCTAATAAAAAAAGAATTATCAAAATCGGACAACACTGTAAAAAGTTATGCGTGGTCATACATAAAAAAAAAAAAAAAATACGTGTCGAATTGAGAACCTCCTCCGTTTTTTTTCGTCGGTTAAAAATATAACATTCACAAGTCGCAACAATAAGATTTGCAATTAGAATTCTGTTTTATTGTGGAGAATAAGGCAAAAGATATGTTATTTATCAATTTTGGACCCTTGGAGACCAGCGAGGCACCGCACAGATGGGACTCCCGCACGCGCCGCCCGGTGCGCGGCTCCAGGCCGTGCGCCAGGCGGATGTGATGATGCACCTCCTCTGCGCTGCCCAGCTGCACGTCGCAGTATATACCTGTTGAGGTGGTCCTCCAAGTTCCCCAGCGAGGCACCGCACAGATGGCACTCCCGCACGCGCCGCCCGGTGCGCGGCTCCAGGCCGTGCGCCAGGCGGATGTGATGATGCACCTCCTCTGCGCTGCCCAGCTGCACGTCGCAGTATATACCTGTTGAGGTGGTCCTCCAAGTTCCCCAGCGAGGCACCGCACAGATGGCACTCCCGCACGCGCCGCCCGGTGCGCGGCTCCAGGCCGTGCGCCAGGCGGATGTGATGATGCACCTCCTCTGCGCTGCCCAGCTGCACGTCGCAGTATATACCTGTTGAGGTGGTCCTCCAAGTTCCCCAGCGAGGCACTCCCGCACGCGCCGCCCGGTGCGCGGCTCCAGGCCGTGCGCCAGGCGGATGTGATGATGCACCTCCTCTGCGCTGCCCAACTGCACGTCGCAGTATATACCTGTTGAGGTGGTCTTCCAAGTTCCCCAGCGAGGCACCGCACAGATGGCACTCCCGCACGCGCCGCCCGGTGCGCGGCTCCAGGCCGTGCGCCAGGCGGATGTGATGATGCACCTCCTCCGCGCTGCCCAGCTGCACGTCGCAGTATATGCAGGTCGTCTCGTCTAGGGCTTCTATCTCGTGCTCTTCTAGAAAAACCACAGAATTGATACCTCACCTGTGTTGGACATTATTGCTTATTGGCGGTAGACATAAATATTGCGACAAAAACCCGCAGATATTTTACAAACAACGTTCAACGTCAACATCATCATCACATCAGCCGACAGGCAACCTCTGCTTGACATAGGCCTGTTTTTGGGAATCCCAAGCACAACGATCTTGAGCCGTCTTTGATCAGAGGCTCCATATGACACCTTTAATGTCGTCTGTCAACCCAGTTTCAAACACTGCGCTTTCCTGTACAGGGTGAGGGTCGCTAAACTAGCACCTTGGGCTCTGGACGTCCATCAGCTCTTTGAACTGTGCCCCCGCCTATTACCGCTTAAGTTTTCCGACTCGTCGAGCTATGTCGGTAAATTGTTCATCGCCGAAAAGTTGCCTGTCTGTCGGTTTTCTACAGAATATATTTTGGAGAGTGTGCACAGGAACTTTTTGATCTAGTTCCCCCCTCGCCCTTTTACCATAGAACTGCTAGGCACCGTAGTAGTCTGCACCCATACGTAGTCGATATTCCGTGGACGCGTACAAAACGTTTCGCTTCCTCGTTCCTGATTCGAACTGCGAAAATATGGAATGCCCTTCCAGCTCACGTTTTCCCTACCACCTACAATATGGGTATCTTCGAGTCAAGAGTGAATAGACACCTTCTAGGCAAGCGCGTTTCACCGTAGGCTGCATCTTCGCTTACCATCAGGCGTGACCGTAGCCAAGCGCTAGCCTATAAAAAAAAAAATGTCGGTAAATTTAGTTCTTCTGTGGAACTCGTCATTTCTGATTCAATCACCAGACATTTGTGGTTTTCAGCCCTCTTATGAGGTCCAAGGCATATTACGATCAGGTCTGAAGTCGGAACCATAGGTCATCCTTGTTCGTACGCTACCCTCCAACCCCCTCATTAAGCTATCGGCCTGTGTGCCTGCGATCCGTACGAAGAGATATCTAGTGTAGAGAAAGAGACAAATATTTGTGTAAGTAGTCCTTATCCTCTTACCTTCGTCATCTTCATAGTTGTCCGTCTTGCCAGCATCTATCGCTTTGCGGTGAGCAGCCTTGGAGGGGTCATCGGCTTCTTCCAGCATCGTCTCGTCGAGATACTCTTCGTCTAAACATAAGCCTGAATTTTTAATCGACGAAAAAAAACGGAGGAGGTTCTCAATTCGTCAGGTATATATTTTTTTTATATATGACCACGCATAACTTTTTACAGAGTTGTCCGATTTAGATAATTCTTTTTGTATTAGATGGTCCCATAATGATATCCTGTGATCCGATGATGATATCCTGGGAAAATTGAAGGAACTCTTCAAATTTTATAGGCACACTTGCAGCGATTTCGGTTTTTGTGTAAGTATCGGTAGCTTTTTGGCTACTAGTGCCGTATAATTACTATATATATATATATATCTCTCTGAACTGAAAAGAGTGGCCTTGTGGACAATCTCATATTGCACCTGAGTAGGTGGTAACTTAAAAATAATTGTTAATACGATAGTGATATAAGATAAGATAGTAGAGAAAGGAATGAAAGAAGATTGACAAAAGAGATTTACAAGGCAAGGGTAAATGGAAATGTTGAAGGGGAAGACCTGGGCGAATGTTCCTGGACCAAATTCAGGACATTTTAAATAATGGCCAGGTCAAGAGTACCCTAAACCGACGACCTTGTAAGAAAGGATTAATGAGAGCGGAAGCTAAGGAAGTATGCAAGGACCGTGGTAAGTGGAGGGCTGTGGTCTCTGCCTACCACTACGGGAATAAGGCGTGATGTTATGTATGTAAGATAAGGTAATTATAAGATAAGGTATAAGGATAAACTATATTAAGTTAGCCTGTAAGAACAGATGTATATAAATGTAAATAAATAAATAAATTAATGCTTACCTTTTATAACTTGCAGCATGTCTATATTCTTCAGCGTCTGGTTCTTGAATGCGAGACTCTTGTCCAGTTTCTCCACGCAATTCGTGCAAATGTATTTGTGGTCATTTGTAACCTGTGGGAATATCAACTTATTTTAACAGAAATGGGATATGCAGCTTACACCCACCACGCTTCAAAGCGAGGTAGCGAACTTAGGCTTATAATTTTTCACTCTGTAATAGTCACTAACAGATGTTAACAATATGACCAACTGGTCTATTTACTATCTTATTGTTGTATACTAGAGGACGGCCGCGGTTTCACTCGCGTTGTTTTCGTTTCCGTGTGAATTTCGGGATAAAATGTAGCCTTTGTGTATATGTAAGCTATATTATTGTGAAGTTACATCAAAATCCATTCAAAAGTTTTTGTGTCAAAGAGTAAGAAATATCCATCATAAGAATATCATTATCGGCCTATTAGCGGCCCACTACAAGGCCAGGCCTCCCTCCTTATAGGAGAGAGGGGATATGGAGCGTACACCCACCACGCTGCTCCAATGCGGGTTGGCGGGCTTAGGGTGATAATGTTTCATTTATTAACGATCACTATCAGATGTTGATGATAGTGACCGGGACCGATGGCTTAACGTGCTCTCCGAGGCACGGGGGTGTGTACCAATTTCCATACTCCGGGCTTGGAATGTGTTGAACATTTCATAGAAGAATGAAAAAGCTCAGAATTATTTCGTGACCCGACCCAGGGATCGAACCCAGGACCTCGTGATTGAAGCCAAATAGGCTAACCACTAGACCAACGAGGCAGTCTAGATAGTTTCTAGTCTATAGACATATCTAAACATACATACAAATTCCGTCCGTTTCATTTAATATAGTTAAAATCATATTAATAACAGGACCGATGGCATGACGTGTTCCGCGAGGCACGGGAGTGTCACCAAATTCCTAACTCCAGGGGGACCAAGATGCGCTCGAAGAGATATGTCGAGTAAAGAAAATGGAGAGAGAAACGTGAATTATTGATATGGTTGCAGAGGTAAGAGAGAGAGAAAAGCGCCCTCTTAAAAAAAATTTTTAACAGGACCAACAAAGCAGAGTCAAAAATTGGTAGCGCCGAAAGTAAAATTACGTATATTATAGATTGCATTATTTTATTTTGTTAAGTTTGTCAGTTACATAAGAAATTGATTTATATCATTTACGCGGAAAGTAACAAAAGTCGTCAGAAAAATGAATTAATATTACTGAATACAATAAAATATCACTAGGTAAATAAAGAGGTTCAAATTCTTTAAAATTGAACACCGCTTATCCTTATATAATTGGCTGAAAGGCTGAATAAGTTTTTAGTAAATATTGGCAATGCGTTATGGGGTTGGGAAATAAAAAATGTTTCAATTAACAATTAAAAAATGCTGACCTTAATTTCGAAACAGGTTTTAAGCATCTGCGCGAAAGTTTCTTCATTATTTGCGTAAGTTTCAAATAGGTCGCATAAATCGTTTGTACTCATGCAACTAATACAACCTACAAAGTCCTCTTCGTCCTCCATATTTAGCCTTTTCACAAGAAAATAATGATAATTCCATCAATTTTCTCGTAATTCGAATATCCCGCGATTCTTTTGTTAAAAAAAAAGAAGATTAGCTTCGTTCAGAAAACTAATAATAATATTAATATTTGTATTCGCTTATTTTTGTTTTATTTTAATTTACTTGAATTATGAAAGTATATGAATTATATTAGCATATTATGTTAGTTAAAATAATTATTAAATTATTTTGTGATAACGAGTTTATATTTCTTTATGGGTCTAGGTCTCTGGGGCTTGAGGGTTTTAGTTTTTAGGGTTACTATTTAACGGTTTTTACCCTATTTACGGCGCTGGTGTACCTGCCTTTTTGGCCTATAATCCACGCCCTTGTTTATTCTATCCTGCTCTGGTTCTTTCATCTTTGAAAAAAATGAAAATGAAAAAAGCAATTACTATTTTTTTAGCTTTAACCGTGTCTCTCTAGCTTTCGAATTGAGAAACCATAATCAGACCGAACTGACGATCTACATAAAAGTAAAGTAACAGAAATTTAAAAAATGCATTCTTTGATATGTACATTTTTTATCGTAAAAACAAAGTTGTAAAGTTTAAATTATGCACTTTAAATGTAAAATCTACTATCTGCGAGCTCCTCCTATATAGAGTGAATAAAAGAACATAATAAGGCACCTTTCACTTAGTTAAATCTAATTTCCCTAAGGAAATAGAAACTCAAGGTACATGTACCTTGGTCAGTAATTAACTAATTGAAAAGAAATAAAGGATTTAGCACAATTTTTTTAGCAACACCAAAGCTGTCAACGTCAATGTCGCTTGTCAAACGTCACTAAAACAGTCAAAATGGTATTTGTTTTGATATCTCCCAATCACAAATATAAACAATATTATTACTGTTTAAATGATTCCGCTGCAGGCACATCAATTCTGTACGATAGTAGATTAGAAAGCGGTCGGTTCAGCGCCAACTCACATATTATATGAGGTTAACAACCTTCGTGCACTTCAAAAATATGTTGACGATAGCTTTATATAAATAGTAGTTTATTTTTCGTAGTGTTGTGAAGTGATTGCGTATTAAAATGAAGTTCAAGATCGACAGGGGACTCCTGCCTATAAAAATACATTTTTTTTTCTTTTTCGCTGGTAAGTTGATAATTTTATCACAGTTCAAACGCCAGAATGCAGTATGCACAATTACTTTCATTGTCTCAAAACAACAAAGAAAGTCACTAATTACTTTTTAAATATGTTTTATATGGAATTTATAATTTTATTGATTTTTCAATGTATATTTTATGTATGTCAGCGTAAATAGTAGTATTGTGGAATAATTCCTGTAAAAGTAAATTATAAATAAATATTCAAGCAGATTATTTTTAATTCCGGCTTTTAAAATACATTTATAATGTGTTAAAGTACATTTATAATAAAATAAAAATATAATTTACTAATTAGTAATTATGTTAATTGACAAAATAGAATAAAATAAAAGTTAAATTGTTATTTTTAAAAAAATATTTAGTAACAGTAATAGTTTGAAAGTAAAAACCTTGATTTTGACACCAATTATCAGAAATGCTTAAGTAAATTAAAGCAACTAGATGAAATGCCTATTATTTACTTTTTACTCTGCTCTATTTTTTGGCTTATTTCTTTTTTATGCTGTACAACTCCATATTGGCTTATATTTCCGTGTCATCCTACTTTTTAGTATTTTTTGACACGTAACATACTTATATTTAAATACACTATACTGGATACTTAGACATGGCATTTGTTGTCAAATTTGGTGTAAGCACCGATACTAAAGACAGAAATCGCTTAAGAGTGCCTGTCAAAATTTAAAGTTTCTTCAAGGTCCCAGAATATCATCACAGTATCCTAATAAATGGGACATTATGTATGTCCTTTAAAATCCTAATAAAAAGATATTGAATTATTAATAGTCTGAAACACTGTAAAAATTTATGCGTGGTCATTAACAAAAAAAAAAAAAAAAAAAACCAAACAAATATATGTGTCGAATTGAGAACCTCCTCCGTTTTTTTTTCGTCGGTTAAAAAAGCCTTTATTGCTGTAATGTTTTAACATACAGTAAACTATGTGCCAAAAATTTGAATTTAAATATATTTATTTTGACAATAATTATCAGCAAATGTTCATTACTCTGTTGCAGCTGGTCTTCCATCAAATGCCTCTTATAAACATTTTTACTCTGCTCTATTTTTTGCTTTATTTTTTTTTATGCCTTAAAACTCCCTCCCTATAGGAGAGGGGATATTGGTCCTTCAATGGATTGGGTGATAATGTCTGATGTCATCACTTCCATTTTTAGACAGTGACTAACCGACGGCTTATTTTTCTGAGAAAAAAATCTAACATATTTGTGTAAACACACTGATGCACTGGACACTTAGACATGTCCTATGGTTTCAAATTTGGTGTAAACACCTATACTAAAGCCAAACTCGATTGAGAATGCTTGTCAACAATCAAATTTAAAATGAAGGTAGAAAATGCATCACTTTTTATGCCTAATAAATTTAAAATTATGTATTGTTATTTTAAGAAATCCTATTTAAAAGATATTGAATATATTAATTAGTTTTAAGCTTACTAATCTAATTTATTGTCATGAATTGTCATTAACTAATAAAAAAAATTGGTGTAAAATGATTAGTGATTTCTACCTTCGTTTTTAATTAGTTGACAAGCATTCTCAATCGAGTTTGGCTTTAGTTTAGTTAGTCTGGTTAGCTTAAGTTGCTTTAAATCATGAAGTCTTAAGGTTTAAGTCCTGTGATAGGCTATAAAGCTTATATTTCTTCCAAGATATAATCAGTAATAATTCTTAGTAATTTAGGGAAATAGATGTTGTGGAGATGGTGATATTAAAACGTTGAGCCATCATCACGCTACTATGATAAAGACGAAATTGTGTGAGTATGTTTGTTACCTATTCACGACTTAATGACTGGATTGATTTTAATAATATTTGGTATGAAGTTAACTGACACCCTGGATAAATACTTAGGCTAAGTTTTATCCCAAAATTCCCATGGGAAAGAGAACTATGCGGGTGAGACTGCGGGAATTCTCTTGTTATCAATATCATCTGATAGTCATTGTCATGAAGTCAGTGCCAGCAAGTTTAGGGAACATTTATTAATGTAGTGAAGCAGTTTGTAGGTTCTAGGTAATGTTCTTAAAGTAGAAACCTGGCTGGCACCGACTCCTAGATATGCTTAAGTAAATTAAAGCAACTAAATGACACAGTTATTTTATACTTTTTAGTGCATTCAGTTCTATTTTTTGTTAAAAATTTTCATTTCTTACTTTAAGTGATTTATCGCCAAGTAACTTACTCGTACTATACTGTCATAGTTTATTATACACAACTTGTAGCCAAAAAGCTACCGATACTTACACTAAAAACCGAAATCGCTGCAAGTGTGCCTATAAAGTTTGAAGAGTTCCTTCAATTTTCCCAGGATATCATCATCAGATCCTAACATGATGACAATGGGACCATCTTGGAAGTGTATCCTTTCTAATAAAAAAAGAATTATTAAAATCGGATAACTCTGTAAAAAATTATGCATTGTCAAACATAAAAAAAAATATGTGTTGAATTGAGAACCTTCCGTCGTCGTCACGGAGGTCGTCTAATCGTCGTCGTCAATGTGCAGAAATAATAGAAATTCGCAATATTTAGTGCTCTTAAAAAAAATTTACATGTCAATGTCTGGGCGATCCTGTACATTTAACACAGTTTGACAACCCTACAGGTCTCACAGCAATCAACACAACTGCACAGAGGTCGTGACACCTACTTGTCATTAAGTTCACGTGTCAAGGTCCCAAATGGTCCCCCACACCAATTGAGTACCAACTGTTCATCAATTGAAGCTGTCATACAGTTCTGTACAAGTCTAAACTTATAGCATTTCTGTGGAATGCTTTAAATTATTGTTTTCATCATCATCATCATCATCATCATTACCAGCCTGTAGACGTCCACTGTTGGACATAGGCCTTTTTTAGGGACTTCCAAACACAACGATCCCGCCAACGATTGCCAACAACGATCAAGCCAACGATTGCCAGTGGATCCCTGCGACACGTTTAATGTCGTCAGTCCACCTGGTTGGGGGTCGACCATCGCTGCGCTTTCCGGTTCGGGGTCGCCAATCTACCACCTTGGGCCCCCAACGTCCATCAGCTGTTCGAACTGCGCCGCGCCCATTGCCACTTCAGTTCTGCGCCCCGCTGAGCTACGTCGGTTACTTTGGTTCTTCTGCGTATCTCCTCATTTCTGATTCGATCACGCAGAGATACTCCGAGCATTCCTCTTTTATTGTTTTCGCGCGTTGTGAAAGACGGAAAAAATTCTCACAAAAAGTTGTAACGACACTTTTTGCTATAGTAAGCTATTGTATCGCTTGGGAAGGAAAAGCCACCTGCGTTGCGCTGCTGCTCTGTGCTGTTGTCGTCTCGATAGCACTCCAAAACACACACCGCGGGAAGACAAACAACAAACACGTACACGTCTCCCCGAACACGACCAAAATATATAACAACTTCGTTCCATCCGGGTGTCCCTTACACCTCTCAACTTTTCTTTCTGTCTGTTGGTCTGTCTGTCTATCCGCACTATTTATATGTTCCCTTACAACTCCCAAACGGCTTGACCAAACCCCAATATGATGACATATCCTTATAGGAAAAAGTTTGAGAAGTGTTCTTAGCTACTACCGATTTACCTAGTGTTGGTTGCAGCGGGATTTTAAAATAATATTCTGATGTCTTCAAAATCGTTTTATTCTTTCATAATCTCTTATCTACCGCATCATCGGAAAAGCAGTCCGTGACGAGAAAAGACGCCGCCAGAAGAACTCGACACATGCTCTTTTTAAACGAATTACAAAACCACTCAATTACAACCAAAAGAACAGTAAAATACACTACTCGACTATTCTAACATATCCATTTTACATTTTATTTTTCGGCCTGGAATCTAGTCCTCTGAAATCATCTCACGGTCGACAGACATAAGCTTATATTACCATAGATAATATCGTATAGTAATGTCTATGGTAACAATTGTAATATTTTAAAATGCTAACACTAGGTTAACGGGAAGTGGGTGTGAATTGCTAAAACACCCTAAAAATGCATATTATTGATGATACTGCTAAAACGAAAATGTTTCTAAATATAAAATTGTTTTACAGGATTAAATTCAAACTTTCAAACCGAAAAAAGAAAAAACCAGTAACAGTACAACATTGGATTCAATAACAGGCGTAGCGGAAATGCAGGAGTATGAACGCTTGGAAGCCGTTCTCCGACCCGAGCTCATTTTGACTTTAGATTTTTGTTTTTGACGTGACAACGTCTTATAATTCGATAGAGCCGGCTGCACGCACGAAAAAACATGACTCATGCCGCGTTACCTCGCTTTGAGGCGTTCCTTGTAAGGCTTGAAGTGCAAGCGAGAGCGCGGAACGAGCGACAAAGAAGCACAATCGGCCTTTGCGTTCGGCGGCGTTCGAAATCCGTCTATTAAATATAATTATTAAATATATTAATTTTAAATTAAAAATTAATATATTTATTATAAATTTAAAATATAAATTTATAAAATCAAAATCAATTATTTTATTAATTTAAATTAATATTTATAAAAATATATTTAAATTAAAAATTTTAATAACCAATTAAATGCTACCATTCCATCAGTATTGTCACGTTCAACTATCGTCAGTAAACCGACTTTACAAACAACCAATTTTTTTTTATATGGAACAATACAATAAGGCACGCCAATAATAATTAATGTCAAATCGGCTCGAATGACAGCAGACAGCTTGACGCTGTTTTATTGCACTGTCTTAGTTGCCATACAAACTACAATGAATGACAATTTGATATAGTGTCATTTATTTAGATGTCCAGACTTTGATTCCCGACTAAGCATATTAAAAAAAATCGAATTAATTTATTTCAAGTAGGCTGTATATAAACTCTTTTGAAATGTCAAGTCTGTCAGTAGTTAGTGATTCTACCACGGCAAAAGAGTCGGCAAGAAACTCAGCAATTGCTCTTTTAATTTTATGAATAAAAAAATCGAATAGCCAGCAAGTTAAAAAAACATTTATTTTAAGTACTAAAGCATTTTGTGGGTTCCAGGTAACGAACTAAATACCCACAAACGCTTTGTGGGGTCTAAGAACGTTTCCTTAAAGTAGAAACCTTGTCTTGCATCGACTCCTAGATATGCTTAAGTAAATTAAAGCAACTAAATGACACAGTTATTTCTTACTTTTTAGTGATTTATCGCCACGTACCGTACTCGTACTATACTGTCATAGTATATTATACGGCACTTGTAGCCAAAAAGCTACCGATACCGAGATAAAAACGAAATCGCTGTAAGCGTGCCTCCAAAATTTGAAGAGTTCCTTCACTTTCCCCAGGATATCATCATCAGATCCTAGCATGATGACACCTTGGATGTATGCCCTTTCTAATAAAAGAAGAATTATCAAAATCGGACAACTCAGTAAAAAGTTATGCGTGGTCATACATAAAAAAAAAATGTACGTGTCGAATTGAGAACCTCCTCCGTTTTTTTTCGTCGGTTAAAAATTGGCAAAAATTAAATGCGATATTATGTTGTGGTATACTTTGTTGGTATTCGATCATCGCTTTAATTTCAAAAGTTCAAGTAAAATAAGTAAAATGAATTTGACTTTGCCGTCACCCTACTGTACGATTGTCATACGTTGGCATTACTCAATTGCCGTGGATCCTCTGTCAATGTTCAATGCGATTCAATTACACATTGTAAACCCCCTATCAAAAAAGAGGGGTATTATTATGACTTGGGATTTTTACACAGTACCGTCATAACCCCTAAAATGACGGCCTCAGTGGCACAGTGGTGTACGCTGTGGATTTATGAGACGGAGGTCCTGGGTTCGATTCTCGGGGAGGCGGATTGAGATTTTCTTAATTTTGTCCAGGTTTGGCAGGTAGGATGGGCTTCGGTTGTGCTTAGTTACCACTACTTCTAAACGGTAAGCGATCTATCGTTCTGGTACGATGTCGAGTAGAAACCGAAAGGGGCGTGGATTTCATCCTACTCCTAAGTTAGTCTGTTTCCATCTTAGATTACGTGACACCGACTTCTAGATATGCTTAAGTAAATTAAAGCAACTAAATGACACAGTTATTTTTTACTTTTTAGTGCGTTTTGAGTCGGTTCTATTTTTTGTTAAAAATTTTTATTTCTTACTTTTTAGTGATTTATCGCCACGTAACGTACTTGTACTATACTGTCATAGTATATTATACGGCACTAGTAGCCAAAAAGCTACCGATACCGAGAAAAAAACCGAAATCGCTGTAAGCGTGCCTCCAAAATTTGAAGAGTTCCTTCAATTTTCCCAGGATATCATCATCAGATCCTAATATGGGACAATGGAAGTGTGCCGCAGACAATAGGAACCACCATGGAAGTGTGCCGTTTCTAATAAAAAAAGAATTATCAAAATCGGACAACACTGTACAAAGTTATCGAATGTAGTCGAATTGAGAACCTCCTCCATTTTTTTTCGTCGTATAAAAAATAATCGAAAAGATTGTATAAGTGCTATTTCATAAGATTTCCTTAGTTATATCGTTATAAGATAGTAATATAACAGTAAAATCGTTTTATCTGTCGTTATGTCTGCATAAAAGACTTATCAGTAATCTGTTGTTGAGATAACAGTAAAGCCCAGTATTATCTTAATTTAAACGCGTTGTTGTTGCTTTTCTTACCTTTATTTAAATTGGCATCAAATCAGTACGTCATACTACTACACACACCGGCACATTTAGCGGAACATAAAAAAGGTGTGATACCAGTATCATATAAGGTTGCTGCTGGTTTATACGTTATTTAATTTCAAAAGAAATATTTTGAAATTAAGAAAACAACTGAACATCACATTTTATGCAATTGTTCAAATACACCTTATCTGGAGCGAACTTCGAGTAAGTATTTCTTCCTCCTGAGTTTTATTTAAAATTTCATTGAAATACTGTTTTTTGTTACTTTCTTTTAATCGCGTATCTTTCTGGAGTTGAGGACTGAATTATGCCTGACTTAGACCGAACGGAGATTGCCAGGGCACTCGAAATGCGAAGAAATGGTCAAACCTGAGATCTTCATCGACAAGTTTCAGCGATTGATCGCAGTATCTAACGGTTCAGGGAGACTGGTACATATGTGAGAAGAGCAGGACAAGGCAGAAAAAGATGCACTTCGAGTAAGGATGATCGTTTCATTCGGCTTCGTGTACGTAGGAACCCCCGTTTGACGGCCGTCCAAGCCCGACATGAGTTAGAAGCAGTGCGAGGTGTAACCGTAAGTGAACGCATGGAACGAAGAAGGTTCGAAGAAGCTGGTTTGGGTTCATGTGTGCCCGCCAAGGCTTTGAAACTACAGTTGCATACGGTGGTGCATCAATAATGGTTTGGGCGGGCATTTATTTGTGAGTTCGCACAGACTTGGTAGTGATTGACAGAGGGAGTCTGACTGCAGATATCGGAGAAGTTTTAGAAGAAAATTTCGTACCGTTTGCCCCATATATCGGTGAAGATTTTGTTGTTGTGCAGGATAATGCTCGGCCGCATACCGCTCGGATAACTCAAGCTTATCTTAATGATTTGAGTCATTGTTATAGAGTGGCCGGCCAGATCACGTTTGGGACTTGCTGAAAAGAAAAGTTAAGTCCAGAATTCCAGGTCCTGCCAACGTGCGTAAACTGCGAACCGCCGTAGTTGAGGAATGGCGGAGACTATCCCAGGAGACCATCGACAACATCATTCTCAGTATGCCTAGACAGGTAGAAACTTTAATAAGAGCACGTGGAGGAAATACGCGATATTAATCACCATTTTTCTAATTTAATTATTTGTTATTTTAATATTAATTTTCACTTTTTCCGGTTACATGAAAAATTTAAAAATGTACCATTTTTCACAAATAGCCTTTACTCGCAAAATCTCTTCTTAATGTGATCTCATTTTAAGTAAAACAAATGAAACTTTAAATAACAAAAGAAGTGTAGTAAGTAGATTTTAAAATAAACCATATTTTTTAATTATGGACCTTTTTTTATGTTTCGCTAAATATGCCGGTGTGTTTATTATAAAGGCGTTATAAGTTGTAAGTGTGTATGTTTGTTACTCTTTCACGCAACTTATACCTTAGTACATCAGAATAATATGCGTTATGCATAACATTTTATTCTGAAATTCCTACGGGAACCAGAACTACAGAGTAAAACCGTGGGCATCCGCTAGTATTATATAAATGGAATCCCACGCCAATACCTATTTTTGCCACCAAGCAGCATTACTGTGTTCTGGTCTGAAGGGCATCGTTGTCGGTATAATTACAGGCACAAGAGGCCTCAGGTTGATGGACGACATTTTGTAGCACGTGCTCCTTGCGAAGTATTGTTCTATATAGCTGATGATGGTAAATGATCTTGTGGGTTTTTTTTTCATCGATATAAAAGCGGGCAAACGAGCATGCGGGTCGCCTGATGTTAAGCGATTACCGCCGCCCATAAACATTTGCAACACCAGAAGCATTGCTAGTGCGTTGCCGGCCTTTGAGGAAAGAGTTGATACGCCCCTTAAATTCCCAGGAAAAACCCGGGCGGGAAGTTGATTCCACAATTTATAGGTTTGTGGAAAAAACGTTCTGGAGAATCTTGATGTCGTAGATGACCAACCATCAAGATTTGGGAATTGGTCTCTACGACGCAAGCTCCGCTGCGAAAGGACAGACGGTGGTATCAGTTCAAACAGCTCCTCAGAGTGCCGAGTGTGAGTTTTCACCAAAACAAATCGAAAACTTCACTTTCGCGTTAAGGGCATATTTATATGGAACTAAAGCAGCGCCCCTGGCGGAAGTGAGAGAAAACTCAAATGGACGAGTGTCAGTGTTTAGTTTTCTCTCACTTCCGCCAGGGGCGCTGCTTCAGTTCCATATAAATATGCCCTTAACGCGAAAGTGTAGTTTTCGATTTGTTTTGGTGAAAACTCACACTCGGCACTCTGAACACTCGCCATTGTAGAGACGATAGAACACACATAGAGAACTAACTTCTCTTCGGTGCTCTAAAGTCTCCAACCGTAAGTAAGTTCGGAATTGTCGACCAGTCGAACTGCCCGCTTTTGAATGCAATCAAGTGGAAGGAGTTGATACTGAGGTGCTCCAGCCCAAAGATGTGATATACTCCATGTGTGGACGTACTTGGGCTTTGTAGAGTAGGAGCCGATGCTTGGACTGAAAGCAGCGCTTGGCTCGGTTGAGCACCCCAAGATTTTAGAAGCATCAGCTTATTATAAAAATCATCATTATAAACAAGGGCCCACGATCGATTTTCAAGTGTAGTAGTATGTACATATATGAATTACTAGCAGTCGCCCGCGACTTCGTCCGCGTGAAAACCTCTTAGGTACCCTTCTAATTTTAAAGACAGACTTTCATATAAAGTGTGCTTTTTCCCCGCTACCCCTCTCAATTTAATTTTTATATAGTTTCCCGTCAACCAATATCCTTTGTCCCGTCCCGTGTACTAAAGATTTACATTTTAGTTAAACATTGTACCAAATTTGATTACCATAAAACCGGTTTTAGTGAGTTAATCTTAAAAGATATATACTGTCGTGGACATTTTTTTTAATAAATTCAAGAGGAATAATTCTTTCATACATATATTTTTGGTATCTTGAACCGTTTTCGCAGCGCACGCAACGGAAGCCCTCAAGGATGAACAATTCTCCCCGTTTTTTTCACATTTTCCATTATTTCTTCGCTCCGTATAGTTGCAGTATGTTATATATCCTAAAGCCTTCCTCGATAAATGGTCTATTCAACACAAAAAGAATTTTTCAATTCGAACCAGTATTTCCTGAGATTAGCGCGTTCAAACAAACAAACAAACAAACTCTTCAGCTTTATAATATTAGTATAGATTATATTATTAGCCCTCAAAGATAAATATTTTTTCCTCATTTTCCATTGATTCTTCGCTTCTATTGATTGCAGCGTTTCGTTACAGCCTCGAAAAATGGACTTCTATCTTGCACAAAAATTTTATCAATTAGAACAAGTATTTCCTGAGATTAGCGCGTTCAAACAAATAAACTCTTCAGTTTTATAATTAGTTTATATTGTTCCTTATAAACAAAAAGCCATATAGCTGTAATTCCGCCGATAATATCAGCTATTGCCTACGGTCATATTATACTGAAGCCAAACTCGATTGAGAATGCTTGTCAACAAACAAATTAAAAATGAAGGTAGAAATCACCAGTCAGTTTACATCTGTTTTTTTTTAATTAACCAGTTAATGATAAATTCATGACAATAAATTAGGTTAGTAAGCTTAAAACTAATTAATATATTCAATATCTTTTAAATATGATTTTTTAAACAAACAAAACAAAAGGAGAATGCCAGACAATGTATAGGACTTTAACCCACTTATAAAAACATATTGTACAACACTGTATTATGCATCATTTTATTGCATTTTGTTTACTATTTAATATAAATTACATTTAAAAGCTCTAGAACTCGGAGTATTCGACAAGGGCCCAACGTTGTTTACCCTCCGTTTCCGTATTGTTGTTCCGTATAGTTGTCACACTGACATGACAGTCGCAAAGCTTTATAAAATACATTTTTAAACAGGCTTAACGCCTCTGGATACTAGCCTTTTAAAGCCCACATTTGATGAAAAAACAATAAACGTTTTGAAAGGCTAGAACCCAGTGAAACAATAAAGATTTAAAAATGCGTAAAGAGTGTAAATTAAAAGGAAATAGTTTAATCACTTCTTTTAACGGAATTTTATTCCGAGGTTTAACAGTAAAATGGCTTAATGTAAAACATTTATATAATAATAGGATATTTTTAGTATATTTACAAATTGTGTTCTTTCTGGGTTAGGATCTGGCATTCTCCTTTTACATTAATTAGGTATAAAATGTGTTGCATGTTCTACCTTCATTTTAAATTTGTTTGTTGACAAGCATTCTCAATCGAGTTTGGCTTAAGTATGTTACGTGCAGCCAAGTCAAGGGCGCTGCCGTGTAAGCGATGGCCTAAAAACCTGCACACTGAACAAGTCGCACGAGGCGCTGACACAGCAAGATCTACATGCAAGTCTCACGTGAACCGCTGCTACCTCTAAAGTTAGGAGCCTACGAGAATCACTTCTTGATCGATCGCCGATCGGTAGTCACCTTAGGCTTAGCTAGGATGTAGAAGATCAATCGAGATCTGTAGTATGTAGAAGATCAATCGAGATCTGTAGTATGTAGAAGATCAATCGTTGATCTTTAGTATGTAGAAGATCAATCGTTGATCTTTAGTCATGTAGTTTAATTATATTGTAATTAATTATTATTTTTGACGACCTCCGTGGCGCAGTGGTATGCGCGGTGGATTTATAAGACGGAGGTCCTGGGTTCGATTCCCGGGGGGCACATTCAGATTTTTCTTAATTTGTCTTGGTCTGGCTGGTGGGAGGCTTTCGCCGTGGCTAGTTACCACCCTACCGACAAAGACGTACCGCCAAGCGATTTAGCATTCCGGTACGATGTCGTGTAGAAACCGATAGGAGTGTGGATTTTCATTCTACTCCTAACAAGTTAGCCCGCTTCCATCTTAGACTGCATCATCACTTAACATCAGGTGTGATAGCAGTCAAGGGCCAACTTGTAGTTGATAAAAAAAAATTAAATAATTATTAAGTATCGTTGCATTTGTTTCCGAGCCCCTAGCTGCCCCCCTAGACGTACCTAAGTAGTATAGTTATGTTTAACTATATATTAACTATTATATTTAACTATTATATAAGGGGCAGGCCAAGCACCAGGTGAAAGGACGATCTAACTGCCTTCGAAGGCACACATTGGACTCGTTCAACACTAGATAAAATGCACTGGAAGAGGAAGGGGGAGGCTTTTGCCCAGCAGTGGGATGAAGTTTAAAAAAAATTAGTAATTATGTAAATGTATGTAAGATATTGTATTTTGGGCTTAAATAAATAAATAGTTATATTTGTTTGCAAGGCGTAGCATCACTTTACAGCAGGCTAAGTGACAAACGTTTTCCTCAAAGCGAACAATAAAGAATAATTAGCTAAAGAATACTTTATTGCGATTGTAATTATATGCGAGATAAAAATAACTCGTATCAGTTGTTGTACACGTGATGCGGTTGCACTAGCTGCGGGCTGTGGTTTTACTCGCTTTGTCTGCATACTTACGAGTACCTTTTTGACGACCTCCGTGGCGCAGTGGTATGCGCGGTGGATTTATAAGACGGAGGTCCTGGGTTCGATTCCCGGCGGGGCAGATTGAGATTTTTCTTAATTTGTCTTGATCTGGCTGGTGGGAGGCTTTCGCCGTGGTTGGTTACCACCCTACCGACAAAGACGTATCGCCAAGCGATTTAGCGTTTCGGTACGATGTCGTGTAGAAACCGTAAGGGGTGTGGATTTTCGTCCCACTCCTAACATGTTAGCCCGCTTCCATCTTAGACTGCATCATCATTTAACATCAGGTGTGATAGCAATAGCAGTCAAGGGCCAACTTGTAGTCGATTAAAAAAAAAAACCTACGCCATCACGCCTCCTTGCCATAGGTGTAGGCAGAACCTCGTCCACTTACCATGTTCTTGCTCTTTCCTCCAATTCCATTAATCCTTTCATACAAGTTCGTGGTTTTAGGATACGCTTGAATTGGATTTTCACTATAATGTCCTGGATTTCGTCCAGTAACGTTCGTCTTGATCTTCCCCCTTTTCCCATTCACTCTCGCTTTATAGGGTGCATCCCAGTAGTTCCCCCTAATTTTAGTTCTATAGAACTGTTGATACACCATATTAGTGCTTAGTGTGCCATTAGTTCTATATAGAACTATAAGTTCTATATTCTATAGTTCTATATAGAAAATTAAAGAAATGTCGATATCAACATCTTGTTTGTACGTTACATATAAATTACCTAGTTTTTATAAATATAATATGAAATCTCTTTTGATTGCAATAATGAATGTCCACTTAAATTTGAGAGTATCTGCACAACCTGAAATGCATTATGGTGAAGTATCTAAACATACTATATCGAATACAGCTTTGCTTAAATTGCACAAAACGGCAGCAACAATTTATTTCTTTAATTGCTGAAGATTACTTTGGGAATGACGAAAGATTATAATAAGCTTTGAAAAGAGCTTTTGGCGACATGCTAAATACAATAAAAATGATATTGAGATTTCTAATATCATTTTTTTCTAAGCTGAATAGTTTGCGCGAAAGATACTTCCAAAGTGGTAAAATGTGCCCCCCCTGTAACTTCTAAAATAAGAGAATATTTTTTTAGACACGACAACTACTTGGTTTTAAAAACTTACCTTTTGTCGCAAGGGACATTTTTTTGTTAAAAACAAAATGAAATATCAATTAATACAATATAAAGTTTATAACTTATATGCTATAAGCAAAGTCAAGAGCAAAAACTATGCTACAGTACTATATAGAACTATTAGGACATAATTTGACAGCCCGGAAAGTATCCCAACAGTTCTATAGAACTACGGTATGGGGTACTACTGGGATGCACCCGCTTTATAAATGTTTTTCGTAAGTTTGGTCCTTTTCTCGATTTTAGTTACTACATCTTCTTTTTACCCGACTGCGTCATAAGGAGGGTATTGTCTTCGCGTGTATGTATGTCCATTTCTTTAGCACGCGCTATACCTAAACGGTTGGACGGATTGTAGTAGTGACCATGCCCCTGTAGGCTATATAACTTTTCTAAACGGCGGCTGCAAATCGGGGAAAAAAGGGGGGAAGTGTATATTTTTTCTCTTATCTTAGTCATATGGGTATCAAATTAAAGGGCGTAAAAAGACCATTTCAAAAATATATATTCCATATCATGTTTCTATTTCTGTTTTAACAAAAAATGTATGCAACATCCCGTGCTCTTGTCATTTTTGTATCACAAACTAAAAGTCTGAAATAAAATTATTATTATGAAAACAAAAACTCAACTGCTTAGAAGTAATAAACTGAAAATAGAAAAACAAGGATCACTATATCTATATACATTGAATATAGATATAGTGATCCTTGTTTTTCTATCTGGATTTTTGTTTTTATAATAATTTTAATTACCACACTGCTCTTCAGTCACAATAATCTTAATTCTATCACTTGGTTTTACTCGACTTATACTTCTCAATGTTCTTATTTCTACTGCACTTATTTACCCATACATGGTATTTTTAACGACGAAAAAAAAACAGAGGAGGTTCTCAGTTCGATACGTATTTTTTTTTAGTATGACTACGCATAACTTTTTACAGCGTTGTCCGATTTTGATAATTCTTTTTTTATTAGAAAGGGCACACTTCCAAGATGTTCCATTGTCACGTTAGGATCTGATGATGATATCCTGGGAAAATTGAAGGAACTCTTCAAATGTTATAGGCACACTTGCAGCGATTTTGGTTTTTGTGTAAGTATCGGTAGCTTTTTGGCTACAAGTGCCGTATAATATATAATATACTATAATATACTACAAGTACAGTATAGTACGAGTAAGTTACGTGGCTATAAATCACTAAAAAGTAAGAAATAAAAAATTTTAACAAAAAATAGAACCGACTCAAAACGCACCAAAAAGAAAAAATAGCTGTGTCATTTAGTTGCTTTAATTTATTTAAGCATTTTTAGTAGTAGAGGGTAGAGGGTGAGGGTTTCGGGGTAAAAAACGGATTTTCTCGATTTCTGGCAAAACTAAAAGTCCTATGGGAACGAGTTATATGGCAAAGTTGTAGGTAATAAAAAGATCTAAAACTTTTGTTCTTACATTTTTTTCACATAACCTCAAAATTTATGTGAAAAATTCAAAAAACGCAAGTTTTTGGTTTTTTATTTTTATCTTTTACAAAAATTTTTTTTTTAACGAAATTTTGTGAAAATTTACCTTTTTATGTCCCAAATACGCTGTAATTTATTTGATTAAAAATATTTATTTTTTCACCTTATTTTGAATTAATATCGAAAAAACACCCTAATTTTCAATCGAAAATTCACCCGTCAAAATATCAGCTTTTTTCAAAAAGTTGGTATGGTTTCTGTTTGTTGAAATCTCTACTTTCCGAAGGTGAAAATATATATATATATATGTTACTATAGTAAACCTTCTCAAAAAAGGCAAATCCTAGGCTAACGGTTTTTACAGCTAACTTCTCAGAGGGTATGTAGGACTCATCGGCTGAGAAGCAACCGGAATACCCGCTAAAACCAAGCGATGTTCCTTCCAATCGTCTGGTGATTGGGTGCCGGGAGCATCGTAAATCTTCCGTAACCTAATTAGCAGAGTCCACCGAGCCAGACCCTCAACTGGGCCTTACTACATACCTGCTATTACGTAGCAGCAGTAAAAACCGTTAGCCTAGTTTTTGCCTTTTCTGAGAAGGTTTACTATGGTAACATATATATATTATTTCCCCATCGGAAAGTAGAGATTTTAACGAACAGAAAGCACAATAATTTTTTGAAAAAAAAATATATTTTGACGGACAATTTTTCGGTTGAAAATTAGGTTATTTTTTCGATATTCATTCAAAATAAGGTGTAAAAATAAATATTTCAAATCAAATAAATTATAGCGTGTTTGGGACGTAAGAAGGCAAGTTTTCACCAAATTTTATGAAAATAAAACTTTATTTGTAAAAGATAAAAATAAAAAACCAAAAACTTGGTTTTTGTATTTTTCACACAAATTTTGAGGTTATGTGAAAAAAGTGTAGAAACAAAAGTTTTAGATCTTTTTATTATCTACAACTTTGCCATTCAAGTCTTTTCCATAGGACTTTTAGTTTTGCCGGAAATCGAGAAAATCCGTGTTTTACCCCTAAACCCTCAACCCCTACCCCTTCCCGACCTCAGATCGCCCGTAATTTATTTTTCCTTTCATTTTTATGGCATTCTCTTCCTTTTGAAATGGGTTTCATCCTATTATGATTTTTTTTGGTTTTAAAAATTATCGACTCTGGACTATAAGTAAATTAAAGCAACTAAATGACACAGTTATTTTTTACTTTTTAGTGCGTTTTGAGTCGGTTCTATTTTTTGTTAAATTTTTTTTTTGTATATGATAGCCAAACTCATGAGTAACATAGGGTACTTTGTATCCATAAATTCCCGCAGGAACAGGTAAAACCGCGGGCTAGTTGATAAATAAAAGCTTGTGTAATTTTTTTTATTATTAAGCTATTGTATAGCTTTTATCGCGGGCCTTGAGCGTGGAGACCGAATACAGAAATTCCGTAACGAAAAAAACCTAACACCCCCTGAGTATCAAAAACATAATATCAAAAGCACAATTTCGGCGACGACGTCATCGGGGACCGTGGCCTAGCGGTAAGGCGCTCTAAGTGCACGGATTGCCAGAGAGACGCGGATTCAAATCCCGTCAGTTCCGCAATTTTTTTTTTCAAGCGTGATATTTCAAAAAGTTATTAAAAGTTCTGGTATTTATCGATAGATGTAAAACTAAAAGATTACCGACCGACGAGAGTCGAACCCGCGTCTCTCTGGCAATCCGGGCACTTAGAGCGCCTTACCGCTCGGCCACAGTCCCGATGACGTCGGTAGGAAAACAAGTTCATAAAAAATGCTATGCAATATAGCTTTACCGCGGCAGTCTCCGAGTGCCATACGTCTTTTTGGAACGAAGTTCCTTATTGCGCGTTGTGAAAGGGGGCTAGACGGAAATTTTTCTCACGAAAAGCTGTAACGACACTTTTTGCTATAGTAAGCTATGTGCTGCAAAGCAAAAGCAAATTATATTTTAATATTACAATATCAGAACGTATGTATTTAGCAAGCCGTGCGTTTTCTAACTTGTACGCTGTTGTGTTTACGAAGTCGAAAGAGTATATATACATATTTAAAACATCGTTCCATCCAGGTGTCCCTTGACACCTCTCAACATTTTTTTTATTGTTTCCAGCACTCGGGCCATTGCTACCACAGATCAATGTGTTCGGCAAGCAGCTGGGGGTCTCGCCCGCCGTAATGGGACTGGTGACCGCCGTGCTGCCTCTGCTGTGGGCGGCGGCGAAGCCACTGTTCGGCTACATTGTGGACTATTGGCCTGTGAGTATAGTTTAAACTATTCTTACAACAATCATACCTGATGGCAAGTGATAATGAAATCAAAGATAAATGCGGTCTAACTTTTTTCCAAAAAAGTTTTTTTTTTATCGACTACAAGTTGGCCCTTGACTGCTATCACACCTGATGTTAAGTGATGATGCAGTCTAAGATGGAAGCGGGCTAACTTGTTAACTTGTTAGGAGTAGGATGAAATCCACACCCCTTTCGGTTTCTACACGACATCGTACCGGAACGCTATACGCTACGCTACGCTAAATCGCTTGGCGGTACGTCTTTGTCGGCAGGGTGGTAACTAGTCACGACCGAAGCTTTACACTAACCAGACCTGGAGGACCAATTAAGACAATATCAATCTGCCGGGGAGTCGAACCCAGGATCTTCGTCTTATAAATCCACCACGAATTAAGATACAGAATGGAGGTCGTCAAAATTTAAAAAATGTATTTTTATTAAATGTGAAGTGACGTCATTCTATATCCAAAATGGTGGACCAGTCATATTTCTCTACCATGATAAGGGTGACAAATAAAAATTCTATGTCTTTATTTATATGGTCCGAGGTTCTATTGACCTATCTTCATATATGAAGCCATAAAGGTGGGGATTCCAGGCCGTTAAATAAATTTAAAAAATCTCCATATATGTTGGGGTAGTATCATGACAGCCACTCGGCGGAGTTCGGTAGTGGCGGGGAGGACCGATCGATGCCGATATAAAGCAGCTGTCTGGAGAGTCGAGGCTGATTCTCTTCGTGGCGACCACATCTCTCTGGCATGATTTAGTCACGACTGAGAGATGTGGTCGCAATGAACGCCGCGAAGAGAATCAGCCTCGACTCTCCAGACAGCTGCTCCAGACGGCGCCGATCGGTCCTCCCCGCCACTGCCGAACTCCGCCGTGTGACTGTCGTGATACTACCCCGACGCATATGTTTTTATTTCTTCAATAACGACGGATTTTGGTTTGGATCTGATTTTGTGTATAATTTAAACGTTCCCATGTAAATAAAGCTATTTATTGTTATTAGATCTTTACATACCTACTATTTTTTTTTTCAGAGTAGAAGAAAATTCGTCTTCATGATGCTCATACTAATAATGTCCGGCTCATATTGTTGTCTATGGTTTCTGCCGATGCCAGAGGAACCGGAAACACCTGAGCCATTACTCGAATCGGTGTACCAACTTAACGACACTGTATACGTAAAAAAATATAACGACACTAACAACGCCATCTTGGAAAAGTACACCTGTCACTGGAACTGCACCACAGACGATAACTTCCAAGTGTATCTGTCAAACACGACATTCATAAACACAGTTTACGTGGACAACAAAAATATAACCTGCTCGCTCTTACACATGGAGTTCGACGATGTGAGGGAGGGAGAAATAACATGTAGTCCGATAAAGGATTGCAATTTGTTATGTTATGATGAATCTTTGATAGATGTTGATGTTTATAATAGGAGTAAAAGAGAGATCGGTGAAACGAAGGGTAATAAAGTGGGTGTGTTGGACAAGGATGGAGATATTAAGATTACTGAGGAAGAGACTACAGATGGTAGCTTGTATATGACGTGTACATTCTGGGCGTTTGTTATTTTGATGTGCGTTGGTACAGTGGCGTTCAATGTTGCCAACTGTATAGGTGATGCGGTGTGCTTTGATGTTTTGGGTAAGTAGATATAATACGTGGAAACACTATTTAGAAATAGATTTTTATCTATGACTAAAGAGCATAACCACATTTCGGTCTAAAGGATGTGTGGATATTCACACCTGATGTTAAGTGATGATGCAATCTAACATGGAAGCGGGCTAACTTGTTAGAAGTAGGATGAAATCCGCACTCCTTTCTGTTTCTGCACAGCAGCGTACGGTAACGCTCAATCGCTTGGCGGTATGTCTTTGTCGGTAAGTGGTAACTAGCCGTGGTCGAAGCCACCCAACAGCCAGACCTGGACCAATACAGAAAGTCTTAATTGACCCTGCCGGGAAACGAACCCGAGACCTCCATCTTCCAAATGCATTGTGCACACCACTGCGCCACCGAGACACGTAAACTAAATTTTACGTTGTATACATTTTTCAGGGCCAGAGCGAGGGTCCAAGTATGGGGCACAGCGAGCGTGGGGCACAGCGGGGTACGGGGTTACTGCTCTACTGGGGGGTTGGCTCATCGACGTGGTGTCAGGATCTTCGCGTACCAAGGACTTCACGCCTGCTTTCATCGTGGCTATCGTTGCCACTGTTGTTGACTTAGGGGCCTGCAGGAAGTTGAATGTAAGTCTGGGGCACAGCGAGCGTGGGGCACATCGGAGTACGGGGTCACTGCTCTGCTGGGGGGCTGGCTCGTCAACGTGGTGTCAGGATCTTCGCGTACCAAGGACTTCACGCCTACTTTCATCGTTGCTATCGTTGCCACTGTTGTTGACTTAGGGGCCTGCAGAAAGTTGAATGTAAGTCAGGGGCACAGTGAGCGTGGGGCACAACGGAGTACTGGGTCACTGCTCTGCTGGGGGGCTGGCTCATCGATGTGGTGTCAGGAGCTTCGCGTACCAAGGACTTCACGCCTGCTTTCATTGTGGCTATCGCCACTGTTGTTGACTTAAGGGCCTGCAGAAAGTTGAATGTAAGTCACAGAAGGCTGAATGGGTCACGGTGTTTTTGGCGGTTGTCTTATTCAGCTAGTGTTGGGGACTTCACGTACCATGGATTTCATGTCTGCTTTGATTGTGGCTTTCGTCGCCACTGTGGTTGACTTGGGGCATGCAGGAAGCTGAATGTAAATGTGGGAGTCACAGGGGGCTAAGAGTTACCTCTTAGAGAGGCACTTCTTGGAGAGGGAGGGGGCAGGCTAATTGACGTTGGGGGCTTCTCTTACAAGACTTCACGCCTGCTTTAGTTATGACTAACGTCGCCACTGTGGTTGACTTCGGGGCGTGCAGGAAGATGAATGTAAGTGTGGGGTCTAAGTTTAGGGGACGGCGGGGTACGAGCACTATCGACAGGACAGCCTCCAAGCCTGGTCGTAATCCTCTCATTAAAATGGTATCGCCGAGATTTACTGTTTTCTACCTGCAGATAGACCAATTATTATTCTTCTCCTTCTCCGTATTCTTATGGGGAACATCTATATTTTTTTCGTGTGCTTCTTCGTCCTGCTGAATGTGGAACTCTCTAATATTACAAGCTGTAAATTTGCATGCCAAGAACTGTTAAAATCTCAACATTATTACGTTTTGTTTTTCCCAGTTGCCATCTCTATCCAGCCCGGACGACTCCGGCGCGGCACTGCGGGAGGTGCTCCGCATCCCCCGGGTGCTGGTCTTCATCACCTTCGCCGTGGTGGTCGGAGTGTTCGACAGCTTCATCATCTACTACATGTTCTGGTAATAAGCTTAAGTACCAGTTGCCGTCTCTATCCAGCCCGGACGACTCCGGCGCGGCACTGCGGGAGGTGCTCCGCATCCCCCGGGTGCTGGTCTTCATCACCTTCGCCGTGGTGGTCGGAGTGTTCGACAGCTTCATCATCTACTACATGTTCTGGTAATAAGCTTAAGTACCAGTTGCCGTCTCTATCCAGCCCGGACGACTCCGGCGCGGCACTGCGGGAGGTGCTCCGCATCCCCCGGGTGCTGGTCTTCATCACCTTCGCCGTGGTAATAATAATATCGTCGTTTCAGTCTTATTGCGAAAAACGACCGACATCTCGAGAAGCTCTTTCGCTTGGTTGCTGGTTGGTTGCTTCTCTTGTCCACATATCTCTCTTAGGGTTCTGCCTAGGAAGCTCATTTTTTCTATGCATATATTCTCTCTCCCTAACTACTGGTTGACGGTTTGATATAGTATTAACCTACACGTTGTATATATACAGACATAAGCAAGTAACCATGATTTCATAAGAAACTTCTTCTCTTCAGTATGGCCGTATCGGTTTTGAGATACCTTACTATAGGTACGACACCGTGAGTCCTGTCCGTCCGTGTGAGTTCTTGAAAATAGCAATGCCTATATATATTTCTTTTAATTATAAAAAAATGTCCAAAAAAATAAAGACGCCCCCCTTTATCATTTGGGGGTGTAAAAATAGCCTACAACTAATTCTCAGACCTATCAAATACTAGAGGACGCTCTAGTGGAAATTTATTCGTTCACAGTAACAAATAATAATAATTACAGTTCCTCATGACGATAACCTCGTGAAAGCTGAAATGAAAAAAGTATCAAAATACTTGGACCTTGCTCACGAGATTACCGTCATGTGGAATGTTGAGTCAACTATTATTGTTCCGATAGTCGTTTCAGTCAACGGTCTTTTTGCGAAAATCTTCGACCAACACCTTAAGAAGCTTTCGCTTGGTTGTTGGATCAAGGGTCGGATACAGAAGGCAGTAGTCCTTGAAACGGCGCGTATTGTGAGGAGGTTCCTCACTCTGGAGCCCTAACCACCGGTTGCTTGGGCCCGCAAAGGCCCCGCAAATGTATAAGATTTTTTTTTATAAATTTTTAATAAAGTTTTTTTATACATGTCGAAAGAGGGTCAGACATAGTGAATAAAATAATAGGGTAATCCTTTGTATTTAGAGTAATTATAACTAAACCACAAATAGATAACTGAAAGAATAATTAACAGCAACTTAATTAACAGTGAACTACTACTGGCACATTATGGTATTGCAATGATACGTAACGTCTCGTGTTAATTAATGTAACCCCAAGACACCGCGACTCAAGCTGAGAGTAATAATTAATTCGTTTGCACAAATTAATTATACAAGTAGTCTAGGTTAAACGATAAGCAATGTACAACGTCTGCACCGCGCCACGCAAGAGCCTAGACTGCCCGCCAGTTGTAGACCCGCTCCTTTTATACAAGTTAGAATAACTCAAGTAGTGGGGTGAGTGGGGGTATCGAACGATGCGTCGCCGCCGTCATATATATTTTTGTATTATATACCTATAACATTGTTAAAAATTTTAAAAAAATATATAAATAAAAATAAATGAGAGAAAAATTGTAATAATAATAGTAGTAGTACACAATTTCACAAAATTAATTTCAGGTTTTTGGAAGAGTTGGCGGAGACAACCAGCTCGATGGAACAGATTAAACTGATAGAGGGCGTGGTGGTCGCCGCGCAGAGTTTCATAGGAGAACTGCTGTTTTTCTTCTTTTCTGGTGAGTTAGTGTAAATACAATATTTTATGTTGGCCCTTGACTGCTATCACACCTGATGTTAAGTGATGATGCAGTCTAAGATGGAAGCGGACTAACTTGTTAGAAGTTTCTACACGACATCGTATCTACTATTGTTAAGAACGGTGAAAGCCTCTCACCAGCTAGACCAAGACAAATGAAGTAAATGTCTATCTGCCCCACCGGGAATCGAACCCAGAACCTCCGTGTTATAAATCCACCGCGCATACCACTGCGTTATGGAGTCCGCCCGTGGTTTAGACTAACTAATTCATATTCCCGTAGGCATGTCAGGATATCTGTCAGGCTAACATATACAAAAAGATTCAATCTAACTAGTAGTTTTAGAGATTAGCCACAATAAACAAACAGACAGGCAAGATTTTTAAACTAGTACTCGTACTATACTGGTATAGTTCGGCACTTGTAGCCAAAAAGTTGCTGATACTTACACGAAAACCGAAATCGCTGCAAGTGTGCCTATAACATTTGAAGAGTTCCTTCAACTTTCCCAGGATATCATCATCAGATCCTAACATGATGGCAATGGGACCATTTTGGAAGTGTGCCCTTTCTAATAAAAATAAATTATCAAAATACGTGTCGATACATATACGTGTCGAATTGAGAACCTCCATTTATTCCATAGGTTTTTTTATCGACTACAAGTTGGCCCTTGACTGCTATCACACCTGATGTTAAGTGATGATGCAGTCTAAGATGGAAGCGGGCTAACTTGTTAGGAGTGGGACGAAAATCCACACCCCTTTCGGTTTCTACGCTACATCGTACCGGAACGCTAAATCGCTTGGCGGTACGTCTTTGTCGGTAGGGTGGTAACTAGCCACGGCGAAAGCCTCCCGCCAGCTAGACCAAGACAAATTAAGTAAATCTCAATCTGCCCCGCCGGGAATCGAACCCAGGACTTCCGTTTTATAAATCAACGCCACGGAGGGAGGTCGTCAAACCTTATTAAACGGAGGTTAATTAAGAAACAAAGTTTCCGTATAAATGATTATTTGTTGTTTTTTTATGTTTTAGGTAAAATAATAAAGCGCTGGGGCTACGGCACCACGCTCACATTCTGCCTGTTCTGCTACGGCGTCAGACTAGCGCTCATCTCGCTCATACAGCATCCCTGGCATCTCGTCTTCATTGAGGTACGGAGTGTTATCATCATCATAATCACCACGCTCACGTTCTGCCTGTTCTGCTACGGCGTCAGACTAGCGCTCATCTCGCTCATACAGCATCCCTGGCATCTCGTCTTCATTGAGGTACGGAGTGTTATCGTCAGGGTATGATACAGGGCCTCCCTTTTTATAGGAGAGGGGATATAGAGCGTAGATCTATCTTTTGACGTCCTTCGTGGCGCAGTGGTATGCGCGGTGAATTTATAAGACGGAGGTCCTGGGTTCGATTCCCGGCGGGGCAGATTTTTTTTACATTACATTACAGAGATTTTTCTTAATTTGTCTTGGTCTGGCTGGTGGGAGGCTTTCGCCGTGGCTAGTTACCACCCTACCGACAAAGACGTATCGCCAAGCGATTTAGCGTTCCGGTACGATGTCGCGTAGAAACCGAAAGGGGTGTGATTTTCATCCTACTCCTAACAAGTTAGCCCGCTTCGTGATAGCATCAAGGGTCAACTTGTAATCGATAAAAAAAAAGATTTCCAATTTTTGAAAATCGTTGATATTCATTATAAACAAATTTGCTGCAGTAACTGTCCTTAATGTAGATCCATGAAGGAAACATGATCTATCACGGAACACTTAAGTATATTTATGGGAATGAATGTCTCTTTAAACCTAAACCTATTTATGTTTTTATAGGCAGTAATGCAAGGGCCCACGTACGCGCTGTGCTACGCGGCCATAGTGGGCTACGCAGCGCACGTGGCGCCCGAGGGCTACTCCGCCACCGTGCAGGGCATCGTGGCGGGCATGGACGACGGCGTGGGTGAGTCACTGCTCTGTGCTACGCGGCCATAGTGGGCTACGCAGCGCACGTGGCGCCCGAGGGCTACTCCGCCACCGTGCAGGGCATCGTGGCGGGCATGGACGACGGCGTGGGTGAGTCACTGCTCTGTGCTACGCGGCCATAGTGGGCTACGCAGCGCACGTGGCGCCCGAGGGCTACTCCGCCACCGTGCAGGGCATCGTGGCGGGCATGGACGACGGCGTGGGTGAGTCACTGCTCTGTGCTACGCGGCCATAGTGGGCTACGCGGCGCACGTGGCGCCCGAGGGCTACTCCGCCACCGTGCAGGGCATCGTGGCGGGCATGGACGACGGCGTGGGTGAGTCACTGCTCTGTGCTACGCGGCCATAGTGGGCTACGCGGCGCACGTGGCGCCCGAGGGCTACTCCGCCACCGTGCAGGGCATCGTGGCGGGCATGGACGACGGCGTGGGTGAGTCACTGCTCTGTGCTACGCGGCCATAGTGGGCTACGCAGCGCACGTGGCGCCCGAGGGCTACTCCGCCACCGTGCAGGGCATCGTGGCGGGCATGGACGACGGCGTGGGTGAGTCACTGCTCTGTGCTACGCGGCCATAGTGGGCTACGCAGCGCACGTGGCGCCCGAGGGCTACTCCGCCACCGTGCAGGGCATCGTGGCGGGCATGGACGACGGCGTGGGTGAGTCACTGCTCTGTGCTACGCGGCCATAGTGGGCTACGCGGCGCACGTGGCGCCCGAGGGCTACTCCGCCACCGTGCAGGGCATCGTGGCGGGCATGGACGACGGCGTGGGTGAGTCACTGCTCTGTGCTACGCGGCCATAGTGGGCTACGCAGCGCACGTGGCGCCCGAGGGCTACTCCGCCACCGTGCAGGGCATCGTGGCGGGCATGGACGACGGCGTGGGTGAGTCACTGCTCTGTGCTACGCGGCCATAGTGGGCTACGCAGCGCACGTGGCGCCCGAGGGCTACTCCGCCACCGTGCAGGGCATCGTGGCGGGCATGGACGACGGCGTGGGTGAGTCACTGCTCTGTGCTACGCGGCCATAGTGGGCTACGCGGCGCACGTGGCGCCCGAGGGCTACTCCGCCACCGTGCAGGGCATCGTGGCGGGCATGGACGACGGCGTGGGTGAGTCACTGCTCTGTGCTACGCGGCCATAGTGGGCTACGCAGCGCACGTGGCGCCCGAGGGCTACTCCGCCACCGTGCAGGGCATCGTGGCGGGCATGGACGACGGCGTGGGTGAGTCACTGCTCTGTGCTACGCGGCCATAGTGGGCTACGCAGCGCACGTGGCGCCCGAGGGCTACTCCGCCACCGTGCAGGGCATCGTGGCGGGCATGGACGACGGCGTGGGTGAGTCACTGCTCTGTGCTACGCGGCCATCGTGGGCTACGCAGCGCACGTGGCGCCCAAGGGCTACTCCGCCACCGTGCAGGGCATCGTGGCGGGCATGGACGACGGCGTGGGTGAGTCACCCGCGCAGTTCCCATTCCCGTGGGAATATCTGGATACAAATTACCCTATGTCACTCCTCATAAGTCTGGCTATCATATATGAAGAACCAGGAGGGCCTTCACCAGAACTCATTGTATAATTATGTGGGTAAAATGGGCGTGGAAGTAAAATTAAATGTCTTCAGATTATAAATCACGCGTTTTTAATATTTACACTAAAATCACTGTACAGTTAATCGGCTATTCATCGTTGCAGTAGAAATCGACACAATTAGATTTAAATATAAACTTGATAGCAAAGATACAGAGCGATTCGTTAAAAGCGTGGTGCACGGACGCCGTCTCGTTTCAAAAGTGACATCCAAGATGGCTGCCCGTACTCCCAACGACAATGACGCTCCGCTAGGTTGACATCTACTGTCAATGTATGGAGGGTAGAGGAAAGGAGAGTCATCTTATATGGGAGAAAAGTTGAAAAAGTGTCCAGTTGTATGCGTTAAATAACAGTTCAAAAATCCTCCACAATCGCGCTAGTGGATGCACAGGGTATGGTATGAATGTAGCAATCGTAGATGAATTGAAGTATGCAGAGTTAATAAATTTAATGTCATTATCGACTAAAGTAGTTAATTATTGAGAACTTCAACAACTTACGTAGTACAAAATATTGTGGTAAATATAACCTTACAGAATTATAACCAAACGTGCGTTTAGAGTGATTTTGTTCGTAAACAGTAAATAGTACGGTTATTGATATATAAACATTTAATTTTATGAAAAAGTGAGTGAATAACAGAACAGTTATGGGTAAAATTTGTGTTGTGAAAAGTTGTCCAAGTGGACGTAAATCTCAAAACAAAAAAAATATACTCTAACAATATTTGGCGCTTCTTTTGAGAGTTACTTTGATGCAACTGTGGCGCCATCCTAATTAATACATTTTGACGGACACTTTTTATATACACAGATGATCCTCCTTTCCTCTACCCTCCATATGTCAATGTTAACCTAACGTTAGACGTAAACGCCGTCATATACAAAAGGTTTTCTTACAATGTAACTGGTATTTTCAGAGATTAGTCGGAAATTTTTGTCTAGACAAAAATTGTAAAAAATGTTATTTTGGTGTATGTACCGTATATCCATTTATATGCATGTAGTAAAAAACGGTTATTCCAATATTATAAACAGACACTCTAATTATATTTATATATTTAACCTATTTATATGATAAGTAAGTCCTTGACTGCAATTACACTCGATGGTAATGATGGTGCAATCTAAAGGGCTAACTTTTAAGTACGTGAATTTACAACCCTTTAGGAGTCTACAATTTTGTACCGGAACACTAAATCGCCTGTCGGCACGTCTTTGATCAAAAGAAGACAAAGGACATCATTCATGGCCCATACAAATAAAATCCAAAATTTCAAAGTGCCGGTCTAAGAAAAAATTTAATTATTTGGGTTGAGGGAGGGAGGTTTTCTACGACAGCAATGCTGTGAAATTTATTTTCGCTGATATTGAATTTTGAAAATGGAGGTTTTCTTTTGATAATTTTGTTTTTATAGTATACCTTCAAACCAAATACTTGCTTTTTTTGTTTGGCTGGCACTTTGAAATTTTGAATAAAATCTTTTGTCCCGAACTTAAATCAATTTGTTTACCTTCGTAGGCTTCGCGCTGGGCTCCCTGGTGGGGGGCCAGCTGTACGCGCGCGCGGGGGGGCGCGGCTCGTTCCGCTTGTTCGCGGGCGCGGCGCTCGTCGCGTCGGGCGTGCACGCGCCCGCTGTTTTGTTGTTAGGCCAGCACTCGTCGCGTCGGGCGTGCACGCGCTGCTGTTCGCCGCCGTCACTAGGAGCGACAAGGACGGTATGCGCTGTTTTGTTGTTAGGTCAGCTGTGCGCGCGCGCGGCGCTCGTCGCGTCGGGCGTGCACGCGCTGCTGTTCGCCGCCGTCACTAGGAGCGACAAGGACGGTATGCGCTGTTTTGTTGTTAGGTCAGCTGTGCGCGCGCGCGGCGCTCGTCGCGTCGGGCGTGCACGCGCTGCTGTTCGCCGCCGTCACTAGGAGCGACAAGGACGGTATGCGCTGTTTTGTTGTTAGGTCAGCTGTGCGCGCGCGCGGCGCTCGTCGCGTCGGGCGTGCACGCGCTGCTGTTCGCCGCCGTCACTAGGAGCGACAAGGACGGTATGCGCTGTTTTGTTGTTAGGTCAGCTGTGCGCGCGCGCGGCGCTCGTCGCGTCGGGCGTGCACGCGCTGCTGTTCGCCGCCGTCACTAGGAGCGACAAGGACGGTATGCGCTGTTTTGTTGTTAGGTCAGCTGTGCGCGCGCGCGGCGCTCGTCGCGTCGGGCGTGCACGCGCTGCTGTTCGCCGCCGTCACTAGGAGCGACAAGGACGGTATGCGCTGTTTTGTTGTTAGGCCAGCTGTGCGCGCGCACGGCGCTCGTCGCATCGGGCGTGCACGCGCTGCTGTTCGCCGCCGTCACTAGGAGCGACAAGGACGGTATGCGCTGTTTTGTTGTTAGGCCAACCGTGCGCGCGCGCGGCGCTCGTCGCGTCGGGCGTGCACGCGCTGCTGTTCGCCGCCGTCACTAGGAGCGACAAGGACGGTATGCGCTGTTTTGTTGTTTATTGGAATTATACTAGCTTTTTCCCGCGATTTCGTCCGCGTGGAATTAGTTATTATAGCAGCCAAATTTTTCTAAGCTTTGAATGTCATATTTATTAATATCTAATCAACTGCCTTTGATGTGAGGTCTGGAGCTTCAAATGACGATACTTTCATACAACTTTCATCCCCCTCTTTATCCCCTTACAACCCTTTTTTCGCAATATCCTTTTTACTCCAGAATTACTGTGTACCAAATTTCATTTAAATCGGTTCAGTAGTTGTAGAGTGAAAACAAGACAGACAGACAGACAGAGTTACTTTCGCATTTTTATATTATATTAGGATGTGTACGCCACATGACATAAAAACAAACTGAAAAAATACTATGGAGGAAATAAAGGTACTAAAGACGGCCTTATCGCTTAGTAGCGATTTCTTCCAGGCAACCTTGGGTTTAGAATCAAACTACAAGTGGTGTAATATAAGATAATACATTCAAATAACTAATACACAACAAATAACATAATTAATTAATTTTAAATATATTAATTTATTGTTCGGTTTTTTTAAACACGCTGATAAAATATTTTTTATTATTGTTTTAATTAACAGAACAAAAGCCACCGGAAGCGCAACAACCGGAAGTAGAGAAAATGCTACCGGAAGAGGACAGCAACGTCATCTACCGGCCGACGGTCGTACCCATCACAGACAAACAGAACAACAGATAACATCAAGGTTTCAATCATTTTTTTTAACATATAATATCAACATTTTTTACTTCTTGACAGATAAAATTAACATTTAAGAAATTAAATTGACAGATAACGTGAACTTTTTCTTTAATGTTAAAACGACAATAAGAATGAGGCTTTTTATGTATACCTCCATTTTTTACAGTAAAAGCGGTTTTTTGTAAGTGCGTAGGACAAAAAATCTTACTTTATTAACCTGTAAGATTCTGTCAAAACTATTGATCTGTTATAATTTTACAGAACCGACTATTACTTTCAGAGATTAGTTCTTACGAATGGACTAACAATCTGATGTTATGGTCTGTGATGCCATGTGTTGCCATAACATATAATTTAAAACAGGGTTTAAAATATTGTATAATATAATGGTATTGTCATACGTATTACACGCTTTTATTGTATTTTAGTTACTTTAATTACAATTTAATTAGTGCCGCTATACAACATAATATTATTTATTAGTTCGTATTTATCTTTTTGTATTTTAATTTATAATTAAAGGATTTTTTTAAGCTATTGCATAGCTTTTATCGCGGGCCTTGAGCGTGGAGACCGAATGCAAAAATTCCGTAACGAAAAAACCTAACACCCCCTGTGAATCAAAAACATAATATCAAAAGCACAATTTCGGCACCTACGTCATCGGGACCGTGGCCTAGCGGTAAGGCGCTCTAAGTGCCCGGATTGCCAGAGAGACACGGGTACGACACCTGTCGGTTCCGAAATTTTTTTTTTCAAGCGTGTATCAAAAAGTAATTTTTTTTAAATGAATGACTTTTTGCAATATCACGCTTTAAAAAAAATCGAATTTCGAACCCGCGTCTCTCTGGCAATCCGGGCACTTAGAGCGCCTTACCGCTCGGCCACGGTCCCGATGACGTCGGTAGGTAAACATAAGTTGATAAAAAATGCTATGCAATAGCTTTACCGCGGCAGTCTCCGAGTGCCACACGTCTTTTTTGTTTTAAAGCTGACACTGGAATTGGTCTTAACATCTGAATAACGATGTGTTTCCAATATGATGGAAAGAACCACCTTTTGACGACCTCCGTGGCGCAGTGGTATGCGCGGTGGATTTATAAGACGGAGGTTCTGGGTTCGATTCCCGGCGGGGCAGATTGAGATTTATCTTGGTCTGGCTGGTGGAGGCATTCGCCGTGGCTAGTTACCACCCTACCGACAAAGACGTACCGCCAAGCGATTTAGCGTTCCGGTACGATGTCGTGTAGAAACCGATAGGGGTATATTTCATCCTACTCCTAACAAGTTAGCCCGCTTCCATCTTAGACTGCATCATCACTTAACATCCGGTGTGATAGCAGTCAAGGGCCAACTTGTAGCTCATAATTATGTGATTGTCAACATTTTAATTGCATTTCTGCGGAATGGTATATATTTGAAGGAGGGACGAGCGGGATCGTCGGAGAGTTTGGTTCATCTTCGTTCGCCATCTTGGGTAGTGTGGGTGATATTGCTTTGGAATAAACTCGCAGATTGATCACAAACAACCTCTTTAATCGGTTCACTTAGTAATTTACACGAAATATGGTAACTCTAATGCGATGTAGACAGATTGCAATACGAAACGTGTAGAGTTCTGCGCTTGCGTCCGTTCCGTCCCGCGGCTGGCGTTAGAATGCCATTTTAAACCAAGCACAGACCAATCCCAAGCGATGACAGCTGTCAATGTCATAGCCTGACGTGTCGCACGATCGAAGCGCCATCTCGCCGACATATTCTTGTTGTTTGTCTGTCTGTCCGCACTATTTATATGTTCCCCACAACTTCCAAACTGCTTGGCCGATCCCCGATATGATGACATATTCTTATAGGAAAAAGTCTGAGGAGTGTTCTTAGACCTTGACCTAGGTCAACTGGAAGTCTGGGAAGGTATGGTCTCCTTTTGTGAAATTGTAATGTAATAAAGAGGAACTTGAGGTTGCCTCCCTGACGAGGACCTCTATATTATTAGAATCTCCCCACTAGAGATCAATATAGTAATTTTTACATTCACGCCTTTAATTAGTTAAGTATATATAAATCGTAGAGGAGGGTCTGCTCTTGTGGGTGTTGCTGTCTGGGTTGCGGTTGTGTGCGAGGCCGTTCCCATGGCCCAGTGTAAAGGCTACGGGTTGCTAGGCCGTGGGGTTTTAGTCGGTAGGAGTCCGACATAACCTGTTTGCCTCCCCTTCCCCTGGGGAAATCCTCATGGATACCCACCATGAGGATTTCCCCACGAAAACTGGAAGTGGGTTGAGAATTGCGAAATACACCCTAACAATGCATATTTTTGAAAATGTTTCTAGAATATGCACCTCCGGTTTTTCCAAATTTTCATACCGAAGGAAGAAAAACCAATTAAAATAACATTGGGTTCGATATCGCGCGTAGCACAAATGCAAGAGTGTGAACGGCTGGAAACCGTTCCCCGACCTGAGATTATTTTAACTTGTATTATATTTATAGCCATACTTTAAAATAATCATACGATAAAATTTTAATGTTTTTTTTATAATATCCCTGAAACGAAGATCATTGCGTGATTTTGGGTTCGATTCCCGGATGCGTAAAGAAGATTGTCCATTTCAGCTTCACTCATGTACCACATACCATTAAAATGGATAAATACAAGGATTTTATCAAAAATAAAATAAGTGAACGAAACGAACTAAATAAAACGTTGGTTAAAATTCATTTTTAACCAACGTTTTATTTAGTTCATTTCTATTCCTAGTTTTTGAGGTATTAAAAGATGGCGTGTTTCTAATATTAGATGCGGAGACATTGATTTGTCAAACTCAAAATATGTCACTTTTGACAAGTCTTTTCTTTCGTGTTCCGGGCTTTGTTTTTAGCTATAATACATTTTAGACATACACATCTTAGCTATAATAAGAACAAAACTCAATATTTTAATCTGATTATTCAGTAATCCGTTAGGTACCTATACCTAACCAGTAACCATCAAATCAAATGGACCATACGTCAATAAACACTGACAGCAAAAGTCAAAACAACATCAATCCGCCACCAGAACAATGTCTACCATAGATAATATAAATTATCTAAGATCCGCCATGATTATACGTAAAGTGTTGCATTGGTTTGGAAAGAATAAATAATATTTCGCCCAAATAAAAGTGAATTCGGAGATTTGGCTAATCAAAACTAGATTATTAATACATGTAGTTTTTTTCAACTTATGTTCAGAAAGTGACTCTGTGCTCCATACTATTTTGGACCATCTCCTTTGATACGTATTTTATAATTTATGTGCGTAAATAAGTACCAAATAAATGTATTGAATGTGTTCTATCAGACTGAATGTGCCATTGTTTTATATTTGTTGTTATATTGCCATTGTGCCTCTCGCTTGCACTTGTGTGCCAAACGCCGTAAGGGAAGATCACGCTCGGCGTAACGGAACTCGCAAAACCTTGGCCTGATCCAACTGAATGTTTCGTAGCTACGGGTGCATCCCAGTAGTACCCCTTACCGTAGTTCTATACAACTGTTGGGATATTTTCCGTGCTGTCAAATTATATCCCAATAGTTCTATATAGTACTGTAGTATAGTTTTTGCTCTTGACTTTACTTATAGCATATAAGTTATAAACTTTATATTATATTAATTGATATTTCATTTTGTTTTTAACAAAAAAATGTCCCTTGCGACAAAAGGTAAGTTTTTAAAACCAAGTAGTTGTCGTGTCTAAAAAAATATTCTCTTATTTTAGAAGTTACAGGGGGACACATTTTACCACTTTGGAAGTATCTTTCGCGTAAACGATTCACCTTAGAAAAAAATGATATTAGAAATCCCAATATCATTTTTATTATATTTTGCATGTCGTCAAAAGCTCTTTTGAAAGTTTATTTTAATCTTTCGTCATTCCCAAAGTAATCTTCAGCAATTAAAGAAATAAATTGTTGCTGACGTTTTGTGCAATTTAAGCAAAGCTCTATTCGATATCGTATGTTTAGATACTTCACCATAATAATGCATTTCAGTTTGTGTAGATACTCTCAAATTTAAGTGGACATTTATTATTGCAATCAAAACAGATTTCATATTATAAAAACTAGGTAATTTATATGTAACGTACAAACAAGATGTTGATATCGACATTTTTTTAATTTTGTCCCATTAGTTCTATATAGAACACTAAACTCTAATATGGTGTGTCAACAGTTCTATAGAACTAAAATTAGGGGATACTACTGGGATGCACCCGTAGCTACAGTTCTTAACCGTATTTCTGTCTAGAGCTTTGGTTTGCCTTTTTTCTTGCCTCGACTAGCAAAGGTTTCAAGATTGTTTAACCTTGAAATCGTCGTACCAGGTTAAAAAGTGGAGACAGTGTGCAAATACAAATATTTGGGAACCTGGCTAATTGAAACCTGGCAGCGATCAGGAGTTTAAGACTTGCATTAAAATAGCTCGTAGTACTTTTAATAAAATGAGAAAAGTTCTCTGCAATCGCAGCCTTAAGATCCTTTGGCGCATTCGACTCCTGTGTTGTTACATCTGGCCCATACTTCTATACGGATGTGAAGCCTGGATAATAAAAGAGGACAACAGGAAACGTATAGAAGCGTCGATACTTCTAAGAAGTAGCTTTCATTTTCTTACCCTGTTTCACAAGATGTTCTGTTGCAATTGTTTTAGCTTTATGAATGTCATTTCAAATATAAAAACTCTTTTTTTTTTTACTTCTATTACCTCCCTTAAATCATCTTCATCCTGAATATCATTAATGATTTCTTGTGGCAAAGAGGAAGTCGAAAGTCCTACTCTGGGTTCTTTTCCAAATAATAACTTGTATGGCGATTGTTTTATCCCTGATTGGTAGGCGCGGTTTTTCATGAAATGAAATGATTTCTCAAGCCTGCTGGCAATTTCTTTAAAACATTGTTTTTCAACCAATAATCTATCACATTCTCAATATCTTGATTGGCACATTAATGACTTGACCCCCAAGCGTCATCTCGTAGGCCCATTTTGTACCGGTCAGAGGCGTACCGCCATCGGTCGGTGAGTCCCTTTTCGGTCGATTTAGCTTATGGGTCCCAACAACAGTATATATATACTGAGGTTATATATATACGTGAGGTTTATAGCAAAGAAAATTCAGGAAAAATTTCAACAGAAAAGCGGGATAATCTTTTTTCATATACAGCGCTACAAACTACAAACGAATATTTTAAATAGATGGCGCCGGTGAGTGATAAATTGTTTGACAGCTACTCATTGATCTCTGCTCAGTTAATATATATATTATTAGTATATTTTCGGAGATATTACAAAATTTCTAAAAAGCGCCAATATGCCGCTATGGCGTATAAATTTAGTTGACCTCCTTCGTGTTATTATATGTACTGAATAGAGGTCAGCATTTTGGTACTGATATGCTTTCATGATCGAAACGTTAATACGGTGATAGATTTAGAATTCTCTTTGTTCAAATATCTATATAATATAGTACACGGAAGAGTTTGTTCGTTTGTTTAAATGGGCTAATCTCTAGATCTGCATGTTGGAATGTAAAATTATTTTTGTTTATTCTGAAGGCTAGACTCAAGAATGAAATATACTATTTAATATCAATTTCTACCCATCAGCTTGCCATAAATATATATAGTTAATGTTAATATACTGAAATGTCGTACAATGTTTAACAAAAATGTAGATCTTTAGTACACGGGACGGGACGGAGTATATTGCTTCACGGGAAACTATAAAAAAATTAAATTGAGAGGGGTAGCGGGGAAAGAGCACACTTTATATGAAAGTCTGCCTTTAAAATTAGAAGAGTACCTAAGAGGTTTGCACGCGGACGAAGTCGCGGGCGACTGCTAGTATTTATTTATTTATATTTTCTTCTCTACCCAGGTGAGAGCGAGAGACAGAATCTTAATTATATTATAAATAATTATAACATAATTTTGCAAAGGTTTTTTACAAGCTTTTTTAATTTATTTTTTTGTCAAATCTTGCAACTCAAAAAAGTTGTCATAAACAATTTTTTTCGAGTTAAATTTTCCTATATACTTTTAGGTTAAAAGATGGCGAAAAGTGACGTCATCTTACTTACAATATGGCTAACTTTCTAAAATGGCTGAGTATGTTGTTTTTAAAATAATTATTTTAAGTTTTTATATTAATTGTTATTAAATCTATTTTATAAATAATTCTACTTTTCGTTTATAGATGTCACTACACGTGTATTACGTATATCCTACTTGAAATGGAATTTGTTGACGGTTGAAAAAGTGCCGGGTTTATTACTGACCCTTTGCATTAGTTGTTTTTATTCAAAAGTACACCACGATCTCATTTACTGTTAAGTGGTAACGTTCTGGATGGTTTAGTTCTTTTTTAGTTTTTGGTTTGGATTTGGATGGTTTAGTTTTTTTTTTGAAGTACAAAAACGATGGAATTGTTTTCAATTTTGCAAACAAAAATGATATTTTTTAATGTCTTTTATTTTTAAATGTGACGTAAATATTATTAAAACATATCGGTGATGTATAATTAAATACGTAATTTAGTTTTTAATTTGTTTATTTTTTTGTATTAATATTTCTATATTTTGTATTAATTAAATAGTTATATTAAATAAACGAATTATTGTTATTGTTAAATTTTGTTTAATTTATGACAAACATGCCCTGGTTATGAATTTTTGAAAATAATATATATAAATCACTATATCCCATATAAAAAAGTCCCGTGTCTGTCTGTTAGTAATATGCTGAAAAACTACTAAACAGATTTTCTTGCAGTTTGCACCAACTGATAGAGTGGTTTCTGAGGAAAGTTTTAGTATACATTATGGATGAATGAATGAAATATTCTTTATTGTACTTTCTTTCTTCTTCTTTTTCCTTCGGCGCTATAACGTGGGTCTTGATCGATTCTTAAAATTAAAATAAAAAAACATTAAAATTAAAAATTTAAGAAACCCCCGACCCCAATCAGGAACATGAAAAGAACCAGTCAAGACAAATTCAATGAGCCCAAACTCGATGGGTTTACTAAAAAGGTAGACCAGGGTTACGTCTCCTACCTTCGAGCCTTATCATCAGACCAGCTCAGTGGTTCCAGAAGACATTAGTGTTTCAAATGTCAGATCACACACATGCTTTCAAGCAAACTGAGCGTGTAACATTTCTATCACACCTAACAAACGACCTGATGACCTTGAAGACTTGAACCGATTTCCACCAAACATAGCTAAGACCACGCGACTGATATACCTTTCAAACAAAAAAAACCGTATGAAAATCGGATCATCCGTTTGGGAGTTACGATGCCACAGACATCGTCACATACACAGACACGTCAAATTTATAACACCCCGTCATTTTTGCGTCGGGGGTTAAAAATATACTTACATAAAAACATACATACAAACAAATATACATACACGAAAATAAATAAATAAATGAAAATAATAGAGACTAGACGAAATCCAGGTTTAGGTCCAGTATTATTTTACGTAGTAAAGCAGTTTGTGGGTTCTAGGTAACGTCCTTAAAGTAGAAACCTTGGCTGGCACCGACTCCTAGATATGCTTAAGTAAATTAAAGCAACTTAATGACACAGTTATTTTTTACTTTTCAGTGCGTTTTGAGTCGGTTCTATTTGTTGTTGAAAATTTTTATTTCTTAATTTTTAGTGATTTATCGCCACGTAACGTACTCGTACTATACTGTCATAGTATAATTATACGGCACTAGTAGCCAAAAAGCTATCGATACCGAGACAAAAACCGAAATCGCTGTAAGCGTGCCTCCAAAATTTGAAGAGTTCCTTCAATTTCCCCAGGATATAATCATCAGATCCTAACATTTTGACAATGGGACCACCTTGGAAGTATGCCCTTTCTAATAAAAAAAGAATTATCAAGTTATGCGTGGTCATACAAAAAAAATATATACGTGTTGAATTGAGAACCTCCTCCGTTTTTTTCGACGGTTAAAAAATAACTGTTTCATTTAGTTGCTCTAATTTACTTAAGCATATCTAGGAGTCGGTGCAAGCCAAGGTTTCTACTTTAAGGATATTATCTAGAACCCACAAACTGCTTTACTAAGTTAAATAAATGTTCCTTAAACTTGCTGGCACCGATAGATAGATATATATCTCTTAATGCGCGTCTTCGGCTGCAGACATTGACATATTAATACTATGGACTTCGGGTCTAATGCAAAATTTACGTCAAAAGTGTCCCAAGATATTATATACACACTAGGATGTATTTATGTTGTTATACACAAAATAACATTGTAATGTATGTCTTATCGTATTGTTATACAGTCTAATTTGCAACGGTCTAATTGCATGCAATAAGTAGTCAGCTACGATTGACGGTTGCCATGGCAGCCTTTTTTTGACATGACAGCTTCTCGTGAAAATAGGACAACATAAATGGTGTGGAGTCGGTAGCTTTCAAATTTTTTCGGCATCTTATATTTATATATTATATTTACAGCAAATTTTAATTTATATTTACATATCCCTGACCTCTATATGCTGGGATAAATCTTGTACCAAATAATAATTGTTGTAATTATCTTGTATAAAATAATATCTAGTTATAATAATAATTAATTACAAACCAAATCCACTAATGTACAAAATGATATGTCACTCGACATAGTTCTTTACTTTGAAATTTTAAGTTCTCGATATTTTCCTCTTTTTAATTAAACTGAAAATATATTTTTACTTCAATGACGTTAGATCACTTTTTTAAATAACTGTTCCTAATTTCATGTAGATAATTCTTATAGTTATCAAATTAATATACCATTATGGTAAAAGTCATTTGATTAATATTCATGACATAAAAAATAAAAGTTGACATAAAAAATAAAAATTTTTGAATTGAAAATATTCAAATTATTTTCATTCAAAAAATAAGTAATTAAATAATTCAAATGTTAAACAACAAAATAACTCTATGCAGTCGTTGTTCTAAAACATTCTATTGCTCACGGCAGATCCGAACTAAATGTGGTTAATTAGATAAACATATTGCACTCCTTCTATCCTATACGCGGGTAGCGTATGGGAAAAGGACAGATAGATACTTTTGTTCATTTTGGTTGGTTATGCAATTCGTTTCTATAGTTTATTAAAATTTTAATAAAATAGCCTGTTTCTAAGCAAAATAATACTTTAAAATCATCAGTAAATATTTACTTACTGAAAATATGGTACACCGTCTTCTTTTCTCACCTTACTCGGGTAGTTCTTACAAGTTTTTTATAACACATTACGGCATTATTGACGTGTATTCTGTCAGTCAGCTAATATGAGACTGAATTGCGATTGGAATACATTTCGCGTTTTGGCTTACTTTTGGTTCGGACACTTTTTATTGCTGACCCGAAGTCCATAGTATTAATATGTCAATGGCTGCAGATGATATAAATAAAACAACTTCAAAAAAAACCAACACTTGTATTATTTAACAGACGTAGTAACGCTACGTTATTGTGACGAACGTGCAGCGATGTAGTCCAGGGCGCGCTGTATCTGCGGCGGGATGGGCGGCGGCGTGGGCAGGTGGGCGCCCGTGGGCTGGAAGCCGCCCTCGTCCGCCGTGTACAGCAGGTTGATTACCTGCAACAATACACCTGTATTATACTTCCAAGACCAATTCAATTTTATGTTGCATTAAATATATATTAGTCTGTCTTAAGACATTTATTATAGTTATTTATAGGTATTTTGTGTGATTGTGTATGTATTAGTGTGTATATCATTAAATTTAATGTGAATGTACGTATTTGTTACGTGTCATTTTATGTTTTTTTATTTTTATTTTTTGGTCTTATGTTTTCCTAAATCAAAGGTTGCCTGGAAGAAATCGTTGTCAAGCGATAAGCTCTCCTTTCATACCAGCTCTTCTTATTGTACTTTTTGCCTCTTTCCCATGTATTTTGTCTTTGTGATGTACAAATAAAGAATACATATTAATAATAGTGTAATATATATAGATGCCTCGTTGATCTAGTGGTTAGCCTATCTGGTTTCTTGTAGAAACAGCTAGACTGGTTTATTTTGCTTATTTCCACAGTGTGATGTCTTATGGCATCTTGTTGTGGGGAAAGGCTGCTGACATAAATTCTGTCTTTATACTTCAGAAACGAGCAATTCGGTCGATTTATAAACTTAAACCACGCGAGTCCCTTCGAGTCAAATTTAAAGAAATAGGAATTCTTACAGTAGCCTGTCAACACATATTCACTAACCTAGTCTTTGTTAAACAAAATATAAATATGTATAAACAGAAAAAGGATTTAAACGATCGTCTTCCTAGAAATGGACATAAGTTAGTCATATCAGCTTATCGCTTCCGAAAAGTACAAAAATCTTTCGTAGGATTGGGTTTACTCTTCTACAACAAGATGCCCAATTCAGTTTTTGATCTGTCATTGCATAAGTTTAAACAATGTATTAAAACTCACTTACTGAGTCAGGGTTATTATACTATCGATGAATTTTTAAATGACAAAGATGTTCAAGGGCAATTGGATAGGCTTTCAACTTCACACAGGAAGTAAAATAAATAACTTTATGTAACAACACACTTAATATTGTAAAATTGATAATATTATAAAAAGAGCAACTGTTGAGTTTCTTGCCGGCTCTTCTTAACAGGACCTGCCTTCCGAGCCGGTGGTAGAGTCACTACAAATAGTCCAATCTGACGTTTCAAAAGTACTTGTAATAAGCTTACTTGAAATAAACGATTTTGAAATTTGAATTTGGCTTCGATCACGAGGGCCTGAGTTTTTCATTCTTATTTGAAATTCTCAGTACATTTTAAGCCCGGAGTATGGAAGTTGGTGGTGTTACACCCCCGTGCCTCGGAGAGCACGTTAAGCAGTCACTACCGGTCACTGTCATCAACATCTGATAATGATCGTTAATAAATGAAATATTATCACCCTAAGCCTATAAGGAGGGAGGCCTGGCCCTGTAGTGGGCCGTTAATAGGCTGATAATGATGATATATAGATAATAATATATCAGGTTTAAGGGATATGTTTTTTTTATCGACTACAAGTTGGCCCTTGCCTGCTATCACACCTGATGTTAAGTGATGATGCAATCTAAGATGGAAGCGGACTAACTTGTTAGGAGTAGGATGAAATTCACACCCCTTTCGGTTTCTACACGACATCGTACCGGAACGCTAATTCGCTTGGCGGTACGTCTTTGTCGGTAGGGTGGTAACCAGCCACGGCGAAAGCCTCCCACCAGCCAGACGAAGACAAATTAAGAAAAATCTCAATCTGTCCCGCCGGGAATCGAACCCAGGACCTCAGTCTTACAAATCCACCGCGCATACCACTGCGCCACGGAGGTCGTCGTGTTATCGAACACTCGTGAAGAGGCTATAATTAATGTCAACGACGTTATAAGGAGTCCTTTTGTCGTAAATGATAGGTTACCGCGTTACTCAGAGTCACTCAGCGGGCAATGGAAAGAGCAATGCTCGGAGTATGTCTGCATGATTGAATCAGAAATGAGGAGATGGATCTTCGCAGTAACACCAGCTTCTATCGAATATTTAAAATAATACCTGTCCGTCGGGAGCCGTGTACTGGTACTGCCCCTCCACTAGCAGGCTAGACTGATCCCCCACTGCCTGCAGCGAGCCGCGCTGCTCGTGATATATGCCGCCCTCTAAAAACAAACGATATTTAAGAATCAAAATGGTGGTTAGTTATAAGACACAAGAATCTTCGAACTTTTTTTAGTAAATTCGTTCATGAGTTTTTATTTCAACATTTATATATTAATATAAAATTGAAGCTTGAGTAGATAAATGGAACAGAGACAAAGCTTCATACTACCGCGCGAATCGGCTGCACTACTACAAGCACGCGGGGCGTGTGTGAGTGACCACCAGCCGCTTGTCGCGTACGCGGCGAGACTGGAACAAACCGGTTTACGCTAGCACAGTTAGTTGACAATCTTAGGGTCATATCAGTGCAGTCATTTGACGGCCGAGTGGCGCAGTGGGAAGTGACCCTGCTTCTGCGTCCTAGGCTGTGGGTTCGATTCCCACATCTGGAAAAATGTTTGTGTGACGAGCATGGATGTTTTCCAGTGTCTGGGTGTTTATCTATATATTATAAGTATTTATGTATAGTATATATAAAAATAATCATCAGTTATCATAGTACCCATAACACAAGCTACTAATGAGTACGCTTACTTTGTGGCTATATAGCGATGTGTGTAATTGTCCTATAATATTTATTTATTTGTTTGTTTGGTTGTTTAATTTGTCCTAATCTATTATGACAACCCTATCAAAATAGGTAACAATTTTGCAGGTTCTTAAGAAGCTTTACTTCTGTTTCTTTTATCTAATCATGTGATTGAAGTGTATTTGTAATTTCAAATTAACAGGTTTTCTCTAAATCGTACTGAAATTACGTCAGTTTGTTTCAGTTAATTTCTGAAATTTTGATTGATTGAGATAGTAAAAGTTCTTTTTGTAGGTATATGATAGCCCGAACTCTTGAAGAGTTAAAAAAATTTTAAATAAAAATAGAACCGATTCAAAACGCACTAAAAAGTAAAAAATAACTGTGTCATTTAGTTGCTTTAATTTACTTAAGCATATCTATGAAGTCGGTGCCAGCCAAGTTTAAGGAACCTTTATTTTACGTAGTAAAGCATTTTGTGGGTTCTAGGTAACGTCCTGAAAGTAGAAACCTCGGCTGGCACTGACTCCTAGATATGCTTAAGTAATTTAAAGCAACTAAATGACACGGTTATTTTTAAACGACTTCAAAAAAAGGAGTTTCTCAATTCGACCGTATATATATATATTTTTTTTTATGTGTGTTCGCGCATAACTTCGTCGTTTATGAACCGATTTTGATAATTCTTTTTTGTTGGAAAGTAGATAGTCCGGTGGTGGTACCATGACAAGGAAACCAGGATCTGATGATAGGATCCTGGAGAAAACGAGAGGAACTTTCAAAAATTGTAGGGACAACAAGTACGTTTGTTAATTTTTCCGGTAATTATTTAAAAGCACTACAATTTGATGAAGGTCTGAAGTCGTTCTGATGATGGAGCCGATCTATATATAAGAGAACTCCGTATCGTTTTACAGTAGCTACCTTGTGTTTGGGCTCGATTAATTTGTCTCAATGAGAACTTTACATTTAGATGGGCTGTGACTGTCATTGAGGGTCTGGTGATGAAGACGAAGTACAGTTAAGGGAGCTCCGTAACGTTTTACAGTAGCTACCTTGTGTTTGGGCTCGATTAATTTGTCTCAATGAGAACTTTACATTTAGTTGGGCTGTGACTGTTATTGAGGGTCTGGCGATGAAGACGAAGGACAGCTGAGGAAGCTCTTTAACGGTTTACAGTAGCTACCTTGTGCTGTTGGGCTCGATTAATATGTCTCAATGAGAAGTTTGTAAGGTTATAGATTTCAGTTGGTTTAATGTTAACTAAGTCATGATCTGATGATGAGATCTACGAAAACTCGAGGAAACTCTTCAAACTCTATAGGCACATTTGTAGGGATGTTGGAATGTTATAACTAGCTAGTGAATATTGGTACTTATGGTTTAGTTCGAGTAGGTTCTTTCTTAGGTTAGTATTGTCGTTGTTGATAAATCACTAAAAAGTATGAAATAAAAAAATTTTAACAAAAAATAAAAACGCCTTCAAAACGCACTAAAAAGTAAAAAATAACTACGTCATTTACTTACTTTAATTTACTTAATTACATCTATGAAGTCGGTGCCACCCGAGCTTTCTACTTTAAAGTCTTTACCTAACCGACTTCATAGATGTGGTTAAGTAAATTAAAGTAAGTAAATGACGTAGTTATTTTTTACTTTTTAGTGCGTTTTGAAGGCGTTTTTATTTTTTGTTAAAAATTTTTAAAGGACCACAATAAAAGGAGTTAATCAATTCGGCCGCATGTAAATTTGTTTTATGTGTGTGCGAGGATAACTTCGTCGTTTATGAACCGATTTTGATAATTTTTTGTTGGTGGAAAGGAGATAGTCCGGTGGTGGTACCATGACAAGGAAATCAGGATCTGATGATGGGATCTTGGAGAAATCAAGGTGAATTTTAAAAAATTGTAGAGACATCAAGTACATTTGTTAATTTTTCCGTTAAATATCTTGAAGCATTACAATCTAATACAGGTATGGAGTCGATCTGTTAATGGAGCCGAGCCAAGGTTTTACTGCAGTAACCTTGTGATTGGGCTTGATTAATTTGCCTCGATGAGAACTTTACATTTAAGTGGGCTGTGACTGTCATTAAGGTTCTGGTGATGAAGACGATGTTAAGGGAGCTCCTTAACGGTTTACAGTAGCTACCTTGTGATTGGGCTTGATTAATTTGTCTCGATGAGAACTTTGCATTTGGATGGGCTGTGACTGTCATTAAGGTTCTGGTGATGAAGACGATGTTAAGGGAGCTCCTTAACGGTTTACAGTAGCTACCTTGTGATTGGGCTTGATTAATTTGTCTCGATGAGAACTTTGCATTTGGATGGGCTGTGACTGTCATTAAGGTTCTGGTGATGAAGACGATGTTAAGGGAGCTCCTTAACGGTTTACAGTAGCTACCTTGTGATTGGGCTTGATTAATTTGTCTCGATGAGAACTTTGCATTTGGATGGGCTGTGACTGTCATTAAGGTTCTGGTGATGAAGACGATGTTAAGGGAGCTCCTTAACGGTTTACAGTAGCTACCTTGTGATTGGGCGTGATTAATTTGTCTCGATGAGAACTTTGCATTTGGATGGGCTGTGACTGTCATTAAGGTTCTGGTGATGAAGACGATGTTAAGGGAGCTCCTTAACGGTTTACAGTAGCTACCTTGTGATTGGGCGTGATTAATTTGTCTCGATGAGAACTTTGCATTTAGATGGGCTGTGACTGTCACATGTCATGTCCGGTGATGAAGACGAAGGACAGTTTAGGGTGCTCCTTAGCAGTTTACAATTCCTTGTGATTGGACTTGATCAAGTTGTATTGGTGAAAACTTATCTAGTGAAGAAGACAAAAGACAGTTAAGGGAATTCTCAACGGTTTGCAGTAATCACTTTTTGTAAAAATAAAAGATTTATGTGCAGAGCGGTGCCATTTATTAACCCGGCCGGCGTCATTGTGGCTACTAAACGGAAATTGGTCGTTGTGGCCGGGAATGTTTTACCCATATACATTACTGTACACTGCATCAAGTTTATGTCAATACTCGTTTTCTACATTAAAGAAATAAGTAATTGTAAATGTTTTTTATAAAAATTAAACATTTATTTATAATAAAATTGATGTATTATTACCATCAAACAAAAAGAAAATAAATTTTTTCATTTTGAGATTACTTTGTTAGAACATAACTTGAAAAATATATTAATAAAACAAAAAATAATAACCATTTAGGTACTAAACATGAAATTAACTTCTTTTTGCTCATCAGCGCTACATTCTTATACCATATTAATGCCCTGACTTCGCTCTGAAATTTGGTCGATTTTACCTACGTCTTCTGAACTGTACTGTTCATTGTAACTGGCACTGCCAATATGAAACCTACAAGCAGAACTAGGCACTAAGCACACATGCACACACTAACAGACAGACACACACACACACACACACACACACATATATATCTAATTACCCACATACATATACACACACTCACACAAAAACATTTCAGTTGTGTATTTCTGATTAGATTTTGTTTTTTTTTAAAATTCAATTTTATTCACGTATATTTAACTTGTTATACTGTATTCTTCTTTTTTTCATTATCTATGTGTAATCTTATTTGGCCTTATTTTTCTACCTATTTGTAACTGTATGTATTTCTAACTGTACGCTGTTGATTACAATAAAATAAAAATAAAAAATAAACAATAAAAAAAACAAGCAGACTGTGTGTATAAACGTTACATTGGTCATTGTGGCCGGGTATAACTTACCCTTAACTACTTTGCAAACGTTTACTCCGTCGTTATTGCAGCAATACTACAAAGAGTTGTTAATACGCTTGAACAGGTCAACAACTGCAGCTACTGTAAACGGCTATTAACGCGGGTATTTTGTTTTAAAGTATAAGTTCGGTTTAAAAATCCGCCGGGTATAAGATACCCGGCCACAATGACGCCGGGTTAAAATAGTAAAACTACAGAACCGGTCCAGCCAAGATTAGTATAAATGTCAAGAAGTATTATTTGCCAAACATGAACAACTGTTACTTCACTCAAACCAGGCACTTATTCGTGAATTCTTATACAAGAATTCGTGGTTGATATTGATAAATTATAAATTGCATTAAGTTGGTTGATGTCCAATAATATGCTATATAAAGACGTTCGACCTTATTTTAGAAATGTAATTGATATTTCGATGGCTGACGAACTACCTAAGAAGAAGCTGAAGTAGTGACGATAACAACTAGAACTGTGGAACAATTTAAGCAATTAAATGACGATACAAGTACTATGACTGCCTCGTTGGTCTAGTGGTTAGCCTATCTGGCTTCGATCACGAGGTCCTGGGTTCGAATCCTGGGTCGGGTCACGGAATAATTCTGAGCTTTTCATTCTTCTATGGATTTCTTAGTACATTCCAAGTAGTTCTTCTAGTTTCTTAGTACTTCCATTTACAGTTAATAGGCTGATAATGATGATGATGATGACAAGTATTGTGCACGGTTCATATCATCAAGGTGATGCAAGATTTGGTTCCGAATCTCAGACAAGACAGACAATGTACTTATGATATTGCAACAGTTTCTTGTGTGGCTTAGTAATTCAATTGATCCCAACTCATTGTGCCTAAAGTGGCATTGACTACATTTTAATTGTAGGTGACAAATATTACCGTGATAGCATAGCAGCTCGACCTGAACCTAACACAAATGATCCAAACTCAGAATATTTAGCAACTTCAGAACTTTTTAACATATAACAAACAATAGGTTTACATTAATGGCAATGAGCAACCTATTTTAACGGCCATTTAGTAAATGACGACAGCGAAAAAATTCTTTCTCAAATTTAAAGAATGCTCTAAATAGATTTTTTGTTGAACATTCGTATGGTTTGATAACTGATAACCACACAACAGTAGCCGTGCATTGCAAACATCAACTAGAATCTGTTAAGTATTTTTTGTTTGATTCTCATGCACGTGGCGCAAAGGGTTTTAAGGCACTATTGCAAGGAGCAGCTTGTTGTATAAAATTCAGTAATATAAATGATTTCTACAATGTTTTGCGTTTTACTCGCGCTTGCAGGGGTATTGAGGGGTGTAGTGCGCTGCTACGGTGGCCATACAGTCCCAACCTCCCTGTTAGCGGCCCATTCCCCATGGGACCGAGCGGGTCGGCCGGGTTGTGGATGGCCGATAGTCCCTCGTATGAGGGACCCTGAACAAGGGGTCGGGCCGGTGACACTCCCCACACCGGCAAGATACCTAAAACCCTACGTCCCTATCATCCAACACACACCTACACACCACAAATTCAGACAAAAATACTAAACAACGTACACATCACTTCGACACCAGGGAGACGGCACTAAAGAAAGATAGACTACCCCAGGAGGGTTTCCGTAAAAGGCACTCCCTTCCTGTAGCGGCATCGCCTGTCGAGCCTGTCAGTCAGGACGGCGACGACGGCGGCGCGGCTACAGGCTGCTCCTCTTATTCTGGGGGGAGCAAAGTTCCGCCTCTTGCGCTCGCGCACGCCCAACGACCCGGCATAGTACAAAGGACAGACGAACCGACAGCACACGAACCCACCCCAAGCACGATAATATTGACCACCGAATCCAAGCCCACCGAAACTACTCTGACCAGACCCACTGACACTGCACCGACCATCAACCTCCAGTCAATAGCCGTAGCCATCCCACCACCTAAGCTGGATACCGCCTGGGCCCAAGTATTCCCGAGGCACAGGCGGAGAAGGTCGCGTAAGGTACCCAAAACAACGACTGACAGACTGACCACAAAGGAAACTCCAAACATCCCCTCGGGCTCAGGCACGCGCAAGCAGAGGCCAGAGCCAGATAAGAAAGCGACCGACGCAGGCGACACCCAGGCGGGGGACTTGTATCGACCGATAGCGGGCGGCCCGAAACATACAGTGGCTGCCCCTCCGCCGGGAACGTCGTTCCACGCCCGGGTCCCAGCTGTAAGGCGGAAGTCAAGGTGTCTGACTCTGATCGAAGCCAGCCGGCCGAGCCCACCACTAAAACAACATCGGACGTTGACAACACTCCCGCCCTGCGTCAGCAGCGCCCTGCCGCGCCCCGGCATACCCAACCCCGGATGGCGCGAAACGGTGGCGCAGCTGGCGATAAGGGCGGCGACCCCGGCGCCTCGTCGAGCCAGTCTGCGCAAAAACGCGATAGGCTCGACGACACCATCTCGCCACGGGGCAAACACAAACAATTAAAAGCAGATAAAAATCAAAAACCCAAATTATCCTACGCCAGTGCGGCGCAACCACACCTTAGTGTGGCCTTCGCACTCTCACCTAGAACCGACATGACCCAAGCAGAAGCTGACGCTCTGCAGGGACAAATACAAAACGAAGTCTTCGAGACATGTTACAGGAGTCCCCTTGACACAAGCACCTGTCTTCAATGGTAAGGCCTACCTTGGCGAGGGCGTGCTGAAGCTGTGGTGTGGCGACGACCCCGCCCTTGAGTGGCTGAGGGCGGTCCTCACGCCAACCACGCTAGAGCTGATTCGACAATGCGACATACCCGCCCGTGTCAAATCAGCTCTATTCGTACCAGGATACAGCGGGGAAATAGGGAAACTGCACAGGATCCTATCCCGCCAGAACCCTACATACAACGTCCACACCTGGACGTTGTACAATTTCATAAGAACAACTGGTCGTTCTCCGGGGGTCTTTCTAGTTTTGGGAATACCCCAGAAGAACATTGAGACCATACTCGACAACGACAGGAGGGTAGGATACTCTACTGGGAGGATATACGTGCGGTTCTACGACGGCGCGGAACTGTGCGATATACCACCCAGCGGGGCCCCCAAAACATATGACGCACATACGAGCGGTGACAACCCTGCACCGCAACCAGGCGCCTGAACCGAAAACTTCACTTTCGCGTATCAAGCAGGCCCCTGAACCGACGAGTGTCAGTGTTGAGTTGTTTTGGTGAAACCAGGACCGAGTGCCGGACCGAGCGTTGCACCACCCAACAGTGGTGTGCAATGGGACAAGGCGCCGGAGGCGGACGAGTCAGACCTCGAAATGGAAACAGAGGATACGGAAGACGAGGAAGACACGGTGGAGCACATCCCGCTGCATGAACTCCTCGACAAATGGGTCCTCAGGGATCACTAACCTGTTCGCAGGGACTACAGCCAATACAACACACTGGGACTTCCCTTGGGGATACCCTTTCTCACCTAAAAAAGAACAACGTGAAACATGCTTTGGCTCCAAAGCGACACTCCGTGAGGCAATTGGCGACCTGGGAGGCCTCCTAAGCTTCTGGAGCGAGCTCGGCTGGCTGGAGTGAGTCAGCGGGAGCCTACACCAAGGAACCCACGCACAACGGCCAACTCACTGACCAAGTGCGGAAAATACCCAGGATACGAAGAAGAAGAAGAAAAAGAATGTTTTGCGTTGGAATTTGACTGTCAAAAATTCTTCAAATCAATACACATTGAATGTTTATTTATTGACGTCACTAATAATAACATCAGTTAATGACAATCAACGTACCCATACCATACCTAATACAGATAATAACGTACCCATGCCAAGTTCAACAACTGAAATGGATGAACATGATCGAGCTCGTTGTATTGTACGAAATTTCGAATCTATAATGATAATAGAGACTACCAGTTTGCTTTGCAGTTCCCGCGTTAGAAAGTGTTGTTGATTTACATAACACAGATTCAATGAATGAGTTGAGATTAGCGGAAATTAAAAGAAAATCCGCTCCGCCGCTGAATTTGGAAAGAGAGCGTCGACTCGAAGAGCTGGCCGGGTATTTTTCCCAAATGGTACAAATGGACTTCATGAGGTACGAAATATACTTATTACGCTATTAGATTACTTTCAAAGCCGAATAATGTCTAATGACAGATGTCGGTTGTTGAATATTATCGAGCAAAATCTAGCATTTCTGTGTCATTTAGAATGCGTCAAACGCGAGGAGAACAAACTCCACAAGGTCTTGTTGATAATATTCACCTGACAATGAGAAACATAAGAGGTTCAGCATCATATTGGAGAAAATGTTGTTCGGAACTTATAGCGATGGAACTTTGGGGCCTCCTTCAGGGTGTTTAAATTCCTCTTGTAATGATTTGCATTAGACCGATATGAATAAAGCGTTACTCATTGCAGGTTATCAAGAAATTAATTAAATTGACCAACTCTCATTTGAAATAAAACTTAATTTGGTTCAAAAATACCCGATTGTAGTTGCTAGACAATTTTCCCGCTGATGAGTTAAATCAAAGGACGTTAAAAGCATTGGTAGAGAACGTTCAAACGCATAAGCACACTATTTCTTGCAATAAGAATCGCAATAAGCAATCCTGTCAATTTGGTTTTCCTAGGCCATCTAGTGATAATATTGTTTGTTTTGGACCCGATGAAGTTCTCGTTAATGGTGGGCGATTTTGTAACCTTAGGCGAACAGCTGACGAAGAGATGGAAAATAATTATAATGCAGACTTGTTAGAACTATGGAAAGGCAACATTGACGTGTAACATACTGTAGTAATGTAAATGCCGTGTCTTATTACGTCGCTAAATACGTTAGCAAATGTGAACCACATGATAGTGGCGATCTAATACGCGAAACAATTACCAGGGCTAAGAGGCAAGGGGGCACAGTATGGCATCAGTTATTTACAGTGGCTATGGTAATATTTTCACAACGACTGGTAAGAGTCCCAGAGTATGCATATAGGTTATGTCATTTACCTCTTACGATGCGATCACGGAAGACTGTTTTTGTTAATAGCCAATTAAAATATTTTGGCTTTTAAGAGTTGAAGGTAATGAGTCTTCAGTTTATAACAACATTTTTGATCGCTACGTACTGTGACCTGACGATCTGGAAAATCTTAGCTTAGCTGAATTAGCAGTACGCTATGAAACTGTTTAAATAGTGAATTTGTGTGTGATAATAGACTCTATAGTACATAGACATTAATAGTGTAAAATAATAGATATCCATAGTGAGTTCCGACAGCGTAAATAGTGGTTATTAAAAACTGTAAAGTATAGTCGTTGAAATTTAGGTCTCGCTTATGAATGTTGTAAATACGCCTTGCTTTAACTGATTGTTTAATAAAGGATAGCTATATATGGCCCTCTCGCTCTAACATCGACCAATCGAAAAGCCCGTTTTAGTAGAGCGAGAGGGCAAACATTAGATAGATAGTAAATAGGTTTTGATTGGTTATTATTTGGGCTCTCTAATTGGAAATAATTATGTACCAATTAGAGGGCCTGAATTATTTGCAATAAATATAGGGCACCGTGCCGATAGCGACACAGTTCCCAGTCGACCACCCGACAGAATGTAAATAGTAGCGGTGTCAATAGAAGAATAAACGGCGTTCTTGAAGAGATGTTTCATTGAGAAGAAAACCCTCCCGATCGTCCAGAGCAATCCAGTGATAGTAAATGTACTGTACCGTACAGAAACAGTTACACATCCTGTATGGTCTGAAGAAGATTGTTACGAAGAGAAAAAACATAACAATGAGCTCTGCGTTTTATTAAATTAGTCTCTCTCTCTCTCTTTAGTCTAGTAGTAACCCTATGTGGCTTGAAATCCTCTGAGTTTTTCATTATGTTATGAAATTTTCAGTATATTCCACGCCCGGTGTCGCGAAGTTGGTAGTGTTACACCTGTGGCTCAGAGAGCACGTTAAGCCGACGGTCCCGGTTACTATCATCAACATCTGATAGTGATCGTTAATAAATGGAATATTATCATCCGAAGCCCGCCAACCCGCATTGAAGTAGTGTGGCGGATCTATGTGGGTGGGTCGTATAATGGGTGTAATAGGCTGATAATAACAATGATGATGAAACCGCAGGCGTTCGCTAGTAATAATATGAAAGTGTACGAACCTGTCTGTAAAGCCCATTTGTAAGAGCCATCATCATGCGGCCCGTCGAAGTCGTTCCTGATGATGGCTTCCACTTCTCCTGCTGCGGACCACCCCGCTACTGACAGCAACTATAAATAATATACAGTAGAACTTGAAAGGTGTCGCCAATCGAGTCAAACGCAAACTTACTAACTCAGGTAAATCGCTTTCAGTGTGGCTAGTGTAAGATTTTACCGCATCAATATCGAGAACGGTAAACGCAAATTTTATATGACACTGACACTCACTCATTTCAGTTTTCTCTCGATACCGCCAAGGGAGCTGCTTTAATTCCATATAAAATTTGACTTTACGCGAATGTGAAGTTTTCGATTTGTTTTGGTGAAAGCTCACAGTAGGCACACAGAAGACATCTTGCATTTGTGTGAGTGCTGCCAATTTGAAAATTTACAATAGCAATATTGTTATATAACATGTTTAAAAAATCGGATAGTAGTACGTAGAATCGAAACAATTTACTTGGAGAAAATAAACTGGTTTCTGTAGCCATATGGTATGGAAACTATCAATACGAATGCTGTAATTGTTTGGCCAGAGGTTTCAATGTTTGACCGGTCGATATTCTAGAGGTTGACGATTTAAATAAAACTACATATTTTTTTAAATAATATTATTTACAAAATATGTTCTTACATTAGCAATTTTGTACCTATATAGACTTAATATTAGCGTGTAAATTAAAAACTGCTTAATTACCTATGGTCAATATAACCTACAAATAAACCTTGGTAATACATTTTGACTTAGACAGTTTAGATTACTTTAGTAATTAGTGGTTAATTTTGAAACGAACTCTAACGATAGTCACGTACATTGTAAACGCATCTATTTCAGATAGGGTCCTCACCAATCATCATCATCAGGTGCCTTCTTCAAAGTGAAGATGAGCAGGTGGAAAAAATTCTTCCGGTCCTGCGAAACAGCTTTAAGCTTCGTGTAGCTTAGCTTGGTCCACTCTTTTACATCATCAAACCACTTTCTTCCTTGTCTCCCAGGAGCGCGTTGTCTGGGTATCTTGCCTTCTAGAATTAACCTTGGAAATTCATAGAGGGATCCTCTTTGTAGATGCCCGAAAAACGCAACTTTTCTGTTCGTTATAGCTGTCATCAGCTGGCGTTTGCACTTGGCTCTTTCGAGAACTACCGCATTTGAGATGAAGTCCCTCCATGAAATTTTGAGCATTTTTCTTAGGCCCCACATCTCAAATGCTTGGAGCCGACGACAGCACTCCCTGTTTAGGACCCATGTTTCACAGCCATATAAAAGAGTGGACCAAACGTAACACTTAAGCACACGATATCTTGTACCAAATGAGATCTTGGGGTCGCATAATACTTCCGACATTTTATTAAAGGCAGTCTTGCTTTGTCCAATTCTTCATTTTACTTCCGCCTGATGGTCCAGATCTGATGTGAAATGTCGACCTAAATATTTAAATTTATTTACAGCAGCGACCTCCAAACCACGTAGATATACTTTGGGAAGTGGAACCTTAGTTTTTGATATCAGCATTGTTTTGGTATTAATCAGCAAGTATTAATACTTGGAAACTAACACAGATTATACCGATACCAAAAAGCATTCGTTTTTTAGACTGAACGGACTTGAGACCTGTAAGCCTTCTCCTAACTATGGCAAAGGTCATTGAGAAGTTAGTTTGCAAACAGTTGTCTCTATTCTTAGAAATAAACAACTTGCCCTATAGTCCAATCAGGATTTAGAAAAGGTCATGGGACAGCAAGTGCCCAGCAGCAGTCACAGACTAAAAAAGAAAAACGAAGGCACTGTTCTTGTATAACTAGATTTGTCAAAAGCCCTAGAACGCCTTAAGTTACAGAAACTGCAATATTACGGGGCAGACGCAAACACTAGTAGGGTAATTGCCGGGTAGTTGCGACAGTGGGATACTTGCCGCAGTTTCGATTACACTATGTTAAGGACATTAGTGGCACTAACGCTTTACTATACTGTAAGTACCCTTCTTGCAGACCACAATGCTATGTCAATCATCGGTACAGAACTACAGACAGTTTCGTCTATGCGGGCGAAAACCTTCAGCGGTGAAACTTCGAAAAAAAACAAATATTCCGTTTATGGGTTCATGGTCCACTCGTGTCAGTATTTGACGGCCGAGTGGCGCAGTGGGTAGTGACCCTACTTCTGCGTCCTAGGCTGTGGGTTCGATTCCCACATCTGGAAAATATTTGTGTGATGAACTTGGATATTTTTCAGTGTCTGGGTGTTTATCTATATAAGTATTTATGTATAATATATATAAAAATATTGATCAGTTGTCATAGCACCCATAACACAAGCTAACTAAGCTTACTTTGAGGGCTATATAGCGATGTGTGTACTGGTCCTACAATAATACTAGTATTTTAATCGAATTCTACATAAAATAAAATAAAATAAATAGTGAACTGTAAAATAAAATAAAATAAACAGTGAGCAAAATACCTTGCAAGTATCAACGTAAAGCAGGCGTGGTGCCACGCGACATGCGCTGGACAGAAGAAAGTTTAGGGCTTGCGTATAAAGAGTTAGTTGTAGTGTAGAGTAGTAGTTAGTTAAAAATTGAAAGGGAAACAACGAAAAAATGCTAAAATTGAAGCAGCAAGATATACTTACCCTGAATGACAATAATATGATTTGTATGAAAATTGCATGTTTTTTATCTTTTTACTGTGTAGCATGGATATCTTATTTTATTTTGTAGTTTAAACTTATTTTTATATAAAATTTTAGGTCACACTTTTAGTAGTCAGTAGGTTCCTTTTCTTTTCGTTTTTGTTTACTTTTCTTTGATTTTTTGTACCCATATATTGGTACGGGCTACATTAGTTCATAGTTGTAGATGCGGTGCAAACTGGAATTCAGCGCTATGCATTCCTAGTAATACACAAGGCTGTTTGTGGCTAGTTGCCAAATTGTTAGATTAGTAAGTTGGGACACTGGACCACATCTACACTGTCAAATAAAAACTCGAAAAATACTCATTAGCAATTGTCTGGAAAAGATATTGGCCCCTGGAGGAGATAATGAAATCCAGAGAACTGAGCATAGCAATTAAACCAAACACCAGTGACAAAGGGCCATGGAGAGAAGCATGACCAGGCATAAAATTCTTCTCGGATAGGGTGAGAAATACTCCCTCGAACCTTCGAACCACGGCTCCGTGACCGCCGTGGCGATCGGTCACGTTAGCGTTTATTTTTCCCGGTCTTTCTCCCAGTTTTCTACAAATCTTACTGTGCGATTGTTGGTGTGTAAGTGTAAGCGTAGTAACAGTGAAATTTCCAAGGATTATTCGTGATAAGTGGTGTTTCGGAACGTTTCCGTGTTCCGTGTCATTAGTTTTTAAGCTTAGTTAAGTGAATTTTTTTAAAGTCCTGTCCAAGAGTAGCAAGGTGGATTTATTGGACAGGGTCAACCAGTCAGGGTCAGGGTGACCTTAACAGGATCATCGAAACAATCAGCAGCTCGGTGTCCCATCTAAACAAAGATAGCACTAATACCATCAGGAGCTGCGCACAGGACACTTAGGCGGTGGTCGCGGCCTTCAGCTTGCGACTATGCAAGACGGAAGCGGATTTAGAGTGAGGAAAAGCTAAATACGCCGACTTGGAACAGAAATTGTTAGGCACGCCCGACACAGTCGCCCCGCAAACACTACCACGGCACTTAGTTCGCGCACCATTGGCACAAGAGGCGGAGCGTCTCGGAACGATGAACACTGGACATAGGTGATGTGGAGCTGCAACGGACCGCGGCGTCGCGAGCGAGTCGCGTTGTGTGACCCAGACCCCTTCTGGGGCAAGTACGACACACAACAGAGAGTACGTGAGAGTGTACATTAGGGACAAAGACGAGAAGATAAATAACTTGTAGGGAGTCAAAAGGTGGCCCGGTGAAATGAAACACAAAGAGAAGTGCGGATTCCGGGTTGCCCTCTCGAGAGTGGGCCCAAATGACCGAGAGGTTGAAAGGGCCATGGATGGTGGTGGGTGGACCCCAGAAACAAAAAGGGGATCAGGCCATATTTTAAGAGTATTAGTAGACTGGTAAATTAGAGATGGAAGAGATCGGGGCAAACAGTTCCTCGGATGGGAGAATGACTTAAAGCTCACAGCGTGACCAAACTAGAAAAGGGTCGCAAACGACAGAGAGCAGTGGAAGTCCCTAGGGGACGCCTATACCGAAAGGCCTGTGCTAAGATATATTTTATGAAAAATGCAATGTACTTACATAAAAAAAAATTGAGAGGTGTCAAGGGACACCCGGATGGAACGAAGTTCCTTTCGATTAATTAGTGAAGGAATTGTAATAAAATTTAATTTTTTTTAAGTAATAATAATATTTTTTTATTATTAACAAATATAATGTTATATAAACTTAATCAGAAGGCTCAATTTTTCGATTAATTAGTGAAGGAATTGTAATAAAATTTTATTTTTTTTAAGTAATAATAATATTTTTTTATTATTAACAAATATAATGTTATATAAACTTAATCAGTAGGCTCAATTTTCGTAAAGGGCGCCACGAGAGCGCGAGACAGCATACAGCGCGGGCGCCTCCGCCGCTCACGCGCACACACATCAAAGGCGGCGGCAAGATCCTTTGATCAAAAAGTGTCGTGACAACTTTTCGTACGAATTTTTTCCGTCTAGCCCCCTTTCACAACGCGCGATAAGGAACTTCGTTCCAAAAATGTAATTTCTTGTCACGGAATAAAGGGCTCATTATTATAAATTTTTTGTGTGCTCAATTGTCAATGCACCTACCGAATTTACCAAATCCTACCGCCGCAGTTCAATCACATGCGGAACATTCTGCGGCAACTCCAAATATGTTATCAGATCCATTTTCACAGCCCCCTGACAAAATGGTCGACATTTCTGAATTGGCAGTATCGACTAAAGGACCTTCTTATTATCATTATGTGCAAACTGAAAACCATGCATTTCACCTCGCAAATTCAGACCGCCCTTAAAATTGTAGGTACAAATTGTCACTCATTATTATTTGTAGCTAAGTATTTTGATGTCAAAACTCAAAAACTACGTAAAGGTACTAAACAAAATTATTGCTATGGACTATGGATCCCTAGTCATCGGACACCAAAAATTTTTTCAACATCTTATTCGAACAATGTGTTGTTGCGCCAGTCAGGTGGGCACCTTTGGGTTAACAATTAGGTAGCGTATTTTTTTTTGCAAATATCTTCTTTTATTTTAAATTTCACTCTAAGTGTTTTGGTTGCAATATCAGTGTGCCTAGTGTGAGTTTGTTACCGGTCTACTGCGTAAAAACGTAACGCAAATTTATATGGAATTGAAGCAGAGCCTTTTTTCGCAGTCGCTCGGTGAAAAACTTTCTTCGCACTTTTCCTACAGATGGTTTCTAAAAAGCATTAAAGGCTGGATTTGCTTTTAAACGAGCATACGCCCAAACCAGGGACGTTGCGAACATTCGCATCCGCATTCGCAAATGCGGAACTTCCGTATAGATTTGAACATCTGCATCTGCATCCACATCCGCATTAATCAGTGCGGATGTTCATGCGGATGCGGATATCATGCGAGTAGTGACAAAAAAGAAATTGGGCGGGCCCGGCGATTGGTGCGTGCTGGTCGCACGTGACAATGACCAATGGGAACGTAGAAATTGGTGACAAGATTCGACGTTTGTTGTGGTGCCTGATTTATTTCTTGTAAATAAATCATTACGTGTTTGTTTGCGCTGTGGACTACATATCATACGACAGACTTTGAAAAATGAACTTTTAACAAACATTTCCAGCTTGGGAAAAAACAATTTATATACCATCGCCACCTACTTAGATCCTCGCTATAAGTACAATTTATTTACACCGGTGACTGAAGACAAGATTAAAGATGAAATTTTAAAGATGATAAACACTGAGAATGACGTTTTCGGATCTCTTAACCCATTACCTCCCAAGGTAAGAAATAAATGCATATTTAAAGGTTTTATTGTTTATTACGTTTATAAGTACATCAAACAAGAATAAAATAAAGACAAAAAAAATATTGATGAATTAGTTTACATTCCGTGAAATGTTGCGTCTACGCAACGTTGGGATTACTGAACTTCAATTTAACCAACAGTCTAATGACACTAGAGTATTAGCGTGAGTGAAACATTTTAAAACAATCAGCATGAAGATGCACTTGACATTTTTTACACATATAAATTGTTGTACTTCTACATTGTCGACATCTTCTTCGACGTTTATTTTCGTGCTCCTCTATGACATGACCAATATTATCGAAGCGAATATTGGATGTTAACGCGGTTTTGGATGGTCTCCCTAGATTTGTATTTGAATTACACAAAAACTGCGAATTATCCGCAAGTTGGGCTTCTTCGATTTTCATCAAACTTATAGAAACGTAAGATTTGAATTCTAATTGACTCAAAGATCGTTCATTTGCCAGATTGTAAATTTTCCACGAGTTTACTAAAACACTGTCTATCAAATTGATGAAAAGTGGCCACCACCACTTTTTTCCTCTTACTCGAATCCTATAATTGGCTATTCCATTATCATGGAGATCTACGCCTCCCATATTTTTATTATAATCTGCTATAACCTGTGGTTGTGGCACGTTTACCATCTTTTTTATTTTTCTATCGTAACGTTTTGCTATAACCAACGGTTCGATTTTTGCGTTGTTAGTAGCCACACTCACCACAGAATTGTCATTCCATCGAACCAACAGTATTTCATGTTTTTGGTCTAAGCTGTAATCAAATGACCCTCTCTCTTTTTTCTGAAGACTTTTCGTATTCATTAAGGTTTTATTCATTGTTCTGTTTTCTCGAATAGTACCAGTGGCAAAATAGCCTTTCTCTTTCAGAATACAAAATAACTTATGTGAAGAAAAGAAATTATCAAAAAATATGCGATGTTTGCATGGATCTTCAATAACGGACAATAGGTCCAGAACAGTTTTTTTTTCAAGACCTAAATCATTTCTAGTGTCGTTACTATTTTTTCCGCCATATGGAATAAACCGATACAGATAACCATTTGAACTACATAAACACCATATCTTGAATCCAAATCTTACAGGCTTTCCTTTGATAAACATCTTGCAACTATGACGACCAAAATACGGCACCATTTCTTCGTCAATTGACAAGTTGTGTGAGAATATTCCAAACTGCATATTTTTTTGGTTCATTATGTTGAAAATAGGACGCAATTTAGCGAATTTATCATTTTTATCCAGGTCAGCATTATCACATAAATGAATATTTTCCTTTATAGAATCAAATTTGTTACGACTCATAAATTGTTGTCACTTTCTTACTATTGGTACATTTTTGTCCTCATCTTTTGACCAGTACAATTTCGTAGCAGGTAAAGAATGGTATCCAGACATCAATAATATACCAATAAATCTTTTTAGTTCTGCCACCGTGAGAGTAAATAAATGACGGTTATGGTCACGAGCATACTTTTCCGAAAAACTTACAATCTGTTCCCAAACTTCATCGCTAAAAAATAGGGAAAACACTTCAAAAGGTGTTTTTCCACTTACACGTTCTTCAATATTTTGTGTCATTGCTATTTCGTCGCTTGTAGGAAAATTTGTATAAGTTGGACGTTCTTTTTTCCAAACTGGAACACATTTTGGTGACTTCTTTGACAGTCTTGGCTTCTTCGAAGTTGAAGGTCCGGACTCATCTCGGGTATTTTCAGATTCTGCGGGTATATCGGTGTGAATTTCATACGTTCCAGCCATTGACATATTAATACTATGGACTTCGGGTCTAATGCAAAATTTACGTCAAAAGTGTCCCAAGATATTTTATACATACTAGGATGTATTTATGTTTTTATACACAAAATAACATTGTAATGTATGTGTACGGGATAGTACATTCACTATTTACTGGATTGCTCTGGACGAAACTGGGCGGGTTTTCTTCAATGAAACACTTCTTCAAGAACGCCTTTTTATTCTTCTATTGGTACCTCTTCTTATTACAATCTTCTCGGTGGTCGATTGGGAACTGTGTCGCTGTCGGCACAGTGCCCCGTATTTATACAAATTAATTTGGGCCCTCTAATTGGTGCATAATGATATCCAATTAGAGAGCCCATATAACAACCAATCAAACGCGTTTATCTATCCCTGTCTAACGTCTGCCCTCTCGCTCTATTAAAACGGGCTTTCTGATTGGTCGATGTTAGAGCGAGAGGGCCTATATACCTATTTCTTTACAAACAAGTTGGTCACGCGAGGCGTGTTTACAATATTTATACTATTGCGCGACCTAAAAAATCAATGACTATACATTCGCTTATTATAAACTATTGGTTATGCACGCTATGATTACTATTAATGTCTATTGTTACTGAGTCAATACACTATAAATTACACTATAAACAAATTACGCACTATAAATACACTATAAATTACACACTATAAATACACTATGAATTACTGTCCCGCACATTCTCCCGTCGTGCGACGGGTGTCGCATCATCTCCCGGTGCGGGCTCGTCGCTCGTAGGTAGAGGCAGGATGACCAGCTTCCGCACGGGTCGTCGCAGCACGCCTCCCTTGGTCCGGATGTCGACGGCTCGAACCACGCCGTCTGGTCCCGGGTACGTGGCGATCACGCGCCCACGAACCCACACGTTGCGCGGCAGGTTGGGGTCAACGACCTGTACTAGGTCGTCGACGCACACAGCCGGTCCACGGCCGTGCGGCTCCCGCCGGTGTTGGAGTTCCGGTAGGTACTCTCGTACCCACCGCGTCCAGAAGAGGTCAGCGAGCCTCTGTGAGGCCCGCCACGAAGATCGGGATGCTGCATCTCGCTCGTCGACCACGTGTTGCACCTTCTCTTCCCCAGAAGGTTCTTGTATAACTGTAGTGGAGACTTCAGTAGGCCAGAATTCTTCCGCTTCGTACAGGAAGTCGGGTCCCGTGTACCAGCGATGGTGCTTGCTGAAACCGCTAGGTACGTCGCGCGTTGCGTCATCAGCCACGTTCAATTTCGTTGGAACCCATCGCCATTCTGTGACCTTAGTAGTCTCTTCTATAGCTGCTAAACGATGCGCTACGTACGGCTTGTAGGTACGTGAGCCGGTACGTATCCATGTGAGCGCGGTCGTGCTGTCCGTCCAGAAAATCTTGCTATCTGGTTTTCTTTCGTGTTCATCTATTACTGTTTCAGCTAAACGCGCGCCCATGACTGCTGCCTGTAGTTCCAACCTCGGGATGGACGTCAACTTCAATGGAGCCACCTTGGCTTTGGCCATGATGAGTGAGAGGCCAACTTGACCGTCTGGCGCCACCGCCCTCCAGAAGAGTACTGCTGAATAGGCTGCTTCGCTTGCATCGGTGAAGACGTGTAGCTGTAGCGAAGTCGCGTCACTATAGTGTAGGTAACGCCTGGGTATCGTGACGTCGCTTAGCTGCTTCAGATGTGTCATCCAGTCTTGCCACTGCGTCGCTAAGTCTTCGTCGAGTTCGTTATCCCATGACGTCCCTCTTCGCCATACTTCTTGCAGCAGCTGTTTCGCCCTTATGGTGACGGGCGAAGCGAACCCAAGAGGATCGAATAACGACATCACTATTCTCAGGGCTTCCCTTTTCGTAGGCGTCTTGCCATCTGCTATGGTGGGGGCTATGCGCGCGAGGTTGAGGTTGAACGTCAGCTCGTCGGTGTTGATTTTCCATATCACACCCAGTACTCGTTCTGTTTGTTCCTCTGACTTGTAAAGCTCTCTATTTTCTATTGGGTCGTTTTCTCCGAGTGCTTCCAGTAGACACGGAGAGTTTGACTTCCACTGTTTTAGTTCGAAGTTGGCTTTCGAGTGAACTTCTCTAACGCTCTTCGTAATTCTGACTGCATCTTCTATGCTTCTGAAGCTGTCAAGGTAGTCATCAACATAGTGTTTCTGTACTATGGCGGCGGCGGCTTCCGGATGAGAGTCTTTGTGCTGTTTCGCGTTCAAGTCTTTTACGTATATTGCTGTAGATGGGGAACTTGACGCGCCGAATATCAGAGACGTCATTCTGTACTCCTCCGGAGGCTGGTTGTCTCTTCTATTACCTCGCCACAGATAACGAAGTGCGTCGCGGTCTTCATTTCGTAACTTCACCTGCATGAACATTTCTTTGATGTCAGCCGTCACCGCGATCATGTGTTGCCGAAACCGCATGACAACACCAGGCAGTGACTGTAGAAGGTCAGGCCCCTTGAGCAGCATGTCATTGAGAGCCACCCCTCTGGTCTTCGCCGCGGCGTCGTGCACCACTCTGAGTTTCTCTGGTTTCATTGGATTAATGACTCCGAAGTGTGGTAGGTACCAGGTCTTCCCTTCCGGCTTCTGTGCTGGAGCTGGTTCGGCGTATCCTTTTGAGATAAGGGCTTCCATCTGTTCCGTGTACTTCTGGTTCAGCTTGGGATCTCGATCTAGCTTCTTTTCAATATTGAAGAGTCGTTTAAGCGAGTTGTCGTAGTTATCCGGTAGAGTGACGTCTTCTGTGCGCCAGAGCAAACCCGTTTCATACTTGCTGTCGTCTATCTTGATGGTGGTCTTTTCCAGTAGGCGTAACGCTCGCTCCTCCGGATCCGATTTCGGTTTCTTCGGCTGTAGGCAGAGTGCATCCATTTCGAAATATTGCTTCACGAGGCCTTCTAAGTTATCTTCTGAATCTTCTGTGACGTGTGACACGAAATCGATTGTGCGTCCGATCGTACGGGTCTGGCTGCCATGTAGCACCCATCCCAGCGGAGTGAGGGAGGCCACCGGTTGATGTATGCTTCCTCTCTTCACCTCTGTAGTCAACAGGAGATGCCAGTTGTCTTGCCCTATTAGCACTCGTGGTTTCACGTTCGTGTACACGAGATATTCGCGTATGTCTTCTAAGTGCTTGCACGTGTCTACCATTTCCTTTGAAACGCGTTGCGATGAAACTTGGAGGTTATTCACAGTGCGCGCTTGAATTCGCTCTTCGTGATCGTTTAGACCCCTTAGCTTGATGTTAACTCTTCGCGAGGCAGACTCCGAGGTTTTCATATCGTTGATTGTTTCTATTTTCAGAGGATCGATGGGTCCCGTCGCGCCGATGCTTTCGGCCACGGCGCTGTCTATCAATGTCACTGTTGACCCGTCGTCCATCAGTGCGTAGGTATCGAGAGCCCCCTTGGGTCCTACCACTTGCACTGGTATAATCTTTAGGTATGACTGTTTCCTCTTGATGGTCCACGCGGAGTTAATCACTTCTATACTATCTTGATCTTCTTTTTTATCTGTACGTGTAGCTTTGTTGTAGTGCAGCATCCTGTGGTGGTAGTACTTGCACCCATCCAGTCCACACATCCTTGGCCGACAGCTGTGCGACTTGGTTCTATGGCGAAGACATCTAAAGCACAGGTGCTTGGCCTTGGCAGCGTCCCATCTACTGTTGGAATCCAAGTTCTTGAAATTTTCACAATTGACCACGGTGTGAGTTTCATCGGAGCATACGAGGCACTTGTTTGTGAAATTCTTTTCCGATGTCTCTCTCTTTTCCGTGACGCTGTTCACCTTCTGTGGTCTTCTTTGAAGAGTGACTTGTGCTACCTGTTCAGGTAGGGCATAAGGTCCACACAGCTCCGCTTCGCGCATAAGGAATTTTTCTATTTTCAACAAATCGGGTTCTTCCCTAGGTCGTAGCGATGCGAAGTCGTAGTACCTATATCGAAGCGTAGGCGTCAATTTGTCCACAATAGTTTTCGAAATTTCTGGATTATACATGTAGTTTGCACAGTTCAAAGTCTTCAGTGTAGCCACCACATTAGAAATTTTCGTAGAAAATATACAGATGTCACGAGGAGAGTCGGTGAGCCGCGCTAGTCCACGAAGAGTTTCCATTTCCATTATAGCGATCGACTCTGGTCTTCCGAATCTTGACTCCAAGGTTTTCATGACGTCTGAAGGGTGTGCACTGGTGATGAGAAGGCCTTCTACAGCTTCTCGAGCTCTTCCTTTCAAGTTCCTTCGCAAACGGTTTGTATTTTCCACTGCTGTGAACGAATTTTCTGTTTCGTAGTACGCCGCACGAAACGGTAGCCATTCTTGATGAGATCCACTGAAGATAGGCAGTTCGATGAACTTGGGGCGCTGCGCTGCTCTAATGGCGTGGGTGATAGCCTCTGCTAGCTGAGCGACACCGTTCGATTCTCCCGCCGGTATACCTGTGGGCGCGCTGGCCGGAACACTCGGCGGCGCTCCCGCCGGTGACTGTAGTTCACTGAAGTGACCCCGTTGCGCTTCTGGGTTCTTCCGTGACCCCGCCGCACCCTTGATTGGGTTGTGAGGCACTTCGGTGATCGCTAATACGGGGCACGGCTGTGGCGGCGGCAGCAGCGATGGCGGAGGCGGCGGCGGTGGCGGCGGCTGGTCTTGTAACCAATTATGCACAAATTCATTTGCTTCTATTCTCGAATGCACGGAGATGTCGTCCTCTTCATCTATTTCTTGATCTGAGTTCTCCGTTTCTAGAGTCGCGAGGCGCGCGGCTGCTAGTTCGACTTGAAGGCGTAGTAGTTCCTCCTTTGCCTTTGCTATTTTGAGCGTCTTGGATTTGCTATGAGTGGACGCCCCACCTATTCTCTTCTTGAGCGGGGGTCGCGCTGTCTGATGATCCATCGGCTCTTGATGTTTGACAGTTCCTTTTTCTATAACGTGACCACGTTCTATTTGCTTCTTTGTCGAAGTCTTCACACACTGTACTGTTGCGGCGGACGCGTCGGAAGCGGCAGGCTCCGTGAGCGCGGCGGGCGCTACGGGCGCCATCGCCGGATGGGCGAATGCACTCACGGACGCGGCGGACACGGGCGCGCTCCCAGCGGACACGGGCGCGGACGCGGACACGGGCGCGCTTCCGGCGGACACGGGCGCGGACGCGGACACGGGCGCGCTTTCGGCGGACACGGACAAATACGCGGGCGCAGACGCAGTGGATGCGTGCGCAGACGCGGTGGACGCGTTCGAGTTCTGAGGCGTCGGGGACCCAGCGTCCCACGTGTTGGTTTCAGAAGAAGAGGTGCCGTCGTCAGACTTCTTCGCCTTGCGACTGTCTTGACGCATCTGTGGCATTTTCTTGAACACGACGAATTTTCACAGTTGCACTATTTCACCAGTTTCGCAGAGACGATCCGGCGAACGAAGGACCATTCAATGTACGGGATAGTACATTCACTATTTACTGGATTGCTCTGGACGAAACTGGGCGGGTTTTCTTCAATGAAACACTTCTTCAAGAACGCCTTTTTATTCTTCTATTGGTACCTCTTCTTATTACAATCTTCTCGGTGGTCGATTGGGAACTGTGTCGCTGTCGGCACAGTGCCCCGTATTTATACAAATTAATTTGGGCCCTCTAATTGGTGCATAATGATATCCAATTAGAGAGCCCATATAACAACCAATCAAACGCGTTTATCTATCCCTGTCTAACGTCTGCCCTCTCGCTCTATTAAAACGGGCTTTCTGATTGGTCGATGTTAGAGCGAGAGGGCCTATATACCTATTTCTTTACAAACAAGTTGGTCACGCGAGGCGTGTTTACAATATTTATACTATTGCGCGACCTAAAAAATCAATGACTATACATTCGCTTATTATAAACTATTGGTTATGCACGCTATGATTACTATTAATGTCTATTGTTACTGAGTCAATACACTATAAATTACACTATAAACAAATTACGCACTATAAATACACTATAAATTACACACTATAAATACACTATGAATTACTGTCCCGCACAGTATGTCTTATCGTTTTGTTATACAGTCTAATTTGCAACGGTCTAATTGCATGCAATAAGTAATCAGCTTTGATTGACGGTTACCATGGCAGCCTTTTTTTGACATGACAGCTTCTCGTGAAAATAGGACAACATAAATGGTGTGGAGTCGGTAGCTTTCAAATTTTTTTGGCATCTTATATTTATATATTATATTTACAGCAAATTCTAATTTATATTTACATATCCCTGACCTCTATATGCTGGGATAAATCTTGTACCAAATAATAATTGTTGTAATTATCTTGTATAAAATAATATCTAGTTATAATAATAATTAATTACAAACCAAATCCACTAATGTACAAAATGATATGTCACTCGACATAGTTCTTTACTTTAAAATTTTAAGTTCTCGATATTTTCCTCTTTTTAATTAAACTGAAAATATATTTTTTTACTTCAATGACGTTAGATCATTTTTTTAAATAACTGTTCCTAATTTCATGTAGATAATTCTTATAGTTATCAAATTAATATACTATTATGGTAAAAGTTATTTGATTAATATTCATGACATAAAAAATAAAAGTTGACATAAAAAATAAAAATTTTTGAATTGAAAATAATCAAATTATTTTCATTCAAAAATTAAGTAATTAAATAATTCAAATGTTAAACAACAAAATAACTCTATGCAGTCGTTGTTCTAAAACATTCTATTGCTCACGACAGATCCGAACTAAATGTGGTTAATTAGATAAACATATTGCACTCCTTCTATCCTATACGCGGGTAGCGTATGGGAAAAGGACAGATAGATACTTTTGTTCATTTTGGTTGGTTATGCAATTCGTTTCTATAGTTTATTAAAATTTTAATAAAATAGCCTGTTTCTAAGCAAAATAATACTTTAAAATCATCAGTAAATATTTACTTACTGAAAATATGGTACACCGTCTTCTTTTCTCACCTTACTCGGGTAGTTCTTACAAGTTTTTTATAACACATTACGGCATTATTGACGTGTATTCTGTCAGTCAGCTAATATGAGACTGAATTGCGATTGGAAATCATTTCGCGTTTTGGCTTACTTTTGGTTCGGACACTTTTTATCGCTGACCCGAAGTCCATAGTATTAATATGTCAATGGTTCCAGCGATATCAGTGGAAACAATATTGTCGTAATCACCTAGCGCGTCATCATCTAGGCCTTCCTCATCTGTAAGATTGTCAACCGTCGGGGGTATATACACGGCATCGATTTGATTGGCATATTCTAAATCCTCTTCCTCTTCTAATATACTCAAAATTTCTTGAGAAGATATTGCTTGTTTCCAAGACATAATGTTTCAACTTTTCACTTTTTATTTACTAATTTTTGTACACTTACTTATAGTTTTTTTTAGTAAATACTGTGAGACACTATTAGCTTGACGTTCTATGATCGACTAACTAAACTAACAAAAGAGCTTCTATTCTTTGAATAGAGAGAACTGATTGTTTATAATAAATTTCTAACATCAAACGCAAAGTGTGTAACAAGTACCACTTACAATTCTTTGTCCCAACGTTGCGTATACGCAACGCTTCCTGGAACTCTAAGATAAACAATGTGTGTAAGTAGTTTGGTCCAACTAAGTTATTTATATTATAAATAATATATCACTAAAGCTCTATACAGTGTAAAAAGTTTAGTTTTCATTCAATTAATATTTTTTATGATCGAATGAATATATCTATCTCTAGATGACTGAATTAGCAGTTTTTTAAAAATAAAAATTAAATGTATGTTTGTTTAAATAAACCATTTAAAAAAAATTAATTCATCTCTTAGTTCTTGTTCTTGAAACTGGCTTATATTTCGTAGATGTATTTTCGTGTTATTGAAACAAAAAAAAATCGAATATAAAATGTTGCGTTTACGCAACGTTGGGTAAAGATGGGTTAATACCAATACCGAAAGAATAAAAATGTCTGATTGCACGGAAAATGATATGGAACAACTAGGACCAGGAACATCAGGTTTCAACAGAAAGCCATGCTTACAAAACGACCTTGCTATGATGTTAGATTCGTCGAGCGAAGACGAGAGTACAGAAATGACAGAAAAAGACAGCATTGAAGCTGTACTCAAAAAGGAGTTACTTGCTTACCGCACTTAAAAAAATAATAAATGTGGATGAAAATCCTCTAAATTGGTGGAGTGTTCATCGAGAGGAATTTAAGGTATTATCGTCGATAGTACGAAGATTTTTATCCTCTCCACCGGGCAGAGTTTCTAGCGAACAATTATTTAGTAGCGCGAGTTTAATTTATGAACCTCTGCGTAATCGCCTTGATTTATAATATCAGCGTATGAACGCCCCACTACAGGGCCAAGCCTACCTCCTTATAGGAGCGTTAACCCACCGCACTGCTCCAATACGGGTTGATTATAATAATGATAGACTCATGAAGAGTAACACAGTTTAACTTATAATCTGATATTCTAACTACACGAGTGAAACGACGGGAATCCCACAATTTTATAATAAAGGTGTTTTAGTCTTTGAGGTAATGCCTTTACCTCCGATAAATATAAAATGAGCAAACATTTAAAAACGCAATAAGTTATCAATTAGTATTCTGTACATAATTTTTAAAGAACAAATCGTCTCATTATATATTCACCAAGATAAAAAAAGGGAATATAAATTTTTATTGTCTCTGATTTTATTCAAACAGATAATCATCAATATTTAATAATCTTTGAATTTTTACTACTACATTGTGATTTTGTGACATCAATTAATATTTTTATGTGTTGTTTTTCATCGGGTGGAAGGGGCAGGATAACGAAAACTTCTTGAAGAGGTTACAATAAAGTTATTGTCTAGAACGATATAATGAAAACCACTTATGTCGGAAATGAGGTCTTTAAATTTTTTAAGCGCGTAATGTACTGTGAACATGCGATGTTAACGTCATGAAAGGAGAATGCCAGATCGTAACCCAGAAAGAACATAAATTGTAAATATACTAAAAATATCCTATTATTATATAAATGTTCTACAATAAGTCATTTTTACTGTTGGACATCGGAATAAAATTTTTTGTTAAAAAAAGTAATTAAACTATTTCCTTTTAATTTACATTCTTTACGCATTTTTAAATCTATATTGTTGCACTGGGTTCTAGTCTATTAAATGGTTTTTATTGTATTTCATCAGTAGGCTCTAAAAGGCTAGTATCCAGAGTCGTTAAGCCTATTTAAAATGTATTTAATGAAGCTTTGCGACTGTCATGTCAGTATGATGACTATACGGAACAACAATACGGAAATGGATGATAACCAACGTTAGGCTTGTGTCAAAAATTCCGAGTTCTAGAGCTTTTAAATGTAATTTATATTAAATAGTAAACAAAATGCAATAAATTGATGCATAATACATTGTTGTACAATATGTTTTTATCAGTGGGTTAAAGTCCTATACATTGTCCGGCATTCTCCTTTAAACTTAACTGCCAGTGCCAGTAATGCACCAGTGTGTAGGCACATATAGTCGTAACATCTGATCTTCTCTCCAATCGTAGCGGGTATCCTTTCCACTGGACCCAGAGAGGTGAAGACGAGTGTGTGCATCTGTGTCTTGCGCGGGCACTGCTGTACCTAATATATCCTGCGCACCTGACTGCTTCCGAATCTTAGACTCTGGTTTTGAGGAGTCAGAAGCGTCGCTGTAGCCGAAATTTGAGGCATCATCATAGTCGTGAACTGTGTTGAACTCTTAGAACATCTGATTACGTGAATTTTAAAATTGCATTCAAGAAGATCCAATGGAAGTCGTTGTTTCATCATCATCATCATCATTATCAGCCTATTAGCGACCCACTAGACGGCCAGACCTCTCTCCTTATAGCAGAGGGGATATGGAGCGTACACCCACCACGCTGCTCCAATGCGGGTTGGCGCGCTTAGGGTGATAATGTTTGATTTATTAACGATCACTATCAGATGATGATAGTGACCGGGACCTCCGGGATTGCCAGAGAGACGCAGGTTCGTTTCCCGTCGGTTCCGCAATTTTTGATATTATGTTTATTCTTAAATATAGATTATTTACTTATTTATAAGTTAGAAGTCGTGGCCTCGCAGTGAGCCGTTAAAATAAAATGGGTAAACATTTAAATGCTATAAGTTATAATTAATATTCACTTCACATTGTTTAAGAAGAAATAACTACTCATTATACATATTCAATAAGACTATTAAAATGTTTTGTTCGATTTAATATTTCAATGTTTACTATGGTTATTGAGATTTTATGACATTAGGTAATTTATCTATCTATCTATCTATATATAAGAGATTCCCACCTATATATTGACTCATCACGATATCTCTGGAACCATAAGGCGTAGCGACTTGAAATTTGGTAGGAATATTCCATTCGCCGAGTAGAGAATGAAGAAGAAGAAGAAACACTTTATAACACATAAAAATAGATATAACAGAAACATGAAAAAAAGGATTAAAATAAACATGCAAAGGCGGCCTTATTGCTAGAAGCAATCTCTTACAGCCAACCTATTGATAGGACATTTGAGTACCGTAAGCGGGGTGGTGCAATGAGAAAATTTATTATTTAAAAAAAATTACTTAAATTTATTATAAATATAATATTTAAAAATAAATAAACTACATAAAAATGTAAACATAAAATATAAGTGTATATAAACAATATCAATATACATAAAAAAAATACATATAATTATTTTCTATTTGACGACAAATAGTAGCTACGACAAATAATAGTAGAGTCAGCTAAGAACGGATTTTAAGAAATTTTAAAAATAAATGTTAGGTAGTCGAACCTATTACATAAAGGTTAGGCATTAAATAAATAGGACTGTGTGTGACAATGTGGCTTGGATGACGAGGTCCTTTTTTTTTTATTATTGTAGGAGGAACTACTACCTAGGACTAAAACCTCCTACATACACCGACCGACCTTCCCGGTAACGTTTATTCATTACTTCGAGAAGGGGCTGTCTTTTCAGGCATCAAACACTCTTTGCCGTTCCCATTCGTCATGCACCCGTCTTTCCATGATACCATGAAGCATCTCTGCGCCGTTTCTCCACCCTTTCTTACTCGCTAGCATGAATGGTATGGATGACGAGGTCCTGGGTTTGAATACTGAGTCGGGTTGTGGAATGATTCAAAGTTTCCTTCAACAGCTATCTCAGTGAGCGCACTCACTTCACCGAGTGCTACTCGGTAGAGGCCATCAAATGTCGAGCAAGCTCATTTTTGTAATCATTACTATACTGTGCAATGTATAAGCTTTTTTTAATATATTTAAAACATATACCAAACGTGATGCACGCTTATCACTATATTCAAAAGATGGAAACAACGCCAAACATGGTGGAGATTTTAACGGGCCACGGCGCCTTCACCAAGTTATATATATTTAAATATAAAATTTTTAAATTTGTAAACATTTAAAAGTAAAGTTTAACATTTAAGTAGTATTAGCATTTTAAAATATTACAATCTGTTACCATAGACATTACTATACGATATTGTCTATGGTAACATAAGCTTATGTCTGTCGACCGTGAGATGATTTCAGAGAACTAGATTCCAGGCCGAAAAATAAAATGTAAAATGGATATGTTAGAATAGTCGAGTAGCGTATTTTACTGTTCTTTTGATTGTTACACAGCAAGCATATTTTTAGTGTTATATTAATTATTGTAATTGAGTGGTTTTGTGGGTGCATCCCAGTAGTACCCCATACTGTAGTTCTATAGAACTGTTGGGATATTTTCCGTGCTGTCAAATTATATCCCAATAGTTCTATATAGTACTGTAGTATAGGTTTTGCTCTTGAATTTACTTATACCATATTAGTTATAAACTTTATATCATTTTGATTGACATTTAATTTTGTATTTCACAAAAAATTGTCCCTTGCGACAAAAGCTAAGTTGTTAAAACCAAGTAGTAGTTGTGTCTAAAAAAATATTTTCTTATTTTAGAAGATACAGGGGGGGGGGGACAGTTTACCACTTTGGAAGTATCTTTCGCGCAAACTATTCACTTAGAAAAAAATTATATTAAAAACCTCAATACCATTTTAAAGACGTTTTGTGCAATTTAAGCAAAGTTGTATTCGATATAGTATGTTTATAGATACTCTCAAATTTAAGTGGACATTTATTATTGCAATCAAAAGAGATTCCATTTTATACTTATAAAAACTACCGAACCGAACAATATTGCTCGCGAGCTTCATAGGATTCACAATAGAAACAGCGCAGGAAGCGGTATGTGAGGAGAGGCCACGCGGAGCGCGCATTATTCGCTTTTAATTTGTTAAAATTCATGGTCGATGTTAAACAATATGTTCTAGGCCCACCCCTACAAAAACCTTTTTTTTTCGCTGGGAAATATATTTATGCATCCCTCCCAGAAGCCCTATATAGTATCCTGGCTACGCCTTTATTAACCCTAGAGAGCTAACCTTCCCATATACCCCTTTAAAGCTAACCATTCGTCGTATTGACGAGCAATATTTGAAGTATATAAATTTATAAAACGTTAACGTTTAAAAACGTTTAAACATTTTATTACGTTAAACATGTATTATTCTATTGAATAAAATAGTATTTTTCGATATTTTAACAAAAGTATTTATTTTCTTCCTTATAATCTAACACACTACTTTTTTGAGGTCAATATAAACCCTTACTTGGAAAAAAAAACTATAAAAAAATTTACAACAAAAAATCCCTTCTGTTCTTGGACAAATATTAATTATAAGAGTCTCATTTTATTAGAAAAAATATAAAACCGAAAATTTTAAAGCGCTTTTGTAGTAAAAATCAACTTTGTGTTTACCACAAAATGCAGTGTTGTATTTTGTGGTGAACACAATGTATATACGCAATATATCCTTTTCTGTGGGGACTAATATCACAAATTTTACTTCTTCTGCTGTTTGTAGCTTTAGTTGATATAAGACTGGTTGACCATTGACTCTCACTTTCACCTTGACCTTCATCACTCTTCCATCCTTCCACTTTCAAGATATCTTTATTTTATTTTTCACGTGTGGGCATAGTAACCATTTCTAGCCGGCCATGCAGTTTCTTTACAAATATATTCTACATCCGCTATATTTCTTAGAGTACGCATTGGTCTTCTGGCGACATCTAAAATATTTATTGCAGCTACTCTATTTGAAACACTCCCTTCCTGGTCGACCAAACATGACAACTTCGACTTCGGATATTGCTTAGTGAGAAAGTTAAAATACTCGAGTTAATATCTGAGTTTTTCACCGATGACGAAGGTGAAGAACGATTTTGGTGGTATGGAAAACTTTTTTCATTATCAGAAAGCTCATATTGAGTATCGCTTTCTACTTCATCCCCTTCCAAGTTATCTTCTGTTTAGAGCTTCCATTATTCTCCCTAGTATCAGTCCACAATGTGGACACCTGCGCTATTCCGATATCTCCCTCTTCTAATAAAAGCCTCGCAATAATTTCATCTGGCAGGAATCGTAATCGGTAAAAACCGAAAAAAAGTGCATACGTTAGTTGCAGTAATAATATACACAAAAGCTAACCATTCGTCAAAACGACGAACATTTTTGTAATATATCTGTAAATCATGTACTTATCGGCAAAACGCCGTCGTCACCTGCGAGCACTCGGCGGACACTAGGTTGACTAGAGTTGGCAAAGCAATCAGCGCGCGCAAAGAAAAGAGAAAAAGATATTTCTATTTCGTGTTCGTCAATTTGACGAAGGTTAGCTCTCTAGGGTTAAGTACCTCTCTGACGTAAGTCAAGCATTGCCAACTGGGCCAGAGGTCATTGAATATGATTGCAACAATTATAGTCTATTAGTTTTACACTAATCTGCGCGGGCGGTGGGCCACACTGAATACATTAGTTGGGCAATCATTGACATAACATATGTATACGCAATGATGAAAAAATTAGCGTTTCTGTGCGGCAGTGCGAGTTTTTGACCATCTCCATGGCGCAGTGGTATGCGCGGTGGATTTATAAGACGGAGGTCCTGGGCTCGATTCCCGGCGGGGCAGATTGAGATTTTTCTTAATTTGAACTGGTCTGGCTGGTGGGAGGCTTTCGCCGTGGCTAGTTACCACCCTACCGACAAAGACGTTCCAGTGCAATGTCGTGTAGAAACCGATAGGGGTGTGGATTTTCATATTACCCCTAGTTAAAAAGTTAGACCGCTTCCATATTAAATTGTATCACCACTTAACATCAGGTGTGATAGCAGTCAAGGGCTAACTTGTAGTCTATTCTAAAATATATCTTTATTATTAATAATAATAATGTAAATAATGTTAGCGACGCCCTACCAGGGCCTTATGTGTATTTATATATACATGAATGCTACAATGAATAAATAAATAAATAAAATAAAAGCGTCCAAAAGACACCGTTATAAAACTATTATAGCCTGACCACGAAAATAAAAACTTGGATAGAGGGCGCCACGGCGACTATTAGCAGTCTGTGCACACCATGCTAAATTGAAGAAATGAGTTACTTTTAGGACATTTTTGCCGCGAAAATGATATCTTCTAGTAAATAAAAGTATTTGTCATATTTCAGAGAAACGTTTTAATGAGTTTTCTTATATATTTGGTAGGTGTATGAGAAAAGTTCGTAAAGTATTTCCACTCCGCATTTTTTTTATAGCGACTCTTTAGTATTTTAATATATTATGTAAATTAATTAATCGGTACATACGAGAAACGTTGGTAAAGTGGACAGTGTCCCGATATACCCTTATGTTGGGCAACGGCTCGCGCAAAAGGAGAATGCCAGACAATGTATAGGACTTTAACCCACTTATAAAAACACATTGTACAATAATGTCTTATGCATCATTTTATTGCATTTTTTTACTATTTAATATAAAATAAATTTAAAAGCTCTAGAGCTCCAAGTATTCGACACGAGCCCAACGTTGGTTAACGTCCATTTCCGTATCGTTGTTCCATATAGCTGACACGCTAACATGACAGTCGAAATACTAAATACATTTTTAGACAGGCTTTACGACTCTGGATACTAGAATAGTAAAGCTTACTTTTGATGAAAATAGAATAAAAAATGATTTAAAAAGCTAGAACCCAGTGCAACACTAAAGATTTTAAAATTGTATTGTAAACAGTGTAAATTAAAAAGAAATAGTTTAATTACTTTTTTTAACAGAATTTCATTCTGAGGTCCAACAGTAAAAATGGATTATTGTAAAACATTTACATAATAATAGGATATTTTTTAACGGACGAAAAAAACGGAGGAGGTTCTCAATTCGACTCGTATATTTTTTTTTTTTTTATATGTATGACCACGCATAACTTTTTACAGAGTTGTCTGATTTTGATAATTCTTTTTTTATTAGAAAGGGCATACTTCCAAGGTGGTACCATTGTCACCATGTTAGGATCTGATGATGATATCCTGGGGAAATTAAAGGAACTCTTCGAATTTTGGAGGCACGCTTACAGCGATTTCAGTTTTTGTCTCGTTATCGGTAGCTTTTTGGCTACTAGTGCCGTATAATATACTATGGCAGTATAGTACGAGTACGTTACGTGGCGATAAATCACTAAAAAGTAAGAAATAAAAATTTTTATGAACCAGACGTCCGCAGAAGGATCGGAATGGCCAAGAGTGCCATGTATCGGCTCCATAAAACATGGAAAGACAGGAGAATCTCTCTAAAAACAAAGATGAGACTAGTAAGAGCACTGGTCTTCTCCATTTTCTTGTATGGAGCTGAAACCTGGACCTTAAGATCCGCAGATCGCAAACGGATTGACGCTTTCGAGATGTGGTGCTGGAGAAAAATGCTCCGAATCCCGTGGACAGCACTTAGGACCAACGCATCTATTCTGACTAAACTTTAAATTAAAAAAGGCTTTCAACCATTTGCCTGAAGCGAATCCTGGAGTACTTTGGACACATTGCCAGGAAACATGGAGATAACCTCGAGAAACTAATAGTTACTGGCAAAGTAGAAGGAAAAATGCCGCGTGGCCGCAGCCCCATGCGTTGGTCTGATCAGATCCGCACCACACTCGACACCACGGTCTACGATGCTCTTCGGACAGCAGAGGACAGAGCAAAGTGGCGTCACATCTCTAATAAGATCAAAGATGGAGGTGGTCACGACCCTCATCAATGAGGAAACGACTAGAGGAGGAGGATATTTTTAGTATATTTACGATTTGTGTTCTTTCTGGGTTAGGATCTGGCATTCTCCTTTGGCCCAAAGACGTGCTTTGTCAAACGAAAAGACATCCGAAACTGGTTTAATGAAATTGAAAAATATTTTAATACTGCTGGACTGGATGATGTCTCTAAGGATCCACGTATGATTGTGATGAATGTGCTTTTTTGTCCCCAAGCGGCAATCGGGTACTTGCAAAGCGTGGTTCAAAAGACGTGTTCAATATCATTCTGTTATGTCAGCTACTCTAAGCGTTAAATATTTTCACGCAAGTTTCGTACGTTCCGATGGCGCAGTGAATTCGAGATCGAATCCTATTCCCGAAACACTTTTTCGTTTTTTGTACTGTTTTATTAAGTAATTGATTGTAAGTAATTGCAAGGGGTGGGGCTACGTGCGGTCAGGCGGCCATTAGCGTTAGATTCGTGGATAAAAAGGCAGCTTCGTTATGATGTGTACATGAATTTACATTTTTGGAAATCTTTTAATGCAATCATTTGAATGCTGTAACTCAGTGAATCCTTATCCTAAATATTGTCCACCACGGCCATATCATGTATGTTTACTGTGCTGTACTGTGCTTTAATATTATGGATATCAATTTATCAGCTGTGCAGTTCTGAGGTAGAGTTTTCGTTGTTGTAGCTTACCGGAATGCCCTTTTAAGAATACGCGATTAATCCATCGCTGAAATCAAATATCTTTAACCCTGAGAGGACTGGCTGTGGTTGGTGTGGCAGAGAATCAAATAAATAAATCACTCCTGGCGCCTAACATTAATAATAATTGAAAAAGTATCAAAATACTTGGACCTTGCTCATGAGATTACCGTCATGTGGAATGTTGATTGAACAATGATTGTTCCTATAGTCGTTTCAGTCAGGTCTTATAGCGAAAAGCTTTGACGAACATCTTAAAAAGCTTTCGCTTAATTGTTGGATCAAGGGTCGGGTACAGAAGGCAGTAATTCTTGAAACGGCGCGTATTGTGAGGAGGTTCCTCACTCTGGAGCCCTGACCACTTGTGACACGGTGGCTTGGACCCCCGGGCCCCGCAGCAGGCGGAATGGATTTTTTTATAAATTTTTAATAGTGTTTTTTTTTTTATTGTTTTATATATATATATATATATATACAATACATATATATATATATATATATATATACAATAAAATACATAATTTAATTATATATATATATTTAATTATATATATATATATATATATATATATAATTAAATTATGCTTTATTTGTTAACATTAGGTACCTTATCGTTGTTACGGTAGCAGTGAGTAACGTTCCCGTAATTCAGCCCCAGGCGACGAGTTGGAACACCGTGGGTATTAGTCGGTACGAGTCCGACATAATCTTCTCGCCTCCCCATGACGATTTCCCCACGTTAAAAAAAAAGGTACCTTATCGTTAGGTTTAAGACGCAATGTGCAAAGAAATATAATGTTCACAGAAAGTACCTACAAGACTTTTAAATTAACCCGTAACAATCCCTAGTAGAGAACGGACGAGTGTGTTACGGTTCTCATAACTGCAAATGCCGCTGGTGATCTAGCGCCAATGGTACAGTTCTCATAACTGCAAATGCCGCTGGTGATCTAGCGCCAATGGTACGGTTCTCATAACTGCAAATGCCGCTGGTGATCTAGCGCCAATGGTACGGTTCTCATAACTGCAAATGCCGCTGGTGATCTAGCGCCAATGGTACGGTTCTCATAACTGCAAATGCCGCTGGTGATCTAGCGCCAATGGTACGGTTCTCATAACTGCAAATGCCGCTGGTGATCTAGCGCCAATGGTACGGTTCTCATAACTGCAAATGCCGCTGGTGATCTAGCGCCAATGGTACGGTTCTCATAACTGCAAATGCCGCTGGTGATCTAGCGCCAATGGTACGGTTCTCATAACTGCAAATGCCGCTGGTGATCTAGCGCCAATGGTACGGTTCTCATAACTGCAAATGCCGCTGGTGATCTAGCGCCAATGGTACGGTTCTCATAACTGCAAATGCCGCTGGTGATCTAGCGCCAATGGTACGGTTCTCATAACTGCAAATGCCGCTGGTGATCTAGCGCCAATGGTACGGTTCTCATAACTGCAAATGCCGCTGGTGATCTAGCGCCAATGGTACGGTTCTCATAACTGCAAATGCCGCTGGTGATCTAGCGCCAATGGTACGGTTCTCATAACTGCAAATGCCGCTGGTGATCTAGCGCCAATGGTACGGTTCTCATAACTGCAAATGCCGCTGGTGATCTAGCGCCAATGGTACGGTTCTCATAACTGCAAATGCCGCTGGTGATCTAGCGCCAATGGTACGGTTCTCATAACTGCAAATGCCGCTGGTGATCTAGCGCCAATGGTACGGTTCTCATAACTGCAAATGCCGCTGGTGATCTAGCGCCAATGGTACGGTTCTCATAACTGCAAATGCCGCTGGTGATTTAGCACCAATGGTAGTGTGTAAGCTCCCGAGGGACTAGACCACACAGCGAAAGGTTGGATGACTGGCGAAACATTTCACGAATATATAACGAACGTTTACCCCTGGCTTGAAAAAAGTAATATACCGGCCCCAATCTTATTTCTCTGGGATGGTCATTGGCCCGTGTACGCCGCTATATCATACCTTAGCTGTTCCCTGCTCAGCGGATCGAAACCTATCTATAGTATCATATTGGTATACGCAAAAGCGTGTAGATTTAATTTTACTAATATAAACTATAAATGGTCTTCCCTAAGGCCTGTGTGCACCAAGATCTCGGTTATCATAACCAACGGTTAACATAAGCTAAACTGTTCACGACAACCCGTACATTGTTTAAGGACGTAAGCTCGGTTAAGATAACTGCCCGGTTTACGTCCTTAACCGGCGTACGGTTAGTCGTGAACTGTAAATTTATAGTTGTAACGTAGAACATTAGTTTCTCGTAAAATTCTTTATAATACTCCCAAAAACGAAGGTCATATTAACCGGCCGTGATAAGTGGTTTTTAATCGGGCGCTTTTGATCGGACAACTAGGACAGTGACAGTTCATTCACGATCGACGACCTAGTCGCAGTGACTACTTATTATAGTTACCAAATTTTTTATTTAATTAACAAAATTAAGCTGCACTTAGTGCTTACAAATACAAATACGACGTGCTCGTGTTCTTTATTGTAATCCCCACATATTGGGTCCCAAGTTACCGTCTACGATCCCGGTACAATCAACAACTGCCGCCGTACCCGTGACGTCATCGTGGTCGTTTCATCACCGGCGTCGTGGCATCATTCGGCCGTCCCATCCCGTGACCGGCCATCAGCTGTCACCGAGTCGCGCCCGGCTCCAGGGAAGTACCGGACTGCGCGAGGCTTAAATTAGGCGGGCCTTACACCCACGGCCGATAATTTTTACTAATATACCTTCTTTTTTCATAACTAAGGCGGTTTCCTTTCAACCCAAACCCCCTAGGTTACATAGTAAACTTATGTTAAGCGTTGGTTATCATAACTGAAATCTTGGTGCACACAGACTTTAGTAGAATAGGTACAATTACTTAAATATATCTTGTTATAAAGACTTCTGTGGCGTTCATTTAAATCATGACACATAGCAGAACAAAGTAACCAATGGAGCAAAGGCAGTTGAAATTAAAATGCAGATATCACTTAAAGGTTAAGTATGGAATGCATTTGTATTACCTAACGAGTCTCAGCGACAAGGATGCTGTCTAAACTACGACACTACGAGCTCTATAATAAATTGCATATCACTGAATATCATCACTAAGTACTATCTATATATAAATGGAATTGAAGTGTCTGTTTGTAATATTAAAATAATTTTTTGAAGTGAAACTTCTTTATCGGGGTTGGAAAAAAATTTAGTGTAACATTTTTCCGTTACGCGCCATCTTTTACTTATGGAAGTGACGTGATAAATATTTATATATATATATATATATACCGTAAGTGCGGGTTAGTTTGACCCTAGAAGGTAACTTTGTCCCAAATCAGGAAAAAGTTTAAACTTCGCGCCATGTCAATACTGCGCGGGCGAACGACTTAGTTCATATATTTTAAGATAGATGGCTATACTAGCGCTTCATTAGTGGTACTGTTTCACCGACGATGATACGAGTTTCTACATGTTAGTGGCGGTTAAACTTTTGACAGGTGGACGAGTGAATTTTGGTGCTGCAAACTTTTATCAAAAGCCTGATATTGTGGTGAGTTTTCCATGTTTATTGTATTTGTCTGTATCAGGCATGTCTTTGGAAGTAAAGTGTTAGTAATGTAACTGACTTTTAGACAGTATTTATTACCACCATTGGCAATTAAAAAATGTGGTATACTTTGACACCAATTTCGGGTAACTTTGGCCCATGGGCTAAAGTAACCTTATGATGTTTTAATAACATTAAAAATTAAATTATCTCGTTTTTTCTTTCAGATACAGTAAACCAGCATGCCGTCACATTATCGACGGAAGCCGGGAAGTAGGCGGTATATCGACTACTCTATAAAAGACCTAGAAGAATGTCTTACTGCAATACGGTCTAAACTTCTTACACAACGAGCTGCCGCTGAGAAGTATAACATACCGAGATCTACAATTAAAAACAAATTATCTCATAAATTCAACGGTAAACCTGGAAGACCTGCTGTCTTTACTCAGGAAGAGGAAAAAGCATTTGCAGCGCATTTGACAGCGCTTTCCGAGTATGGATTCCCACTGACAGACATTGACTTGAGAATAATCATAAAGGATTTTCTGGAATCTCAAGGTCGAACAGTGGCAATATTTAAAAATAATATTCCGGGCAGGGACTGGGTAAAATCCTTTCTTTGCCGAAATAGAGGATTATCTAGAAGACTGTCAAATAACATTAAACAAGTCCGTAGTCAGGTCGATGAAACTATTATATCTGAGTTTATTAATAATATCCAAAAAGTAACTGAAGATGTTCCCCCAGAAAATATTTATAATTATGACGAAACCAATCTCTGTGACGACCCCGGCAAACGAAAGGTCATATGCAGAAGGGGATCCAAATATCCGGAAACTATCGTAAATGCTACGAAAATAAGCTTCACAGTGATGTTTTGTGCCAACGCTGCCGGTGAAGCTATTCCACCCTACATTGTATTCAAAGCCGAAAATCTTTGGACGACTTGGACTAGAGACGGTCCTGAAGGTGCCCGTTACAACAGGACAAAGAGTGGGTGGATGGATTCTGCCACGTTTGAGGATTGGTTTCTTAATCATCTGTTGCCAAAACTCAAAAAAAAGGAAGGACGTAAGGTTATCATCGGAGACAACCTGGCATCGCACATAAATAAAAAAGTCTTGTCTGAGTGTGAGAAGTATGATATTGCCTTTGTATGTCTGCCACCACATGCCACACACATTCTTCAGCCATTGGATGTTGCTTATTTTCGTCCACTAAAGTGCAAGTGGCGCCAAATACTACTTAACTGGAAGAATAGTCAAATGGGCAGAAAATTACAGACGACGCCTAAAGATCAGTTTCCACGACTGTTAAAAGAAGTGTTAGATTCACTAACCTCAACCAAAGAAGATTTGATATCCGGTTTTAGAAAATCAGGCATATACCCAATAAATAAAGAAGAACCCTTGGCGAGGCTTCCGAATCAAGACCGGATTTTAAATTCAGAGCTTGTTGGAAATACTTTCATAAAAAAATTTGAGCAATCTCGGTTCCAAAATACCATCTTAGGTGCAGATAAGAAAGAAAGGAAGAAGAAACTGAATGTACCTCCAGGTCTCTCCATCAGTGCTTCAGACGTTCTTCAGGCAAGTACTTCCGGTGTTAAAGTAACCAAAAAAAATAAAACGATAACCAAAAGTAGACCACGGCACAGCTTGTCGTCATCTTCTAGCGAAAATGAGTCTACCATTACTTTGGCATCTTCTACAGAAGACCACATATTGGCGCTTGATGACTCTGAAGATGATGTTGCCATGAGCAATATTGTTCAGTTACATGGCTGGATGCAATCAGAACTTGATGACATCTCGACTGCTGAAGGAGCACAAGATGCTACGCGCTCAAAAATGGAATCGCGAGACTTCCCGACAGTTGAGGAGAATAAACCGGTTCTAGCATGCTCTGCCAATAATATAGTAACTGGAGATCATGTCTTAGTAACATGGAATTCACGGAAATATCCTGGTCAGATTTTGTCAACGAATCAAGAAGGTGCTTTTGTAAGCTGTTTAAAGCGAGGAAAATCATTTTGGCGCTGGCCCATGATTAAAGATGAGCAACTTTACAGCTGGGACCGTGTAGTTTGTAAGATCAAAGATCCTAAATTAATGAAGAAGGGCTGTTTTTCTATCCCTGAAATGGATAATCCACAATAATTTGATTAAGCTGATTGATTTTTGTTTCTCATAAGTACCTAACTTTATTACTGTTACCAAAGCTAGGTAAAAGAGTTCTACTTTATTAGTTATAATTTTTTAATGCCATCCTGTTTTGATTGTTCCTATAACGTTATTTAAGTTACCTAATTAAGACTGAATATGAAACTTATAAGACTTCATTAATAATTATAAGAAAATTGTAAGAGTTTACAATAAAAGTTGATTTTCTTTATATAAATCTTTTCATTAATACTTTAGCTTGCACTTAGCGATGGTTACATTGCCCTCCGGCGTAAATTAAGCACATTTTTCTTCTGCACAAATCCGTGGACTAATGTAACCCGCTCCATGGAACAAAATAGGCCCAAACATAAAGTTTAAAAAAAATAGAATTGTCATGAATTTCATTCCAATTAGGATATTTATATTATTTAACTAGCGGCCCGGTACGTGCTTCGCGACGTATAAAGTGAAATAATAAAAAAATTAGGTAATTGGAACATGAAATTCAATTATTCAAATACAAATATTTTATTGATTGCTAGCTATTTTAAATCTTAATCTCAAACATTTGGATAAACAATATTTTTTGTTTTTCCATTTTATGCATAAACAAACAAACTCTAGAACAGGCAACAAAGTTAACCATGTAAACATATTCCTCCGAAAAACATGATTGATCCAAATTCACACCACAAACGTGAAATGTTTGCCCTTGGGCCTTGTTGATGGACATCGCAAATGATAAACGCAAAGGATATTGTAATCGTTTGAATTCAATTGGTATATTCAATGGCAGTTGGTATCATAGGGATACGCGGTATCAAACAAACTTCTCCTTTTGATTTACCAGTTAAGATCGTAGCTTCAATCAAATTTGTTTACATAGTTTTGGTGGATTAATATTTCGCAATATAATCAAAGAACCAATTTTCAGATTTTTTTTCAGATATTTGCTCGTCTGGCTCGTGGCATTTTTCCTTCATATAAAAAAACCGTTAGTATGAATGCACTCAACAATTATGTTTAAATATAAACACAAAGCTACAATAATAATTATCGCTGACAATTGAAATGTCCGCATGAATGACATAACAACACGGGAAAACAAATAAAAAAGTTTCAATGTGACAGCAAACTCCCCATCTCAAAAAAAATTTAAAACAAACTGATCCGCCATTTATTGAATTCATTTATTACAAAAAAATGTTATAAATGAAGAACCGCCCCACAGATTATAAGCATGATATGCATGTTTAATGGTAATTTTAAGGCTGAATGTGCAGTTCGTCCGCCTTCTAATAAAGTTGCTGCTATTCCAGATGAAGCCAACGCTAGGGCTACCTCATTTTACGATCGGATCTTTGCTAATAGCAATGTAATTAGGAACGTTTTCCCAGTACCCCCAGGAGAATCAAGATAGTAAATCCCCCCCAGACCCAATGTTTACAGCTTGTATCAAACGATCCTACGCAATCCTTTGTTCTTCGTTCAATTGCGGAACAGTTGTGCGAACTGCTTCGGTCATAGCTTGAGTATCGTACTGGATTTCTCTTTGCAACTCATGCTATAATGCATCTTGCATAGCACAATTGGGTGCTGTCAGGCCCAAACACGACAATACTTTATTTTCCATCAACAAACACATATCTTCTATTATGATCAATGTGTCATTGTAAATCTCTGCCGTAATTTCCAATGTAGGATTCAAAGTTTCACAACGTACGCGATGCAACACATTCTCAGACATGTCATCCCTATATTTCATCCACAAATCTTTTGGATTTGAGGGGAAACATGTCGATATTATAATCGCAAAAGTGTGCGAATTTGATGCGGCGATGAAGATATCACGGAATCCTTCAGTGAATCATCCCAATGCGAATCGTTTTCAAGCAACCGTAATAGTTGACACGCCTCACGGTAAGTCGCACACAGATGTTCATCAACTGTTCTCAATTGTTGAAAAGATGTCGGACCAGGAACATTCACCAATAACAATCTAAGATAATAACATTCATTATTATTAGGATGTACTTAATATATACGACCTATAGCATCTGTCGCAAATACATTTTCATATCCTTGAAGTGGTGTTCCTTGTTTACGACGCTGAAAAGATCTGATCTGTTTCACAAATTGAGAAGAAACCTGTCAATGTGGTCAAAGGTGGACGTGCCGCTCTATCCACAGCGTTGTTTGGGTTGAAATACACTCGTTGTCCATTTTCCGAATGAACTGCCAAATGGAATACAGTGGGATGTCTTTCATGCATTGTAAAGCAGCGAGAAGAAAATGGCTTTTAGCAATATTTCAGTATTTCTCCAATTAAATGTTTCTTTTTTTTAACATGAGATGACAGAACCAAGGATGTTAAAGTAGGAGCGCAGCAAAAAGTCTCTAAATCTATGGACAAAACAATGGAACGTTCAGATACACGGGTTTTTTTTACATGACATGACAAAACAATGGAACGTTCGGATACACCTATTATTATAATAAAAATATTTTTGAGAGTTGGTAACACTGTAAGATTGGCACCCATCAAACATGTCAACACATTAATTATTTTTATATTTTGAAATTTAAATACACGATGTTATGAGCAAAGTTGATATTATGTTGTCGATTCAAAAGTCTTGTTTTAATGCGTTCTTCAATTCGAGTGGAACTGAGAGTACAAATACCGTACAATGTTTGACAGAAAGTAAGTGGTCAATTTTTATATGGGAAAATGGAATTGTCGTCGACCTAGCCTGGACTACGACAAACATTTTAAAACCAAAATCAGCTCAATCGGCCCAGCCGTTCTCGAGTTTTAATCAGACTAACGAACAACAATTCATTTTTATTTATATAGATAGATATACTCTCGAGTTTCTGTAAAAAAAAATACAAATCTTTAATTTCAATAGAAACCAATTTATAGCACCATGATCAAAAAATAATTAAAAAAAGAGACAAAGTAACCCGCAGTTACGGTATATATATATATATATATATATATATATATATATATATATATATATACAACAAATACACAACAACAAATAGACAGACAAAAATTATAAAAAAATATATACCTAGTAATGATAAAATAAATAAAAAAAATGCATTTATTGACACCAGACAAACAATAGGTACTTAAAACTATGAACTTACAAATATTAGACAAATTTTGTATACAACTAAGTATGAGCACTAGCGACTAAACTAGGCCGAGCCTGTCTCTTAGGCGCTAGTCTCTTCCGATGATCTATATAACGTGACTATTTCAACAAAAACCTATTTCCATTAGATTGACATATTGATACAACTGTCATATTTGGACTTATTTTATAAGACAAAAAGTGTAATACTTCAGTGCTACATTTAATAGTACAGTATCATCATGTGATTTTTCACATACGTACGTACGTACTTGAAATTTATTTATATTAATGTGTTAACACATACAGACAGTCGCAGATTCATAAGCATAAATATGTAACGAGGTTCCAATATTTACACTTTGTATTTCCGAATGGTATTTGGTAACCTACATTTCAGTAGGCAGATATTAAATAGTTTTTGGCTGTGAATTAAATAATTTGGTATACCTACATGGACATAACTGTGTTTCCATTGTCCATCAGGGCTTCATTAAACTGAAATATACTTTTAATCTCACTTTTCATTTACTATTTCAACAATAGAACTTTATATACTAGTATTTTTTATTCAGCATATAGCAGTCGGGTAAATAGGCAGTTGTATCTCATCAAGTGTTAATGTTAAGTAAAATAGTTCCTTTTCAGGTGTCCGTTTAAATCCTGTTCAGGTGGACGTAGAACAATTTTGATTGGGTTTCATTATGTACAGTTTAGAAAATCACATAACACTAACCAAGGTACTATACTATAATACGGTATATATATATATATATATATATATATATATATATATATATATATATATATATATATATATATATGTGAGAGATAATTTAAAATACGAACGAACGACGTCGTAACACAAGTTATGAACAGTTTGGTATGTCTGTGGTATCTCTAGAGTAAAGTGCCTATGGTGGATATTCTGTGGTATGATTGAGAGTGCAGTTCTAAATCATAGATTGTCTTTGGTACAAGTCTAGAGTGAAGTTGTCTGCGCTGTTATTCTAGCTGTCAGTAGTGTGTTTGATCGAGATCACTTATCCTCGAGACAGCGCCAGCGCCGGTGTGCGCACTGACTGCTTATAAAAGTAACATGGCGGACCGCGATATCGACCACGTGAATTTAAATCCATTAGCATCCGCGACAGCAGCGGTGGGATCGTTTCCACAAGCTTCCTGCGTATCTACTGCGATGCCAGCTACTCGAAATCAAGGATATTTTACACGGGAATATGAAGCTGAAAAGAAAAATGTAGCAGAGACACCGTCGGTATTAAGAGGCGACCAATATGACCAACCTACACCCGAAATGTGGGCAGCATTTTTCAAGAATAATGCAGCGGGCTTCCAGAGTCTTAACCAAACATCTACGAGTAACAACGAACTGAGAAAGCTGAAATTGAGTGAGATTTACCTACCTTCGTTTGACCCGGACGATTGTCAATTTACTGCAGCGCAGTGGTGTGAGGAGGTTGAAAATCATCAGAAGAACAACTCGTGGTCCGATTACGAAACGAGGAATGCCGTCTTCACGCACCTGCATGGACGTGCGAAAAAGTGGGCGACGCGTTCGTATCCTTTATGCAAAACCTGGGAAGAACTAAAGGAGCGACTCACGCGACAGTTTGCTGCAACAAAAAGGTTTCATGATTTGTTTCGTGACATGGTGGAGTATAGAAGTGACCAAGCTAGAACGTATATCGAGTATTCAAGCAACAAGTTGGCGCTGATAGACCGACTGGAGACTGGTTGGAGCGAGGCTAACAAAATTGAGGTAGTACTCTCTGGCATTGCTGATGTACAGGTACGTTCAGATTTACTTAAAAATACTCCAACAGATTTTGTTGCGCTTGATAGACATTTGAGTACGTATTCTAATATTAGGAGGCTTGGGCGAAGTTTTGATAAACGTGACCTAATTTCGCTAGTGGTAACTCTAATTCAACAGGCAAAAAATAGGATGGACGAGCAAGCATCAAAGGCTAAAATACGTTATGATGCCAATAAGGCAACAATTCATCCTTTTGTAGAAGGTGATTTTGTTTTAGTTCAAAAGAATCCCCGCATAATTAATAAATTAAATGAAAAGTTTAGTGGTCCTTGTAAAGTTATTAAAGTTTTTCCAAATGAGCGTTGTATGGTTGAGCCTATATCTGGGGGACGAAGTCAATACGTTTGTCATGAACGATTACATAAATATCCTGCTAGCTTGCCCGAATTATCTGGATGTCTGGGACCTATAGAGTCCAGAGTAGGAGATAACTAATTTTATTTAATGATAACAAATCATTATAACTAACGGCGTGCTACTATGATATGTTGTTTAATATGTGTTAGATTAATTGAATTAATGGATCTTTATATTTTCGTTTTACAGAAGAGTTTCTGTTTATTATTTTACTGATTGTAATTTAGAGGTAATAGACGACTTACGATTGTTATTGCTGAAAGCTATTCCGCTTTGCTAAAGAAATGGACTGAAAGTTTTCTCGCTTTGTCCAGGTAGACCACTGAAAGCTGTCACGCTTTGTGGTTAGATTCAGCTTAAACCTGTGTTGGATATTTTATGTGAACATTCATGCTGAAAGAATTAACGCTTTGCTACGTGACTACAAGGAAATCATGATTGATTTCGTATGATGCTGAAAGCCTTTACGCTTTGCTACGTGACTACAAGGAAATCATGATTGATTTCATATGATGCTGAAAGCCTTAACGCTTTGCTACGTGACTACAAGGAAATCGTGATTGATTTCATATGATGCTGAAAGCCTTAACGCTTTGCTACGTGACTACAAGGAAATCGTGATTGATTTCATATGATGCTGAAAGCCTTAACGCTTTGCTACGTGACTACAAGGAAATCGTGATTGATTTCATATGATGCTGAAAGCCTTAACGCTTTGCTACGTGACTACAAGGAAATCATGATTGATTTCGTATGATGCTGAAAGCCTTTACGCTTTGCTACGTGACTACAAGGAAATCGTGATTGATTTCATATGATGCTGAAAGCCTTAACGCTTTGCTACGTGACTACAAGGAAATCATGATTGATTTCATATGATGCTGAAAGCCTTAACGCTTTGCTACGTGACTACAAGGAAATCATGATTGATTTCATATGATGCTGAAAGCCTTGACGCTTTGCATGGTAAAGAAATAAATGATTGTTGATTTTAAGTAATGCTGAAAGCCGTTAACGCTTTGCGACAAATTCGATGAAATATCTACAGGGATTTGACTTATGTTGAAAGCCTTTACGCTTTACGATAATTTTGCATTGGAAATGTGTAAGGTACTTCGTAAACTCTCATGGCTGAGGTTGAAAGCTTCTTGAAACGCTTCGTTGCCAGGTTATATGCGACAACAAAAAGCAACGCGAGAGCGCGTTGAATTGCAGAATGGCCGTGTGAGAGATAATTTAAAATACGAACGAACGACGTCGTAACACAAGTTATGAACAGTTTGGTATGTCTGTGGTATCTCTAGAGTAAAGTGCCTATGGTGGATATTCTGTGGTATGATTGAGAGTGCAGTTCTAAATCATAGATTGTCTTTGGTACAAGTCTAGAGTGAAGTTGTCTGCGCTGTTATTCTAGCTGTCAGTAGTGTGTTTGATCGAGATCACTTATCCTCGAGACAGCGCCAGCGCCGGTGTGCGCACTGACTGCTTATAAAAGTAACATGGCGGACCGCGATATCGACCACGTGAATTTAAATCCATTAGCATCCGCGACATATATATATATATATATACGGTATATACACTAAAATAACATTTTTTTATAATTTTTGTCTGTCTATTTGTTCCGGCTAATCTCTGAAACTATCAGTGGGATTACAAAATCCCTTTTGTATATGATAGCTAGACTTGACTGGACTTGACTTTGACGACCTCCGTGGCGCAGTGGTATGCGCGGTGGATTTATAAGACGGAGGTCCTGGGTTACCACCCTACCGACTAAGATGTACCGCCAAGCTATTTAGCGTTCCGGTACGATGTCGTGTAGAAACCGATAGGGGTGTGGATTTTATCCTACTCCTAACAAGTTAGCCCGCTTGCATCTTAGACTGCATCATCACTTAACATCAGGTGTGATGCAGTCAAGGGCCAACTTGTAGTCGATAAAATGACTTCTTGATTGATGACTTATTTTAACAATACATTTCATTTCATAAAAAACAGAGATTTTTACCAAACGTTTATTTCCTTTAACTGTACGGGACCCTAAAAAAGTGACCTCCTTAACACCGCAAATGAAGTCCTCAAGCGAAGGTGATTGTGTGTGACGTATAAACTTACGTAATGTACTAGTGGTACTGTTATATTACATTTGTGATTCGACTGGCTGTGACCAATACTAAGTTAAATTAAGAGTCTTTATTAAAAAACATTTACTACAAGCTTCAAAATGTTCATGTAACATCTGAATATCGTTACAACCAAGGGGTCGAGGATTGGAGGAACAACCACAACAGAGAGAATTAGACGTTTATTAACCAATAAATAGATAGGTGTACAAGATTCGATGCAGCACGCTGCGACGCCGTCGATTCACGCTTCTAAGCCTGAAGGAACCCATCACGGCGGCGACGATGATCTGCCTCGGCACCTCACGGCCACACACCCCAACCACACTGGGGGACCACTGCAGATCCATCGTCCTTACACGCACACTCTCAGGGAACATCTCCCTACATTCCTTCAACCGTCTTCACTCAACGACAACTCGCTTTGAACTTGTCTTCGTTACGCACATTTTAAATTGTTATATTCTTTAACTTATTCCTTTTTTTAAATTGCATTTACTTTTAATCAAAATGAGGTTTCCGACTATAAACTCTTTCATAAAGGGGTCATCCGTAACAATATAAAAGATTATTATAATGTTGTTATTTAGTTGATTTATAATAATTAGTATTATAAAGACAGTTCCCTTTTTTGTTCACTGATTCGATTGGCTGTGACCAATGCTTAGTAAAAGTAAAAAAAATGCTTATGTAAAGGGGGAAGCTAGTACCAGTCAGCCTTCCCAAATGTCAACCTCACCTGCTCGCGGTGCACCCTGCAGACGCACCGAGGCTCTGGCGACCAATGAATGGCGGTATAACCATTCCGAATAGGCTAGACAACAAAGGCCAGTGTCAGGCAGCAGTGACACTGGTTCGAATAGTCTAGCCCTGTGGTGACCAACCCGCCGGCCCAGCGTGGTACGTGGTAACTACAGGGCATTTCTTTTATGGGAAACGGTCGTAAAACACAGCCCCTAGCTCGGCAGCTCCGCTATACCTGGTTCTGGCAGCGGTCATGGTAACGGCGCAACGGGTGTCAAGAATCTACGGCAGATTCCGCTGCCAATCTCGAAGACTGGACCCAGCGACATTTATCGCACGCACATAGAGGACAAACGAAAATTTGATTGAAGCAGAAATATGACTTACGCCGTTACAACACCGAGCGTATCAGAGATACAATATAGACCGGTGCAGATAGCTTTAAAAATAATAAAAAGTACAAAAAAATCGCAGTAGGATGAAACCATTTTGATTGCAAAAGGAGGAGAATATTATAAAATGAAAGTAAAAATAAATTACGGGTCGGGAAGGTAAATTTCATTGTAGCTGTAAAAGCCGTTAGCCTAGTTTTTGCATTTTCTGAAAAGGTTTACTATAGTAGTACATGTATTTTTTTTCACCATCGTAAAGTAGAGATTTCAACTATCAGAAAACACCAACTTTTTGAAAAAAAAACTGATATTATGACGGCCGAATTTTCGGTTGAAAATTAGGTTATTTCATCGATATTTATTCAAAATAAGGTGAAAAAATAAATATTTCAAATCAATTTTTAGTTTTTAATCCGGAAATTTTGATGTCAAAGATGCACGTCGCTCTGGTCACCCTATTACGAATAAAAAGGATGCTGTTTATGAAATAGTGAAGCAAGATCGGCATATCAGTAGTTACGACGTAGCTAGAGAACTGGGAACTCACAACACAACAGTTTTGGTGCATTTGAAAAAACTAGGCACACAAAAATGCTCTAGAGTACCTCACTAGTTCACTGAAAGAAACCTTTATTACGACGGCAAAATGCAACTGTCTTTGTGAATCTTTATTACGACGTAATGAAACCGAACCATTTTTGAAAAAGCTGATAACTGGTGATGAAAATTGAATCACGTACGACAACAACGTGAAGAAAAGTCTATAAATATGTACATAGTTACCTAACTTGTCAACAGGTAGCCCAAATGGCACAGTACACCTTAGACAAATTAGAATCTGAAGGGGAACTTCCCCTACAGATTCTAAGGGCTTCAGTCTCTGTTCGTTGGGAAAGATGGAAAATAAGTTTAAACATATACCTCCAGGCGGCAGGCATAGACACTGAGGCAAAGAAAAGATCGAGTCTCGGTGTACATTTTGGTGGTCTCAATTTACAAGAGATCGTCTACAATATCCCGGGCGCTAATACAACAGAAGGCGAACTGTTTTACATCGCGATTGGAAAATTAGATAACTACTTTTCACCTAAACAGACTTCCGTTTCATCTCCTAAACACGATGAATCTACTAAATCATGGTTTCTTTAAATATGTAAATTATATTACAAAAGTATAAATTATGCACAATTGATCTCATCTATATATATAAATTAAATTGAAGTGCCTGTTTGTAATATTGAAATAACAGTTTTTACTACATTCATATTATAAATATTTTTTTTTCAAAGTAAGATCATTTATTTATTGAGGAAATCGGAATAACTTATGAATATATACGGTACATACGCCAAAATAACATTACAATTTTTGTCTGTCTGTCTGTTCAGACTAATCTCTGAAATTTTTTTTTATCGACTACAAGTTGGCCCTTGACTGCTGTCACACCTGATGTTAAGTGATGATGCAATCTAAGATGGAAGCGAACTAATTTGTTAGGAGTTGGACGAAAATCCACACCCCTTTCGGTGTCTACACGACATCGTACTGGAACGCTAAATCGCTTGGCGGTACGTCTTTGTTGGTAGGGTGGCAACTAGCCACGGCGAAAGCCTCCCACCAGTCAGACTAAGACAAATTAAGAAAAATCTCAATCTGCCCCGCCAGGAATCGAACCCAGGACCTCCGTCTTATAAATCCACCGCGCATACCACTGCGCCACGGAGGTCGTCAAACTCATCGAGGTTAATGATCACTATCAGTTAAGAGATAATAGTGACGGGGACCGACGGCTTGACGTGCCCTCTAAGATAGGGGAGTAACTACGGGCGAATTACCCCATAACACAAACTACCTACACTATAAAAAGTTAATAAAAAAAATTGGTTGTCTGTAAAGTCGGTTTACTGACGATAGTTGAACGTGACAATGTCTTAAGAAAATACTGATGGAATGGTAGCATTTAATTGGTTATCAAAATTTTTAATTTAAGTATATTTTTATAAATATTAATTTCAATTAATAAAATAATTGATTTTGATTTTATAAATTTATAATAAAATATATTAATTTTTAATTTAAAATTAATATATTTAATAATTATATTTAATAGAGGGATGTCGAACGCTGCCGAACGCAAAAGCCTTCTTTGTCGCTCGTTCCGCGCTCTCGCTTGCACTTCAAGCCTTACATGGAACGCCTCAAAGCGAGGTAACGACGCATGACGTCATGTTTTTTCGTGTGTGCAGCCGGTTCTATCGAATTATAAGACGTTGTCACGTCAAAAAACGTAAATAAATAGATACCGGATACAAATATGTGTGAATACGAGTACCGTTGTTCTGTCACCTTTCTCTTAATCGCGCCTCGTATGACCTATGGCAAATACAGACTAGGTGACATTCACCATCACCTGTGACTATTGGCTCCACGATATTCAAACGTTAGGTACTTAAAGATAGATCGGCTATTTGATGAGTATTGGTCTATTGGCAATTTTTTATTTTGAAAATTGTTACTATAACTATATAACATTTTTGAATCTTTAGTAATACTACATTCTTAAAATATTTCTTTGTAGATACATATTTGAATTATTAAAATATAATAAAATAAAAATTGGATCTATACTACAGCCAAACTCGATTAAGAATGCTTGTCAACAAACAAATTAAATATGAAGGTAGAAATCACTAGTCATTTTACACCTATTTTTTTAAATTAACTAGTTAATGACGAATTCACGACAATAAATTAAATTAGTAAGCTTAAAACTAATTAATACATTTAATATCTTTTAAATAAGATTTTTTTAAAATAACAAAACATAATTTTAAATTTATTAGGTACAAAATGTGTTGCGTTTTCTACCTTCATTTTAAATTTGTTTGTTGACAAGCGTTCTCAATCGAGTTTGGCGATAGTATAGTATGATGCACGCAATATGGTGTTATTGCATTTATGCGGAGTGCTTTAAATTATTGTTGTCTGTCTGTCTGTCCGCACTATTTATATGTTCCCTTACAATTCCCAAATTGATTGACCTAGGTCAATCGGAAGTGGGTGTGAATTGCGAAAAATACCCAAACAACACTTGTCCCTTAAATAATTTATGTTGGTATTGTTGAAAAGAAAATGTGTCTAGACATTAAATTGTTTAGAATATGCACTTGCGGTTGAAATTTTTAAACCAAAAGAAGAAAAACCAAGTATAACATTGAGTTCAATATCGGGCGTGGCAGAAATGCAGGAGTGTGAACGGCTGGAAGCCGTTCTCCGACCCGAAATTATGTTTTTTTTGTATTTCTGTACATGCTTACTATATTTTACCCTTAGCACTTGCTTCATCATTATCAGCCTATTAACGGCCCACTAGAGGGCCAGGCCTCCCCATACCCCCTCTCCTTATAGGAGAGGGGGTATGGAGCGTACACCCACCACGCTGCTCCAATGCGGGTTGGCGGGCTTAGGGTGATAATGTGTCATTTATTAACGATCACTATCAGATGTTGCAATTTGACAATTTGGCTGAAGACCCCAGAGCCAAATTGACCCGACACTATACCGAAGATATCCCGGACGTCAGCCTAGACGAGATTAGTATGGCTCTCGAACACCTAAAGAACAACAAGGCGCCAGGTGATGACGGAATCACAGCAGAACTACTGAAAGCGGGTGGTAAACCGATACTTGAAGTCCTTCAGCGATTGTTCAATTCCGTCATTCACGAGGGCAAGACGCCTCAGGCGCGGCACAGGAGCGTGGTTGTTCTGTTCTTCAAAAATGTGACAATACCTTGCTGAAGAATTACAGACCAATCTCGCTGCTGAGTCATATCTACAAGTTGTTCTCCAGAGTCATCACGAATCGTCTCGCTCGTAGGTTTGATGACTTCCAGCCTCCCGAACAAGCCGGTTTCCGACAAGGCTTTAGTACCATAGACCACATCCATACGCTGCGGCAGGTTATACAAAAGACCGAAGAGTATAACCGGCCACTTTGCTTGGCGTTTGTGGACTATGAGAAAGCCTTTGATTCGGTGGAAACCTGGGCTGTGTTAAGGTCATTGCAGAGGTGCCGAATCGACTACCGGTACATCCAAGCGTTGCAGTGCCTGTACGAAAACGCCACCATGTCAGTCCGTATACAGGATGAGACTACGAGGCCAATCCAATTGCAGCGAGGAGTGCGACAGGGAGATGTTATCTCCCCGAAGCTATTTACCGCCGCATTGGAAGACGTCTTTAAGCTCTTGGACTGGAACGGACTTGGCATCAACATCAATGGCGAGTACCTCACTCAACTGCGGTTTGCCGACGATGTAGTGATCATGGCAGAATCTCTAAATGACCTTAACATTATGCTCAATGACCTCAGCAGAGTTTCTCGACAGGTGGGCCTTAAAATGAACATGAGCAAGACAAAGATCATGTGCAATGCTCACGTTTCGCTCCACCCAGTTATTGTTGAAAATTCTGCACTCGAAATTGTAGACGAGTATATATACCTAGGGCATATGGTCCAGTTAGGTAGGTCCAATTTCGAGAAAGAGGTGAACCGCCGAATACAACTCAGCTGGGCAGCGTTCGGGAAACTCCGTGACATCTTTTTGTCCAAAATTCCTCAGTGCCTGAAGACGAGAGTCTTCGAACAGTGCGTGTTGCCAGTGATGACTTACGGATCCGAATCTTGGTCGCTGACTGGCTTCCGGGCTTCATAGAAGGCTCAGAGTCGCTCAGCAGGCGATGGAAAGAGCAATGCTCGGAGTATCTCTGCGTGATCGAATCAGAAATGAGCAGGTCCGCAGAAGAACCAAAGTAACCGACATAGCTCAGCGAGTCGCAGAACTGAAGTGGCAATGGGCGGGGCACGTAGTTCGAACAGCTGATGGACGTTGGGAGCCCAAGGTGGTAGATTGGCGACCCCGCACCGGAAAGCGCAGCGTTGGTCGACCCCCAACCAGGTGGACTGACGACATCAAACGTATCGCAGGGAGCCGCTGGCAACAGGCGGCTCGGGATCGTTGTGTTTGGAAGTCCCTAAAAAAGGCCTATGTCCAACAGTGGACGTCTACAGGCTGGTAATGATGATAATGATGATGATCAGATGTTGCAGACAGTGACCGGGACCGACGGCTTAACATGCTCTCCGAGGCACGGAGGTGTAACACCACCAAATTCCCGACTCCAGGCTTGGAATGTGCTGAGAATTTAATAAAATTTCGTTGTTCACTGCTTACGTAGGGAAGTGATTGATTAACGACTTAGTTGTAGTTTCTTCTTAATTATGATTTTTTTTAGTTTCTTAATGTATTCATAATTTCATAGTGTGTTTTGATTCTGTTTAAGTTCGTATTTTAATTTTTATAACTATTGTATTATTAATTGATATTTATGTTATAAGTCTTGTTAGATTAACTTATATTATTTTGTATGTATTTAATTTTTGTGCATAAATGTTGTTGGCTTCTTATTAAATAAATAAATAAATAAAAGTATGAAAAGCTCAGAATTATTCCGTGACCTGACCCGGGAATCGAACCCAGGACCTCGTGATCGAAGCCAGATAGGCTAACCACTAGACCATCGAGGCAGTCAAAGTCAAAGGCCTTGTAGTGGAACGTTAATAGACTGATGATGAGAACTTTCAGAGGCTTACGAATGTTAGCAATGGGGCTAGTAGTTTGAACGGAGCTCCTGATATTCTTTTGACTGTTGCATCAATATTAGGTGATGGAACAAGCTGATGGTCCACCTGATGGTAAGTGGAAAACTATCTTATATATCAGAGTAACATGTACTACAATGTGTTTCGCCTTTCCGAAACACAGCAATGCTGATTGGCGACAGTATAAGTGTATTTTATATTGTTACGACCTAGGGGTCGGGGATTGGAAAAACAACCACAACAGGGAGAACTAGACGTTTATTAACCAATAGACAAGATCGAATCTTGTTTACCTATCTATTCTCGGCACCTCACGGCCACACTCCCCACCCACACTGGGGGCCCACTGCAGATCCATCGTCCTTACACGCACACCCTCAGGGAACATCTCCCTACATTCCTTCAACCGTCTTGACTCAACGACAACTCGCTTTGTACTCTCTGAATGTTGTCTTTGTTCTGCACACGAAATAAATTTGAACTGTTCCATTCTTTTAACTTATTCCTTTTTTTAACTTGCATTTACTTTTATTCCCAATGAGGTTTCCAATTATTAACTTTTACTTCCTAATTCCTCCGAGGGGTCATCGTTAACAATATATATGTACCTAGTCTGTGTGTAAACAGTTCAACTTCACACAAGAAGTAAAATAAATAATTTTATGTAACAACACAGTTAATATTGTAAAAATTAATGATTTTAAAAGAGTTTCTTGTCGGCTCTTCTCAACAGGACCTGTCTTCTGAGCCGGTGGTAGAGTCACTACAAATAGTCTAATATGACGTTTCAAAAGTGCTTATAATAAATAAACAATTATTTGATTTTTTTTAAATCGACTACAAGTTGGCCCTTGACTGCTATCACACCTGATGTTAAGTGATAATGCAATCTAAGATGAAAGCGGGCAACTTGTTAGGAGTTGGATGAAATCCACACCTCTTTCGGTTTCTACACGACATCGTACCGGAACGCTGAATCGCCTGGCGGTACGCCTTTGTCGATAGAGAAGAGAAACCACGACAAATTTAAAATATTAACTTGAATAAATTAGCAATTTTAAATTAAAATCCGCATTTTTATGAAATTCTCTTATGGTAAAAAAAACAAATAACTCACCAATAACATTCCCGTAACGTATTTCATTTTGAAAAAACAACTATTGATATTTATTGTTGTCCTCAAAAAATAATTCAAAACACCATAAAATCAATGTAAAAAAATATTATTTTAATGAATTTATATCAACTCAAAATAAACACATTAAAAAAAATATAAAATTACATGAGAAAAAAAAATAATTAAAAGAAAAACACTGTAATGGACACTGTATTTTTAGTAGAGTCTTAGAATCTAGTGTTTTAGATATTGGCGCGAAAGTATTTAAATAAACAAAGATGGCGGAGGCTGTGTGTGTATCTACGCACGTTTGTGCCTTCACTAAGTGACTGTAAGCGATTGGTGGTGACTTGTGACCTTTGGATGGTCCCACATTACAGATACCATTGGTTATTATGCATTTGGTTAGCAATTAACATGTTCAGATCGATACTACATTCTAATTCAAGTAATTCTAAAACAAACTCCACCACGTCTGTTTGTCCGCGATAAACTCGAAAACTACTAAACAGATTTTCTTATGGTTTCCACCAATAGATAGAGTGATTCCTGAAGAAGGTTTAAGTGTATAATTTGTTAAGGCTTTGCATACATGAAATTAAATATGAAGATCATTGTTTGAAGAGTCGCACCGCCTGGGAGCTTTCATTGAAAACGCTGCCGAATCTGTTTGAGATACAACAAAACAATGTATGGGATAATTGTTCCTCTTTATAAGTACAACAAAAAACTCCGTGATGGCATATATCTTTTAAGGATAACTTGTTATATTCATTCTTTCGTCAAGGATCATGTATTTTTTTGTTCTTGTGTTCTGAGAAGGCAGTACAGTTTTATCCGCGTGCGACGTCGCGGGCGTCTGCTAGTATTATTGTAAAGAAATTATTTAATTTCTTTAACCTTTAAGTAGCGACGTGTGGTCTGACAGACACCTGAAGCTTTCGGATACGGTGGTTTTATTTCTTAAAAGGGACGTAACCCCGCGTGCTTTTGTGTACCCTTCAGGCAGTCGCCCAGCAACGTTCCTGGAGTGTGGCTATGTTAGCGCTTATATTTCTGGTGACTTATGTCTTGTACCTACAAGTTCGTTTACGTAACTTTTTTGGGTACGACTTTTTTTTACTTTTTTGGGACGTAACCCCGCGTGCTTTTGTGTACCCTTCAGGCAGTCGCCCAGCAACATTCCTGGAGTGTGGCTATGTCGGCGCTTGTGTTTTTGGTGAGTTATGTCTTGTACAAGTTCGCGGGTGGTCTGACAGACCACTCGTCGGTACTTACGTAACTTTTTTGGGTATGACTTTTTTTTACTTTTTTGGGACGTAACCCCGCGTGCTTTTGTGTACCCTTCAGGCAGTCGCCCAGCAACATTCCTGGAGTGTGGCTATGTCGGCGCTAATATTTTTGGAGTTATGTCTTGTACAAGTTCGTGGGTGGTCTGACAGACCACTGTCGGTACTTACGTAACTTTTTTGGGTATGACTTTTTTTTACTTTTCTGGGACGTAACCCCGCGTGCTTTTGTGTACCCTTCAGGCAGTCGCCCAGCAACGTTCCGGAAGTGTCGCCATGTCGGCGCTTGTATTTTTGGAGTTATGTCTTGTACAAGTTCGTGGGTGGTCTGACAGACCACTGTCGGTACTTACGTAACTTTTTTGGGTATGACTTTTTTTTACTTTTTTGGGACGTAACCCCGCGTGCTTTTGTGTACCCTTCAGGCAGTCGCCCAGCAACATTCCTGGAGTGTGGCTATGTCGGCGCTAATATTTTTGGAGTTATGTCTTGTACAAGTTCGTGGGTGGTCTGACAGACCACTGTCGGTACTTACGTAACTTTTTTGGGTATGACTTTTTTTTACTTTTCTGGGACGTAACCCCGCGTGCTTTTGTGTACCCTTCAGGCAGTCGCCCAGCAACGTTCCGGAAGTGTCGCCATGTCGGCGCTTGTATTTTTGGAGTTATGTCTTGTACAAGTTCGTGGGTGGTCTGACAGACCACTGTCGGTACTTACGTAACTTTTTTGGGTATGACTTTTTTTTACTTTTCTGGGACGTAACCCCGCGTGCTTTTGTGTACCCTTCAGGCAGTCGCCCAGCAACGTTCCGGAAGTGTCGCCATGTCGGCGCTTGTGTTTTTGGTGAGTTATGTCTTGTACAAGTTCGCGGGTGGTCTGACAGACCACTCGTCGGTACTTACGTAACTTTTTTGGGTATGACTTTTTTTACTTTTTTGGGACGTAACCCCGCGTGCTTTTGTGTACCCTTCAGGCAGTCGCCCAGCAACGTTCCGGAAGTGTGGCTATGTCAGCGCGTGTATTTCTGGAGAGTTATGTCTTGTACAAGTTCGCGGGTGGTCTGACAGACCACTCGTCGGTACTTACGTAACTTTTTTGGGTATGACTTTTTTTACTTTTTTGGGACGTAACCCCGCGTGCTTTTGTGTACCCTTCAGGCAGTCGCCCAGCAACGTTCCGGAAGTGTGGCTATGTCAGCGCGTGTATTTCTGGAGAGTTATGTCTTGTACAAGTTCGCGGGTGGTCTGACAGACCACTCGTCGGTACTTACGTAACTTTTTTGGGTATGACTTTTTTTACTTTTTTGGGACGTAACCCCGCGTGCTTTTGTGTACCCTTCAGGCAGTCGCCCAGCAACGTTCCGGAAGTGTGGCTATGTCAGCGCGTGTATTTCTGGAGAGTTATGTCTTGTACAAGTTCGCGGGTGGTCTGACAGACCACTCGTCGTTACTTACGTAACTTTTTTGGGTACGACTTTTTCCAGGTTTTACCATTTTTGTCTTTTATTTTCAGTTAGTAATAAAAATGAATCGGCCGAGTACATCGGGTGTGAAACGTGCACCCTTAAAAGAAAATGAGAGTGTTCCTATCACTCAGAAGCAACGTGAAACTGGGCCTCGAAATAAATATCTAGAAGATATGATAATGTAACGGCTAAATGAAAGCTCAGAGTCGGATTCTGATGATACTGATCCAAATTTTATTGCATTAAATGATGCGACATCTGAACTTGTATTACTGGTGTTTTTCCTAAATAAACATTTTTCTTTCTTTCTAATTTAAGGACAATAAACTATTATGATATTTGGTGCAGACCACCTGAAATTGGACATGATAATTTTTGTTGAGTTATCGCGAAATAGAATTTCTCGCGGACGGAGTCGCGGTCGACCGCTAGTGTACAAACGAAATATATGTCACATTGTAGGTAACAACTAAAATATAATATAAATCTACCTCGAAAATATTATTATTACCTAAGGTAATAAAACCCCAATGATTGTAATAAAAATTAACAAATTATTAGTTAAACAATTGATAATTATCATAAATTTGAATAAAATCATAGACAATAAAAATCTATACTATTGTCATTTTTAGGGTTCCGTACCTAAAGGGTAAAAACAGGACCGTATTACTTAGACTTCGCTGTCTGCCCGTTTGTCTGCCACCAGGCCGTATATTAAAAAACCGCGATATCTAGACAGTTGATATTTTCACAAACTATGTATTTCTGTTCCACAAAGACCACAACCCTCCAACATTAAGCAATACCGATAAATACAAAAATAAAGTAAAGAACTATAAACATAAGATGTACATATGATCTCTCAATGTACTAACCCTTTAAAATGAACTAATGTACGCATTAGAACACTAAGAAATATGGAAAATAGGAAAATGGAAAAGGTTGGAGGAGGCATTTGCCGACTGGCAAAATTCTAAAGAAAGCGGGGAAAGAAAGATCTACCAAAACTACGTTTATCCCCGCCTGCAGCACCATAAAGTACTTAGAATTTTATATAGATATAGTGATCCTTGTTTTTCTCTTTTCAGTTCATAACTTCTATGCAGTCGGGTTTTTTGTTTTTATAATAATAATTTTATTTGAGACTTTTTTGTTTTAGTTTATGGTATAGAAATGACACGGTATACTTTATGCCATTTTTTGTTAAAACGGCAATATAAACATGATATGATATTTATATTTTTGAAATGGTCTTTTTACAACTTTTCATTTGATACCCATATTGCTAAGATAGAAGAAAGAAATACACACATCCCCCCTTTTTTTCCTCATTTACAGCCGCCGTTTTGAAAATTTATATAGCCTATGTCACTACCACAGGTTTTACAAATTCAAGGACACCTTACATGTCAAAATCCGTTCAGTCGTTTAGGCTGTAGCGCGTGCCGAAGAAATGGACATACATACATACATACATACGCTCGAAACGCATAACCCTCCTTCTGACGCAGTCAGGTAAAAATAAACAAGACTTAACTACTAGACTAACTAAAACTTTTCATGTAATGTTTGTGTACTCGTTTATTGTTTTGTAATTTATCTAAATAAATGCTATTTTATTTATTTTATTATGTATTTCTGTTGCCGTTATAACAACAAATACTAGCAATAAAATAAAATAAATATTTAATTTATTTTTATTTTCCCATACAACAAAAACCATTTTATTGCCCTTTTTATCTAGTCAATGCCACGGAACCCTTCTTGCGCGATTCCGACTCGCACTTGGCCGGTTTTATTGTTATCGCTTTTAATTATCTTGTTGAATAAGTAATGAGACGATTTGTTCTTTAAAAATTATGTACAGAATATTAATTGATAACTTACTGCGTTTTTAAATGTTTGCTCATTTTATATAAATATTAAATTAAATACCTATCAGAGGTAAAGGCGTTACCACAAGGAATCTTTAATAAAGAATTTGCTATCGCCCGCGGCTTTTGATTACATAAATTCACCCGCGGAATATAAGGATACATAAAATTTTTAAGTAAATTAAAGCAACTAAATGAAACAGTTATTTTTTACTTTTTAGTGCGTTTTGAGTTGGTTCTATTTTTGCTAAAAAATCCTATTTCTTACTTTTTAGTGATTTATCGCCACGTAACGTACTCGTACTATACTGTCATAGTATATTATACGGCACTAGTAGCCAAATAGCTACCGACACTTACACTAAAACCGAAATTGCTGCAAGTGTGCCTATAAAAAAATATACGTGTCGAATTGAGAACCTCTTCCGATTTTTTTCGACGTCGCTCCATATATGTTTGGCTATCAGATACAAAAAATTTTACAATCCGACTGACAGTTTCGTAGATTAGCCCAAATGAATAGACAAACAGACAATAATTTTACGTTAATTTCCTGATGTTAAGTGATGATGCAATCTAAGATGGAAGCGGGCTAACTTGTTAGGAGTAGGATGAAATCCACACCCCTATCGGTTTCTACACGACATCGTACCGGAACTCTAAATCGCTTGGCGGTACGTCTTTGTCGGTAGGGTGGTAACTAGCCACAGCGAAAACCTCCCACCAGCCAGACCTAGACAAATCAAGAAAAATCTCAATCTGCCCCGCCGGGAATTGAACCCAGGACCTCCGTCTTATAAATCCACCGCGCATACCACTGCGCCACAGAGGTCGTAGATTACTTTATGACCACTCCTCACAGTAATTTACGTAACTTCACATATTATTTTGTCACTTTTATTGAGTGACCTACCTATAATATATGATGCTTATTTGAGTACATATGTTAATAGCCTACAGTATTAGGTACGCACTACATGAAATCCTAATTTTTTATTGGACAAAAATGACCAAGCGTAAATGCACGTTCGACAGCAAATTACAAAGCAAATATCCTTTGTTGAAAAGAGAAACGTATGACTGGAAAATACAATGTACGATTTACCATTTTAAATAAACGTGATTGACTGCGTGCTTCCGTGGCGTCACCCTACACAAGGTGCCGGCTGAAAATCAGCGCCGTGTGCTAAATAATGTAAAAACATTATTTTGTTTTGGCATGCAGCACAATGCTGAGCTGGTACCTTTTTCTGGGTTGTGCCACACAAGACGGGAGTGGTGTTTGGTACCTATTATTCGTTTAGTCTTGACTAACCCAGGAGGCGGCGTCAAGTGTCAATATTATATCCAATATTTTTGTTTTGTGTAACACAATTTCTTGAAATAAACAATTTTTCTTCCTTTCTTTTCTTTTTTCTAATTCCGACATAGGATAGTACCTTAATACACAAAGCTTATTCGAAAAGCCGAGCCAGTAGTTCAAACAACCAGGCTACTCTAAAAAAACTAGACTTAGCTCAGAAGAAAATCTTATTCGAGGAGCCGGAGGTGCAATGGCTTCCACAGTCAATCATCACATGTCATTTAATTCTTTAGATTGTAACGATTCCATAACCAAGTAATGATTTCGGAATCAAATACGGCAAAAACATGACATGTCATCGCACGAAAGCTACCGTTATTGTAAACAGGTTATGTTCCTTTAACAGTGGGTGGGGTTAGAATTGCCCTTGTCCGTACATTTTACCAAAGTTAGTGAGCACCTGACCCCTGGGTAGTGTTAGATGATCAATAAATTGATAGGTGGAAGGCTGTCGGCCGTGGTTAGCATGACCACCCTACTAGTAAAACCGCTGTGTTATGCTATATTTATTGACAGGCTCTGGCTTCAGTTATCGAAGAGAGAGTTCAACGCAGAGAGCAGCGGGAATCAAAGCACGGTGCTCCGCTGGCCGACTGCAGTTAGTAGGTGGCCCAATTAGTAGACTAGCCGTATATGAGAAGCTGCTGTGCCAACTAACGAAAAATTCTGGGACGCTTTCATAGTGATGATTGGAAACTAGAGCGACGTCACGATAATGATTCTCAGAGGGGTTTGGGCGGCCCCGCGGTCCAGTTGAGTCTACCATTTGCGTCTTGTGAGTTTGTGACAAGGTTCACGGTGTCATGAACGTAGCATCTCGTACAACTTCTGCATCTCCATCCTGCTCATTAACCCCTTAAAACAAAATGAAGCATAAAAATAGTAGAAATAAGTTTTTACAGCGGCTGCACCTCTCCAATATTCAAGGTTTGCCCTATCAATCTCGCAGCGGTCCACCACCGTCTTGAGACTGAAAACCCGCAAGTGCTTTTTCTTACGGAGACGCAAATTAAATGTCCAGCGGACTTACTTAGCGAAGTAACTTAGATCATAAATGCAGCATCCCGGATACTCGCTTGAGCTCAATTCCAAATCTGGTGCAGGGGTTTGCATCAACATATGTTCGCAACAACATCTGCTGCCAGCGTCTTCGTAACCTGGAGATTTATTTTTATATTCTGTGGTGTTAAGTGGTCTATTGTTCGTACAGCGGTGACTCGGAGACGACTCAATTGTTTAATTATCTGCGCATGCTGTTCAATGTCGTTATCCGTCTGGGTAGGTTGATAATGCTTAAGTCATTAACGATTAATGATTAATATGTATGTTGATGATAGTGACCGGACCAACGGCTTTATGTGCTCTCCGTGGCATGGGGGCGTAACACCATCAACTTCCAGACATAGAATTTACTGAAACTCTTAATTAATCTCGACCCAGGATTCGAACATAGGACCTCGTCATCAGAGCCACAGGATAAACTTACACGCTCACCCAAACACTCGTACACATACACACACCCACACACACGCACACACACACACACACGCACCTACATATACACCTTATTTTTTTGTAATTATAATTTCAATTTAATTTTAATTTCATAATTCTGTGCCTATAATTAATAATTTATTGTTTTTAACGTGGAACTATTTTTGTAACTGTGTTTTATGGAGGGAATGATCACCAAAACACAGTTTTTAACTTATGTGGGATCATCGTTTTCACTTGTATATTGAATTTGTTCCAAATAAACTTTATTATTTAAACAAAAAAAAAAACCACTATACCAATTAGGCAGACAGTGAAAGTTTTTACCTATTAAGAATTTCTTTGAAGAGAGGAGTTCAGTATTACATAGCCCGAGTTAGGACTCGAATCCAGAACCTCTTTTTTATCGACTACAAGTTAGCCCTTGACTGCTATCACACCTGATGTTAAGTGATGATGCAATCTAAGAAGCGGGCTAATTTGTTAGGAGTTGGATGAAATCCACACCCCTTTAGTTTTCTACACGCCATCGTACCGGAACGCTAATTCACTTGGCGGTACGTCTTTGCCTATAGGGTGGTAATGGTGGTGGCATGTCCTGGACTAATATTTTGAAAATCTCAATCTGCCCAGCCGGGTATCGAATCCACGACCTCCGTCTTATAAATCCACCGCGCATACCGCCGCGCCACGGTAGCTGTTTATAAGTTACACAAATAAAACATGTAAGAATTAAGTGTTTTACTTAGCTGTGTGTGAATTTGTTACTTTTTACGCAATTTTGCAATTTATTTGCGTAATATCTCAACGTTTCCGCCTTTCGGTGCGTTGCAGTGTCGATGATGTTAAACTACGGTTTCGTCATCGACACCATAGATTATGTGTTAAAAAGAATTTAAAAAACGGCCAAGTGCGAGTCGGACTTGTGCACGATGGATTCCGTACTAGACTGTCACTACTTATCATAAAAAAAACCCGCCGAAGGTAACTGTCTGTCTTATGGCAATAAACTCAAAAACTACTATATGAGTAAATCGTGAGAAACTACAAACTTGATACAGTTTTGTATAAACTATTCCAAATATGACGATTATTGTAGGAAAAGTCGCGCCGTTTTTTAAAAATCAATGTAAAATAGAATTTTTCCTCTTTATTAGGACTATAAACGACGACCTCCGTGGCGCAGTGGTATGCCCGGTGGATTTATAAGACCGAGGTCTTGGGTTCCATTCCCGGCGGGGCAGATTGAGATTTTTCTTAATTTGTCTTGGTCTGGCTGGTGTGAGGCTTTCGCCGTGGCTAGTTACCACCCTACCGACAAACACGTGTAATGTTGAAGTAATGTTAATGAAAATTTGTATACGAACTACTACATAAATATGTTATTCAAGGATTTTTCAAAATTTCATCCCTATAGGGTTACATAGGGATTGAAAGTTTGTATGTAAGACTCCTTTAAATATTCAAATCAAATTATCTTTATAGAACTACTGATTATACTACACCAACGATTAATTTTTTGTCAATCTGTTTGTTGCGGCTAATCTCTGAAATAGCTGGACCTATTTAGACGAGTCTTTCAACACTTATTTACTTACTAATGTTATAAGTAACTTAGGGTAATCTTATTTTAGTAATGTTATAAGTGACGTAAGTAAAAGGTATTTTATTTTGTACTTTGCATTTGAAATACAAAACGCAAAAGTATTTGGTATTTTACATTTGAAATAGTAAATCTGAAAAGTATTTTGCATTTTGTTTTTAAATGCTTTTATGGGACCACTTTGTTTAAACTAACTATCACTTACGATCCCGTCGAACATCTTTACCCTTGTTCCAAGTGCCACGCAACAGAAAAATCTACACTAAAAACTCAGTCACAGCCAGAATAACACGGGAGTACAATTCACATAGTCCAGTCATTTCGTCCGAAAAAAAGGCAAATAAAAGAAAATGAATTTGCGCTTCTAATTTTTTAATATGTTGTAGGGGATACCTAGAAAAGCTTAACTCGAGATTGTCGACCAAGCTTTCCTAGGAGCTTTCGCCGCCATCTTGGAAAACGCTTAAAATTTGTTTTTCGGCAATAACTCGGCTATCCGATAAGATTCGAAAATTTTTGTAGGACACTTTTTGTAGCTTTCTTTGTGCTCTACAATAACGCCCGAACCATTTTTAGCGTATCATGCATCGTTATCGAGAAATCGATCGATAAAGTCAAAAATTTAGGACACAATTTTTGTTTTTTGCTTTTTTTTCTTTGGGTCTTAATAAATATGAAAAATTGTGGAATTCAAACTTGTAGAGCATATTCAGACCTACAATTTCCTTCTTGGATTTTTTTATGTTGGACAAAAATTACGATCTCCAGCGCGCCGCAAAGTCGGTGAATCCACGCTCAGCGTCGAGTTAGTATATCGTATCGTGTTGAGTTTTTGCTGTGCGTTGTGTAAAGGCGGAATTACATTATTGTGTCGTGGTGTGTCGTGACGTGTCAGAAGTATATCGGATACATACATTTAGTATGAGTAGAATTACATTATTAAAGTGCCACGTGTCGGGGCGCGTTGTGTCGTGACGGCGATCGCTCGGTTTCGATCGGCAACAGAACGGTGGTGGGGGCTATGACGCGTCAGAGCACTTCACACAAGTATGTTTCTGAGAATCTCGCGCAGTACAGCGCGTTAACAAGCCAGAGAACAGACGTAATATTTTGTTTATTTGTTTACAAAACGTCGGACGAATTAATTGAACTCGTTCGGAAATATGAAGTACTGTATAATTTGAAATGTAAAGAGTACAAGGATCACCAAATAAGAACTGCAGCATGGGAAGAAATTGCTCGAAAAATTGAATGAACCAGGTATGTTTTTATTATTTTTTATTTGTATAGGTATATACAGAAATAGTCATAACTCACAATAACAAAAGCTTCTATTCTATTCAATTTTACCTTGTCTGATATATTCCATTTGCCATGGTACTTGTCCCTCTGGGCTAAAAAAATATTCTTTATACTTCTCTCTAACATAAATAGCGTCATTAGATGGATTTCTTGTAACAAACTCGACAAGCAATCTGAGGCGCTGTCGTTTGCATTTAGATTTCACAAAGTTTCTTTATGATCCTGTGAGTTTTGCGTACGTAAGTAGTTATGAAGGGTGCAAGCAGCTTGTATGATCTTGTCTGCCATGTCCGGTTGTACTTGCATAGGGCCTTGAAAAACGCGAAATCGTGCTCTTAAAATTCCAAACGCATTTTCCACAGTTCGTCGAGCACGTGATAAGCGATAATTAAATACTTTATTGGGCTCATTGTTCACCAGTTTTGCTTTACTGTAGGGTTTTAATAGGTAAGTTTTTAGGGGAAACGCCGCATCAGCCACAATTGTATACGGCATAGGTTCTGAACATTAAGTTGTTGTCGTTGAAACATTTTTCCCATCGATGACTTATCGTATATACCACCATCACTGTTTCGACCGTAGGCACCTACATCTATCATAATAAATCTGTATTGTGCGTCAACAAGAGCCAGCAGTACGATTGAATGTTCTTGTTTATAATTATAAAAAGTTGATCCAGCATTTATTGGACAAATTATGTTCACATGTTTGCCATCTAATGCCCCAATGCAATTTGGAAAGTTGTAACGTAGAAACATTAGTTTCTCGTAAACTCATTATAATACTCCCAAATACGGAAGGTTCGTATTAACCGGCCGTGCTAATTGTTTTTTAAACGGGCGCTTTTGATCGGACAACTAGGACGGTGACAGTGCATTCACGATCAACGACCTAGTGGCCGTCACTACTTATAATAGTTACCAATTTTTTATTTTTTAATTTAAACAAAACTGAGCTGCACTTAGTGCATAATTAATATTTAAATAGACCTAATACGACCTGCTCGTGTTCGTGTAATAATTATCCCCACATATTGGGTAAGTGCTGAATCATTGCATTTATATATAGGCTTTCTTTTTTTATATATGTACCTACCTACCTCTCGTATAATTTTTGCTAATTATTTCTAATTATTTTCATACGTACTTAATTAATTGTTATTTCATTGTTTAAATACCATTTTCTTATCATTCATGTATTCTTTCTCTCTCCTTTCTGATTGTCTTCACGGCCACCTCACTACCTATACTTTCGGGCTTCCCCTGTAGCTTCGCTTGTGGTGGTCACAACCAGAAAAGATGGGAAGAACGATGGTAAACCTTTCTGGACGTGAATTCCAGGTCCCAAGTTACCATCTACGATCCCGGTACACTTGACAACTGCCGCTGTACCCGTGACGTCACCGTGGTCGTTTCATCAACGGCGTCGTGGCATCATTCGGCCGTCCCATCCCGTGACCGGCCATCAGCTGTCGCCGAGTCGCGCCCGGCTCCAGGGAAGTACCGGACTGCGCGAGGCTTAAATTAGGCGGGCCTTACACCCACGGCCCATAATTTTTATATGAATATAATTTCTTTTGTGTTAACTAAGGCGGTTTCCTTTCTACCCAAACCCCCTACGTTACAAAGTGCCAAAAAGTTTCAAAGGTTGAGGCATTACAATGGGTGTAATATTTTTCCATATCGCTTCACACACTTCTTGAACTATACTTCTCACCGTAGTAAATCCCATACGATAATTGAATACCAGTCAGCGAAAAGAATTTCCAGTAGCCAAAAATCTGTAATCAAACGTTAAATATTGTTATTTTCGTTTCAGTTGAAAAATGCAAGGACAACTGGACAAAATTAAGAAATGCATATGCCAGCGCAATAAAACGACGTAAAAATAAAACAAGTGGACAAGCCGCATCACTCGTGGTAGCATGGAAATACGAAGAACAAATGAATTTTTTACGTCCACACATGGAATCGAGGAACACCAAAACTAATTTGACAGCGTCAGCACCAGAATCACCTCTAGACACGACTCCATATAGCCCTTCTGACTTTTTCAGCAATGACTCACAAAGCAGCTCAGCATCGCACCCTCCACATACTCCAGTTCTAGTGATGGGTCTCAAAGGAGCTCAGCATCGAAACGAACACTATCAGCGAATAACAAACCTGACTTACAAGACATTTATGACTTGATGAAGGCATCAAATGATTTAAAAAAGCAAAGGTTACATTCTAGGCTGGATATGGACGAGACAGACTTATTTTTTTTGAGCATGAGTAAGGCAGTAAAGGGGCTCTCAAAACTAGATCAAACAAAAATTAAGTTGGATCTACACACAGCTGTTTCTCATGCAGAAATCCGTAAACTTACACAGACAGAACGCGTATTAAGGACACCGCTGAATATAACGTCTCATGCACTTATTTCGCCGCATTCATACCAGCCTGTTCAATCTACTCCATTCATCCAGCCATGCAAAAGTGTACTATCATATGATTCTTCAGCCAGGACACTGATGACAAACTCCTATCTGGAACCTTTTCAATCACACACGGCGATACCACCTTGTAACAGTCCAGCTACATCTGAGTCTATACTTGGGAGTCCCGAATTACATGATTCGAGCACACTCATTGAAGGAAAATTGGCAACTTATTACAACAGTGTTAATTTTGGAAATGAAAAATAATATTGGTACATGATTTATCAAGCATTTTTTGTCAATTGCTTTAATAACGAATAAAAACTTACCTTAAACATACAGCAAGCCTTTCTTTTGTTCCGATGGGTCGACGAAATTTGGTATGTATTTTTTTAATATCATTTTCAACCATAGAATATATTTCCTCAAACTGAATTTTGGTCATCCTGAAATATTGATGAAATCTATCATCATCACTTTCTAATTCTTTCACTAGTAAATGATATTCGCTTCGACTCTCTCTCAGTTCATTTACAGGATGAAACCAATATCTTCTCTTCTTTCTTTTCTTTTTAAATAGATTTAATATAAGCAGATACGCAAGATTTTCTTCAAAGTCACTTTCCGAGTCGGAGGAAAACATTGTAGACTGAAACGTGCTTAATCTCCGAAGGCCACCGTTATATTGGCCCGAAATAACGTCAGAGCGCGCCCCGACACGACAGAATAGTATGCACACTCGTCGTCACGCCAGAGCACATCACAACAGACCACAACACAGTAATGTAATTCCGCCTTAAATCGAGGGTTCCGATATTCTAGCTGTAAACTCGTTATAACGGAGTGCCCGCATAGAGCGTCCGTTGGAGTTGGAGGGGTCAGGTATAAAGGGACCCTTTTGTTAGGGTCTACGTGTTGAAACGTGTTCTTCTTTTCGTAGCATCTCGGTTAGTTGCCTCGAGCCTTTCGAAGTGAGCACACGTGTTTCAACAATTTTGTGAGCATGGGAGACTGTTTTATTTGTAAAAAAGCGTTAATCGACGACATTTATGTTGCTAAAAAAAGAGCTGTTCGAACTCTCTTGACGGTGAGTGAGAAAAGAGGACATGTGGACCATCAACGCATGCTAGAAAGTGTCGAATCTGTGAGTGTGCATAGGGCGTGTTACAAGAATTATGCGAAGGAAAGACTCGCGTCGTTTTTCGCTCGTCGAACAAAATCAGTCTCGGAAGAACAGCACGTCGATATGAGGCCTTCGCTAATTTCTCGAGACAATTCCGACGTGGAGAAACTGGACATGTGGCTCGCAGGTCACAATCCTTTTCCTCAACAAAAAGAATTGACATCTATCGGGACAGGAGTTATCGCAAACGATAACATTAATTGTCATCGAGCATACGGAATTGGTTGCGAGATGATGACCAAAATCGTCGGAGCAAATTTCGCATCCTTGTCTTTCAAAAGAAAGGATAAAGTGCTTCCCTTATCAACCCACTGCTACTTTTTCAAAGAATGTGCATTGCTAAAAATTACGAGACTGATCTGAAACATTTTCTGGCATACGAACTTGCTCCGTTCCCGCTGTCGCTGTTCACCGAAGAAGGAATGCGGTAAGGAACAAAGTCATTATTATACAAAGCCTTCGAACCTTTGACCGAAAATTTACAGCGTTCCAACAGACATCATTGCATAATCGACGGTGGATTCCTTCTCCACAAAGTTGTGTGGGGTCGAATCGAAACGTTTGACCTTATCTGCCAGAAATACGTCAGATACGTACAACATAACTTCGAAGGAAAGGTTGCAATCATATTCGACGGTTATCCGACTGATATGACACTCGCTGGAACCAAAACTTCGGAAAGAGTACGACGTTCGAGAAAAAACCAATCGCCGGAGTTCACATTCGATGAGACAACTACTCCAAAAGTTAGCCAGGAGAAGTTTCTCACAAGGGATCAAAACAAGAACCAACTAATACAAATGCATTGCCGTTACTTTACAACGACCGGAATAAAAGTGGAGCAGGCTTTTGAGGACGCGGATACTCTTATTGTGAACACGGCAATTAAAGAAGCGTCGAGTCATGACTCCGTGGAAATCGTCGGCGAAGATATCGACCTTCTGGTTTTACTCGCCAGGCTTGCTCCGGATAAAAATAATATATTTTTCCGCAAACCAGCAAAAGGAAATACGCCGGAAAAGTTGTACTCGGCACACAGTTTCAAACATAAGTCAGTTCTGGAGCACATTTTTTTCATTCACGCTTTTAGCGGTTGCGACACGACATCATCTTTCTATAACATCGGCAAGTCGAAGTTCATTAACACTCTCGAGAAAAATCCAGAGCTACGGTCATCGGTGGAATTATTCAAACAAGAAAAGGTCGATCCGGAGGTTCTCACTTGCGCGGGGGAGCAATTCCCTATAGCAATTATTATTATATGGTGGTGATAAGCACGAGAAGTCCATAAATATTTTGTGATTCCATCGCTTCGCAAAATCAATGACAGCGAATAAAGTGAATCACCTCTCACTACTCCCGCCAACCAAAAGCGCTGTGCGTCAACACATTTTCCGGACGTATCTCCAAGTTCAAACCTGGCTCGGATTTTTCAAGGATCCACAAGGATGGGGTTGGTGACAGACCAATCGAGAGCTCGAACCAATCACCAGCACCGCCGAACCCGCTCCGCCTGAACTATTAAAGCTCATTTCCTGTAAGTGTAAAGGAAATTGTGAGGCCGCCTGTGGGTGCAGAAAAGCGGGAATCAGTTGCTCCGTTATTTGCATGCACTGCAGTGGGCAAACATGCAGTAACGTCGCCAGAGTCGACATTTTGCTTGACGACGACGTCGATGTCTGTAACGATGATGATGACGATGCTCTCATCGAATCAGCATCATTTCCAACGTTTCAACACACACAATAACTCGAAGAGTTTACGGAGGACGAAGATCTTCAGCCTGGACCATCCAAGCGAAAAAAGACATGAAAAAAGTCCATCGTTCGTGTCTCGAGTGCAGAAAAAAATATTTTTCTTTCCGTTTATTTTGTATTGTAAAAAAATTATATTTTTACTGCACAAACAAATTATTTGTTTAATAAATTACTATTGTGTGATCCTTAATTTGTTGCTCTATGTACTTATTTTTTATCCCATCAATTTCCTGAACAATTTCCCATTCGATTCGACATCCAGACACAACCGAGCGAGCAGCTCGCTCGACGCTGAGTGTGGACTCACCGACTTTGCGGCACGCTGGAGATCGTAATTTTTGTCCAACATAAAAAAATCCAAGAAGGAAATTGTAGGTCTGAATATACTCTACAAGTTTGAATTCCACAATTTTTCATATTTATTAAGACCCAAAGAAAAAAAAGCAAAAAACAAAAATTGTGTCCTAAATTTTTGACTTTATCGATCGATATCTCGATAACGATGCATGATACGCTAAAAATGATTCAGGCGTTATTGTAGAGCACAAAGGAAGCTACAAAAAGTGTCCTACAAAAATTTTCGAAATCTCATCGGATAGCAGAGTTATTGCCGAGAAACAAATTTTACCCCTTTTTCCAAGATGGCGGCGCAAGCTCCTAGGAAAGCTTGGTCGACAATCTCAAGTTAAGCTTTTCTAGGTATCCCCTACAACATATTAAAAAATTAGAAGCGCAAATTCATTTTCTTTTTAGAATGTACGTAATGACTGGACTACTACACAGATATTGATTTGTTTCGCTATTCAAAAAGTACTTTTAATTCTAATAAAGATCATTGTGAAGAAACAAAAAGCTATAAAGAAATACCATTGACATAGGTATCTATGTAATACATAACAAAAAAAAAATTAAATGATTGCCGCTTATCATTTGCAGATCAGCAAAATGGGTAACATTTTTTTTTCTATCATTTATTTATTTACATTTGTTTTTAAATTTTCAACAATGCTTATAAAACAATTATAAAAACACTATTAAAAATTTATAAAAAAATCTATTCCGCCTGCTGCAGGGCCCGGGGGTCCAAGCAACCGGTGGTCAGGGCTCCAGAGTGAGGAACCTCCTCACAATACGCGCCGTTTCAAGAATTACTGCCTTCTGTATCCGACCCCTGATCCAACAACTAAACGAAAGCTTTTTAAGATGTTCGTCAAAGCTTTTCGCTATAAGACCGTTGACTGAAACGACTATAGGAACAATCATCGTTGACTCAACATTCCACATGGCGGTAATTTCATGAGCAAGGTCCAAGTATTTTGATACTTTTCCCTTTTCAGCTTTCACCAGATTATCGACATGTGGAACAGTAGTATCAACAATCATTGCACGGCGCGTTAATCTATCAATTATCACTATATCAGGTCTATTGGCTACAATATACCTATCAGTGATAATTGTTCGATCCCAGTAGAGCAACGCACTGCTATTTTCAAGAACTGACCTCAAAATCGACAAGGCCATACTGAAGAGCAAGTTGTTGGTGGATTATCTTGGCTACTTGATTATGTCTGTGCAAGTATTCGCCATTAGCAAGATGAGAACACCCGGAAACTATATGTCTGAGGGATTCCCCAGGCTGATGACACGCTTATTATTATTAGTAACTTAAATTCTGTGATAATAAAGCTGCAAGAGTCTTTGCAACATTAATAACCAGTATGAGCATTCACAGAAACTTACAGACTACTCAGGCTCACATACAGACGAATCAGTAACCATCGGTAACTATAATATGGAACGTTTAGACTCATTGGTAAAAAAATGACAATGTACCACAAAGTTTCCTATAGTTACTCCATTACAAAATGAAGGTTCTTTAAATGTTGATATAAAAAGAAGCTTTGAGAGTGAAAATAAATTGTTAACAACACTGTGTGTGTCACACACACACTCAAAACGTTTCCTCTCAAAGAAAAACACACATATTTTCAGATAGGACTGGTCATTTATTAAGCAACAACTTGAATCAAAAGGTATTCAACATGTGTCCCTGGGGGTTCATATGAGTATATAATAAAAAGTATTAAAGAGAACTATATTGATAGTAATTCAACAGTAGTATTATTGCAATAAATAGTTATTTCAGTAGAAAATATTTCGTTTTATTAACGGTTTTTAATAATTAAATTTTTTTAATAGTTATTCCTGAAACAATATAGTACTACTGATAGGATACCTACATAGTAAATACATACTGCAAGAATTTTTTAACAAATATATATTGATATCTATTTCTGTGGTCAAAAGCATAGATTACTATAGATCCGGGAAAGTGAAAGCCCTTGACTGCTATCACACCTGATGTTAAGTGATGATGCAATCTAAGATGGAAGCGGGCTAATTTGTTAGGAGTCGGATGAAATCCACACCCCTTTCGGTTTCTACACGACATCGTACCGGAACGCTAAATCGCTTGGCGGTACGTCTTTGTCGGTAGGGTGGTAACTAGCCACGGCGAAAGCCTCCCACCAGCCAGACCAAGACAAATTAAGAAAAATCTCAATGTGCCCCGCCGGGAATCGAACCCAGGACCTCCGGCTTATAAATTCACCGCGCATACCACTGCGCCACGGAGGTCGTCAAAATGTGACAAAACAAGTGAGTGGGAAAAAATAATTATAATTTAGTATTTGTCTAATTCCTATCTAGGCTTTGACAGTTTAGCAAAAGAAGTTTTTAAGAGTTTAGATTCGCTATACGAACGAAAAAGTATAGTAGCGACGTAATTAGCCTTACGCAAAAAGTTATCACCGTCGATGTTACAAAGTGACGTCATCCTAAAAAACGGTTCGCTGTTTGACAATTTGATCACAGAATAACTAGCGGCTGGCGCGAAATTAGAAGAAACTGATAAGGTTGCACATTTATTACTCACACTACCCTCAATGTATGACGGAGTTATAACTGCGATCGAAACTTCAGAAGATAGTTTAACATTGGCTTTTGTGAAAACAAGAGTATTGGATCATGAAGTGAAGTTAAATAACGAAGCAAGTGATACTAGCGCGAAAATGTTACACGTTGACAGAATTTCTAAAGTTAACAATCGAAAACGGAAGTTTGAAAATTCATACCCTAAAAATACATTTAATCAAAAGAATAACTCGGAAATCTTTTGTTAAGTTCCATCTTTGCGGACGCAATAACCACGTTCAAGCGGACTGTTTCTATTACAAAAAATGTAACAGCAAAAATCTACGGAGAGGAACAGAACCGTCAAGATAGTTGAAATTAATCAGCCATCCACATCTAACGATTATTCTGGCTTTGCATTTTTGATGGGCGCACAACACAATAATGACAATGGAAATAAAATTACATTTTACTGGATTCTGGAGCATCGGACTACATTAATAACATCAAGATCTTTTTACTAATTATGTTTCTTTACCCTTACTTTTTTACTAATTATATTTCTTAGCCACCTTTAAAAATTTCAATTGTTAAAAGTGGTCAATTTATTTCAGCTACTAAAAAGGTTACCAGCATTACAGGGATATAAGGAGTTCTCGAGGACGTGTTATTTTGTCCCGACGTACCCTACAATTTACTATCAGTATCAAGAATGCAGTGTGCTGGGTTGACAGTGAGTTTTGATTAAAACAGCGCAAATATACTTTTTGATAATAAAACCATTATGTTAAAAGTATGTTAAAAGTTTTAATTTCCAGAAACTCTAAAACTGCGTAAAGTAAAAAGTAAAGATCCTGATTAAAAAAAACTAATCAATTTCAAAGCGGATATCGTGTATTTGACAGATTTGTTCAAAAAATTTAATGACCTTAACTTACAAACACAAGGGGACGGTCTCAATATAATAAAAACAAAGAGTATTGGCCAGCGCGAATTTTTACAGTTATCAAACTTGTCGCAGCTAGAATGGTTTGATGAAGATATTCAGACATACGTTCAAAATTTGATTGCTCTGCATGATGATTTAAAAGCAGATTTGAAGATATTCTTTCAATGAAATACCACCATAATCATCATTACCATCATCTTATTAACGAAACGGAAATATGTGATGTTACGCTGTGTGTGTACGGAAATATGTGTGTGTACGTGTGAGCTGAGCACGAATGAGGAGCTGAAAGTGACATTTAAAAGAGGGAATCAAAAATTTTGGCTGCAGGATGAAATACCAGAAAAATATCCTGGGGAATTGTGCAAAAGCTTCTGATAGCATTTCCCTCGTCATATCTCGTCGAAAAAAGTTTTAGTTTTTTTTTTGTTAATAAATTTGTAAACTTATTAACAAACAAAAGGAGCAGATTGAATATCACAGAACAGGGAGATTTGAGGGTGGGTATAGCCTATATTTATATAGTTTAAACACAATATAACTTATTTATCTATTATGATTATTGAAGTGAAACTTCTTTATCGGGGTTGGAAAAAAATTTTGAGTAACATTTTTTCGTTACGCGTCACATTTTTCCGTTACGCGCCATCTTTGACTTATGAAAGTGACGTGATAAATATATACATATGTTATATTGAAGTGATCAGCAAAATCAAAGGGTTTATTTTAATTCTAATTCCATTGAATTTCTAAAAAAAGTAAGTAATTACATCTCATTTTCTAATACTAGTTGTAATTATGGTATTTATTTTTCCACGTCATTTAAAATTAACCTCAGTTTTTGATTGTATTTTTCAATACACTAACACGTGGGTGTAATTATGGTATCAATTTTTTCTAATACTTGAATGTTGATTGTGGTATTTATTTTTCTAAAATATTCAAAGTCAACCTCAGTTTTTGATTGCATTTTTCAAAACACCAACACGTGGGCGGGATCATGTTATTTATTTTTCAAGTTATTTAAGCTTAACCTTTGTCATATATATAAATACATATATACCGATGATATTAAGTGGAGATTTTAATATCAATTTTGCATCAGAAAAATCTTTGAAACTAATTGAATTTTTGAAAGATACACTGAATTTGTCCATGAAAAACAATCCTCAAACGTCGACAACGAGATCCGGCACTACAACTGATGGAGTTTTCGCTCGGTTGCTAAATTTTGTGGAATGTAAACAATATATTTCGTATTTCAGTTACCATAAGCTAAGTCGCTGCCATCGTTTGGGCCGTCCTAAGGCCGGCAAGCCTAGAGCCGCGCTAATCAAGTTCCACGATTTGACACTCAGAAATAAGCTGTGGTATGCTAAAACTGCTTTAAGAAATACAGGCATAACGCTCTCAGAGTTCCTTACTAAGGAGCGACACGATATTTTCGTAGCAGCCCGGCAGCGGCTTGGTGTCAATAAGTGCTGGACGAAGGATGGGAATATCTTTGTGTTTCAGCAAGATGGGTCTAGGCGCCGGGTGCGTACTCTTGCAGATCTGGAAGATATTTCTGCCCCAACGGCGACGGTCTCTGCGCCGACAGCCCCAGTGACTATGCGCCCTGCTGCTCAAAGAAATCCTAAGGTTCCACAGGTCCCCCGAGCCAAGAGGGCCAACAAAAAATAGAACTCTTATTAGTACTATTAGGCTATTATTGCTCTTGCGTGTGATTCCAGGCTTGTGTTCATATTACTACTACTACTACTTTTGTTGTACTGCATTATAGATTTATAATTATTGCTTTTTTAAAGGTAAATACCTATTTAATTATATTTTGATTCATTAGTTTAATATCCACAGGTTGAAACTGACACCCAGATGTCAACTTGTCATTAGTCAATAGTGTCCGTAGAATGCCACAGACTAAGTTAAACAATGCTTCTATAACATGACATGAGTAAATTGATGCAAGCTTTATATCTCAGAGGAATACATCTGTTACTCTAGTTGAAAATCAAACATTTGTAATGTTATTTTTGCTTAAAATTATTGTTTGTCTTTCTTTTTGTTGATAATTTATCTTTATTAGTCTTATTGTTGTTTGTAAGTTAGCATAATTCATAAGTAATATTTATGTACCTATAACTGGCGGGTAAGGGAACAATTATTGTGAACAAACGTAACAAAGTTTACTTTTAGATTTAATATTATTTTATATATATTGTTCACTTATTTAATTATTTTATTTAATTTTTAATAAATTTTTTATATATTTGTACTATATATTTATTATTAGTATTATATGTCACATCATAATGATCAAAATGAAAACCTAGACGATTCATACTTTTCACTCTCATCCTCTGAAGGAACGAGTAGTGATTCCAGTTTTCACAGCCTACCTTCTCTTTCTGATAACCTAACTTCTTGCTTCTCAGAAGTAGCAAAGAATTTTAATATCGTTCATATTAACGCCCAGAGTATTCCTGCACATTATCCAGATATGCTCTCATCTTTTGATAACAAGTACATCCATGCCATTCTGATTTCAGAATCTTGGCTTAAGCCGTGTCTGTCTTCAATTTCCTATGCTCTGCCGGGTTTCCGATTGATACGTAATGATCGGGATCACCGGACTGGCGGTGGTGTTGCCATATATCTGCGTTCTCACATACCTTTTACCATCATTAATATATCGGATGCCCAAACAACGCCGGGAGCAGAGCATTTACTGATTGAAGTAATTTTTTCTAGCGCTAAGCTCTTACTTGGCGTGTATTATAATCCTAGTCTCACTATTGACTATTTCCCCGCATTTGAAGTCCTGTTAAAATTCAAAATTCAAAATTAGAGCTGTTAGGCACTTTGCTTGGAGCTATATTAGGCTTTAAAATATTAAGCTCTTTGACGCTTCAATTTAGTAAATGTATTCTGTGGTCCGGTTCGACTATAGTTTTATAGGCTGTCTGAATTCTTCGCTCAGTCGATTGAAACCATTTGTAGTCAATAAATAAATAAACAACCTTCTCTCGTTTCTCTGAGGTACAGGAGGGTTTTTCTAACCATGAATAGCGATACGTTCCATCTTAAGGAAAACCCAGCTGATATAGCATCACCAGGCATAAAGGATGACGATAGACAGATAGGATAGACAAATCTTCCCTGAGGTGCTCAGGACCTTCATTGTCTAATACATTTTTTATAAATCATCAGATTCGATGTATATGACATGAAAAATAATAGCAGTAACTAGCCACACCAGAGCAGACCATAGACTCCTCCCATCCCGGAATAATTCCCGCCAACGGCGCAACTGACCAATGAACGAAGTGAATAAAATGGTGTTGAAGTCAAACTGAAGTCTGAAAATTATCTGTCTCAATATTTTTGTTTTATTAGTGTTATCTAAAAAGTAATCCTGCGAAGCGCAATATTGATCGCCGCAGTCTCAACAGTCAAGATAGTAATGATCGCCATCCTCCGCAAAAGAGAAGGCAGTTGAATAAGTGTGGTAAATCATTTAAAAGCTGACTCTTTTACATATATATTGTAAAACCTTAAACGAAATTAATAAACACTGAAATTGTGGCCTAAGAAGGATCATTTTCCAAGGAAAGAAAGTTGCCTCTTGCCAATAAAAATTGCCGTATAAGTGCAAACTTCTTCCTCTTTCACCATTTATGGTTGAAAATAAACTCATTTTTGTTGGTGGTGGACCCTCGAACACAAAATAAAGCACATTCAATAAAGCCCGATCCTTAGTAAGTGGCAAACACCTTTTATTTTAAAAAATATTTGAAATGACACTGTTCATTCTTGTTTCAAATCTCCCTTTCTCGAAAGTGGAGTCGATTATTCCGGGTCAGTGTTAATAGCGAATCGCAAAGGTCGAGGAAGCAAACTAATTAAATCTTACATTTGTGTGTTTGACTTATTATCATATTATTGAAATATCTGCCATAGAATTAGTGGAACATAGTATGTCTATTATATGTGTATATCGAGTACCTATAAATAACCTAAACATTTTCTTTGACATTCTAACTGACATTTTGGATTTAATAAGTAAAAAAATAGAAATATAATTTGTGGTGATTTTAACATAGATATTCTCAAGCAAAGTACTGCAGTTAACAAATTTAAGCAAATTATAACATCATATAACCTAAAGTTTTCTGTAAATGAACATTTCGCTCTAATTTTTAAATGTCCAATAAAAAGAGGTTGTCGTATCCAACACTGGTTATTAGAAAAAAGAGTTTTTAGTAAGATACTTTAGTAAAGAGAACATACATAAAATTAAAAATTATATCGCTAGTATATCTTTCTCAGATGTATTAACTGTAGTTCTGCAAATGATGCATTTAATGAATATCTATGCTTCCCAATTATAAAGGAGAAAATGAATTGTCATAAAAAACCACGATGGACATCAAAAGGAATTAAGTTAGGATGCAAGCGAAAAAGACAACTTATTTGGAAATATAAGAACTAACTCAAATAAACAAAATAAAACTATTTTCAAAAATTACTGAAAACGATTAAAAACAACTATTAACCTCACTCAAAACTCTCAAAACACTTAATCCATTAATAATTCAAAAAACAAAACTAAAGCGATGTGGAACGTAATAAAAAAAAACCACAAAATAACTACCCAAAAGAAACCATTTAACAGATAAATTTCGGTGGAAAGATATTGTTACGGATGACCCCTCGGAGTAATTACGAAATAAAAGAGTTTATAGTTGGAAACCTCATTTGGATTAAAAGTTAAAAAAGGAATAAGTTAAAAGAATGAAACAATTCAAATTTATTTCGTGTGCAGAACAAAGACTGATTCAAAGAGTAAAAAACGTTAATAAACGTCTAGTTCTCCCTGCTGTGTAGTTGTTCTTCCAATCCCCGACCCCTAAGTCGTAACAATATTAAAGAATCCAGTTGACTTTGCTGACACATTTAATAATTTCTCTGTAAACCAACTTCCTAAGATATACAACAGCCAGTGGCGTGAGAGATATAGTCAGGCATGTAATATACCCCACTCAATATTTATGTTTCCAGCAAATTCTCAAGATATAGCGTTTATCATAAAACATTTTAAAAACACAAGTAGCACTGGCTATGATAACATTTCCACAGTAGTTATAAAACAGGTATCATCTATTGTCCCGCCCATATTATGCTATATAGTTAACCTTTGTTTGGAACAAGGAATCTTTGCAGACAAGCTAAAAATATCTATTATAAAACCAATATTTAAAAAGGGTAGTAAAGGTGATTTTACATGCTATCGACCGGTGGCTTTGACTCCGGTATTCTCTAAAATTATTGAAAAAGTAATGTATAATAATTTTAATGCATTTTTGAAACAACACATTCATGTCAAAAGCTACAGATATTCAGAATGCCATAAAGAGGAGGTAAATAAACAGATTCAAAAAATGTTAGATCAAAAAATTATTAAACCTTCTAACTCTCCATGGTCTTCTCCGATATGGATCGTTCCTAAAAAACTTGATGCTTCTGGCCAAAAGAATGGCATATCGTCGTTGGCTATAGGAAATTGAACGACATCACTGTAGGCGATGCCTATCCTATCCCTAATATCACTGAAATATAAGATCAATTAGGACACAGTAAATATTTTTCCACATTAGACCTAGCCTCTGGATTCCATCAGATTCCTATGACAGAAGAAGATTCTCCAAAAACGACATTTTCCGTCAACAATTATGGTCACTTTGAATATACTCGAATGCCATTCGGATTAAAAAAACGCACCTGCTACCTTTCAACACCTTATGAATACTGTACTTTCTGGTCTCCAAGGACTACACTGTTTTCTACTACAATTTATTCTCAAGATCTTTAAAGCCACATAGATGAACTTAAATAAGTTTTTGATGCCCTCAGGCAGCATAATATCAAATTACAGCCGGATAAATGCGAATTCCTAAGAAAGGAAGTAGCTTATTTCGGCCACATAATGTCAGACAAAGGAGTTTCCCCTAATCCTGATAAAGTTAAAGCCGTAGTTTCATATCCTACTCCCAAAACACCTAAAGACATAAATAGTTTTTTAGGTCTCGTAGGTTACTATCGTAAATTTATTAACAACTTCTCTAAAATTACTAAACTTAGGGGTTTAACTAAAAAACTATTTATGTCTTTAGGTGTTTTGGGAGTAGGATATGAAACTACGGCTTTAAGTCTCCAGTCTCTTACGAAAGGATGTGGAATTCGTTTGGTCACAAAAACAAGACGCATTTAATACTCTTAAAACTATTCTTACTAATGCACCAATCCTTCAATACCCTGACTTCTCGAAACCCTTTATTTTAACCACAGACTCATCTAATTACGCTTTGGGCGCCGTGATCTTCCTATCGCATTCGCATCCAGGACCCTTAATAAGGCTGAAGGTAATTATAGTACTACAGAAAAGGAATTATTAGGAATACTATTTGGTACTAAAACTTTCAGACCTTATCTATCCTACCTTTGTCGACTTAGATACTTCCAATCCTTATTGTGATAGCATTCTTAGCACATTAGAAAATCGAAACGAATTCGAAATGTCTGAAAGAGAATTGAATAGTTTAACAGTGACTTCTATTAACAACAAAACCTATTTTCATCTTTTCACTAAAACACACTACTATGACTCAGCTACCTACAGAGATATATTTAAGGTTTTAAAGGAAATACGTAATTATTGTTGTAGTGTTTGTGGCGGGCTGTCAAGCTGTCATGTTGTGAAAACAGTTGTTCCATAAAATTAATTTAAAATATTTTAGATTTACTTAATTTTGTACTGATATTATTAATGTAAAATAGTAATAAGTGTTGTTTAGTGATAAAAATAAATTGTAGTCTGAAAAATAAGGTGGTCACGAATGTAACTTATAAATTAATCCACAAGACCAAACGACAGGAGGATTCGGCGGATGAAATTCAAAGTTTGACGAACCCTGCGATTGAACCTGGGGAGTATTGCATTTATTTTCATGTGTTTTTACTCATTAAATCATTTTTCGCGATTAGTCGTAATTACCAAACCCACTACGTTTTACATTACCTACATTCATACTTTCTCGTCAATCGCGAGATACGTCACTTCTCACACAACAAAGATAAAAGTTTTCTCACTTTACTTGACTACTAGTGGAAGTAAGGTCGAAGGAAACCTAAACTGTCTCAGACACTATAAACATACACAAATTGAACACTCTGAGGTAGCAAATATGTACCTACAAGTACCTATACTTTTTACCTCAGGTACAAGTTATTGAGGAGTTTATGGTATTAGTATAACTAAAAAAGCAACTAATTAACATAAGGAACTGCTTATAATGAGTCAATTTTTGTTACTTATTATACTTTTATGCCTGTGCGACATACCAAATTATTACTTTAGTTTACATACTTAATTTCTCATATCACAGCTCACAATTTCATTACTTTTTTTAAATTATCAAACTCTTTTGTCTCTCCCTCCTTTTATTTACGCGTTATCTATTTTCCTTCTCTAATATTTACTCTGATTGGTGTGTTTTAGGAAAAGTTGTAGAATGGCACATCCAATGGTAACAAGACGGGCAGCCGCTATGGGCAGCAACTCAAACTAAAAAATGCCTTCCTGGAAATCAAGTCATTGAAGGAGCTAAATACTAATCTGATGAAGGAACAAGATGACAATGAAGATGAACTGATATCAATTATTGGCAGAAACTCACAATTAAAAACTGAACTAGCCGAACTTCACAATGCTCACATTTTAGTTCTAGAAGACCAGCTTCAAGAGGCAGTCAGTAGCTTTAATCATTGTATACAAACTTATGATGAAGCACTGGCAAAAATATCAATGTTGAAGGGTGAATTGAGCAGTGCTTACAAAAAAATTAATGACCTTCAGTCAAAACTGCATAATTTTGAAGTACCAATAACCTATATAAAGAGCTGCTTACTTCATCCTCGTCAGGTTCTACACCCACTGCGTTCATTGATCTGACTTGTAACAGCCCTCATGTTAAAAGTACTGCAAAGCCAAAAGTTATACATCCCTATCTAAATAGTCATAATAAAATCAAGAAATACATAAAAATTAAAAAAGATATTAAAACTAAGCATCAAAAATTAATTCACTATAAAAAGTTAAATAAAAAAATATGGTTGTAAGAGAGGAACAGTCATTATTATTAAAAAAAATTAATTCATACTGTTCCATCCTTGAAAATTCCAGGGATAAATATGAAATGGAAATTAAAAGCCTTCAACAGGAATTACAACACCTGGAAAATTCTTTACAATGTCAATGGCTATAAAATGAGATGTCACAAAGCCAGATCAGTGAACAAATCCTGGCAGCTGATGAGTTATTGGCTTTAGGTACATACAACATGGCTCGTCTAGAATCTTTAACTAATAAGTGTCAATACTCTAAACATGTGGTTAACCAAGGCTGTAGCATTGTATTGGATGAGTCAAAACCAAGCCAGTGTAGTACCAGTAATGGTAATGGTTTGGTAGTTCCCTCTAGGTCAGATAGTACAAATTTGTCAAAAAATGTTACGGAAAAATCCTATTACTATTATAAAGGCGAAAGTTTGTATGGATGTATGGATGTATGGATGTATGGATGTTTGTTACTCTTTCACGTAAAAACTACTGAATGGATTTGAATGAAACTTTACCACAATATAGCTTATACATCAGAATAACACATAGGCTACATTTTATACCGAAATTCCCACGGGAACGAGAACTACGCGGGTGAAACCGCGGGCGTCCTCTAGTGTCTAATAATTTCTGATGGGATAGGTCGAGGCTTTGGTTTGATAATGAGCCAATACCTCAACCATCCAGTAACTAACCAATGTTCTCCAGGAGCTAGTTATAGTTATCTAATAAATAGTCTGAAATCAGTAGGTATGACCAAGTTAAGGTTAACAAACACTATTTTAATGTTGGGGACAGTTTTAATATCAAAAAGGTTCACATTGTAAAATGTATTGAAAATCTGTTATTATTACACTGTAAAAGTAAATGTAGATTTGTACTGATCGCATTTCCTTACTGCAGCACATTAACTGAAAAAGAAAAGAAGCATATTTATAATTTCAATCTTTTATTATACAACTTGACATACCGTTATAGTGACGCATTTTTTTTCTTTGACATAAATAAATTTACAAATTCATGTTTGTTGACTAAAGATAAATTATATCTGTCAAAAAAAAAGTAAGCATATTGTAGCATCACTATTATCTTATAATTTAAATGATGCAGTTACAGGTTTTGTGACACTGTCTTTTGACAACTTTACAAATTGTACTTATAGTACTAATATTTCTATTCGTGACAAGAGTACTTGTGCTAGTACTTCACAAATTTTAATATTCCTTTTAACTAGTTAATAAGACAAAGGAGGATCTCTGCAACATGAATATTGTACACCAAAATATACAGAGCCTCACCGGCAAAGATTTAGAAATTGAACTATTTGTAGAAAAATTTAATGTACACATCCTATGTTTAACAGCGCACTGGCTCACTAGCTCACAGTTAGCAGTTAATATTAATAACCTTTCATTGTCAAGTGTGTTCTGCAGAATGTGCAATTCATGGTGGGTCTTTAATTTTTGTACGTAAAAACCTGAAATGTAAGAATCGAAAAGACATAATTGGTCTTTCTGTTGAACGCATTGTTGAACTATCTTGTGTGGAGTTGGAACAGTTTGTTGTAGTGTGTGTGTACCGTCCACCTACTGGGGACTATGATTACTTTGAGGAGGTAATGGAGGAGGTGATGAGGTGACTGTGTACATCTGCTAAAAAAATACTGATATGTGGAGATTTTAATGTTGATATTTTAAAAGTAAATTCAATGTCTGTTAGGTTTCTTAACTTATTTAAATGTTTTGATTTAGGGCACGCTTTTAATGAACCCACTAGAATAACAGCTACTTCAGCTTCCTGTTTAGACAATATGTTTTTCAATTGTGACATAGTTGACAAGATGATAATAAATAAATTAAGCTCTGATCATTGTGGTCAACTTCACTCACTATACACCATACCAGCAAACAAATCCAAGAGTAACCAATGGCTAAAGATCAGGCCAATAACTGAGGGTAAACTAGAGAGATTTAAAAGCGTAATTTGTAACAAAATTCCAAGTCTTTCTTTTAATAATCGTCACCCAAATGTGCTTTTTTGTGCACTTTTTAAAACAATAGATAGCGAGTTTTCTAAAATATTCAAGTTCAAAAATGTAAGTCAAAAATTAAAGTTTAGTGATTAGGCTAATGTAGGTATTTATAAAAGTAGGGATAAATTGTACGCGTTGTATGATGAAAGACAATATAATAACACTCGAACTTTTTCCAAATTTGTTAAAAATTATTTAAAAACTTTTAAACGCGTATGTATTATTGCAAAATCCATACACACGAAGGAGATGATAATTCGATCTGATAATAAGATTCTAACCACGTGGGTCATAATTAATAACACAACTTCATACGAATTATGAATTAATTATTGATAATAAAAAAGTAAACAATAGATACGAGGTTGTTAACGCTTTTGAAGACGTTTTCCAAAATGTTCCCATTTTATTGACTAATTCAATGAGACAATGTGAAAAAGTGCAACGTACCATTTAAATTTAATTATGTAACTGCTTTTGACATTATAAAAACATTTAAATTACTAGAATTTAAAAGAACTGGAGATCTATGGGGGATGTCAGTAAAAGTGATATTAATGTCATTGCTCCACACTTAGCTGTTATCTTTAACGAATGTGTGGACTCAAGTACTTTTCCGAACCTAATGAAGCATGGCAAACTAATTCCACTTTTAAAATCAGGCGACTAAGCAGATCTCAATAACTACTGACCGGTTTCAATATTGCCAACACTGAGTAAGTTAACTTCTTGGTCATTTTAACTTAAATAACTTGCTTCATCCCGACCAATATGGTTTCACAAAAGGTCGCAATACTACTGCAGGTGCAGAACTACTAAAACTATATCTTTGATTCCTGGGAAAGATCTAAGAATGCTATTGGCGTATTCTGTGACTTGTCCAAGGCATTCGATTGTGTTGACCATAAGTCTTTTACTTAAATTGAGCCACTATGGCATTAAAAATGTTGCACTCATTGCCTCTTATCTCAGTGATAGAACTCAATGTTGTGAAATGTAAACCGTATGTTTTCGCCCTTATATTTTGTATCTATGACTTTTTACATAGTCTGTGGTATCTTTCTGTAATCTCTCTTCTTCCGGCTGCTCTGCGCTTCACGCACCGGACCGAATATATAATTGTAATAATCACTAAGTAATTAAGTATTTCTTTTTACTGCCCACTCTGTCAGGTTATGGGACCAGATATTCAAAATTAAAATAAACTCCATAATAAAATCACGTATTTTGATGTGTGGCCGTGCGGCGTACTACGCAGTTACAACTTACAAGTTTGTGCAAGATGGCGGCTTCGAATACGATCTCTATAGATAAACTCAAAGGTATTGAGAATTACAATACTTGGAAATTCCACATGAAAATGATATTAATTCACGAAGACCTTTGGGATTTTGTGGAGAGTGATGGCGGTGATGCAAAACGACAACAGAAGGCGTTGGCGAGAATCGGCAAACAGCCGGCAGCCATTCCCCACATCCGGAATGCCACCACAGCGCATCAAGCATGGTGTAATCTACAAAAGGCTTACGAAGATAAAGGCTTATGTCGCCGATTGGGATTATTACGCACATTATTTTCAATAAAGTTACAAGAGAGCGCGAGCATGGAAGCCTATATAAATAAAATCACCGAAATTTCTCAACAATTGAATGAAATAGGTTCAGGACTAGAGGACGACTTCATAGCTGTCATTATGTTAAGCGGTCTTTCATCGGATTATGATCCACTTATAATGGCTATGGAAAATTCAAATCTTAAACTTTCAAGTGAAATAGTAAAAGGAAAATTATTACAAGAAAATATTCGAAGAGATGATAAGATTGAGTCCTGTGAAAATGCCTTGGCGGTGAAGAAGGCTCCCAGATGTTTCCGGTGTAAATTGACTGGACATTTTCGGAAGGATTGCAGAGTAAATTTAAATAATAAGTCAAGGAAGACTGACAAACACCCAACATTGTCAACGAAGCAAGATATTGTTAGCAGCTCTGTCGGTGTGTGTGAAGAGCGATGTCTGGATTGTGGACTCGGGCGCTACCAACCATATGACTAACAACAAGGAAATGATGTTAGACTTTCAGTGTACAAAGTCATTAGAAGTGAATATTGCAAATGGTGACATAGTGAAAACTGAAGGAAATGGTTGTGTTAGAGTTAATTTATGCAATGGCTTAAAGACAATAAGTAATGTTTACTATATTCCTAAGCTTTCAGCAAATTTATTGTCAGTCAGTGAACTAAATAGAAAAGGATTTACTGTATTGTTTAGTCCGAAAGGGTGTAGGATACTTGATGGTAGTGAATTGATAGCGACTGCTACTTATCATCATGGGGTATATATCCTTGACATGTTAACTAACAATTTAGGTACCATGGTGAATTTAAAATCAGCAAACCTGGTAAGTCAAGAGAAGCCTGTGGAGTGTGAGTCTGGACCTAGCATCACACATGTGTCTGATGGCTGCAAGGTAACTCAAGAGGTTTGGCATCGACGTTTAGCGCACCTAAACCACAGTAGCATGCAACTACTTAAACAAGGTATGGTTACAGGTATTTCTTTTGATAATGTACAGTTTCAGCAGTGTGTTTCTTGTATAGAAGGTAAAACAAACTCGATCACCGTTCCCGAAGAAATCTTTTCATCGAGCTAGTGATTTACTAGAGTTGGTCCACTCTGATTTGTGTGGTCCATTACCATGTGCATCATTTAGTGGATACAAATACTTTTTGACATTCATTGATGATTTTTCTAGAAAGACTTTTTGTTATTTTTTAAGAAAAAAGGATGAAGTATTTGATATATTTAAAAGATGGAAAGTTTTGGTTGAAAATCAAACTAATAAAAGGTTAAAATCAATTCGTAGTGATAACGGTGGTGAATACATGAGTTCTAAATTTCAGAATTTCCTGAAGGACCAAGGAGTCCAACATCAAACCACGCTGCCCTACTCGCCTCAGCAAAATGGAGTTGCTGAACGAGCTAATAGAAGTATTATGGAGAAGGCACGTTGTATGCTGCAAGATGCAGGCCTTAAACCACAATATTGGGCCGAGGCTGTGAATACAGCTGTATATATAAAGAATCGGTCACCAACAATAGCTGTCAAAGGAGTTACTCCAGAGGAGAAATGGACAAATAAAAAGGTATCAATTTCTCATTTACGTATATTTGGCTGCATAGCGTATGCTCAAAGGCTAAAAAGGTCTAAGTTGGAACCGAAAGCTGACAAATATATATTTGTGGGCTATTGTGAAAATTCGAAGGGTTACAGGTTAATAAATCCTGAGTACCCTACAGAATGTAGGAAGGCTCGTGATGTAACATTTTTAGAAAATAAATTTTACAATAATGTGTCACATGATGACAATTTGTGTAGAGAACTATTCACAAAATTTAGTTGTAACTCTGAACCTCTCACAGAAGCATCTACTGAGACTACACCTAGTGAGAACCGTTCTGATGACACAAATTTAACACAGCATAATCAGAGAAACAGTACAGCCACAGTAGTTGATACAGAGGGTGAGGAGAGTTTTAGCTCTAATGATATTGCCGATGAAACATATATTCCAGATGAATCATCGGAGGAAAGCTCCACGGATGATTCGGACTACAACGATTCATTACAAAATCTTCTAGCCAATGCTACGAGCAGCACTGAGGAACCTGCAACGGTGCAAGAGGCACTGGGTAGTGCTGATGCCAAAAGCTGGACACAGGCTATGCAAGATGAGTACCAATCTTTTATTACCAATAAGTGCTGGACTCTCACAGACAGGGTTAAAGATCATAAACCTATAAAATGTTAATGGGTCTTTAAGAAAAAACGAGGTTTAAATGGTGAACTTTTGAAATATAAAGACAGACTAGTGGCAAAAGGGTTTACTCAGAGATATGGCATTGATTACAATGAGACATTCTCTCCCGTTGTAAGATACTCGAGTATTCGCACTTTACTAGCTATTGCTGCTGAATACAACATGAGCATTGAGCATTTTGATGTAAAAACTGCCTTTTTGAATGGAGATCTTCAAGAGACAGTTTACATGGAGCAGCCTGAAGCTTTTCTTATAAAAGGTAAAGAAGATAAAGTCTACAAACTAAATAAAGCCATATATGGATTAAAGCAAGCAGCAAAGGCTTGGTATGAGAAGATCAACCAAGTTTTATGTGAAAAATTGATGTTCTCAAAGTGTTCTTCAGAACCATGTGTATATTATAAAAATGAGCATGCTAAATTAATAATAATAGCTCTTTATGTTGATGACATAATTCTGTTTTCTACTCCCAATTGTAATGAAAAGGATTTGATTAAGGAAAAACTTGAGTGTGAATTTGAGATCACTGATCTAGGTTCTGCAAGCCACATCTTAGGTATGAGAATAAGCAAATACGAAAGTAAAATAACTCTCGATCAATCAAACTATATTGAGAAAATATTAGAAAAATTTAAAATGTCTGATTGTAAGTCTTCTGAAACTCCAATGGAAACAGGGATAAAGTTAACTAAAGGGGAAAAGTCAAAAAATAGTAATTATGATTATAGAGGTTTAATTGGATCTCTTATGTATATTGCAGTAGGAACGCGACCTGACATTGCACATGCAGTGAGTTATCTGAGCCAGTTTAACGATTGTCACGATGAGTCACATTGGAAAGCAGCTAAGCGAGTTCTACGCTATCTTAAAGGAACTAAGCATTTATGTTTAACTTTCAACAAGAGCGGGCTGGCCGTGACAGCATATGCAGATGCAGATTGGGGCCGGAATGAACCAGATCGACGCTCCTACACTGGGTATGTATTTACTGTAGGCAAGTCTGTTGTTTCGTGGGAGAGCAGGAAGCAACGTACAGTTGCCTTATCTAGCACAGAAGCGGAGTACATGTCACTGTCAGACACTTGTAAAGAAGCACTCTTTTTACGTGCATTTATAAAAGCATTATGTGGTTTAATTGTAAAAGTAACTATTTTCAATGATAATCAGTCTGCACAGAAAATTTGTCACAACTCGATGCTTCATGCTAGAACTAAACACATAGATATAAGATATCACTTTATTAGAGAAAATATTTGTAAAGGTTCAGTAGACATTAAGTACATACCAACCAATGAGATGTTGGCGGATATCTTAACTAAGCCTTTGTCTAAACAAATACATCATAGATTTTTGATAAATTTGGGATTAACTTAAGAGTGTTGTTTTAAATAATACTTGTTTTTGATTTTGTTTAGCTAAGGTTATTATGTATGTATAGGTCCTAATTCATGCTTATGTTAGAGGTAACTATGTAATAAGTTTAATCTTTAAGTTTGTTTTGTATTATTATGTACGTATAGGTCCTAGAGTTCATATTTTTGTTGGAGGTAACTATGTAACCAGTTTAATGTTAAGTTTGTTTTATAAACATAGGTTTAAGGGAGGGTGTTGTGAAATGTAAACCGTACCCTTATATTTTGTATCTATGACTTTTTACATAGTCTGTGGTATCTTTCTGTAATCTCTCTTCTTCCGGCTGCTCTGCGCTTCACGCACCGGACCGAATATATAATTGTAATATTCACTAAGTAATTAAGTATTTCTTTTTACTGCCCACTCTGTCACTCAAAAGGTATGCATTAATGATATAAAGTCGCGTGGCTCATCTCCTAAAATAGGCGTTCCACAGGGTTCAATTTTGGGTCCTTTTCTATTTCTAGTGTATATTAACGATTTACCATACCATGTTAGCGACATTTGTGAAATCGTACTATTTGCTGATGACAAATCTTTAATTTTTAAGACGGATAGAAATAAAACAAACTTTGACGATGTAAACTATGCCATATCGCATGTGTCACTTTGGTTTACTGCAAATAACTTACTGTTAAATGCAAAGAAAACTAAATGTGTTAAGTTTTCATTACCGAATGTAAAAAAAATAGATAAGTCTTTATTGATAAATGGTGAAACATTAAAGATGGAAAGTTCCACAGCCTTTTCAGGAGTAACCTTGGACTGTAAACTTCAGTGGAGGAGCTCAGCTTTGCATTTGCAGTGAGAAAAATAAGACAGTTTACCGATGTAGAAACTGCTAGACTAGTTTATTTTGCGTACTTCCACAGTGTGTCTTATGGCATTTTATTGTGGGGCAAAGCTGCTGACATAAATTCTGTATTTATACTTCAAAAACGAGCAATTCGGTCGATATATAAACTAAAACCCCGTGAGTCCCTTCGTGATAAATTTAAAGAAATAGGAATTACAAATGATAAATTACTGTATTCAATGACAGTCTTGATCAGTGATTGCAAAATTCCAACAAATAACTATCACCTGTGCAGATTAGGCAATGTGCATTCTAGTGTCTCGAACCCTACCTGTGAAGTGCAAATCCTAAGTGCTTACATAAATAAAATACCGGGCACATGCGATTATAAAAATATAATTAGCGATATTGACGTTTGGCAAACTGTTAGTAATAATAAATGGATTTATGTTCAATCCAATATAGCTAAGCTCTCTGTTAAATGTAATAATACTATTAATGACTAATTGGAACAGGAATCCTCAAACTTCCGAAAGGATGCATAGCTTTTCATAAACTCTTGCAATTCTCTCCTTCAGTGGAATACGAAACTGAATTGTATGCCTACTCCTAAATATTATAAATGATGATTGTTGTTCCAGAAAGAAAATTAATTCTTCGCTTCCATATCTAACACCAATTAAACTATCTCATATAAATTTAGATTCTTTACATTACGTTACTCATAGATTAAATCAAGTTAACGACGAAATAAAGAAAATTGAAAACCAACTCTATCATATTAAATATGGAAGTTATTTTAGTGTTTTTACAACTTTAGTATCCTTAATCGTATTAAGCTATATTTCCTTTAAAATATGGTGTATTCGGAGAAAGCGTAACAATAGTTTAGATTCTAGTTCTGGTTGTTGTATTCAAATTTTTAATAGTTGTTATACTAAACCTAACCATAATATCCGAGCGATTAATACTAGTTCCAATTACGAAACAAGTAATAGAGCATTCGAAACCAATAGTAGCTCAGAGAACCTACATTCCTAAGGAGAAACCTAGATTAATATGATAAATACTATTCCATATTTTATTTATATTTTATACCATTATCCTAAGTCTATTATATACTAGATGGTATTACAATACACTGTTTCCTTTGTAATTGTAAGAAAATGTTATTTTGTAGTTTTTCTATTTCTGTATGATTGTAAGTGTTAAATATTTTTACTCACTACTTTAAGATACGATAAAATTCATGTGATTATGTTATTCTCAATTTTTATTTCTAGTTCTATTTTATTCTATATCTTTACCTATTGTAATACTCTAATCACTTTATCCTACTCACATCATATTTTCTATGATGTTTCGTCTTAAAGAGGGGAGGTGTTACATCCCTAAATTCTACATTAATAACACTAATCTGCAACTATCGACTGTCACAGATGTCAACGGCCAGTCCGCGATATATTTGCTATAAAAACCATAGCTCTGCTTCAAACAGTCAGTCGTTTTGGTAATTAGTGAAATTGCTGTCCAAGATTACGGAGCTGGTTTCTGCCCGCCGGTCTGGACTAGTAGTGAGACTAAGATCCTGCCCATCAAGTCGCCGTTACACCTTTTGAAGGTCCTCGCGAATCGCGGAATAAAGTGATTTAAGTAAATCGTCTAAGTTGTGAGAATAATAGAATAATATAAACTGTTAATAAATTAGTTTCTAGCCAGTGTTGTGTTTTTTTTATAAACACTGAGGGCCCGAGACTAACAGCTCGTACGAACTTTTCTGTCTCAGTCGGTCGTCAACATTCGCTTATTGTTCACAGTCGCGTAAAAAGTTGTTATTAAGTGACGTGATAAATATATATATATATAACTTATATTGAAGTGATCAGCAAAATCAAAGGGTTTATTTTAATTCTAATTCTAGTGAATTTCTAAAAAAAGTAAGTAATTTCATCTCTTTTTCTAATACTTAGGTGTAATTATGGTATCAATTTTTTCTAATACTTGAATGTTGATAAGTTAGTTAGTTTCATTTCTTACGAGTGTACACGCACACATTTTTTTTGTTTTTAATTTGTTAAGTTTTTACGTTGTTATTGTTATTTTGTTGCTCAAATATGCCAAAACAAAGGGCTCTACGCCGCCAGGCGAGAGAGATTGTATACAACGTTGCGGAATTTATGAAAAAAGAAAAAGAAGAGGGCGTTCGGAACCTAAACGCGCTTCATTCGAGAGTCGCGAAAGCGACGGGTGCTTCTGAGCGAACCGTGCGTCGGAGTCTAGAAAGGTAAGAAATTCGACAACATGCTTAAAGTTTCCGTACACCCGGAAAAAATAGAGTAATGGCGAAACCGGTGACCGGAATTGATAATTTCGACCAGGGTGTAATCAAGCGGATTATTCACAATTTTCACACGACGGAAAAGGAAATGCCGACAGTGAAAAATAATTTGGCCAAAGTAAAAAATGATTTAGGCTTTCAGGGTGGCCTTACTAGCTTAAGGCAGATTATAAAAAATTTAGACTTTTGATGGCGCCAAACAGAAACTAACCGCAAGATTTTTATAGAAAAAACAGATATTCGATTAAAAAGGATCGAAGATCTTGGAAAACTAAGAAAATTTAGAGATGAAGATCGACCGATTGTATACATGGACGAGTGCATTCGACACACATAGCGCCTAAATCATGGTCAGATGATTCGAACCTGGGCTTAAAGCGGCCCGTAACAAAGAGCCAGCGAATTATAATAGTACACGCCGGGTCTGAAGAAGGGTTTGTCCCCAATGCCCTCCTCATGTACAAATTGGGTACAACAACGGGTGATTATCATGAGGACATGAACTTCACCAATTACGAGAAATGGGTATGCACAAAGCTCATACCAAATTTACGTCCCAACTCTGTTGTGGTTATCGACAACGCGCCATACCACAACAAACTACTTAACCCTGCGCCCACGTCAAATTCTAAAAAAGCTGACATGCAGCAGTGGTTAAGCCAAAAGGCGGTAGCGTATTCTTCATCAATGCTGAAACCAACGCTGTATGCGCTGATAAAACAAAATAAAGACCTGCACAAGGAATACGAAATTGATAAAATTTTTGAAGAAAATCACCACAGCGTATTACGGCTGCCCCCTTATCATCCAGACTTAAACCCCATAGAGATGGCGTGGGCGGCAGTAAAGGGCTATGTTGCGAGTAAAAATGTTGGGTGAGACCTACTTCAAAGCTGAACAACGATTTTTAATGCTGGAGAATCGCCTACAGCGTAATCCTGCTTATAAAAAATTATATAGTAGCGGCTTTATTAATGAGTACATCGACTTAGGTGACATGACTCGCATTCATAGTTATGACAAGCCTCATTATTTCATGCCACACCATGGCGTCTTCAGAGAGCACAGTACAACTACAAAATTACGAGTGGTATTTAACGCCAGTGCCTTTTCCAGTACGATCGTTTCGCTTAATGACCTGCAAATTCATTCCAGCCATTCAGGGAGACTTAGTATCTATTTTGTTGAGGTTTCGACAACATGAGGACACGGCATGCGCAAACGTCGAGAAAATGTATAGGCAGTGTTTAGTTGATAAGACAACGCGATCTGCAGCTCACTTTGTGGCGTGACGAACCGTCTGAGCCGATAGATATATATCAACTGAATACGGTCAACGTATGGCATCGCGTCGGCGCCTGTCCTTAGTTGTAGGTATTTGGAGCAATTGGCGTCTGACTGTGGGAACCCTGAGATTAAACGCATTATTAATGAGGATTTCTATGTCGATGACATGATTACGAGAAACGATGACAAACATACATTATTAAAAAGATGCACTAAGACCGCTGAAGTATTGCAGTCCGCTTGCCTCCCGTTACGCAAGTGGTTGTTTAATTTCGATAATACTGCGGTTTTAGATTCTGATAGTTCATCAAAAATATCATCTCTTGGTGAAAATATTAATTCGAAAACTTTAGGTCTAGGTTGGTATAACTTTAGCGATGAGTTCTACTTTGATTCGCATTTTGAGAACACATCACAAAAAATAACCAAGCGACATACGTACCTACGTAGAACAAGGGTACATGTGATTATAAACCAAAATCGTTTTTTATGCAATTATGAAAATTAGCTGACCTATTTATTATATTAGTAAAATCATTTTTTTTCTAAGTAGTGTGGTTTTAAAGATAAAAGTCGACTAAAGGCATATGTGTTTTTTTTCTGCGACGAATAAGGTTTCGAGAGTACACGTACGATTACTCGCTGTCAGGATCGGCGTGAACGCAAAGCGCGCGCGCGGAGGGTGACACCGACAATCGTACGCGTACGTATTACGGCGGCGATTGCGAATCATTTGTTTTATTATATTATTATAGCTATTTTATTATGTCAAAATGAAAAACACGCGCTCTAAATATATGTTAAGTCTTGTTTCTAAGTCTACACTTAATGAAACAAATAGTGCAATATCTGATTCCGCTGTGATAAATAACGAAGATAATAATATGAATATTCCAGGTAAGCTTGCATTTTTATTTAATATGTCTGTTTATTTCAGGTTAAAATATATATTTAAAAGGATATTAGTTATATTTTTCTGTCAGATAATTTGTTATGCTAAATAATCGAAATAAGTGGTTCCAACTTAATATGTGTCGTTTTTCTATAGACTTGAAAAAGTTGATGGACTAATTTATTTTGTATATAAAAATAATTAATTAATATAACATAAACACTAATTATTTTTACATACACATCTTAACACACTAACGTGTTCTTCGGCAATTACGACAGAATTTTCAGGAATATGTGCACATGTTACTTTTTTCGCTGGAAGTGATTTAAAAATTATGAGGTAACATTTGCGCATATGTTGCTTTATTCTTGGTTTGATATTGATATATACCTTTTTTCCAACTGAAAATTCCAGTAAAACCGCTATAAAACTTTTTTTTTTCTATGAATTGTTTACTGAGAACTGTTTACACTTGATATTTTGTTTTTTTGTTTTTATTTCTGTTAATTTGTTATTTTTTTTATTTCTGTTATTTTATTATTAAATGGATTTTTGGTTTTAGGAAACGGCGTTGATAATCGTGAAACTTTCACAGCCACGCCACTGCCACAGGGAGCTGAAAATATTCAACAAGAACTCTCTGATGTATGGGAAGACGTTTTTGGATCCACAGATAAATATATCACAGACAATCAATTATTATCTCAATCAGATCCTGCGCAAAATAATGTAAGCTCGGTTATTACTTCTGACGCATCAAGCCTAATAACACTTCCTGTTGCTCATAAGTTCATAACTCTTTAAAAGATAACCAGATATTTTCACCAAAAACGCCTTTAACTAACAATGATCCTTTAGCATTTGAAGTTCCATCCAGTTTTGAAAATTTTCCTGCTGTTAGCTTTGGCGATTTGCCGTCAATGTCCTCATTAAATATATCTAGTCCTATACCTTCACCTCTAAATACACATAAAAAATGTCGTGATAGCTTCTGCTCAATCCATGATGATGATCACTAACAACACTCTCTCTAATTATTTTAGTAATGATGAACTCTCTACTCCGCCTAAGAAAACGACGAAAAAACGGTTGCGACGTACATCTGAGTGGTCTGATGTAAAGAGAAAATACCTTGAAAATATAGGTAAAAAATATGTCACCAAAAAAGACAAGGTAGTTGATGACAAAACTTTAGGGCCTCCGTGTCAATGTCGTCCGTGTCGATATCGTTGTTACGAAAAAATTTCGCACGACCAACGATAAGATTGCTTTCAAAAATTCTGCCATTTGGGGAGCCGAGAAAAGCAGTGGAATTTTGTGTTTAAGTACACCAAAAAACAAGAAAAGCATAGATGCACCAAATAATCGTAAATACACTTTTAAATATTACTTACCTATTACATCTAATCCAGAACAAGGCCACAGTGGAACAATAATTGTAAGTAAGAAAATGTTTTTAAATACTCTTTCGGTTGGTGGAAAAATTATCATAACATCGTGGGATAAATACGACAGTAGTAATATTATAGAGGAGGATATGAGAGGATGCCATGCTAATCACAATCAGGTAATAAAGACTGACACGATCGAGAGCGTATGTGACCATGTGCGATCTTTTGCTCCCATCGAATCTCATTATATTCGCAAAACTTCGACAAAGCTTTTCCTAGACGGTAGTTTCAAGTATTTCAAAAATGTTCGGCCTTTACAAGAATTGGTTTGATAGTTTTATTTATTCTAGCAAAGCAGTTACAGAACGCCAGTAGCGGGATATTGTCAATATAAATTTTAATTTAGGGTTTTTTTATTCCTAAAAAAGTCCAATGTGATGTTTGTCATATTTTTCGTATTACAGGTGTTCATACTGACGGAGAGAAAGAAATTTATAATATGCATTTTTCTAATAAAAATCAAGTTCGTAAATTAAAAAATGTAGACAAACGTGATGCTGTTGAATCAAATGGTTTAATCTTAACTGCCGTTTTTGATTTCCAAAAAGTGCATCATGTCCTCATGGTCAAGTTAGTCTTTTCTATTACAAGCGGAAATTATCCTGCTTAGATTTTACGATTTTTGATATGGGGAAAAAAAAGGCCTATTGCTATATGTGGGATGAAACGGTAGCAAAACGAGGGGCTAAAGAAGTAGGCAGTTGTTTACTTGACTTTATATAGTATAACGTTCGTAAAGGTGTTAAAGAATTCCGTTTTTGGTGGGATAACTGCGCCGGGCAAAATAGAAACCGTTTTGTGTTCTTTCTTTATACTTATTGTGCCAAAAATTTTGGTACGGAAACCAGATCAATCATGTGCGATGGGCTGGAGTATTGTCACGTCCATATTGGGTTGGAATGCGGTGTGAGACAGGGGAGACTGAGCTCTCCAACGCTTTTCAACCTACATATTAACGTGTTGCTAGGTGAGCTCAGCACTGCCAGAATCGGCTGTTACATAGACGGCGTTTGTGTAAATAACAAACTACGCCGATGACATGGTGCTGCTGAGTGCATCTCTTTGTGGCTTGCGTAAGTTGTTGGCCATATGTGAGACTTATGTGGAAAGCTTTGAGGCTGAGGGTAAAATGCCAACAAAAGTTTCTTCGGTTTTACTAAATGGGATAATAATAAAAAGAGTCTACAAAGTGTCTCGAGTCTCAAAACTGCTTGGAAGGAAAGTGTCATGAAATGGCAAAGAACAATTTCGTACCTGTTCTCAAGGAGGCTTTAGAGTTTGGTATCAAAGATAAATATAAATGCCGGTCTGTCCGCCACGCCTGAGAATTATCCTATAATTTAGAAAAATTTAATAGATAAGATCGATGATCCTCGCGCCTTGGCAAGTGCTTACGTCAATCAATTACTTAATTTTAAATCATTGATTAATAATACCGCTGCAGGTCTTGAATCTTTTCTAAATAATTTTTATGCAACTGTAGACGCGCTTAAGCAATTAAGACTAAACGATTTGATGAACTTCCTGTTATTGCAGATAGCGCTCTTAAAGCTTGATTCTGAGACAGTTAAGGTGTTTGAAATTACTTATCGTAAAGAAAAAATTCCGTCTTACAATATGTTGGCGGAATTTGTTAAGGGACAAACAAAGTTCTTTCTAGAGAGAATATAAGGTTGGAAACACACCTCCCTAGTAAAACGCATAATAATAATTCGCCGGTTAGTAAATTAACCAAATCTTTTGTAACGACAGAAGTTAAGTCTAAGGTTAGTAATTGTAAATGTGCGTTGTGTAGGAATTATAAACACAATCACTTATATAATTGTCCGAATTTTGTGAAATTAACGCCACAGGAAAGATTTCAGATAGTTAAAAATAATTCTTACTGTACCAACTGTTTATCTACACTTAATAATAATTGGTCTTGCGCGTCGATGCTCAATTGCCGACATTGCAATCGCAGGCATGCTTAGTTATTGTGTTTTTCACTCGCTAACAATAATAATCGCTGTACCATAGATAATAAATCCATGGTCCAAAACTCATCGCACTGTTAGCCCCATGATATGTTAGTCTTAGTGCTAAATCATGATCCCTGTAAACCCATCCCTGTCATCATATTGTAAGTTACTCATGTAAGGTCTCCGGATTGGCAGTCAGTCCACTACTCCACTCCCGAACGTCGTAAAGAGCGGTTATCCTAATTAATAAGTTCTAATAAGTTAAGTTTATTGTGATTGTCTAAATAATCAATTAATAATTAAAATCCCTTTTTTTGGGTGGCAGCGGTGAGATTCAGAAATCCCCAGTGGCCCCGTCAACGCTCTGTGCACTTCTTTCCGTAACTTGTGTAATAAAGAAAAGTAAAATAAATTGTGCATCAGTGTTCAAAGTGCAACATTCTACGATTCTTGAAAATAATACCTATCCTAGAGAAGGATTTTGTTCAAAAATCCACATAAGCCTAGATCTACTTCGAACTCCTGTCTGCGAGAGTTCCTGACAACAGTACTTCGAGTAAAATCTAACAAATATGCCTATCCGAGATTCTTGAACTGTAATTCGAACCGGACGTCACCTTTGTCTCGTCGAAATGTTCCTGCCTGTCGTTGCGTTTTTATCGTTCGCCCACGTATTTGTACTGTAAGTTTTTGGTCATTGTTTAATTTAAGATTTAGGGATCCTTTTTAATATATAGAAAATAATATTTTAACACAATTTTATTAACTTGTTCTTATAGTTTTCCTATTTCGGGAATGTAACTATGCCAAAAGTGCCAAAAACTGAAGATAGTAAACTTTATATCGAAATTCCCGAACTTGAACAAGGTACAAATAACACATCTATACTCGGAATTTTAATTTGATTCCAGATTTGACAATTTCAGTGTTGCAACGTTACGACTAGTAAGAAATAGTGACGTTGCGAAATTATTCGATATGGAAATGGAATATTTCCGGATCGATTCTTCTCGTTTATAATTTTACTCTCGTAAACTAAGTATATCAGAAAATTGAATATTTCTGAACCGATAATTTAGTTTTGACCATTAATTAACTATCTGAAACATTTCTTTTATAATTGTGTGTGAAATAAATAAAAAAATTGATCATGAAGAACATGACAAATAAAACAGATAGATGTATTATGGTAATAATTTATTTTATAAATTGTCGTCGTCATCGCTATCGCTATCGCTGTCACTTTCTGTAACATTTATTATAAATGTGTCTGTGATATTGTCAATTAACATATCTAGGCTACTCATTTTTTCCTCTTCTTTGACAACATGGGATACGCATTTAGACCATTCGGCAGCCGTAATTTTTTGAATGCCTTCCTGAAATAAATTTCTCACGTCTGTCAATTTGAAAGTTTTATTATTTTGAGCTACATGCCCCTTTACCTGAGCCCATATCAATTCGATAGGGTTTAGCTCGCAATGGTAAGGGGGCAGTCTTAAATATCGATTCGCAATGAAATAGGATATTCGTGCAGTCAGACTGGGAGAATGAAGCCGAATGACACGATAAACAAAATGGCGATAGCTGCACGAGCGCGCACGGGTTGCCAATACTGAAAAATATCTAGGCATTATAAGTTTTGTTTTTAATATAAAAACAAAAATATTAACTTTTTATAAAATAAAGCAGCGATTACTAATTAATAAATAATTATTTTGAACAATGATGTATTTATTTAAATAAAAATCAATAATTTAGTCTTTAATTGGCACACTGATAGCACACACACTGATTGTTTATCGATTTTTGTGTTCATCACTACACTATTATCTGTGGTATCATTATTTCACAAAATGACAATAGCTAATGTCAAATCTGGAATCGAATTAAAATTCTGACTATAAATCGCCGTTATCTTCTCCCCGCGTCACGAGGAGAACTGCCGCCGCACTCACTATGTCCGTTAAATATTTTGTTCAAATTTGTAAAACCTTACGATGGCAGCAGAGAAACTCCTTTCTGGTAAATTGCGACACTTATATGTATTAGCATCAGAAACACAGAAACCAATCCTATTTAAATTCATTCTTTACCAATTAAATGGAAAAACAGAAATTGCATGCTCCATAAAACAATTTGTAAATTGGGATCAACTCAAAAATTTCCTGAAGACGCAGTAGTGAAAGGAAATGTTACTCCCATCTCCTCTCTGAACTCCAAGAAAGTAGACCAAGCCCACAGGAAAAAGTAAACTAATATTCTTTGCGCGTAGAAACTTATCTCTCAAAATTACTGACAGAGATATCATTATCGACCACAAAACCCAAAGAACTTCCTGGCCGTTCAGCAGCCATGGAAGACCTTGCTCTCCACCACTTTTTGATAGGTCTTTAACCCCGTATCTCAAATATTGTTAGATGAAAATCACCTAAATCACTAAATGAGGCAATTAATTTCGCTACTTCGGAAGAACGTATACAGCAGACATTATATAAGCGACTACAAGTCGATCAAAAACCCAATATTAATTATAATAATTCCATCCTAATAAATAAACTTTATGCATTCGGAGTAACGTATTGGATCTCATAAAGTCATATTTATCAAAGAGAAAAGAATTACACAAATTTCAAAAAATTGTTGTAAATATAAAAAGCAGGTAAATTACATTTCAAAATCAAAGACTATCTTACTCGGTGTGCCTCAAGGAAGTATTCTGGGTCCCCTTTTTTTATTATTTACATAAACGATTTACCAAAGTGCGTTACTGGTCATAAAATGGCCCTATTTGCAGATGACAGTACTGTGATATTTGCAAACAAAAATCTTAATGATCTCAAATACGAAATTGGTTAAACCTTAGATTTAATTATACAGTGGATGAATGATAATAAACTCATAATTAATTTAGATAAAACTAATTTAATGACTTGAATCTAATGGCTAAGAAACAAAACGTTATATAATATTAATTATAAAATAAAATATTAACTAAAATTGAGGAAACGAGATTTTTAGGAATTAACATTAATTATAATCTTATCTGGAAAAATCATATTGAATACATGTGCACAAAATTGGGACAATTTTCTTTGGCACTTTATATGCTAGCAAAAACCGTTAATACGTCAGAGCTGTTAATGGTTTAACACGGGTATGATGCCTCAATAATGAGATACTGTATTAAATTTTCGGGGGACGATACAGACAGGGAGGCTCCTTTTAAAGCGCAAAAGAAATGTGTAAGGGCAAAATTTAATTTAAAGTGTACTGATAGTTGTAAGCCATATTTCGAAAAATACAAAATTCTTACAATGCCATGTATGTATGTATATCTATGAGTTTTATCAAAAGCAACTTGAACTTGTTTCTTCATTGTTGTTGTGGCAGCAGTAATATGTAATTAGTCATAATTTTTATTTATTATTTATTAATTAATGACTACGACACTTAGTTTTTATGCTCTGACATTGTAACATTTTGATTATTTTATTTTATTTTTATTACCTCGTCATTCTATATTGTAATAATAATACCTACTTGACAAATACAAAAACAAACAATAAAATTATTTAAATATGTAAAAAATCACAAAAATATTAAAATAATAGCTCAAAATGCGCACAAAGGTGTATAAAAATGAGACGTGGTGGCGGCTGAGCAAAAAGCGCACATTTAAGACCTAAAACATCGTCGTCGTCGTTGCCGCCGTCGGACGATTATGTTACCCCGGCATCGTTTGCGAGGGATGTGACGCCCTCTCCAGCTCGGAGGACACATCGGGGAGTCACCACACGGCGCAAAACCCATCTGGACGACGGACCAACCAGCGAGCTTGGGGCAACAGGAACCAATGGTCCCCACGAATACTCCCCCGCTGTCGGTGGTAAAGTGCGCCGCATGAGATGGTCTCATAATATGAATGAGTGTCGTGCGTGCGTACTACGGGGCGACAGAGGGGAGAACTAACCTCGCTGCGTACCGTGCAAAATGCTGTCTCTGTTTCAGGCGCTTGTTTTGATATGATTTGAGAGATAAAATTTTTATACGCAGATCAGTAGATGCAGAAGATAAATTAAATGAATATGTTTCACAGCCACTGAACCTAAGAGACCTAATAGTGAACCTGCGAAAAAAGAGATTTGAAATAATATTTATTATATTTTAGGTACAGAGGCCAAGAAACAATGGACACACACAAGAGACTACTTTCGAAGAGACTTCCAAAAAAATAAGTGCTCCTACAGACAGGGTCACTAAAAAGTTTAAAAAATATGTTTATACGGACCTGATGTATTTTCTTATACCAGTCTTTGATAAAAGAAATACCGAAGGAAACTACCAATCCGATAATTTACTCGACAATATTTCACAAGAATCTGAAACCCAAGAAGAACAGGGGGTGGAACAAGTGGATACAAATATATTACAACCTCCATCACCTATATCAACTGCACCTGTAAATAGTTTAAAACGAAACAAAAAAGATTTTCTTTCCCAAATACTCAATATCCTACATCAACACATATGAATGAAAATCAAACAAAGGTCAAAATTAAAACAATCTTAAATTATCCCATACCCAAATCAATAAAAGAAGTTAGCTCATTCTTTGAATATACAAGATATTATAGAATTAAATTTATTAAAGACTTTGCTAAAATTATTAAACCATTCACTGTCATATTGAAAAAGAATAAAAGATTAATAACGAGTTCCTAGAAGCTTACGTCCCAAGAAATATGAATTGATCTCTAAAAGAATGATGTTAGGCATCACCTGTGCGCCAGAAATTTTCCAAAAGACGTTGGAGAGGATACTTTTAGGATATGATGGGTTTATCAACTTCATAAATGATATTCTTGTGTTCGGGAAGGAACAGAAAGAAAACGACGACAGGTTAGAGAAAGTTTTAAGTGTTGGAGAGCAGCAATGTCATTTTAAGAAAAGAAAAATGTATTTTCCGAGCTAAAGTAGTTAAATTCTTAGGACATGAACTCTCAGAAAATGGGGTTAGACCTTTGGACAAATAGGAGTTTATCTGCTATCAATAACTTTAAAGCGCCTGCGACCATATCTGAATTACAAAGCTTTTTTGGGGTAAGTAAATACTGTCGGAAAATGTATTTCTCACTTAGCAACGACCACGCAGCCTGTCGCAAAGAAAGATGTTATGCACGAAATTCCTGTGCGGAAATATGGGCTAAATGGTGCTCACCATATCTTGTTAGAAGGAAGCACATTTCCGCCAGAAAAAAGGTCTACGATGGCACAAAGTATGGGCCCAAAGACAGCCTTTATATGTATGCTGAGGTCAGAAGGTATATACAGGGAAAAGTGGGCATCTGCAGTGAAGAGAGCATTCAATCATGTACCAATAATTGATTACATAATAGAAGTTGAAGAGTTATTTAGGCAGAAAGCAAGAAGAAATTCCGACATTACAGGGTCTAACACAGTGAAAATCTCCCACGACCGATTTATGTTAGAAATAATTAAAATGCCTTCAGAAACCATTATGTCACCATACTCCCAGCATTCAGTACAATCTACAAGTGAAAGCTAATATGAATTAAATCACAATTATTTTGTATTTCATTTGTTAGTTATTAACGAATGTCAAAATTAAAATGAGTAATCTATATTTGCAAAAGAAAGACATGTTAGTTACACTATTTAGAACTCAAGAACGGCTGTATGGCTGAAAATTGGTAGGTAGGTAGCTTAGAGCCAGGAAACGGACATAGAATATTGTTTATTCTGTTCGACAGCGATCCCACTTGACTTGATATAAAACGTCAGTCACTATAAAACGTGGTATAACAAAAGAGAATCAGACTTGGAATAACAAAATGTAATGGACATATGGATGAAATTTTGATTTTTGTAAGAAATCAATATTAAAACTATTTCTATTAAATAAATAAATAACAATCATAATGTAATGATGGAGCCATTGCTAAATAAAAAGTGAAAACTATAAAACGCATCTGACTTGAAATAACAAAATGCGCACCTCGAACAGCTAAGTTATTTTGTCTATGAATGAATGGTTGAAAATTTGAGTTTTGATATAAATTTTTAGGTGAATTGAAGTGAAGTGAAATTTATAATTAACAAATGCCGCGACAAAGACGAATCGAATCTTTCCCAACAAAGCCGTAATGCAAAACGATACGTAACACTGCAAATGAATGGACAGAAGAAGAAAAGAAATTGCACGTGAACAGCGCCGCGTTAGTATGGCTCGGTATTTACAGACCGTATTGTTTTAAGAACATTGAACCCTTTATTAAGTCATTGGACACGCTACTAATAGGGCATATATGATAAAAAATTGTCGGGGTCTAAACACCAAACTTAACAGCATTTATATGAACATTTTACAGCATAACTATGACGCGATAATTCTGACTGAGACGTGGTTACAGGAACGAATAGTTGACAGTTGTTTTATTGATGAGCGGTATCGAGTGTTTCGTTGCGACCGACAGCTTGAGTACTGCGGCAAGCGGGACGGGGGCGGGGTGCTGGTAGCCGTGCGCCGCGAGCTGCCTGTGGCGGAATGCGCGCCGTTGCACGCGCCCGCGCCGCGCCCCCCGCAGCCTCTTATAGAATATGTTTTACTTGAACTGCGCGCCCGTAACTATCATTGCATTATTAGTGCGGTTTATTTTCCCCCGGATCTCAACTCGGAAATATACGCTGATTACCATGATTATCTATTGCAGGTAATTCAGTCACCTGGTGTTAATGATTATATTGTTGCGGATGATTTTAATTTACCTACTATAGACTGGATATTGCATAATAACACGTTTATGCGGCCGATTCTGCATCCTAATTATTGCTTGGTTAATAAATATTTATTAAACTTTTTGTCGAATGTGGACGGCAATCAAGTTAACATGTTTAAAAACAATAAGGATAGATTACTCGATTTATTCATTACGAATATACGTGATAGCAAATCGCTTATAGCGCCAATACCACTCGTTCCAATAGATAAGTGTCATCCAGCATTTTACGTGCTTACATCGTTACAAGACGACATTACACCTCTTCGAATAAATCCTCGTATCGAATATAATTTCAAGTTGGCGGATTACTCAAAAATTAATATCGAAATTATATCAAAAATTAACTGGGACGAAATTTATAAACACGAAAGCATTGAGGATATGGTGACAGCTTTTTATGAATTTATTTATTCTGACATAAGGAAACATGTTCCTACTAAATTTATAAAATTATCTCAGTACCCAATGTTTTCTCCCCCGTACACTGCACTTGTACACATATTTAAAAATAAAAATAAATCATGGATAAAATGGAAAGTATATGGTAACAGGGTAGATGCGAGGGAATTTGCTATCTTTCGGGAAAGGTTTAAAATAGGATCTCAATTTTGCTATCGCAAATATATGACCGCTGTCGAGAATAGCATAAATGATAACATTAATTTCTTTTGGACTTACATTAACAACAAAAGAAGTCACAAAGATATTCCTCAATCCATGCACTATAAAGATAATAATGCTAGTACTCCAGAAGACATTTGTAATCTCTTCTCAACATTTTTTAGCTCTGTTTTTGTACCTTCTGATGTGAGTGCAGATTTTAATATAAACAACGTTCCAGATATAAATAATTCCTCTGACCTACTAATTAGTAATGTAACCCTAACTAAAGAACAAGTTCTTAAGGAACTTCGACTGATAGACGTGTCTAAGGGCTCTGGCGTTGATAATGTGCCACCTATCTTTTTAAAAAATACTGCCATGTCACTTTTTGAACCTATTCATCATATATTAAATCGTTGTCTCTTTGACGGTCTATTTCCCTCCGCATGGAAAATTGCTCGGATTGTGCCTGTGCATAAAGGAGGTTCAAAAAGAAATGTTGAAAATTACCGCCCAATTTCAATACTACCAACACTTTCGAAGCTCTTTGAACGTCTTGTACATAAAAGTATCCATCACTACATGGAAAAATAATCGATCAGCAACATGGTTTCGTTCAAAAACGCTCTACTGCTACTAACCTCTTAGTATACACAACATATCTTTTTGAAGCCTTCGACGAAAATGTACAAACAGATACTATATACACGGATTTTCGAAAAGCCTTTGATCGACTTGATCATAAAATTTTGCTTCATAAACTAGCCTACAATGGTATTCAAGGCAGTCTATGGCGTTGGTTTAAGTCTTATATTTCAAACCATACACAGAAAGTCGTTATTAATGGATTTGAGTCTGCATTCGTTCCTGTAACTTCTGGTGTCCCACAAGGCTCTGTATTAGGGCCTCTTTTATTTATTCCATTTATAAATGACGTAAATATATGTTTCCAACATTGCAACATACTTTTATATGCTGATGATTTAAAAATTTATCGTAAAATCAATAACTGTCTAGATCACATTAAAATTCAAGAAGATCTTGACCGTTTTACTGAGTATTGTAATCAAAACAAATTAAGCTTAGATTTAAATAAGTGTATATTAATTAGATTTACCAAAAAAAAAGTTGTACATAGATTTCAATATAAACTCTGTGGATCAGAATTAGAAGCAGCTGATAGTGTAAAAGATCTTGGTGTTACTTTGGATTCCAAGTTGCATTTGGATATGCATATAGATAATATTATTAACAGAGCTTTTAAAATGTATGGTTTTGTTATGCGTTCTTGCATGGAGTTTACCCGACCGTCTACGTTTCTTTACATCTATAAAAGTCTCATATGTTCTCAACTAGAATATGCTGTTTCTGTTTGGAGTTTCAAGGACATCTGTATACATCAAAAGTTTTTAAAACGTGATAACAACAAATTTTGTAAAGTTTATTGCTCATATGATTGCCTTCTTAAAAAATATAATATTCCAACACTTCAAACGAGACGTCATCAACTTATGGCCTTGTTGCTCTACGACATTTGCCATGGTAAATATGACTGCACAATAATTAATAATAAACTATATTACAGAGTTCCACACCGAGCGTACTAACGCTGGAAAGCGCTCGCCTATGTATAAGTTAATGTGTAATTATAATAATAACTACGTGGATCTAGACTTATTTGACACTCGTCAGTATATATTTAGAAAGCAAGTGTTGCAGAGAACTGTTAAATGTATACATTGACAGTTTTCTGCAACAGTTTCAGTTTCTGTTTTAGTTTTAGCTTGTCTTGGTTTTTGGTATATTTTTCACTCTCAATATAAGTTTCATGTAATACGTGGTTAATGGTGCTGGTTCACGTGTAAGTAATGTGTGTATCTTTTATATTTGTGAGTAATATTGTTCGTGTACTGTTTGTTGACCCAAATAAAAAAACACACGTTTAGCAAGAGTATTTCTATGTGCACCTGCAAGCACCGTGTATAGCGAGCGATTATCTTCGGAGGCCGGTAACGTCTGAAGAAAAGAGGAATAGGCTGTTACCGGAACGTGCAGAGAGCCTTGTGTTCCTGCATCATAACTTACCTTTATTAAATTTTAAATATAAATTATTTTTATTACTGTTCTCGTAATTTTCACTCATACTACTCGTTCATTAGCATGATTTTGTTTTATTATTAGAGATTTTCAAAGATTTCCTAAATTACTAATAAACACTTTGATTAACACTGTTGTTTCAATTATATCTTCCTAAATATATAGCTTTTCTTAAACAAAGTATACTCGTCATCAAATAAAGTATAGCCGAGTTATTCGGCCGAGTACGAGTATCAAAAATCCCGCCGAGTACGTAGAGTGCCGTGTATCAACCGAGTACCCATCTCTATAAATTAACAATTGTAGGTAAAATTAGATCTAAAAAGCGCGAGCTCCCTGCCCAACTTCTGCAGCCAAGACAAACAAGATCTTCAATGTTTTATCAAGAAGGAAAATAAACATTGGTATCATTCAGGCCATAAAAAAAAATAAAAATGTACTTACTGCTCCCATCCACTACTCATGACAGTGGCACTTTAGCACCGTCTGGTAAGCCCCATATTATAGAGTTCCATTACTCAACCAAAGGTGCGCTTGACACATTTGATCAGATGTGCCATAGTATGTCGTGTAATAGAAATACTCAAAGATTGCCGCTCTGCTACTTTTACGGTATTTTGAATATGTCCATTGTCAATTCTTTTATCATCCACGTTAATAAAAATGTTAGTAATCAACAAAAACTTCTGAAAAGACGAGCTTTTATCAAAAATATGTCAGACAAGACGATAGAGCCTTGGTTAAGACGTCGACGGGAAACAAGATTTTTGAGGCGACGCCTAAAACGGAACACCGATGCCATTTTAGGTGATACTTTGCCTGATGTACCAGCCAACCCCGAAAATCAAGGAAAAAAACCTACAAGATATGTCTATCAGAGACTTATGTATGTATATAAACATTGTAACCATAAATATAGTTTATGAATCTAGGATTATCAATCCTGGCAAAATGGAACTCAACATTAAGAATAACTAGTATTCAAATATTGAACAATAAAACTAAAATTTACGATCTAATTTCATAGTCTTACTAGCTACTGGCCCGCCAATTTTATTTGTAAATCACTTTTATTCTTTGTACTATCTTAATTCAGTTAAGTTTTTCGTAATGATTATTATTTGGACCAATGCAACCTTCCAAACAGTATCAACAGATCCTATAAATTATAAAAAGTAATAAAGTAACTCATTAAATAATCATTTTTGTTAACTCAATGAAAAACATGTCAGCACCTGGAACATCATCCATGGAAATTGACCAGAGAAGGGTCGGAGAGGCAAAGAAAAGATCGATAACGATAGACCCAGACACACAAGAAGTTATACAAGAGAGCAAAAAGCCAAAGATAGAACTAGATGCACCCAAAAAAAAGATGCTTAAAATTATTAGTAGAGGGTGTTGAAGCAGTACTAGACTGTTATTTCGCACAAGATCAAGATTACGGAAGAGGAAAAATTAGGGCGGATGAGTGGAACAGTGCGTACTATAACTTGCCTGTGTCTGTGCAGGTTGCAAATACAATATTCACATTGCATACCTATTGAAGACAAATGGCCGCAGGTAAAAAAGACACTAACGTAATAAAAAAATCGGAAAAGACTGAATTCACCATAACACTATGTGAAAAAAATTATGTGAAGAAGAGAGAAGATTTATTAAGAACTTGGATACTTTGACGGAGAAATTGAGTCTTATTTATAAAAATTACGGGAGAGATGAGCAGAAGGATAATTGATGCGTCCCTTAATGATGATAAAACTGGCGTGGCCTTCTTCGACCCTCAAACCAATACAAATGTAAAACTTACCATAAGTTCTAAGATATCAGTTATACACGCGGAATTGTTTGCTTTAGCTGAGGCTCTGTCATACATTCAGACTATTCACGTCGATAATGTTGTAGTACTGACAGACTCTAAAAGTGCATTACAACATTTGGCTCGGTGTACCTCGTCTATATGAGGAATACCGATAGCCTATACTATCTTAGATATCTTATGTAAGCTTCGAAACAGTAAGAAAATAGTATTGTAATGGATCCCCTCGCACATTTGCATTTAAGGAAACGAGAGGGTAGACGCGTACGCAAAGCAGGCTTTTTGGACGGTATTTTGACCAATCCATAACCAAAACAAACTTCTCCGATCTTATCTACGTGGTGAAAAGGCGCGTTAAAGAACTGTGGGCCGAATATTTCGATATGTCAACGCCAACTTTTAGTCCGATTTTGGCATTAGATAATATTTTTAATCTGTATTTTTTTACTATTTTTTTATTGTTTATGTTTTGTTTATGTATATAAACCGAAACAATAAAATAACGGACACTCCGCAACCAAAATTCAAGCCTTTTTCTTATAACGTACCTGGAACTTTCATCTTCATCATTGATAACTGTAAGTTAAGTCTTCAGGAGATAATTTTAGCTGTAAGACTTCGCTTTGGCCACATTACATGGAACAGATTTGATTATATGATTAAAAAAGTGCCCTCGCCAAATTGTCCTGACTGTGGAGCGACAGAGGATGTCTTCCACGTCCTAATGGAATGTGTCCGGAGTGACAATAAGAATACAGTTTGCTGAAATAAATATCATTTTAGGAGATCCCACTAGTGTTAAGACAAAGCAACTGTATAAATTAAATAGAAATAATTTAGATAAGCGTAAAAATTTAAATAGTTAGAATAAGTGTTTATGTGTAAGTTTATGTAGCCTAATAAAAGTCACTTTAGTAACTCAGCTCTTTAAATCAGAATAAAAAAAACCTTCCAAACATTATTTGTGTAGTGTAGAAGAAAGACCCGTAACGCCGGACAGCACCTATCGCCGGACACTCGTACTATTTAAACGAGTACAAATCTATTCATAAACACGGTGGATTTGTAATCGTTTCTCAGTGTTGTTGAAGAGCACATCATCATCATCACAGCACGAAACGTGCTGTGATGATGATTAATAAAAGACTATTCTCATGTTGTTGTTGTTTTACCACAACTACAAATAGTATTTTTGTTTTTTCACGTCCTCCCAGCTTAATGGACAATATAAAATTTTAGACTTTGCTACTACAAGCAATATTATTTGTTTAATTGTTACCAAATAAGAAATCAGAACCAAAAATTTTCGGGATTTTTCCTTTTGTTCGTATGACCAGCCGAAACACCTTACCAATTGACATTACAAGATTACAGATCTTGCCACTTCGACTTTATTTGTTTTATTGTCATCAAAAAGAATTAAGTATCAAATATTTTCTTGATTTTTTCCGTCGTCTTCGTATGACCAGCCGAAACACCTTACCAATCGACATTACAAGATTACAGATCTTGCCACTTCGACATTATTTGTTTTATTGTCAACAAAAAGAATTAAGAATCAAATATTTTCGTAATTTTTTCCGTCGTCTTCGTGTGACCAGCCGAAACACCTTACCAATCCACATTACAAGATTACAGATCTTGCCACTTCGACATTATTTTTTTTATTGTCATCAAAAGGAGTTAAGAATCAAATATTTTCGTGATTTTGTCCGTCGTCTTCGTGTGACCAACCGAAACAACACCTTGCCAATCGACATTACCAGATTACAGATCTTGCCACTTCGACATTATTTGTTTTATTGTCATCAAAAAGAATTAAGAATCAAATATTTTTGTGATTTTTTCCGTCGTCTTCGTGTGACCAGCCGAAACACCTTACCAATCGACATTACAAGATTACAGATCTTGCCACTTCGACATTATTTGTTTTATTGTCATCAAAAAGAATTAAGAATCAAATATTTTCGTGATTTTTTCCGTCGTCTTCGTGTGACCAGCCGAAACACCTTACCAATTCACATTACAAGATTACAGATCTTGCCACTTCGACATTATTTGTTTTATTGTCATCAAAAAGAATTATTTCCGTCGTCTTCGTGTGACCAGCCTTTATACTTTCTTACCAATCGACCATAAATACTGTTAAAGCTATTCCACTTCAATATTATTCGGTTAATCACCATCAAATGAGAATGATGAACCAAATCATATTTTCGGTTTTTACCCTCACCTTCAACCTAAATACATTATTTTCCATCGACAATACATTCTCAGACTTTGCCACTTCAATAATATTTGGTTTATCATCATGTTATGGGAACGATAAACCAAATAGTATTTATGTGTTTTTGACTATTTTTTGGGACAACTATAAATTATAATATAGTGATAGGTCAACTAATCGCATAGCCGGCAATGAGCAATTCAAAGAGCCAAGGTGCTGGAATGACAACCCCACAACAAAAACCGTAGTGTAAGTCGACCTCCTAGAAGGATAACATTTGTGAAAAAAAAAACATTGGTTTTATTTATAACACCACGATTCAAGTGTTTTTTTAAACAGATACAGAGAACAATACCTCGGAGCACTTGCACGAATATAAAAGCTACACGATCAGGTGAGTGCCACGAGCGCCGCCATATTGACGTGGGCCGCTCTGCCAAAAGAACATGAACCTTACCCTCACTCCGCGGCGGCGCCACATGATATGGACGAAATAATTGATGGGAAAAATTACATTAATTTTTTGTGTTTAGGAGACAAGTCATATTTACAGCCGCATTTAAATTAGCTTCATAACGCAGCTGCCTTAAAAAATTATTAAGTTATCATCTAGAAAGGAATAAAACAACAACCATTTGACCTTTGTTTGTCATGGATACATCTTATACAGCATTTTTTTATTATCAGTGATGAGACAATCGCAGATGCAAGCGAATGCAACTTTTTAACCGACGAAAAAAAACGGAGGTTCTCAATTCGACACGTATATATTTTTTTTTATGTATGACCACGTATAACTTTTTACAGAGTTGTCCGATTTCATTCATCGTGTTAGGATCTGATGATGATATTCCTGGGAAAATTTAAGGAACTCTTCAAATTTTATAGGCAGCGATTTCGGTTTTTGTGTAAATATCGGTAGCTTTTTGACTACAAGTGCCGTATAATATACTATGACAGTATAGTACGAGTATCTTACGTGGCGATAAATCACTAAAAAGAAATAAAATTTTTTAACAAAAATAGATCAGACTCAAAACGCACTGAAAAGTAAAAAATAACTGTCATTTAGTTGCTTTTATGTACTTAAGCATATCTATGAAGTCGGTGCCAGCAAGTTTAAGGAACATTTATTTAACGTAGTAAAACAGTTTGTGGATTCTAGGTAATGTCCTTAAAATTGAAACCTTGGCTGGCACCGACTCCTAGATATGCTTAAGTAAATTAAAACAACTAAATGACACAGTTATTTTTTACTTTTTAGTGTGTTTTCAGTCGGTTCTATTTTTTGTTAAAAAAATTGCTTACGATTAATAATTTCACACCCCTTTAGGTTACACAACATCGTACCGGAACGTTTAACCTCTTGGCAATACGATTATACAAAGATTTATTTATCAAAATATATTTTAAAATATTAATTAATTTAAATATGAAACTGCTAAGATCAATAAATAACACACAATATGTTGCTGTAAGACTATTAATTTTAATGACATTGTTGACAGAACAGCAAAATTCTTAAAATTTTTTTTTTTTTTGCAAGCCAGTTAGGATATATGTTATTAAAAAGGATTTTATATCGGCGGTAAAGATATACTTACAGATTTATAATACAATATATTTACACATTAACATTATGAAGTAAGTATGTACATTGATTAGGGCCCAGCTGAAAATCAGTGTTGCATGTTTTTTTTTAAGAGCATGCATCGCAGGGTATTGTCCTGGCGACTAATAAACAAGTTGTGATGTGTGGCATAATTGCATTAATATAGATGTTTCTTTCTTATTTCTATCTACATAATTTTTATTATTAAAATACAAAATAAAGACAAAATTGTTATTGACGTGACAACGTCTTATCGCGTTGTGAAAGAGGGCTACACGGAAAAAAATGACGAAAAGTTGTCACGACACTTTTTGATCAAAGGATCTTGCCGTCGCCTTTGATGTGTGTGCGCGTGAGCGGCGAGGGGCACCCGCCTTTGCTTTCGCGCTCTCGTGGCGCCCTCTGGTGTTTCGTGTAAACAATAAATATTATTATTTTAAAAAAAATAAAATATTTATTAAATTAATTCACTAATTAATCGAAAGGAACTTCGTTTTTAATTTAAATTAATATTTCTAAAAATATACTTAAACTAAAATAACCATCCGAATGCTAACCTCTCAACTTTTTCTATCTACATAATTTTTATTATTAAAATACAAAATAAAGACAAAATTGTTATTTTTAACATCAACAGATTTAAATTAAAGACGCGGTTATAGTAACATTAAAAACATTGTGCGTTCAAATTACAAATATTGTATATAAGCATCATAATCACTAAATAACTATAACTTGTTTGTTGATCCTGTTGTTAGCTTATGTGGATCATGAGGTCCCAGGTTCGAGTTCTGTAAGATATTGTGTTGACAAAAAGATATACGGTTGCCCAATAGCACGCAATCGAATGATAATAAAAATACTAATATTATAAAAGCCAAATTTTGTAAAAATAGATAGATAACCAATATTTTTATCGACTACAAATTGGCCCTTGACTGCTATCACACCTGATGTTAAGTGATGACGCAATCTAGATGGAAGCGGGCTAACTTGTTGAGTAGGATGAAATCCACACCCTTTCCGGTTTCTACCCGACATCGTACCGGAACGCTAAATCGCTTGGCAATACGTCTTTGTCAGTGGGTGGTAACTAGCCACAGCGAAAGCCTCAATCAAATCAATCAATTCGCCCCGCCGGGAATCGAACCCAGGACCTCCGTCTTATAAATCCACCGCGCATACCACTGCGCCACGGAGGTCGTCAAATTTTGATGAAACTTCACAATAATATAGCTTACATACCAGAATAACACATAGCCCACATTTTACCACGGGAACTACAACCACGCGATTGAAACTGCGGGCGTCCTCTAGTGGGCTATTCTGATTTCCTCACTATTGGGCGACGATGTTTTATCTCTACACGAAATGTATCTTTGTTTGCATCTTATGCCTAATGGGCCAATATATGAAATATTTGATTCCGGTCGTCTCATAGCCATCATTACAGAACCAAAAAATCTATACCACAATTAGAGCAGTGTGGTAGGTCTAAGCTCTATTTTGTTCGCGTTCAACGACAGCAACCTATTTTTTTTATTTTTCAAAATATTTAATCTTTATCTACATCACGATTATTAATTATTATTACACAAACAACATTAAAAAAAACAAAAACATAGACGACTTAGATTACAATATCAATGACACGTATTACTATAGTTCATTCGGGATAAGAATGCAGTGAGTGATCTCGAATAATCAAATCGCGCGTCGCATTCGAAGCCTTTACATGCCTCCAACTGGTCACTGTGAATTTGACCTGGTTTTGAAAATATTTGATTGTTTAGTGGACCGGCGCTCACTGCATTCTTACGAACGGACTATAAGCGCTGAAGTAATGTTAAATTAAACATAATTATTTATATATCACAAAGTCACATTTTTTGATATTTTTTGATAATTTTTTTTAGTTTTCATAACGCATTTACATATTACATTACTAATAATATTTATTATGTTTTTATTTGTATTATTTACAGAAATATGACACAATCTTATCTTAATGGAAGCTAGTAAATGTTATATACTCTGAATATACGCACGTACAACTATTTTTGGAACGAAGTTCCTTATCGCGCGTTGTGAAAGGGGGCTAGACGGAAAAAATTCGTACGAAAAGTTGTCACGACACTTTTTGATCAAAGGATCTTGCCGCCGCCTTTGATGTGTGTGCGCGTGAGCGGCGGGGGCGCCCGCGCTGTATGCTGTCTCGCGCTCTCGTGGCGCCCTCTGGTGTTTCGGTGTACAACAACAAATATTATTATTACTTAAAAAAAATAAAATTTTATTACAATTCCTTCACTAATTAATCGAAAGGAACTTCGTTCCATCCGGGTGTCCCTTGACACCTCTCAACTTTTTTCTTTTTATAAATATAGCGAGCAAACAAGCAGGCGGATCACCTGATTTTAAGTGACTACCGCCGCCCATGAACAACTGCGACACCAGAGGCGCCACTGATGCGTTGCCGGCCTATGAGATGTTTATTTACTCTCCCCTTGAAAATCCCCAAATTGTAACACGGAAATACCGAGTATGGAAGCTCGTTCAATATCTTAAAAGTGCGTGGCAGAAAAGACCTAGTATAGCGGATGGTACTGTACCAGGCATCCAAATGGTGAGGATGAAATGAGATGGTCCAAAATTGTATGGAGCACAGACTCACTTTCTGTACATGATATTAGTACAAAATTATGATTCTTTTTTATCAACTACAACTTGGCCCTTGACTGCTATCACACCTGATGTTAAGTGATGATACAATCTAAGATGGAAGCGGACTAACTTGTTAGGAGAGGGACGAAAATCCACACCCCTTTCGATTTCTACACGACATCGTACCGGTACGCTAAATCGAATCGTACCGGTACGATACGTCTTTGTCGGTAGGGTGGTAACTAGCCACGGCGAAAGCCTCCCACCAGCCAGACCAAGACAAATTAAGGAAAATCTCAATCTGCTCCGCCGGGAATCGAACCCAGGAAATCCGTCTTATAAATCCACCGCGCATACCACTGCGCCACGGAGGTCGTCAAAATACCTACGAAGTCGATAAAGGGTCAAATTAAGTTAAAAGTATTATTTCATAATTTTAACAGGTTAAGTTTATACATATCACGAGGTTATCTTTTACAATTGTGACTAACTAAAGGTTACAGTTTAACTTATAATAGAAGCGAAACCTGGTTTTTGGTGATACCTTTTTACACTTCTGACTATAACTATAAATATACAACTATGTACAAACTTATGAAAATATATTATAACAGAAGCGAAATCTCATGTCTGATACTTCTAGAGGTAAATATTTTCAACCGACTTCCAAAAAAATGGTTTTTAAGCTATTGCATAGCTTCTATCGCGGGCCTTGAGCGTGGAGACCGAATCCAGAAATACCGTAACGAAAAAACCTAACACCCCTGAATATCATAATATCAAAAGCACAATTTCGGCACCGACGTCATCGGGACCGTGGCCTAGCGGTAAGGCGCTCTAAGTGCCCGGATTGCCAGAGAGACGCGGGTGCGAATCCCGTCGGTTCCGCAATTTTTTTTTTTCAAGCGTAATATTTCAAAAAGTCATTTTTTTATCATATCACACTTAATAAAAAATTTTATTTAGCTGAAAGTAGTTATGGTACAACATATAGCTTAAAAATAGACTAAAAAACTAAAGATAAATCTAAAACATCATTAAAATAAAGCTAAATTAAATGACTAATACATATTTTACATCTAAGGTAAAAAGGTTACTGCCTCAGCATGTTGCTGCAATGTTCGCCACTGCAGCGCTGGTTTTCAGGCATAACTTTAGGTGGCGTCACATGACACGATAGGGACAGTTTGAAATAAGAAATTACAAAGTACTTAAGCAAAAAAGGGAAAAGAAAAAAAAAAGAAAGCATAACTGATTACATAGACTACAAAACATAAAACATATAATAAACATAAATAACTACATCATTTGGTTCCCTAACTTTACTATTATTATTGAACAATTAGAGATATCAAGCCCTAGTTTCTTTTTTTATTTTGTTTTCGGCCTTTATTGGAAAATTTTTTGTTGTTCCAAGAAGTGGCTTTTTATGTTTTTCTTGAATGAAAAAGCAGACTTTAGTGTACGTAGCGGGGGAGGAAGATCGTTCCATATTTTACAGGCCGAAAACTTAAAGGAACCCCGAAACGATGCACTTCTGTGTTGCGGCATTGAAATACGAGGGGCTCCTTTTGCCTCGTATTTTTTACTCTCATGGGCCCACTGTATCTTTAAACGCAAATAGGCTGGTTTTCCTGTGACTATTACTCCAAATAGCAGTGTAGCTAAATGAAGTTTGCGGCGCGATTCCATGTTAAGCGTATTTGCGTTATTAATAAATGGACTGACATGAGAGCGAGGTGGTATAACGAAACAGAATCTGGCACACGCATTTTGGACCCTCTGAATTAGTTTAGCTGACCTTGCTAGGAGGCATGGCCCGTAAACCGTGTCCGCGTAGTTTAATTTAGAAACTATCAACGCTTCACATAGTCGAATCCTAACATCGGTGCTAAGGTAAGGACGCATCTTATATAAAACTTTTAACCTATAGAAGCAATTTCGGACAACGTTTTTAATATGTGTCTCAAAATTTAAAATTGCGTCGAAAATTAACTCTAAATTTCGCGCTTCATAAACTCGGTCTACCGTCTCAGTCTCCAAGTGCCACACGTCTTTTTTTGTAAGCTTAATACTTTAGAAAAAGTTTTTCACCCTTGGTTGGAACCGACTTCATAGACATGTTTAAAAAAATTGAAGTAAGCTTAAAAAGACAAATTAACGCAATTATTTATTTAAACAAATGTTTACTAAAAAGACAAAAGTAACCTAATAATTTTCTTGTACACTATGTACAAACTTATGCAGCCATCTTAGGAAGTCAATTGATATCATATTTAATAGATACTTCTATACTTCTATGATTCGTCATTTGTCCATTCCATTCAACTTTGTCGTTTTTGTAATAAAATATCGTGAAAAACTTCGAGACAAAAATTATTGCCTAAAACTATATAATGAAAACCACTTAGGTCAGAGAAGTTGGAAGGTGTGATAAAGTAACGTAAAAGGTCCCTCATATGAAGCCATTTTAAGTCAGAAGTAATTATACACCCCGGTACCTCCCAAGTTTACACTTTGAAGAGTAAAAGAAATTAAAATTTAATATTTTACACTTCTAACTGATAACATACAACTATGTATAAATTTATCAACGTCAGAAGATCCTATAAACTCTTTGAATATAATATGACACCCCAGCACCTCCCAATTTTTAAATTTTACACTTCTAACCGATAAGTTACAACTATGTACAAACTTTAGAGGCTTTTTTAGAAGTCAGAAGCTATTTTAGAAGTCAGAAGATACTATAAACTCTTTGAATATAATATGACACCCCGATACATCCAAGTTTAATATTTTACACTTCTAACTGATAAGTTACAACTATGTACCAACTTTAGAGGCTTTTTTAGAAGTCAGAAGCCATATTTAGAAGTCAGGAGATACTATAAACTCTTTGAATATAATATGACACCCCGGCACCTCCCAAGTTTAATATTTTACACTTCTAACTGATAAGTTACAACTATGTACAAACTTTAGAGGCTTTTTTAGAAGTCAGAAGCCATATTTAGAAGTCAGAAGATACTATAAACTCTTTGAATATAATATGACACCCCGGCACCTCCCAAGTTTAATATTTTACACTTCTAACTGATAAGTTACAACTATGTACAAACTTTAGAGGCTTTTTTAGAAGTCAGAAGCCATATTTAGAAGTCAGAAGATACTATAAACTCTTTGAATATAATATGACACCCCGGCACCTCCCAAGTTTAATATTTTACACTTCTAACTGATAAGTTACAACTATGTACAAATTTCTGATGCCATATTTAGAAGCCAGAAGATACTATAAACTCTTTGAATATAATATGACACCCCGGCACCTCCCAAGTTTAATATTTTACACTTCTAACCGATAAGTTACAACTATGTACAAATTTTTGAGGCCTTTTTATTTTAGAAGTCAGAAGATACTATAAACTCTTTGAATATCATACGAGTGCCTGGTAGCGACTAAGTTTAATTACAATTGGCGGCCAAGTGGCACAATGGGTAGTGACTCTGCTTCTATGTCCTAGGCTGTAGGTTCGATTCCCACCTCTGAAAAATGTTTGTGTGATGAGCATAGATATTTTTCAGAGTCTGGTTTTATCTATATATTATAAGCATTTATGATTATATATAAAAATATTCTTCAGTCATCATAATACCCCTAACACAACCTACTTAGGCTTTCAACTTCACACAGGAAGTAAAATAAATAACTTTATGTAACAACACACTTAATATTGTAAAATTGATAATATTATAAAAAGAGCAACTGTTGAGTTTCTTGCCGGCTCTTCTCAACAGGGCCTGCCTTCCGAGCCGGTGGTAGAGTCACTACAAATAGTCCAATTTGACGTTTCAAAAGTGCTTGTAATAAGCCTACTTGAAATAAATGATTTTGAATTTGAATTTTGAATTTACTTAGCTTATTTTGGCTATATAGTAATGTGTGTAATTGTCCTATAGTATTTATTTTATTATATACAAAATTATGAAGCAATTTTTATTAGATAGTGTTTATCACATATATCATCTTTAAATTGATCAGCTCATTGTGATATGATGATGACTTTACGAATAAACCAAATACTTCTATGATTCGTCAATTCTTCAAAGGTTCAGGTAATTTTTACACTTCTAAACTTGGTACTTGACTGCCTCGTTGGTCTAGTGGTTAGCCTATGTGGCTTCGATCACGAGGTCCTGAGTTCGATTCCTGGGTCGGGTCATGGAATAATTCTGAGCTTTTTCATTCTTCTATGAAATGTTCAGTATATTCCAAGCCCGGAGTCGGGAAGTTGGAGGTGTTACACCCCCGTGCCTCGGAGAGCACGTTAAGCAGTCGGTTCCGGTCACTACCATCAACAGCTGATAGTGATCGTTAATAAATGAAACATTATCACCCTAAGCCCGCCAACCCGCATTGGAGCAGCGTGGTGGGTGTACGCTCCATATCCCCTCTCCTATAAGGAGGGAGGCCTGGCCCTGTAGTGGGCCGTTAATGGGCTGATAATGATGATGATAATGAAGCTTGGTACATACTTCTGAGATTCGTCAATTCCTCTCAATGTCGTCAAACCTGAACCGTGTCACTATCAAGTCTTTGAATATATAAGTACCTTTCAAATTAAAATAAATTGAGAAATATTACAATTTAAACTACCGCGAGTATTTTCGATATTATGAACAAGCGAGCTTATGACTAAGGACCCCGTATGAGTTCGAAACTATACTAAAGCCAAACTCGATTGAGAATGCTTGTCAACAAACAAATTAAAAATGAAGGTAGAAATCATTTTACACCTATTTTTTTAAATTAACTAATTAATGACGAATTCAGGACAATAAATTAGATTAGTAAGCCTCAAAGTAATTATAATATTCAATATCTTTTAAATAAGATTTTTTAAAATAACGAAACATAATTTTAAATTTATTAGGCAAAAAATGTGTTGCATTTTCTACCTTCATTTTAAATTTGTTTGTTGACAAGCATTCTCAATCGAGTTTGGCTGTAGTCTAGTCGGGAATACTCCGACAACAATGAAGTGAGTTTCAGGCGTTTTATTTGAATCTAAAGCGATTAAGAAACCTAAATTTTATAGCTTTATTCTTTTTTATTTATATCTAAGAATAAACATAATATGGAAAATTGCGGAACCGACGTGATTCGGACCCGCGTCTCTCTGGCAATCCGGGCACTTAGAGCGCCTTACCGCTAGGCCACGGTCCCGATGACGTCGGTGCCGATATTATTGAATATTATGTTTTTGATATCCAGGTATACGGCCTGTAACGCCATCTTTTAGCGCGAACTTAAGATGTTACAATACCATTGAAGGCCATCAAGAGCATATAGTCTAAGATCCGAACTAAGATCGACCTTCACCGAACTGATAATAGAATGAAATATATTTCATGACAAATTTAGTATATTAGAAAATACATTGAAAATAGGTTGCCTAAAAAAATCCTGGACAGACTATTTTTTATTATTTTTTAAAAATAATTTTTATACTCTAGTAAACAGTGAGCGTTATTTTGAAGCAACTTATGTCGTGAGTTGTAAAAAAAATAATAAATTCAATTGTCAATATAAATATATATATAAATTTTGATAAATATTTATTGATTTAGCTGAGTTTATATGGTGTCATATTATATTTAATATATATGATTTATATTTATTGAATTTATTATTTTTTTACAACTCAGAAATAAGTTGCTTCAAAATAACGCTCACTGTTTACTAGAATATAAAAATTATTTTTTAAAAATAATAAAAAATAGTCTGTCCAGGATTTTTTTAGGCAACCTATTTTCAATATATTTTCTAATATACTAAATTTGTCATGAAATATATTTCATCCTATTATCAGTTCGGTGAAGGTCGATCTTAGTTCGGATCTTAGACTAATAATATTCAACGATTTCGGTATCGACGTCATCGGGATCGTAGCCTAGCGGTAAGGCGCTCTAAGTGCCTGGATTGGCAGAGACGCGGGTTCGAATCCCGTCGGTTCCAAAAATTTTGATATTATGTTTATTCTTTTATAGCTTTGTTGTAACACAAAGTCAAACCGTCATTCAGTAATAGATATTACACTAATAGTTTATAGTTTGAAACCCCTGAGGTTCTTGAGCCTCCGCTCCAGCTCGTCAAGGTTGTCGTCTCGGGGCCAGGGGTCAGGTTTCTTGCGTTCACCGCCGGGGGCCATTTGGAAGTTGCTGCTCGACGCCTTCCCTGGGCTTTCCGAACTGGAACACATTTTTTTTGGGTTTAAGTTTTAATGCTTTTATTAACAGCATTAATTGTCTTTTGATGTACACAAACTATATCCGTTTTGTGTTACACACACCGCTTCAGTGGTAATTTTAGTTCGTTCGCGTAAAGAATGCAGTGAGCGTTCAAACCAATCAAATATTTTCAAATTACAAGGTTAAGTTCACAGTGACCAGTTGAAGGCATAGCGTCGAACGCGACGCGATTTTATTGGTTAGGGAGCGGGGTTTGGCCGGAGAACAATAATGACTCTCTGCATTCTTAACGCGAACGAACTGTAGCCAACAGGTAGACCTGGATCAATTAAGGAAATCTCAATCGACCCAGCCGGGAATCGACCCCAGGACCTTGTCTTATATCATCATCATCATTACCAGCCTGTAGACGTCCACTGTTGGACATAGGCCTTTTTTAGGGACTTCCAAACACAACGATCCCGAGCCGCCTGTTGCCAGCGGCTCAGCGACACGTTTGATGTCGTCAGTCCACCTGGTGGGGGGTCGACCAACGCTGCGCTTTCCGGTGCGGGGTCGCCAATCTCCATCAGCTGTTCGAACTGCGCCCCGCCCATTGCCACTTCAGTTCTGCGACTCGCTGAGCTATGTCGGTTCCTTTGGTTCTTCTGCGGATCTCCTCATTTCTGATTGGATCACGCAGAGATACTCCGAGCATTGCTCGCCCCATCGCCCGCTGAGTGACTGAGCCTTCTTATGAAGCCCGCAGTCTTATATGTATATATAAAATCCACGAGTATCGCTGTGTCACAGATATTATATAGATGGATGAAAACAGTATTAATAACTTTAATTAATATATACCTGCTATATTCCGTGCTGGGGGTCAGATTGTCGCCATCTTTGCTGTTGAACAGCCATATCCCGTTGGCAGCCTTGTGGTCTCGAACCTGGAACTCTGCGTTGTAGTGTTGCGGGGGTGTTGAGAAGTCCACATCTAGGGGTTGACCTGGAGACGAGGTCGAATAACATAGATTATAGTCCGACATTTTTGTTCGTTGCTTTCCAAAATCATTCTTAATCTTAACCGACTTAAAAGATTAGAATAATAAAGACCATGTATTCAAAGTGAATAATTATTTCGACCTTACTAATGAACTAACTAAAAATAGCTATGTGGTTAGTTTATACGCGGTAGAAGTGGGTGCGAGGGGTATACCAGCGAAGTCTCTCTACAACCTGCTAAAAGACCTTGGCCTTACTAGAAGTGCAGTAAGCTCCATATTGGAACGAGTGTCCAAAGCTGCTCTAGTAGGGTCCTTCCGAATTTGGCTGTGCAGGGAGAATATCTTGAACAGAGGAGGCGAGTGTTGACGCGCGTCACTAAGGGGTACTCTTTAAACCTACACCCGTGTCACAAGTCGCGATGGACCCCCACCCGCACGGTGGATCCATGGAATGCTAAGATATTCGTCTCTCTACTGAATCAGTGATCACATTACCTGGATGCAGCCTGTTGTCCTGGCGCAGTTCTCCATAGTTCTCCGCCAGTCTGTTGCCCCAAGTGTCCGACACACTCTTGTTGGTGCTGGGGTCCCACTGTTGGCTCTTCTCCTTGTTCTTTGGCTTGGACTGTGATGGCATATCTGTTTAACATATCCATTATTGAATAGAAGCAGTCACTACTTTATGGAAGTTTTGGAACGAAGTTCCTTATCGCGCGGTGAAAAGGGGCTAGACGGAAAAAAATCGTACGAAAAGTTGTCACGACACTTTTTGATCAAAGGATCTTGCCGCCGCCTTTGATGTGTGTGCGCGTGAGCGGCGGGGGGCGCCCGCGCTGTATGCTGTCTCGCGCTCTCGTGGCGCCCTCTGGTGTTTCGGTGTACAACAACAAATATTATTATTACTTAAAAAAAATAAAATTTTATTACAATTCCTTCACTAATTAATCGAAAGGAACTTCGTTCCATCCGGGTGTCCCTTGACACCTCTCAACTTTTTTTATACAGAGACTATTTAACCATAGGGTTATTTTTCACCAAACAAACGATACTAAATTTGATTCCCGGCTGGGCCAATGAGATTTTCTTGCCATGTCTGGGACGCCTGCCCGGTGGCTAGTTGTGTAAAATACGTACGCCAAGCGATTTGGCGTACCATTACGATGTTGCGTATAAACCGAAAGGGATGTTGATTTTCATCCTACATCCATCCGTACCCACTTCCATTTCAGATTGCATCACCACTTACGACCAGGTGTGACACGCACAACGATTACCAACATGGCCAAGTGCGGAAAAACCCGGGAAGAAGACCAAGTGTAAGTGCAGTCGAAGGCTAACTTGGAGTAAATAATAAAAAAAACAACGTCTAACCTTCAGCCGCTTCAGCCACGGCCACCTTCCTGGCTGAGCCGCTCTCATCAGCTCCAAGCTTGTCCAGCTCAGCCAACATTTGCTCCTCTCCGTCAAATACAAAATCATCAGTTTTCCTTCTGGGCTTCTTTGGGGTGTCACTTGGTGGGGATGGAAGTGGGGCTGAAATAATACAATATTATCATAATTAAATACATTTTTGTTAAACATTGTACGATATTACAGTACATTAACATCTACAATATATATTTATGGCAAGCTGATGTGTAAACCTTTTAATAGTCTATTTCACTTTTGAGTCTACCTTTCATAATAAACAAAATAATTTACAATCCGACACGCAGATCTAGAGATAAGATAAGCCCGTTTAAACAAACGAACAAACTTTTTCGTATATTATATAAATATTTGTCTGCCATGCCAAATAAATTGAAACAAAAGATCAAAGATCGAATTATAAAAAAATATCAGTACCAAAATGTTGATCCCTATTCAATACGTATAACATAACACGGAGGAGGTCAACTTCATTTGGACGATATAGCGGCATTATAGCGACATTGTTATGTTTCTTGGAACGAAGTTCCTTATCGCGCGTTGTGAAATGGGGCTAGACGGAAAAAATTCGTACGAAAAGTTGTCACGACACTTTTTGATCAAAGGAGGGGGGCCGTGAGCGGCGGGGGGCGCCCGCGCTGTATGCTGTCTCGCGCTCTCGTGGCGCCCTCTGGTGTTTCGGTGTACAACAACAAATATTATTATTACTTTAAAAAAATAAAATTTTATTACAATTCCTTCACTAATTAATCGAAAGGAACTTCGTTCCATCCGGGTGTCCCTTGACACCTCTCAACTTTTTTTGGAGTTTTTGTAACATCTCCGAAACTATATAACAAATTAACATACTGTAAAAAGCAAATTGTATCTCTGTAATATTAAATAATTTATTTTGATAAGGACTTAAGGTTAGTTTTATAAATAATGACGTAAACGTAAGCATATGAATCAAATGATTTTTTAGAACACAAAAAGCCAAAATATAAAAGATAGATATATGCTATCGCGGACTAAAGATAAAAAAGATGAGAGATGATTAAGATGCATAAAGTTTTCATACAATGTTTTCAATTATATCCAATAGCTAAGGCAGCGTACGCGCATAAAGCTAAATTTAATAAATTTTACGGTTCGACTTGCGACAATAACTGTGATAACTCGGGTAATATATACAATACAAATATAAAATATAACACTCACCGATAACGTAGCATTCTACTGGTGAAAGAATTTTTAAAATCGGATCAGTAGTTCCGAAGATTAGCCCCGACAGAACTTTACAAACTTTACCTCTTTAGTATAGATAAGGCATGTTTTTAATATGCCCAATACTCTCCAATTTGTCAGACTGAGGCAAGCTAACACGGCTAAGGCAAGCCTCACTATATTTTTTTTATCGACTACAAGTTGGCCCTTGACTGCTATCACATCTGATGTTAAGTGATGATGCAGTCTAAGATGGAAGCGGGCTAACTTGTGTAACGTACGGTTTCTACACGACATCGTACCGGAACGCTAAATCGCTGAGCGGTGCGTATTTCTCGGTAGGGTGGTAACTAGCCACGGCGAAAGCCTCCCTCCAGCCAGAATCGAATTCAGGACCTCCGCCATATAAATCCACAGTGCATACCACTGCGCCACGGAGGTCGTCAAATATTTTAATAATACCGTGCAAATATAGCTACAAGCCAATATTAAACTTCTCACCAGCTCGACTCCTCTCCTCCTTGCCCGGAGTGCCGCCCGTGTTGCCGGGGCCAGAGAGCAGCTCGTTCAGCTCCTGCTCCAGCTCCGCCGTGTCCAGGTCGTCCAGGTTACCACCCAATGCCTTCTCTACTTCATTGTAACTGTCCATTACCTGCATATTGATGTATTCATTTTAATTTCTGAAATTCTGTTTTGTGATATTTTAACACAAAGTAGCCATGTCCTTTCTCAGGCACTAGCCTGTCTCTGTGCTAAATTTCATTTCGATTGATTCAGTAATTCAGGCGTCATTAAGTGACAAACAAACAGTTACTTTCCCATTTATAATATTAGTATAGATTTTTAAATAGCAGACGCCTGCAGTATGCAACCTCTCAAGAACATAGACAAATAAAATTGTATGTGAACCTTTTAAAATAAAAGAATGGACTGAAGCTATTTTGATAAAATTTTGTATGAAAGTAGATCTGCCTCGTTAGTCTAGTGGTCAGTTTATCTGGCTTCTTCTCAGTACATTCTAAGCCCGGAGTCGGGAAGTTGGTGGTGTTACACCCCCGTGCCTCGGAGAGCACGTTAAGCCGTCGGTCCCGGTCACTGTCACCAACATCTGATAGTGATGGTTAATAAATGAAACATTATCACCCTAAGCCCGCCAACCCGCATTGGAGCAGCGTGGTGGGTGTACGCTCCATATCCCCTCTCCTATAAGGAGGATGGCCTGGCCCTGTAGAGGGCCGTTAATAGGCTTATAATGATGATGATAACGATGGAGTTAGACACCCCTTTTTTTTGACGTGACAACGTCTTATAATTCGATAGAGCCAGCTGCACGCACGAAAAAACATGACGTCATGCGTCGTTACCTCGCTTTGAGGCGTTCCATGTAAGGCTTGAAGTGCAAGCGAGAGCGCGGAACGAGCGACAAAGAAGCACAATCGGCCTTTGCGTTCGACATGCGTCTATTAAATATATTAATTTTAAATTAAAAATTAATATATTTATAAATTAATATTTATAAAAATATACTTAAATTAAAAATTTTAATAACCAATTAAATGCTACCATTCCATCAGTATTTTCTTAAGACGATATCACGTTCAACTATGGTCAGTAAACCGACTTTACAGACAACCAATTTTTTTTTTTCGTGGGGAAATCCTCATGGATACCCTCTCGCTACGGGGAGGCGAGAAGGTTATGTCGGACTCGTACCAACTAAAACCCCACTGTGTTCCTACTCATCGCGTGAAAATTGGACCACGGGAACGAAAAGCCGCTTCCGAGATCCAACAGTGACGCCCAGCAGGGCCGATCCTCCTTAAATTTGCAAGTCTACTTATAGGCACATCTGGAACACAGGGAGTGCCATTCAGCCCGAGGATTTATCTCCAATGGGTGACAAATTCCCCTTATTTATCACCCGGGGAGTTAGACACCCTAGATTAACACATAGCATACTTATCCCGAAATTTTTACGGGAACGGGAAAACCGTCTACTACTACTAACCGTCTAAACTACTCGCGTGAAACCGTCGTCTAATTATTACACATGTTACTAACCTCTTTCAAGTTATCCATGGTGTCGTAAACAGAGTCTTCCTCTAAGCCGCCATCTTTCATAGTGGTCTTCATGGCCTGTGCACTTGTTCTGCAACAAAAATAAAATGATTATTGCCATCGTCAGCCAAAAAAGGGGATCATCCAAAACATACCAAAATGTCAAAGTGCCGGCCAAAGAAAAAAAAAGTAGTTATTGAACAATTTTCATTAAGGCAGCAATGCTGTGAAACCTTTACTTTCGGTGATATTGAAGATTAAAAGTGCAGAATTTTTCAGAATGTTTTGTTCTTAAACAGATAGGCGTTGTTATTATAAACATTTTTACTGAAACAGCAATGTTGTGAAACCGTTAGCTTCGCTGATATTGAATTTTAAACGTTAAATGGTAATATAGTTTTTAAATAGATAGATTTAGTTATTCTAAACATTATTCATTAAGGCAGCAATGCTGTGAAACATTTACTTTCGGTGATATTGAAGATTAAAAGAGCAGAATTTTTCAGAATGTTTTGATCTTAAACAGATAGGCGTTGTTATTATAAACATTTTTACTGTGACAGCAATGCTGTGAAACCGTTACTTTCGCTGATATTGAATTTTAAACGTTAAATGATAATATAGTTTTTAAATAGATAGATTTAGTTATTCTAAACATTATTCATTAAGGCAGCAATGCTGTGAAACATTTACTTTCGGTGATATTGAAGGTTAAAGTGCAGAATTTTTCCGAGAATTTTGTTTTTAAATTGATAGGCGTTGTTATTATAAACATTTTTTACTGTGACAGCAATGCTGTGAAACCGTTAGTTTCGCTGATATTGAATTTTAAACGTTAAATGATAATATAGTTTTTAAATAGATAAATTTAGTTATTCTAAACATTATTCATTAAGGCAGCAATGCTGTGAAACATTTACTTTCGGTGATATTGAAGGTTAAAGTGCAGAATTTTTCCCAGGATTTTGTTTTTAAACAGATAGGCGTTGTTACTATAAACATTTTTTACTGTGACAGCAATGCTGTGAAACCGTTATTAAGTAAGTACCATAAGGTAACCGTAAATCAGTAGGTTACCCACAACAGGATTCCCTGTGTGGGACTCACTTGGCCAGTGGAATACCACCGCTGACCATAGGTTTCACGCTTAAAGGAAGTATCCTATAGAGATGATTACTAAATAGTGTGCATAAGAGAGCAGCCATCTTTTTTTTGTTTTTATTAATTACAAGTTGTCCCTTGACTGCAATCACACCCGATCGTAAGTGATGATGCAATCTAAAACGGAAGTAGGTGACTTGTCAGGAGTGGGATGAAATCCAACCCCTTTCGGTTTCTACACGACATAGTACCGAAACGCTAAATCGCTTGGCGATACGTCTTTGTCGGTAGGGCTCTGCTCCTGATTGGACTATATTAATGGACACGTATGAAAAGCACTATAAAATCCCGGAAGACTTAGCTATTACGACATCTAGACCGGACATATTTCTTTTTTCCAAAAAAATCAAACGTATAGTACTTGTTGAGCTTACAGTGCCGTGGGAAACAAACATCCCTAAAGACCATGTATTCAAAGTGAATAAATATTATGACCTTACTAATGAACTAACCAAAAATGGCTATGTGGTTAGTTTATACGCGGTAGAAGTGGGTGCGAGGGGTATACCAGCGAAGTCTCTCTACAACCTGCTAAAAGACCTTGGCCTTACTAGAAGTGCAGTAAGCTCCATATTGGAACAAGTGTCCAAGGCTGCTCTAGTAGGGTCCTTCTGAATTTGGCTGAATAACTTGAACAGAGGAGGTGAGTGTTGACGCGCGTCACTAAGGGTACCCTTAAACCTACACCCGTGTCACAAGTCTCGGGCTCTGTTCGGAGTTTTTCTCTCAGCCACGCGATGGACCCGCACCCGCACGGTGAATCCATCCAATGCTAAGATATTGGTCTCTCTAGCCACAACCGCAATCTCCCACTAACCAGACCTGGACCAATTTAGAAAATCATTGCATTTGCAATCATTTAGAAAATCAAAGTGGCATTAAAAATAACTAGTTATATACATTTTTCCTTGGATTTGGATGTTTTTTTTTATTGTTAGTTTTTGACAGGTCTCCAAGGCGCAGTGGTATGCGCGGTGGATTCATAAGACGGAGGTTGTGGGTTTGATTCCCGGTGATGAGGCAAACTGAGATTTTTCTTAATATGTCTTAGTCTTAGTGGGAGGCTTTCGCCGTGGCTAGTTCCCACTCTACCGACAAAGACGTACCGCTAAGCGATTTAGTTTTCCGGTACGATGTCGTGTAGAAACCGAGAGGAGTGTGGATTTCGTCCTACTCCTAACAAGTTAGCCCGCTTCCATCTTAGATTGCATCATCACTTAACATCAGGAGTGATAGCAGTCAAGGGCCACCTTGTAGTCGATTTGCTAGCAAATAATATAAATAAATCTGATTACCGGTATGTATCAACAACTGCAGTATTGAAGTCGGTGTTCTTGGCTTGCAACACAAGTTCCCGTACGTTCTCCAGAGCGGCCTCACATCTGTGCAGTCTCTGTTGAGCTTTCAGCTTCTTACGGAGGTGGTTCTTTGCCTGGACACAAGATATTACACCACATAATAAAACACAAAATACGCAGTCAACCTGTGTAAATATTGTGACCTTACTAATTAACTAACTAAAAATCGCTATGTGGTTAGTTTATACGTAGAAGTGGGTGCGAGAGGTATACCAGCGAAGTCTCTCTATAACCTGCTAAAAGACCTTGGCCTTCCTAGATGTGCAGTAAGCTCCATATTGGAACAAGTGTCCAAAGCTGCTCTAGTACGCTCCTTCCGAATGTGGCTGGGCAGGGAGAACAACTTGAACAAAGGAGGTGAGTGTTGACGCGCGTCATTAAGAGTACTCTTTTAAACCTACACCCGTGTCACAAGTCTCGGGCTCTGTTCGGAGTGTTTCTCTCAGCCACGCGATGGACCCCCACCCGCACGGTGAATCCATGGAATGCTAAGATATTAGTCTCTCTCTCTAAAACAGTCTTAGAACTGGGTTCAGGACACTCTCTATTAAAAAAACACCTCTCAATTCTAGGTATTGCCCTCAGCCTTCTATGCAGGGCATGTCTGGGAAACAACAAGACACCAATACACGTTATGTTACAAGTATGCTAAGTTGCAGAGAAGTATTGGAAAACGTGAAACATACATTGGCTCCAAAGCAAGCAAGAGGCAATCGGCGACCTGGGCGGCCTGCTAATGTAAGATGGATAATACTCACAGCTAGTTTGTTCCCCAGCTTCAGATCCGCCTTGGCCTCCAAGTCGGCGGTACCGACGTTGCGCGTGAGTCGCAACACTTCGCGCGACAGTCGCGTCTCAGTCATCAAATAACATGTATAGATAGATAATACTCACAGCTAGTTTGTTCCCCAGCTTCAGATCCGCCTTGGCCTCCAAGTCGGCGGTACCGACTTCGCGCGTCAGTCGCAACACTTCGCGCGACAGTCGCGTCTCAGTCGACATCAGTTTGACAAGCGCTTCGTCCAACGCCGTTACAGGTGTCACCTTTTTGTTTGGTTCCGCTGAAAAGTAAAAAAAAATCACACTTCATATAATGATTTACAGTTACACGGCCGTAGTGATCACTTAACATCAGGTGACCCACATGCTTGTTTGGACATTAGACCTCCGGTAATCCATCAAAGATTTCTTAGAGAGTTGGCCTATCGAATTTTTCATATTATTGAATATTGTCTACTTACTGCAGAAACCCTATAATACAGAACTTTTCGAAAAAGTACATTTTAATTCAACAAATTATAGATTATAAAATAATAAGAACAAAAAAATTAATTTAATCAAGTATTACCTATGATAGTGAACATTCCCAAAATAATGTTTGTATACCTACATTTATTTTTTATTTAATGGTATGGTGAGGCTGGCGTAGCGGATGCACTTCGACCCCTATGGATCTTTTGTACTCGCCCCATCCTCACCTCCCCTATATAAGTTCAAACACCCACTCTAAGAGTTGGATGGTTGCTCTTAGGTTGGAGATCCATTCACTTTCTAGCCAATCCGTCACGTTCACACAAAATGTGTTCCATGGACTCTGAAAATCTCTCCGATCAGATCTGATCCTCAGAAATACCCTTTTTGCAGAGCATAGACCTGGTGCTATAATGGCCTGTATACTCTGCTATGGCATACCTTACCTGTTTCCTGCTCAGTTGACTTACCTTCGCTAAAATTGTATACCTACAATTACACAGTGTATGGCACTATTCAGGGGGTATTAGATTAGACAGGGGCTGGATGATGATCGAACAAGTGATATTTTTGATTATGCAGTATTGAACAACGCTTCAACCATACAACTAATTGATTGGATGCATTTGTAGTTTTCTCTTAGACAAAATGTCTTTGGTCGCATCATGAAAAAAAATTAACTTTTCAATCACAGTTCAGAGGCCATATTATGTATCAACTTTAATGACACTTGACAGTGTGATTCAAATTCGTATGTCTCTCTCTATCTAAAAAGACTTTATACACAGAGAGAGACTGAGACAGATTTGAAATATACACTGTAATGTCATTACATAATTGCCCTACATATAATCTATTTAACTTTTCTTTCACCGAGGTTCAAATAATAAAAACATTAATGACATACCAAGTTTAACAACGTCCCCCTGCTTGACGGCCATGCCCTGTGACACCAAGTAGCCGAGGTATATCTCAAACACCTCTCGGTTGATGTTGATGTCGCCGCTGACTCTCATCAGCTCCTCGATTGTGCCGATACGGTCCTCGCCACGCGGAAAGTTGTTTAGGAACTCTGTGGCTTGATCCTGAAACCAATAGCAAGATCTTAGTATGTTGACAGACAATACCTCCTGTGGACGTCAAGTAGTCAAAAGTATTACGACAGTACGCCCCTTGATGTCTAAGTTTCTTTGCTCATAAAATCAGTACACCTCAAGACATATACTTTTCTAGGCAATTGTAAGGAAGAGCATATTGTACTGTCACCAAAGGTTTAATTCAGACTTTCTACTGTCACCACATAAAGTTAGCATGTATTATAATAATGTGTTGTGACAATACACCCATGGGCAATGAATGAATGTATTGTAAAAAGTACTATCGCAGTACACACAATCTATGACATAGTACTGTCTGTCAACATATTAACAAATTTTTCAATTTTTTTTTTTTATTGACTACAAGTTGGCCCTTGACTGCTATCAAACCTGATGTTAAGTGATGATGCAATCTAAGATGGAAGCGGGCTAACTTGTTAGGAGTAGGATGAAATCCACACCCCTATCAGTTTCAACACTATATCATACCGGAACGCTAAATATATTATTAAGCTATTGCATAGCTTCTATCGCGGGTCTTCAGCGTGGAGACAGAATCCAGAAATACCGTAACGAAAAAAAACCTAACACCCCCCACTCTGACCAGCACAGAGGTGATACTACTGAAAAATTTCTTTTTTATCGGTCATCACGCTCAAAGTGTAACTTGAATTAATATCAAAGAAAAAAAAACAGACAAAAATACATCATAAATAAAATAAATATATAATTATAATTGCATAACTTGATAAAAAATGCTACCTATGCAATAGCTTTACCGCAGCAGTCTACGAGTGCCACACATCTTTTTTTTTTTAATTTGTGTTGAAGGTGCCTGGTCCATTGTTTAGCAGAGAGAAAACCTCTTGGATTCAAGAGCATATATTGACTTCGGATAAGAGTTTAAACCATATATAATGGCCCTCACCACTAACTTATTCTGTTAGTGCTGTTCTTCATTGCTGGAGACTCGTAAGGCACCTGGGTGATGTTTTAAGGTTCACCCAGGCCTGCTGCCTGAGGAATTAAACAGGCTATAGATTTTACTAATAAATCTCTCACACCACCTTTCACTGCACTTAATCTAACCACACAGCCATTTCTAGTTTGTATATTTGTTAAGTCAAAGTATCTATACATTTAGAAGATTGCCTTAATTAAAGATGAAGTGAACCTGGTTTGCTTTGATGTTCTTCTTTTTCCTGGGTCTTTCCCTCACTTGGCCAGTAAGTTGGCCGTTGTGTGTGAAACTTTTATGTTAACACAAGTCTTTATTTTTTGACTAAAATATAAAAAAATGACACAATTATACATGAGACATATTTGAAGATCTACGAAAAGGCCCATCTTCCTGAAGAAAATCAATCAAAGACTACGCACACCTAATGGAAATTAATTATACCGAATGGAAAGCAGTTCTTCAGCTTCAGTGAGGTTTAGATTGTAGGTGGAAGGAAAACTGACGCTGGAAGGGCATTCCAAACTTTTACTGTGCATATTAGAATGGATGTAAAACATTTGGTAAGATGACCTCCGTGGTGCGGTGGATTTATAAGATGGAGGTCCCGGGTTCGATTCCCGGCGGGGCAGATTGAGATTTTTCTTAGTTTGTCTTAGTCTGGCTGGTGGGAGGCTTTCGCCATGGCTAGAGAGACGAATATCTTAGCATTCCATGGATTCACCGTGCGGGTGCCGGGTCCATCGCGTGGCTGAGAGAAAAACTCCGAACAGAGCCCGAGACTTGTGACACGGGTGTAGGTTTAAGGGTAACCTTAGTGACGGCCGTCAACACTCACCTCCTCTGTTCAAGTTATTCTCCCTGCCCAACCATATTCGGAAGGACCCTACTAGTGCAGCTTTGGACACTCGTTCTAATATGGAGCTTACTGCACTTCTAGTAAGGCCAAGGTCTTTTAGCAGGTTGTAGAGAGACTTTGCTGGTATACCCCTCGCACCCACTTCTACCGCGTATAAACTAACCACATAGCCATTTTTGGTTAGTTCATTAGTAAGGTCATAGTATTTATTCACTTTGAATACATGGTCTTTAGGGATGTTTGTTTCCCACGGCACTGTAAGCTCAACAAGTACTATACGTTTTATTTGTTTGGAAAAAAGAAATATGTCCGGTCTAGATGTCGTAATAGCTAAGTCTTCCGGGATTTTATAGTGCTTTTCATACGTGTCCATTAATATAGTCCAATCAGGAGCAGAGCCCAGAATTGAATAAGGCTTGCTGGTGGAATTTGTACTTGAGCCTGCTTTAACGAAGTTAGTTTGTCTTTTATTCGTCGTCAACCCTTTTTGAGCCCTAGCTACTGAAAGGCTTATAGCTTCACGTATGATTTCTAGTACTCTGTCGTGGCGGCGTGAGTAGAGACCCCTGTCCAGGAGCACCTTGCATCCTACCAATAAGTGCCTTGCAGTGCCCACTGCCTCACCACAGGTATAGCAAGATTTTTCCGAGGCTTTTCCCCATCTTACTAGGTTACTCTGATCTGGGAGAGTCAGTTGAAAGGCATTAAGATAAAATTTCAATAAGGCAGGAGACCAATCGTACAGCAAGGCGCGCCACTTCAGAGCCAGAGGGATGCAGAACTCGCCTAAGTTTAACCACTCGTTTTGCATTTCTAGGTTCATGGCATGCACTTTGTAGTTGTCGTCCTCATCTTGTTTAAGAAAAGATTTTATTATGTCTTGGTCTTCCTTTTTACGTCTTGCACCCAACCCGGTTCTATTTACCTGAGCCCCTGCCATAAATTGTTTGTAAAATTGAAGCCTAGAGTCAAGTTTTCCGGCACCCTCGTCTTTAGGAAGTGATGCAACTAGTTCGTCCTGGGACTTAACTAGAATGCGCGTTCTGGTAACCCTGAGGTGTTTATAGAGTTCCGATGGCCTTTTTAGTTTTAACCCAAAATTATTGTAATCTCTGAATAGAGTTGAAGGGTCAGCCGAGAGTGCTAGACCAAACCAAGATTTCAATGTTTTTATGACATTTGCATCTAGTTTTGCCAGATGGGTTCTGCCAATATCATAAACGAGGAATGGCCAAGTCAGACGTGAAGTGAGATAGTTGTCATAGACCCACGCTTTTTTTATATTGTTAATGGGCTGTTGACCTACCTTATTGAGGTCATTTATGAAGTTATCGACGACTACCTCAAGGGATGGAGTGCGTCCTTTGTAATCAATCTTTCTACCGAGGAACTTAAAAGGCAATGCTTCAGCAATGGTGGTTACACTTTGGCCACTAATAGAGAGACCCGGATCATAAGATGTAAATTTAGTATTTCGTCTCCCCAGACATAGACAGTGACATTTGCTTGGCTTTACCCTCAGCCCACCAGTCCATGAGCAGAACTCATCCACTACATTCAATAGCTCCTGACAATGTTTTGGAACATTGTCAGGAGCGTTACCACCATACCAACAAAGACGTATTGCCAAGCGATTTAGCATTCTGGTACGATGTTGTGTAGAAACCAGACCGCATCATCACTTAACATCAGGTGTGATAGCAGTCAAGGGCCAAATTGTAGTTGATAAAAAAAAAATGAGTTGCCAGGATTTCAAGGTGAGGGTGCCCCATACAGTTGCGTGCCATCTAGCTGATCTAGAGTCACAAAATATCATCCCATAATGCCATCTCAACTTTCAAAGACAAAACTTACTTTCACAGCACTTTCCAGGACAAATCTCTGTGTGGAATCTATACTAGCTTTTGGCAGTCCATTGGCATCTGTAGCTTGTCTGGCAGGCAGAAGTGACGTCACAGCTGTCAGCGCCAAGGCTGCAGGCTTGAAAGCAAGACGGGCACCCCATTTCACCCAGCCTTCTGGGCCGTTGTGCAGTATTTGTTGATATTTGGTTATGGGTGATAGTTCACCACTCCTGTAACACAAAATAATTTTTGAATGTAATATTTCGTTAAAATAATAAAGGTAAACATAGTACCAGTATATGAAAGTGGATAAGTATTATCTCTGTCCATATCTTCAAGAATGATTCATTTGTTTTCTGCCATTTTGATGGCTCAACTGTGAAATGTGTAGTTTTAGCTCATCTTAGCCATTCAGTACAATACAGACAACAAACAACACTTGTGTGATGAATAGCTGGAATGATACGATTGTACCGTGCACACTGCAGTTAATATTTCGTTTTATTTTGCCTCGTTAAATCGATTCCGCAGTGTCGCCGCATTGCATCATTTTCGAAGTTGTGCTGTGTGGTTGGGTGCTGGCTGAATGACACCTTGAAACAAAGACTCACCGAAACATTTCCTCCACAACGATATCCAAACACGCAGCCGTTCGCCCCCTTCTCTGGAACACGCATCTGACATCCGCGGCGGACACTATGGGGTCCATTTTGTACCGGCACCACTGCCGCACCATGTCCGACCAGAATTTCATCTTCATCTCCCAAGACTCAGGGTTCGTGGAGCGCAGTCGGAACGGTGCAAAGAGCGCGTTCATACGCACGTCGTCGGACCAACATTGCGGCAGCTTGTCCTCGGGGAATCCGTCCGCTATGACCATTGTTATTATTTATATTTAATCGCTATTTTCACAATCAAGGTTATCAAGGCAAATGGATGTGATATAAAAAAAATTTCGTAACTATTTTCGATTCAAAGCAAAGCATTGAAAATTTTTGACTTTGAAGTTTGACCAGCTTTTTCTAAACAATACCAACATTACTCTATGACCAACATTAAAAATAAATGAAAAAATATTGTTTATGGAACAAGAGCTAAATAACTCAATGTTGGTAAGTTGTAATGCAACTGTTACAGTTCTCGGCAAACTTCTTTTGCAAAGACTCACAAGCGAGGTAGGATCACTCTAGTACAAAATATGATTATTAAAACCTACTCATTGTTTTTACACAACCCAATTATTTATACAAAACATACCTTACTTCTTTAATTGAATATGAAAAATCTCTTCTCTTTTATAACCAAATGATGAGAAGAGTAAGAATTATCAAATATTTACACGTCGAATTTTCTCCAGTCAAGTCTTGAACTTCAGATTATAAAGTTTCTGTAGAAATCAGTTAGAATTTGAAGCTCTTAGACTATTAAGGCTCTCGGATTGTTCACCATCACCAATCTAATTGGCTCGGCACTCGCACGGTGAATCCACGACTTTAAATGTGTATAACCTTGAATTTCATATTATTATTATCCACAAGTCAATAGTCATAATTCGATCGGCTATCTAGTCAAATTGGTCGTAAAATTGTACCGTGTGGAAGCTATTTAACAAGTTGACATTTGACGTGCACTTGACATTTAAAATATTTAATGGAGAAAAAATAAACATGTTGTCTATGGTAGAACGTTCGCTCATCGCTGTGAGGTTGTACGTCACGTTTTAATTTTCACCAAAATTTTTCAATTTTCACAACAATTTTACATTAAATAACTCGCATTCTGTTAAGAGAGGACTACATAAAAACCATTTTTGGTAAGTAACAGAACCTTTTGTTTATTATATTAACACAGGCGTGACACAAAAGTATGAAATATTTATTCTAGTAGGTTGCGACTTGTATGATGAAGGCAATTTAACGTCCTACTTCTCTTAATCATTTACGCGGAACTATAAAATTATTTCGTACTTGTATTACTTGTTGAGCTAGTTGAGTTGTTACTTGTTGTACTAGTTTACGAACGATTATCTTCGGGTTAGTTTATCCAACACTTTTCGTAGTCTTTTTATGAAGTTTCTCATACGGTTCCGTGTTCCAATATAATTGTTTTGTTCACACACGAATTGTAAAAAAGTTAACCACGACATGTTTAAACTAAACCTGTTTTCTTGTGTGAATTTAAATAAACTCTGTCATTCATAAGTTTTATTATTGTCCGCTATTTATTCCGCGAAATTCTCAAGTCATAAATGTAGACTTTATGAGATGATAACATTGTTTAAGTACTATAAAATCTGTATTTTATTACTTATTTTATTGCAATAAATATATGCCTACATACATACATACATCATACAAAACAATGTTAAGTTTTATTTTACTTTTAGAAATATTGAGATAAAAAACCTTTATGCTATACTAGACTATAATTTATATCTCTATCAAATTACATCCAGTTTGAGTTGACCCATGATGGAGTAACCACAAAGCATAAATAGTAATTAAGTTTTCTGAAACTTCAACTTTCTGTACTTTCTTGTCAACTTTGAGTTTGTATTTGTTACTGCTTGACATTGCAGCTTGATTTCGCTTAAGTTTTCAATGGAGGTGTAGATTGGGCCTGACTAGAACCTAGTGTTTAAAGATGCTCTAGCAGGATCCTACCTGATCTGGTTGGGGACCGTTCAAATATTACGTAAGCAGATTTATTACAATTATTTACCCCCCAACCCTCCTTGTCAGCAAAAGTAAGGAAAGTTCCTACCCCCTCCCCCTATGCTTACGTAAACATTTTTCAATTATAAATTTCATATTTTTTTTTAATTATTGTCATAATTATAATTTTAAAAATTAGAAAATTATTTTAGGATGGAGATTGGATTTTACTGATACAGTATTCAACATAGAGAATTCACGAATTTTTGCTATTTGTGTAAAAAAATAAATAACTATCGATGTCGTAATCATCATCTAGACCCCCCCACCCCCCATGTCATCAAAAATAAGCAATACACAGACCCCCCCACCCCTCTGTAGTGCTTATGTAATACTTGAACGGTCCCTTGGGCAGGGCGAGAAATTCAAGCAGATAAGGCAAGCATTGACTGTTTACAAAGAGCACTCTTAAGCTTACATCTGTGCTGCAAGTCTATGGCTCTGTTCATTACTATTAGTCTGTGGCATTATTCTTTCTGCCACATGGACCCAGCACCCGCACAGTGAATCCATGTAATGATAAGATATTCATCTCATTCAAGTCTACTTTTGTCCTAGGCTAATCAGAATTCTTAATTTATTCAGACATAGGCTTATATGAATATTATTCAGATTTCATTTTCTCACTTAACAACATTGTGCCACATCTGTCCAGTTTGTGATAGAATCATTTAAATACATTTAAATCCGCCTACTAATCTGCAAAAGAATTAGCGAATATATTTACAATAATTACACTGATAAATTATCCACGCTATCTCGACACCACTAAGTAATCTCTATTTATCAGGTCACATGTTTTAATCTGTGCTAAATGAGTGACATTTAGAGATACTATGCTCTAATTAAAAATTTATATATATACTCATTGGATCGAAGTTCCTTATCGCGCGTTGTGAAACGGGGCTAGACGGAAAAAATTCGTACGAAAAGTTGTCACGACACTTTTTGATCAAAGGATCTTGCCGCCGCCTTTGATGTGTGTGCGCGTGAGCGACGGGGCGCCCGCGCTGTATGCTGTCTCGCGCTCTCGTGGCGCCCTTTGGTGTTTCGGTGTACAACAACAAATATTATTATAACTTAAAAAAAAATTAAATTTTATTACAATTCCTTCACTAATTAATCGAAAGGAACTTCGTTCCATCCGGGTGTCCCTTGACACCTCTCAACTTTTTTTTTACTATGTAAATATATTATCACTGTCATTAGCCTATTTTTAAAGTCCACAGAAAGGCACAGACTTCCTCTCTCCTATAAGAATGGGCAAATCATTATAAATTATTGTCATCATCAGGACACATGTCTTAATCTGTGCTAAATTTACATTTAGAGATACTATGTTCCAATTAAATATTAATAATATATACTCATTTTCCATTGCATACCATTATGTCATTATGATTATTTATGAATTTATTATTATATACAATTAATTTGCATTCCTAAATAAATCAATGAGAAGAACAGATCTTTATTTAACTTTTGGCAGTGGTGATGTAACACTTGATACTAAGATGGCATTACAGGCCTTGCACCGACTCCTAGATATGCTTAAGTAAATTAAAGCAACTAAATGACACAGTTATTTTTTACTTTTTAGTGATTTATCGCCACGTAACGTAGTAGTACTATACTGTCATTGTATATTATACTGCACTTATAGCTAAAAAGCTACCAATACTTACACATAAACCGAAATCGCTGCAATTGTGCCTCTAAAATTTGAAGAGTTCCTTAAATTTTCACTAACATGACAATGGGACCACCTTGGTGTGCCCTTTCTAATACAAAAAGAATTATCAAAATCGGACAACTCTGTAAAAAGTTATACTTGGTCATACATAAACAAAATAATAATATATATGTGTCGAATTGAGACCTCCTGTTTATTTTTGTCGGTTATAAACAGTTTGCAGGGCAAGCAAAGGACCACAACCTACAAAGTGCTGCCTCATGTTTATCAATTTGAGGTGTAAATGTTAAACATCATGTGCTTGTAATTAAACCGACATTACAAACCAAAACATACTATAGTCGATGCATTTTAAACTGAGTAGTCAGGTCATAAATCATATTTATATGCCTGTCTTGCTCACACTTTCAGGTTTCATGGAGAGGAGCATATTGATTCAGTCTAACGGTTCAATCGATATGCTAAATTAATAGAATTTTTTTGCTATCTGAAAAGAAAAGTTTTTAATTAGTAAGAGAAAACATTTGTTTAATTGTAATCATAGGGAAACTGTGTATATATTGTAATGTGACACAGAAAAGTTCTGTTTTTATTTTTCTTAAGGATATTTCTTAGTTAAAAAAAATTGGTTGTCTGAAAAGTCGGTTTACTGATGATAGTTGAATGTGACAACGTCTTAAGAAAATACTGATGGAATGGTAGCATTTAATTGGTTATTAAAATTTTTAATTTAAGTATATTTTTATAAATATTAATTTAAATTAATAAAATAATGATTTTATAAATTTGTATTTTAAATTTATAATAAATATATTAATTTATAAATATATTAATTTTTAATTCAAAATTAATATATTTAATAATTATATTTAATAGACGGATGTTGAACGCTGCCGAACGCAAAGGCCGATTGTCCTTCTTTGTCGCTCGTTCCGCGCTCCCGCTTGCACTTCAAGCCTTACATGGAACGCCTCAAAGCGAGGTAACGCGGCATGAGTCATGTTTTTTCGTGCGTGCAGCCGGCTCTATCGAATTGTAAGACGTTTTCACGTCAAAAAAAAAAAGATGTAGTGACCAAAATTGAGAAAGGGATGCTTAGATGGTTTGGACATATAGAGAGAATGGATGAAAGAAGATTAACAAAAGAGATTTACGAAGCGAGAGTGAATGGAAATGTTGGAAGGGGCAGGCCTAGGCGAATGTTCCTGGACCAAATTCAGGACATTTTAAATAATGGCCAGGTGGCGAGTACCCTAAACCGACGAACTTGTATGAAAGAATTAATGAGAGTGTAAGAAGCTAAGGCAGTATGCAAGGACCGTGGCAAGTGGAGGGATGTGGTCTCTGCCTACCCCCTATGGGAACAAGGCGTGATTATGTATGTATGTATATTTCTTAGTTTTTTAAAAATTCTCACCCCTATGTTCTCAGTCTGTGTCATCTTCTTGTAGGTTAATTATCAGTGGCGGTAAGTACTACTAACTGAAGTATCATTCTTACTGTCAGAGTCATTTATTGCCAGACTACTCAATTTAAAATGTGTCGACTATAATGTTATTTGACTGCAGAAATAATCATTGACGACCTCCGTGGCGCAGTGGTATGCGCGGTGGATTTATAAGACGGAGGTCCTGGGTTCGATTCCCGGCGGGGCAGATTGAGATTTTTCTTAATTTGTCTTGGTCTGGCTGGTGGGAGGCTTTCGCCGTGGCTAGTTACAACCCTACCGACAAAGACGTATCGCCAAGCGATTTAACGTTCCGGTACGATGTCGTGTAGAAACCGATAGGGGGCGTCCATAAATTACGTGAGGTGTTTTTTTTAATTTTTTGCACCTCCCTCCCCCCCTGGTGAGATGTCGTGAGATTTTATTCAACCCCCTCCCCCATCCCCGAATCTCACGTGAGATTTTTCAAAATGTGAGTTTCTTACGTAAACGCGTTGGATTGTTATTGTAAAAAGAAAAAACAAATTTGCATCGCCCTTTTATTTACGACTAGTTAAGACTAGTAATCAATATTGCTGAGACTTTAATTATAAGTGTAATAAAAATTTAACAATAGAATACTTAAATCGTAAATACTGTAATTGAAAAAAGAATATCTACTCTAATTCAGTCCATGGAGAATCATGTACGGTCTCAAGAGAGACTATTGGAACCAACATTTCCATATGATTTTCAGTAAAATCATCTGCTCCTTCAACTTCGTTCTGATCTAGCCACTCTAAGCCATTGGCACTTGTACAAAGTAACTCATTAGCTCGTCTTGTGACAATCCGTGAGGGTCGCACTTTGCGGAACATACGCGCTTGCTTAGCTGGTGCAATGTGGGCTGATCGCCTGTGCTCTGCAGCTCTTGTGCTAGATGCAAAGTAAATACCGCATGTACTGCAGCATCTTTTCTCTAAATCATCACGTACACTTGGGCAATAGAGATCATAAGGCGTGCTGATGCATGCATGATTAAATCTTAAGCATGTACAATCTGGATTAAATAGACCAAAATAGTATAAATTTTTTTGTTTCAATTAGAAAAAAAATTGCGTGATATTTGCCGAGACCCCCCCTCTCTCCAACGTAAGATTAGATGAGATTTGACTCGACCCCCTCCCCCCCTTAAACACCTCACGTAATTTATGGACGCCCCCATAGGGGTGTAGATTTTCGTCCCACTTGTGACGTTCATGCGGGAGAGATGAATGAGACGTCAACACGATTCGAGAATAAATATATATTAATATAAATACAAAAAGAGTTTTACAAAAAGTTAACTAGAGAGAGGGCCGTGGGTAAAGTGGGCCCTGCATTTATTTTTGCTTCCGTGTACGGTTGAGGGTCAGGTACTCCCCTGGTTTGCTCTGGGGTGTGTTCCGTGGCACAAGGAGGGCGGAACACCAAGGGCCCAGGTCAGGACAGCGCGCGTCGGTCGAGATGCCGGCACGCTGTCGTAGTAGGTAGGTTGCACGCGGAGAGAAGTAGGTCGCGCTCAACACGGAGTAGGTAGGTAGGTAGACCCGGTGTTTCGGCAGGCGTGGCCTTGGACTTGAGGTTGGGGCCCCGAGGTAAAGTGGGCCCTTAACTTGAGTGGGTCCGAGGTAAGGCGTAGCCGTAGACCTGGCTCCTGGAATTTACATCCAGCATGTTAGGGTGTGTAGTTAAAGCCTTCTCCGTTGGCCGAACCGCACGCGCAAGCAAACGAGGGTAAAACAAAATGGCGGTGCGCTTTTCGGCAGACGGAGTTTACAAAAAAAGGAGAGAATATAAGCGTAATGATCGATGTTAAATGAGATGAGTTCGAGTAAGTATGTACCTATTAACAATGCACGTAATAATCTACGATTGGTGTTAACAGGTACCTACTACAAAAAAAATAATAATTATATCTAGCTACAACAACAATTTAGGAATCTACTCAGAAAATAAACGTAATTATGTTATAATTACGCTAATAATTATCTAAACACAACTCAAACAAAAGTATTAGGTACATACTGGAAATAAAAATTAGAATTTGAACAATTAACGTATAAAATTTAAATGTAACTACTAATGAAAATGTTTATGGGTGAATCCTGTGCAATAATGCAATAAGCTTAAATCTAAACGCTAGTATAGATTGCTTCAACACTTACCCGTTATATTACGGGAATTTAGGCGTATTAAAATAATATGCACGATAAGTAGCACTCCGGGATTAATTAATTCGACACAGTTGTCGGCAATCACGAAATTATATGAATGATCGAGATGCGAGTCCGACCGGCGCATAGGTCACCGCGCACCGCGCACCGCGCACACCCCGCGCACCCCGCGCTCGACTCCTCGCAGCTCACGCGTAGATCATAACAGGTATTTTTTTTATGAAATACCTGCTTTTTTTATTTTTTTGTGAATGCAACGTTACATATCCCCCTCGCCTACCAAGGATTTTATTACCTTTAAATAAAATCCGCTAAAACCCTATAACTGAGATGCAAGTACAATTAACCTTTCACAAAACCTTCCATAAACTTCCATACTTCACTCATTCAATAAAAGCAGCAGTATTTATAGTTTGAAATACTGACGCATCCTTTTAGGGGAGGAGAGTCAAGAGTTATAAAAGTAAACCCATGACTCTTGTACGGGATTAGCTACCAGGTGACAAAACAACAGGCACTGGAGGAAACGTAACTGAGAACAAAATTTCTGAGAGTAAAGTATAGAGGGAAAAATTAAAAAAAAAATTATATAAGCAATTTAATTGATTTTAGGTCTTTGATATGCCAGGTACCTAGATTTTTGCCTGACATATCTTCCAAAACATATACTAACGGAGATTTCTTCTGAATAATCTTAGTCTTAATAAATTTCGGAGCCAGTTTTTTAGAGAACTGGTTCTCCTTATTACTAAGAAAATAAGCTCGCTTCATAACAATGTCGCCAACGTTAAATTCTGCAAATTTACGGCGTAAATTATAGTGAGATGAATTCTTTTTATGTGCCTGCCACAACCGAGATTGTACGGAGTCAAAAATTTTTGAAAGACAGCCTAGGTTTTCTGCGTAGTGATCGCGTGGTAGAAACAAGACTTCATCTCCGAGATCGTTATCGATATAGTGAGAACCATTAGTCACGAGTTCACGACCATAAACTAGGAATGCAGGTGTGAAACCAGTCGCTTCATTTACGGAACTATTGATAGCAAACTGTATCTTAGGGATAAATAAGTCCCAGGACCTATGATTATCGTCTACAAAAGAAGAAATGCAAGTTATTATGGTTTTATTATATCTCTCAACTAGATTGACTTGAGGGGTATATTTCGGAGTATAGTAAACGTTGGGGATTTCGTACTTTTTAAATAGAGTCTCTGTAACTTTCCCGCAGAACTGAGTTCCATTGTCCATCATGATTGTTTGTGGGATTCCGTGGACAAGGAAAACATCTTCCTCTAGGATTTTAGTGATTATTTCTGCTGTTGCTTGCTTAATTGGAAATATTAAACAATATTTTGAAAAACAACAAGTGACGACGAGAATATAGTTGTTACGTGACTTAGTAGTAGGTAAAGGACCCATTAGATCGATAGAGATCATCAGGAACGGACGCGAACATTGTTTAGGCCGACCCATCTCTCCGAGAACTCGATGGTTTTGAGTCTTGTATGAAAGACACTTGTCGCAGGAACCAATAAATTTGACAACGTCTTGATGCATTCCTGGCCAGTAGTATCTTAACGTTAAACGATGGTAAGTTTTAAAAACGCCTAGATGACCCGCTGTTGGTTCGCTATGATTTTCCGCAATGACTTGATCGCGAAGTTCTGAGGGTACTACTTCCTTCCAGGAGAATTCATTTACGAGTTGGCATTTATTTTTAGATAATCTAAATAGTGAAAAATTTTTAATTTGAAAGTTAGGAAACTTCAATGGTTCGTTTAGACAACCGTTGTAGATATTTTTATACCACGAGTCTTTAGTAGTTAAGTGAGAGTTAGAAATGTTAATAGTACTAACTGGTATGCTTCTAGAGAGAGCGTCAGGTATGACATTATCAACACCGCGTCTGTGTTTTAGCACAAAGTTAAATGCAGATAGGCGAACGCCCCATCGAGCTAAGCGACCAGTAGGGTTACTTATTGATAAGAACCATTTAAGTGCGCTATGGTCAGTATAGACGGTAAAAGGCTGACCGTTTTCAATGTAGCAACGCCAATGTTCGAGGGCCAAAACGACAGCTAGGGTTTCACGTTCAGTTATACTATAATTTCTTTCAGCAGTTGTTAGTGATTTGCTCATATAAGCAATTGGATGTTCTTTACCTTCTATAGTTTGAGTTAACATTGCGCCAATTCCATAGTTACTAGCATCTGTATGGACCTCGAACGGTTTACTGTAATCTGGACAAGATAAAACTGGAGCAGTGACGAGACACTCCTTAAGTTTCTGAAACGCGGATTCGGCTTCAGTAGTCCATTTAAAATTAGTTTTACCACCTTTGAGTGAAGTTAATTTGTTCAAAGGACCAGCTATAGTACTAAAATTAGGAACGAAACGCCTATACCAAGTTGCAGTACCCAGGAAACGTTTTAAATCTTTGCGGCAAGTTGGTGTAGGAAAGTTGAGTATCGCGTCAACCTTACTCGGATCGGTCCGCAAACCATGGTTGTCAACCACATAACCTAAGTATTTAAGTTTAGAAGCAAAAAAGTTACATTTTTCGAGATTTATAGTTAAATTAGCTTCTTTTAACTTATTAAATACTCGCAAAAGCAGAGTCACATGACTATTAAAGTCCTTAGAGATTACGATTATGTCGTCTAGGTAGGCGAATACTTTAAGATCAAACTCAGCAAATAAGAGATCGACGAGTCTTTGTTGAGTCGCTGGAGCATTTGTTAACCCGAAAGCTGTCCGTTTAAAACGAAATGTGCCTCTAGAAGGAACAAAGAATGCAGTTTTGTCGCGATCTTCAGAAGCAATTGGTATTTGCCAAAAGGCTTTCGACAAGTCAATACTTGATAAGTAACGTGCATCTCTAAGGTTGTCAAGAATCTCAGATATATACGGGAGATTATAAGCATCGCGTTTGGTGACTGAGTTAAGCTTACGGCTATCAAGACAAAAACGTGGTTGGCCGTTCTTTTTGGTTACTATTAGGACAGGTGATGACCAAGCACTCTCGCAAGGTTCTATAACGTCGAGTTGTAACATTTCATCAACCTGTTCAACAAGAATACGTTGTTTCTCGGGTGATAATCTGTAGTAACGTTGGCGAATAGGTTTAGCCTCACCAGTGTCAATATGATGAGTAACAAGATTAGTAATACCAAGACCTTTGTTTTGAAAAGAAATATCTTGATATTGTTTAATAACATTATCAGACAGCTGTTTTTCAGTATCTGACAATTTCGCGTAGCCCTGTATAAAGGTTTGATGAGAAGCACCAACTACACCATTGTCATTACAATTGTTGTCATTAGTTGTAAGAATGCTGCTAACATATTTTGGGCACAGTTTGAATTTACGCCAGAAATCTATGCCTAAAATGAGGTCTGGTTTAATTTCCGGTATTACAAAAGCTTTTAGAATGTGAGATTGTCCTTCAAAATCTACTGGAATATTTATATAGCCTAGCGTTTGTAACAATTGGCCTCCAGCTGCAGTAACTGAAGTACCACTGTCCCTGTTTAGAGGCCACCCAAGGCTTTCAAGTTTAGTGTGGATGCCGTTACCTAGAATTGTAATAGCAGAACCAGAGTCCAACAGACCAGAAAAAGATAGTCCGTTAATTTGGATGACAGCATAAGGCCTATTATCCTGAGTATAATTTTTGTCGAGAATTGTGTGAATCTTATAGGTCTTAAAATAAAAACTTATTGTTTTGAGCCACTCTTGCCAATCTATTTTATCAAAATTGTTTGTCACACAATTCTCCGAAATTAGTTTTTTGATTTAGTAACTCTGTTTTTAGCACATTCAGGACAATCAGGTGTTTTAAAATTATCAAGGCCACAAACAAAACAAAATATTTTAGATCTGTCAGCAGTGCAAAGTTTAGTACTATGTGTGTCACTACGGCATCGCACGCAGTACTGAGGCCTTTTACTATTATTAATATTATTATTAGAATTAATGGAATGAACATAATTATTATCAGATGGAGAATTCTTACAACTAGAATGTCCTTGGTTATTATTATTTGACTGTGTTCTATTAAACTTATAGTTATTAAATTTATGATAGGAGTTAGACGTAAATTTACAAGTTGAACTACCAGAATAAGCAAAGTCAGGTGCTAAAGTATCTGCTGTTGCTCTTGGTGGTTCCTTAAAATGGGCAAGGCGTGATTGAATATTTTCGTAATTACGACATAAGGTCCTTAATTCATCGATGCTATTTATTGACGAGACGGAAGACAAGGAGTTTGCATAACACGGTCTAATATTGTGAAGGATAATTTCAAGTTTTTCTTCTTCAGATAGTTGTTTAGCAAGCCGTGAGAATAAACCAGACATAATTGAGAGATAAATAATTATGTTTTCTTTTTCGCCTTGCGTACGAGAACGAATTTCCATAAGTAGTCTATAATCGTAGTCCGATTGGCTAAAGTCACGCTCCAATAAAACTGTCAAGTCATCCCAACTAGTTATTGAGTCCTTGATGCTACGATACCAATGAAGAGCATCACCTGTAAATACTTCGGTGGCATTTCTTAGAACTTTATCGGTTTCTATATTCCGTGCTGTGCAGAATTCACTAACTCGTAGTAGGAAACCTCTAGCGCAAGATTTACCATCAAATTTCAATTTTGAGAATAAGCCTAAACTATTGCCCTCGCATGAAACCGATATGTTTATTGGTGCAGATGAAGTGCATGGAGCAGCTGAGGAGACAGAATTGGAAAGAGCTAAGGGGTCCGAGGCGGAGTCCATCATCGAATTGATTGTTGTCAAATAACTTTTAAAATTTTTTACGCATTCCTCATAAATATGTTTCGTTTTTTCTGTACATATTATGCGGTTTAATCTATGGTAAATATGACTAATTAAATTTTGAGCCCTTTGTAAGGTACTTCTATCGCACTGAGTTGATATGGTATTTTTAATTTTTTCGAGGGTAGTCGTAACTCCTTCTAAATCCTCTGATGGCTCGAAAGGACTGGTTATGATGTCCTCTGAGGGATAGAGTGGACTACTCCTAGCTATTTGTTTCCTCAGCTCCATTACCGTAGCCCCTGGAGTGTCACCTCTAATAGCTACCTCATACTCAAGTTCAATCTTTTGAAGCGACATAAATTTTATTTCGTATGCCATATTGAGAATTAGAAATTTAGAATTATCAAAATATTAAATAAATAAAAGTAATACTGACAGATAAGCGTGAAACAATCTATAACCTAACTAACTACTCCGTCTGTTACAATAATAAAAGAATCTACTTAACGTTTTGGTTATAAAAAAAAATATTAAATGAATGAAATGAGTGTGATGATGAATGCAACCAAAAAATAAGAAAACATGAAATAAATAAAACAAAAAAGCAAAAACAAAATTAATGCAACTAATGAGTAGGTACGTAATAAATTTTCTAATAATTAGGGTATGTCAAAAAAAAAATTACAAATTAAATATATGGACACAATTGAAGTTAAGAATTAACAATTAAAGTACACAGGTATATTTAGAGGTGAGACCTTAACAGAGTAGGTACCTCCTTGTTATGCACGTACTCATCAGTTGCTAGCAACCAAAAAAAATGAAACGTTTTACAATGAAAAAAAAAAAAAAAAAACGCCTTCACCAATTTTACCCATTCAACCTCGGAAGCAAAAAAAAATGACTATAGAATCCACGTTAGGCGCCAGTGTGACGTTCATGCGGGAGAGATGAATGAAACGTCAACACGATTCGAGAATAAATATATATTAATAAAAAAAAAAAAAAAATACAAAAGAGTTTTACAAAAAGTTAACTAGAGAGAGGGCCGTGGGTAAAGTGGGCCCTGCATTTATTTTTGCTTCCGTGTACGGTTGAGGGTCAGGTACTCCCCTGGTTTGCTCTGGGGTGTGTTCCGTGGCACAAGGAGGGCGGAACACCAAGGGCCCAGGTCAGGACAGCGCGCGTCGGTCGAGATGCCGGCACGCTGTCGTAGTAGGTAGGTTGCACGCGGAGAGAAGTAGGTCGCGCTCAAACACGGAGTAGGTAGGTAGGTAGACCCGGTGTTTCGGCAGGCGTGGCCTTGGACTTGAGGTTGGGGCCCCGAGGTAAAGTGGGCCCTTAACTTGAGTGGGTCCGAGGTAAGGCGTAGCCGTAGACCTGGCTCCTGGAATTTACATCCAGCATGTTAGGGTGTGTAGTTAAAGCCTTCTCCGTTGGCCGAACCGCACGCGCAAGCAAACGAGGGTAAAACAAAATGGCGGTGCGCTTTTCGGCAGACGGAGTTTACAAAAAAAGGAGAGAATATAAGCGTAATGATCGATGTTAAATGAGATGAGTTCGAGTAAGTATGTACCTATTAACAATGCACGTAATAATCTACGATTGGTGTTAACAGGTACCTACTACAAAAAAAATAATAATTATATCTAGCTACAACAACAATTTAGGAATCTACTCAGAAAATAAACGTAATTATGTTATAATTACGCTAATAATTATCTAAACACAACTCAAACAAAAGTATTAGGTACATACTGGAAATAAAAATTAGAATTTGAACAATTAACGTATAAAATTTAAATGTAACTACTAATGAAAATGTTTATGGGTGAATCCTGTGCAATAATGCAATAAGCTTAAATCTAAACGCTAGTATAGATTGCTTCAACACTTACCCGTTATATTACGGGAATTTAGGCGTATTAAAATAATATGCACGATAAGTAGCACTCCGGGATTAATTAATTCGACACAGTTGTCGGCAATCACGAAATTATATGAATGATCGAGATGCGAGTCCGACCGGCGCATAGGTCACCGCGCACCGCGCACCGCGCACACCCCGCGCACCCCGCGCTCGACTCCTCGCAGCTCACGCGTAGATCATAACAGGTATTTTTTTTTATGAAATACCTGCTTTTTTTATTTTTTTGTGAATGCAACGTTACACACTCCTAACAGGTTAGCCCGCTTCCATCTTAGACTGCATCATCACTTAACATCAGGTGAGATAGCAGTCAAGGGCCGACTTGTAGTCGATAAAAAAAACCATATTTGACATGTCAATCACTATCACAAGTTAATAACAGTTGTATGCACTTCATAAATGCATAAACGCACTGCCTACCTTCAGGACACCTTACCAGTATTGGAGAAGGAATTTACCATTTTATATAGTTAGTACCTATAATGCCTACTCCAGTTATTTACCTTATACACGCCACTGAGTAATAACAATGGGACTTAGGCGCAGTTACAAAGTTATTGTAACTAGTATAAAAATAATGAATTCATCCTATTGTTAACTTGTGTCATTCAGGCCATGTTTTATAAATATAATAATATACCTATTTTGATATGAATCTTTTTAGAATACTCTGTACTTAGTAGGATATATTGAGTGACGTCAATACTCATCGGATGTTGGGGCTTTTTTTTCTTTAACTGCTATCACACCAGACGTTAAGTGATGATACAATTTAAGATGGAAGCGGGCTAACTTGTTAGGAGTAGGATGAAATCCACACCCCTTTTCGGTTTTCACACGACATCGTACCGGAACGCTAAATCGCTTGGCGGTATGTCTTTGTCGGTAGGTAACTAGCCACTGTGAAAGCCTTCCACCAGCGCGACCACAACAAATTAATAAAAGTAATAAAAATCTCAATCTGCCCCGGCGGGAATCGAACCCAAGACCTCCGTCTTATAAATCCACCGCGCATACCACTGCGCCACGGAGGTCGTCATATTTGATAAGCCCGCCAACCCGCATTGGAGCAGCGTGGTGGGTGTACGCTCCATATCCCCTCTCCTATAAGGAGGGAGGCCCTGTAGTGGGCCATTAATAGGCTTGTATAGGTGTATTGTATAATATGTATTTGTTACAGCGGAAGCATGGGTGGCAGATGACGCGGCGCTGACATGCTGTCGCGCAGCCTGCCCGCACCGCTCTCTGCGCAGGGATGCTGTTAGGTGAGTCTGTACTATTACAGGGGGAAATTCGACGCCCTCCGTGGCGCAGTGGTATGCGCGGTGGATATACAAGACGGAGGTCCTAGGTTCGATTCCCGGCGGGGCAGATTGAGACTTTTCTTAATTTGTCTTGGTCTGGCTGGTGGGAGGCTTTCGCCGTGGCTAGTTACCACCTTACCGACAAAGACATACCGCCAAGCGATTTAGCGTTCCGGTACGGTGTCGTGTAGAAACCGAAAGGTGTGTGGATTTCATACTACTTACTCCTAACAAGTTAGCCCGCTTCCATCTTAGATTGCATCATCACCTAACATCAAGTGGAATAGCAGTCAAGGGCCAACTTGTAGTCGATAAAAAAAAATCTCCTAGAGATACCCAACCTCTTGGGAGACAGGTGGGGTTATGTGGGATTTAAACCCACAAGAGCCCTTCGGTAGCCATCCTCAGTGCACATTCAGTGACTCCGGGTTCTCTTGAGCAATATGTACCGGTGTCAACCATCTAGCAAGCCTAGGATAAGTCAGCTAGCATAGATATGGTCGACCGATAGTGGGGATGCGACAATATTGAAGTCAGTTGTAGATAAAGAAACATACTAGGGTCAACATGGGTAAATTTGACCATGTAGATACAAAAATTGCTGCAATAATAATATAATTTTTATATAATATGTAGTTCCACACTACATGAAAAAGCTTTCTCTAGCTTTCACTAGTGGTTGATACGTGCTCTTACATGCCCGAGTTAGACGCCGACTGCAAACGCAGACGCCCAAAAAATGTCCTTTACGATCGTGACGACGACATAACTACGGACAACGCCTCCCAGCACACACATACCCAAACTACACAGCGGCTACCCGGCGAAGACGAGGTCCCCGCTTCCTAACGTCACCCGGACGTGCCACTCACGCACTTCCATCAAGTCCATCAAGAGGGCGCTTTGGTCTGATTTAATAATCACGTCAAACTACACATCCATTCCAAACGTCCCTCTAAGCCGAGGCCCGAGTCTCACAGGAAACGCCCTTAGAGAGTGGTTACGCCCTTTTCTCTTTCGCCTTCGGGCACCCTCCGGCGATGCTTTTGCGCTCGCCCAACCCCCCTGGTGACGCCATTGTGGTCCCGTATGGAGCCTACGGCAATAAAAATATATATGTAGTTTTATTTACATGGTTAATTATAAGAATATCGACCTGTCAAACATTGAAACCACTGGTCAAACTTAAAAACAGCAAATTGACAAAAAACATTGTAACTAATTTACTGTAAGAAAAAAATTATAAGTTATTAGTTCATTTAAACATTTAAATGGGATCATTCATAAAAATAATTCAACTTGTATCTCATTTCGTATTAGAGGAATGAATGAATGAATGAATTACTCTTTATTGTACACCAAATAATAAAAATCTTACAATTAGAAAATAACTTAAAAATAAAACAATGTACAATTGGCGGTCTTATCGCTAATGAGCTATCTCTTCCAGACAACTAATATTGAAGAGGAAAAGTGCATTCATTGGCGAGGTTCGGGTGTACGTACAGTGAAGTATAGGAAGTTATTGTATCAAATTATGTAATATAGAATATACTTACATAAAATACTAAATAAATACATACATACACAAATACATAGATACATAGATACATACATACATACATAGGTACACACATACTTACATACATACAAAAGTTCCCGTATAGTAAATAAAAAAAAATAAATGAAAAGAAAAGAATAGAAGGAAAATAATAATTTATAATAAAATCCACCGTCATGGGTCAGGTATACCCACGGTGACCCTAGTTAACCTAAGCTGGGTTTGAGCTTCTGTTAAGGCATTACCAACTGGTATAAAAGTTTACAATACTGGGCAGCCATGACTATCTTCAGTGCTAAACTATCCTTGGTATTCAAAACAATCAGGGTGTCAAGTCTGGAAAGTCAAAGAAACTTAAGGTTAAGCGGTTCTAAAATGGAGGTTATAGTTAATTTATGTTTATTTTTATAACAATTATTATAAGTAAAGATTATTATATTAAAAGGCTTAATGTGTTCTAGGCACGGTTATTATTTACATACATACATAAACATCACGCCTTGTTACCATAGGGGTAGGCAGAGACCACATCCCTCCATTTGCCACGGTCCTTGCATACTTCCTTAGCTTCTTCCACACTCATTAATCCTTTCATACAAGTTCGTCGGTTTAGGGTACTCTTGTAGAGGCCATTATTTAAAATGTCCTGAATTTGGTCCAAGAACATTCGCCTAGGCCTTCCCCTTCCAACATTTCCATTCACCCTCGCCTTGTAAATCTCTTTTGTTAATCTTCTTTCATCCATTCTCTCTACATGTCCAAACCATCTAAGCATCCCTTTCTCAATTTTAGTCACTACATCTTCTTTTACACCACACTTTTCACTTATCACTAACAGTAACATTTATTATAAATATTATATGTAATTACAGTCGACACTCGTTAATTCGAAACTCGAGGGACTCTTAAAAAATTTCGAATTATCGAGTGTTTGAAATATCAAATGGTTCGAAATTTGCGAGTTCTTTTTGGAGTTCACTGCGACCACATCTCTTAGTCGTGACTCAGAACAGGCCAGATAATTGATCGAAGAGAATCAGCCTCGACTTTTTTTTTTTCTGATTGAGTAAGTGCCGTAGGCTCTATACGGGACCACAGCGGCGTCACCGGGGGGGTTGGGCGAGCGCAGAAGCATCGCCGGAGAGTGCCCGAAGGCGAAGAAAAGTAAGAGGGCGTAACGTCTCACTAAGGGCGTCTCCTGTGAGACTCGGGCCTCGGCTTAGAGGGACGTTTGGAATGGGCATGTGGTTTTGGCGTGACTGTTAAATCAGGCCAAAGCGTCCCCTTAATGGACGTGGGTGAGTTCCACGTCCGGGTGACGTTAAGAAACGGGGACCTCGTCTTCGCCGGCGAAGACGCTGTGAGCCTCGACTCTCCAGACCGCTGCTTTATATCGGCATTGATCGGTCCTCCCCGCCACTGCCGAACTCCGCCGAGTGGCTGTCATGATACTACCCCGACATAATTATATTTAAAATATTTATTAAGTAGGTACACTTAGCGGCACGGAATCTAGCCCTCTCGCGAAACTTGGTATTAATTTTGTATTTATAATTAATATTTGGTAGATTTGTTAAAAGCAATTGTTTGAATTAAAACTGTTTATTAAACAACTAGTTCACTGTTATTTAAACAACTAATGCGTTTTACCATTTTTTTTAATTCACTTTATAGCAAATTTATCAAATGTGAATACTTTACCTGACAAAGACCTTATATCTTATCTGACAGACAAAGACGTACCTCCAAGCTATTTAGCGTTCCGGTACGATGTCGTGTAGAAACAGAAAGGGGTGTGGATTTTATCCTACTCCTAACAAATTAGCCCGCTTCCATCTTAGATTGCATCGTCACATAACATCAGGTGTGATAGCAGTCAAGGACCAACTTGTAGTAGATAAAAAAATCCTAATACGATTAACAACGATGGCATTGAAGCCAGTTGAGACGTTTTTAACAGTTTTTATGCGCAATTATCATTTATTTATTATATACAACACCAACTTCCTACTTGTAACGAAGAATTTACTGATTTCTAGACTGAAAATTAAAAAAAAATAGAACCGACTCAAAACGCATTAAAAAGTAAAAAATAACTGCGTCATTTAATTGCTTTAATTTACTTAAGCATATCTATGAAGTCGGTGCCAGCCATGTTTAAGGAACATTCTTTTAACGTAGTGAAGCAGTTTGTGGGTTCTAGGTAATGTCCTTAAAGTAGAAACCTTGGCTGGCACCGACTCCTAGATATGCTTAAGTAAATTAAAGCAACTAAATGACACAGTTATTTCTTACTTTTTAGTGATTTATCGCCACGTAACGTACTCGTACTATACTGTAATAGTATATTATACGGCACTTGTAGCCAAAAAGCTACCGATACTTACACAAAAACCGAAATCGCTGCAAGTGTGCCTATACAATTTGAAGAGTTCCTTCAATTTCCCCAGGATATCATCATCAGATCCTAACATGATGACAATGGAACCACCTTGGAAGTATGCCCTTTCTAATAAAAAAAGAATTATCAAAATCGGACTTTGTAAAAAGTTATGCGTGGTCATACATAAAAAAAATACGCGTCGAATTGAGAACCCCCTCCGTTTTTTTTCGTCGGTTAAAAAAGCTCAAATTTCATAGCACTCGAACCCAGTATCCGTCATGATTTGAAGCCACATAGCTTTTTGTGACAGCTTGTTAAGAGTTCTCTGTGTTTTTTTTAATTCCTTACAAGTTGGCCCTTGACTGCTATCACACCTGATGTTAAGTGATGATGGAATATAAGATTGAAGCGGGCTAACTTGTTAGGAGTAGGATGAAATCCGCACCCCTTTCGGCTTGCACACGACATCGTACCGGAACGCAAAACAGATGATCTAAGTCAGTGATTCTCAACCTTTTTTTTGTTGCGGCACACATTAAATGATTTCAAAATTTGGCGGCACACAAAGAAAAAGATAAAAATTATTTACTTACTACAACACACTGCATAAATAAATTTTGACAAAAATTTTAAATACACCAAGACCCCGCTTTGCGTCGCTAATGCGATCCTGAAAAATGCGACGCAAAGTGAATCACAATTTTGGTAAGTAAATAATAAAATAATTTATTTTTCTGTGGATTTAAATATATATTTATGTTAATAATATTTTTCTTTTTAAATAATATAATTTAATAATATTAAAATTATTATATATTTGCAAAATTTGGCGGCACACTTTTGAAATTTGGCGGCACACAAAAGTGCCGCGGCACAGTGGTTGAGAATCGCTGATCTAAGTATTGAAATAAAGTTAAGTCATCGAAACCACAGAATAAACGGAAACAAACCGGCATTTGAAAACGGACGAGTATAACCCCTGTCCCTTTCTGTCGTATGAAAAATTGGTGTCAGATTTTCAAGAACAGAAGACTGAAAACAAATTGTTTTCTACTACAAGGTGGTCCTTGACTGCTATCACAGAAAACAAACGCATTTTCTGTCTTCTATTCTAGAAAATCTGATACCAATTTTTCATACGACAGAAAGGGACAGGGGTTATACTCGTCCGTTTTCAAATGCCGGTTTGTTTCCGTTTATTCTGTGGGTTCAATTTTTCAACTATAGATAAGATTTATATCAGCCTGCCTAATAAGTTTTTTCCAATTTCCAGTCCTACCCAAGTTTCGTGGACGGAACACGCAGAATATTGCTATCCCACTCCTGTTCACGTATGTACGTATACCTATCCTTTATATAACCTATCCTTTTTCCTTGTTAATTATTTCTTTACTTTTCCAATCCTTTTGACGGCGTCTGTGGCGAAGTGGTAAACGCAGTGTATCTATAAGATTGAGGCCCTGGATTCGATTCGCGGCTGGGAATTTCTAAATAGGTCATGCAGACGAAGTCGCCGGGATTAGTTTATGCGTTGCGTAGTCTGCTATAGGAATTTCTGCGCTAGTGTGAGGGTCGTTAAGATAAATTTTCCGTGCTCGGTTTATGTTATCAATACACGGGTTGACCTGCGTTTATGTATACTGTACTTATGTTATAAAACAATTAAACGTCAATGGCGCCACGATTAAGAGGTCAATTCAGGATACCTATCATCCTACTACTATTATAAAGGCGAAAGTTTGTATGGATGTTTGTTACTCTTTCACGTAAAAACTACTGAATGGATTTGAATGAAACTTTACCACAATATAGCTTATACATCAGAATAACACATAGGCTACATTTTATACCGAAATTCCCACGGGAACGAGAACTACGCGGGTGAAACCGCGGGCGTCCTCTAGTCAACTATAATAGCGACTCAACTTTAGACCAAAACCGACTAGTGTAAGATTTTACCGCGTCGATATCGAGAACGGTAAACGCAAATTTTATATGACACTGACACTCACCCATTTGAGTTGTCTCTCGATACTGCCAGGGGCACTGCTTCAATTCCATATAAAATTTGCCTTTACGCGAATGTGAAGTCTTCGATTTGTTTTGGTGAAAGCTCTCACAGGTACATCCCAGTAGTACCCCCTAATTTTAGTTCTATTGAACTGTTGATACACCATATTAGTGCTTAAAGAAATGTCGATATCAACATCTTGTTTGTACGTTACATATAAAATATCTATAGTTTTTATAAATATAATATGAAATATCTTTTGATTGCAATAATAAATGTCCACTTAAATTTGAGAGTATCTATAAACATACTATGTCGAATACAGCTTTGCTTAAATCGCACAAAACGTCTTTAAAATGGTATTGAGGAACTTAATATATTTTTTTCTAAACTGAATAGTTTGCGCGAAAGATACTTCCAAAGTGGTAAAATGTGTGTCCCCAGTAACTTGTAAAATGAGAGAATATTTTTTTAGACACAACTACTACTTGGTTTTAACAACTTACCTTTTGTCGCAAGGGACATTTTTTTGTTAAAAACAAAATGAAATATCAATCAAAATAATATAAAGTTTATAACTTATATGGTACAAGTAAAGTCAAGAGCAAAAACTATACTACAGTACTATATAGAACTATTGGGACATAATTTGACAGCATGGAAAATATCCCAACAGTTCTATAGAACTACGGCATGGGGTACTACTGGGATGCACCCCTCACACTAGGCACTCAGCTGACGTCTTTAAAATGGTATTGAGGAACTTAATATATTTTTTTCTAAACTGAATAGTTTGCGCGAAAGATACTTCCAAAGTGGTAAAATGTCCCCCCCCCCCTGTAACTTGTAAAATAAGAGAATATTTTTTTTAGACACAACTACTACTTGGTTTTAACAACTTAGCTCTTGTCGCAAGGGACATTTTTTTGTTAAAAACAAAATGAAATATCAATCAAAATAATATAAAGTTTATAACTTATATGGTATAAGTAAAGTGAAGAGCAAAAACTTTACTACAGTACTATGTAGAACTATTGGGATATAATTTGACAGCACGGAAAATATCCCAACAGTTCTATAGAACTACGGCATGGGGTACTACTGGGATGCACCCCTCACACTAGGCACTCAGCTGACGTTATTGCGTAATAATAACCTAAACTGCTCAGTTTAGATCTACAGTTGAGTCGCTATTACAGTTGATGGTAGGTATCCAGCACTAAAAGGTCATGGTTTCAAACTCCTAGCAGAAACTTTAGCTCAGAATTGCAAAATTGGGATGTAAGTAATAACAATAATAATAATAATATCTTTATTGAACATACTTAAAATTAACATTTGACATACTCCTTAAAATTAAATACAGTTACATTAGTTAAGGTAGAAGTACTAAAAAGGTCTTAAGGAGTGCTTGGACACTCGTACTAGGAAGACCTGTATTACGAGCGTCGTAGCCTTCCTACGGATCCCATACAGTAATTTAGACCATGGAAGTTCCCAAATAAAACGGGAGTATGATAGGTACTGTGAGGCGTGTGCGTGTGTGTGTGTGTGTGTGTGTGTGTGTGCGCGTGTGCGGATGTGGTGTCATTATTTATGTTAAGGTAAGGGTGGTAGGTATGTCATTTTGGTATGATTGGTTCATGATTTAATTTCATTAATTAACGTTTCAACATCATAGTAGTCTAGTCCTTTGAGCCAAGTTATAATACAGTCTTTACAGCGTTTGTAATTTAATTTATTAATATTGAGGAGACCATCGACTTTGTTGTTGTATAGTCTCGAGCTGAGGAAATAATATTGCCGACCAGCAAGGGCTGTACTGCGAGGCAGAATATCGCAAACTTTTTGTTTGCGCTTTTTTGAAGTATGCATCTGTGCCTCGAAGAGCACGTTAAATGGAGGGGGAAGATGCATGTGACATAATAATTTATTTCTTCATCCATTATCAGCCTATTAACGGCCCACTACAGGGCCAGGCCTCCCTACTTATAGCAGAGGGGATATGGAGCGTACACCCACCACGCTGCTCCAATGCGGGTTGGCGGGCTTAGGGTGATAATGATTCATTTATTAACAATCACTATCAGATGTTGCTGACAGTGACCGGGACCGACGGCTTAATATGCTCAACCGTTGGGGGTGTAACACCACCAACTTCCCGACTCCGGACTTAGAATGTACGGTGAATTTTGACGGTCTCCGTGGCGCAGTGGTATGCGCGGTGGATTTACAAGACGGAGGTCCTGGGTTCGATTCCCGGCGGGGCAGATTGAGATTTTTCTTAATTTGTCTTGGTCTGGCTGGTGGGAGGCTTTCGCCGTGGCTAGTTACCACCCTACCGACAAAGACGTACCACCAAGCGATTTAGCGTTCCAGTACGATTTCGTGTAGAAACCATAAGGGGGTGTGGAATTACATCCAACTCCTAACAAGTTAGCTTCCGTCTTAGATTGCATCATCACTTAACATCAGGTGTGATAGCAGGCAAGGGCCAACCTGTAGTTGATAAAAAAAAAATTCATAGAAGAATGAAAAACTCAGAATTATTCCGTACTCGACCCGGGATTCGAACCCAGGACCTCAGGATCGTAGCCAGATAGGCTAACCACAAGACCAACGAGGCAGTCATAATTTATTTATGTTGTTATGTTTCTGCGAAAACGTACGTTTTATTCCGCCAATCCGCATTGGAGCAGCGTGGTGGGTCTACGCTCTATATTCCCTCTCCTAGAAGTGGGGACGCCTGGATCCGTAAAGGGCAGTTAATAGGCTGATAGTGATGATGATGACGTTTTACTTCGAAACCAGAGCATACTTAGTTTGGTTAGTGCTGTTAGTTTAAATTATCATTAGGTCTTTTATTATTTTTAAGCATAGCTTGCATAGCTTCTATCGCGGGGTTTGACTGGGAGACCGAATCAAGAAATTCCGTAAAGAAAAAACCTAACACCCCTGAATATCAAAAGCGTAATTTCGGCTCTGACGTCATCGGGACCGTGGTCTAGCAGTAAGGCGCTCTAAGTGCTGGGATTGCCAGAGAGACACGGGTTCGGATCGCGTCGGTTCCGCAATTGTTCCTTTTTCCAAGGTTATATTTTAAAACGTCATTGATTTTTTTTTACAAGGTATTTCAAAAAGTCATTAAAAGTTCTGGTATTTATCGATAGATGGAAAAATGACTTTTCTAAATATCACGCTTGAAAAAAAAAATTGCGGAACCGATGGGATTCGAACTCGCGTCTCTCTGGCAATCCGGGCACTTAGAACGCCTTACTGCTATGCCACGGTCCCGATGACGTCGGTAGGTAAATATAAGTTGATAAAAAATGCTATGCAATAGCTTTACCGCGGCAGTCTCGGAGTGCCACACGTCTGTTTTTATGAATAAAAAAATTGGTTGTGTGTAAAGTCGGTTTACTGACGATAGTTGAACGTGACAATGTCTTAAGAAAATACTGATGGAATGGTAGCATTTAATTGGTTATTAAAATTTTTAATGTAAGTATATTTTTATAAATATTAATTTAAATTAATAAAATAATTGATTTTGATTTTATAAATTTATATTTTAAATTTATAATAAATATATTAATTTTTAATTTAAAATTAATATATTTAATAATTATATTTAATAGACGGATGTCGAACGCTGCCGAACGCAAAGGCCGATTGTGCTTCTTTGTCGCTCGTTCCGCGCTCTCGCTTGCACTTCAAGCCTTACATGGAACGCCTCAAAGCGAGGTAACGACGCATGACGTCATGTTTTTTCGTGCGTGCAGCCGGCTCTATCGAATTATAAGACGTTGTCACGTCAAAAAAAGTTATACCCTTGATTGTTATCACACATGATGATAAGTGATGATGCAATCGGGCTAACTTGCTAGCAAACCTAACAAACCCCTTTCAGTTTCAGATAAATAATCCTTTCTTTGTAAATAAACATACAAAAATATATGTCTGTTGAAACTGGACATTAAAATTAAAAGGAAGGGCTACCTTTTAATTTTAATGTCGGGCTAAAAAAATTAAAAAAAATCATTCGTCGATGTTCCCTATATATAGAACCTTTAATGTCATTTCCTCATTACGTGTGTCAAAAACACGGTTTGAGGTAAATGTTACATTTACGTCATTAGTAATAATATGACGTACTTTATAATTAGCCGCGCTATAAAGATGTTTTTGTTCAACAATATTTGCTGAGAGACAAATATCTTAGCATTGGATGGATTCACCGTGCGGGTGGGGGTCCATCGCGTGGCTGAGAGAATAACTCCGAACAGAGCCCGAGACTTGTGACACGGGTGTAGGTTTAAGGGTACCCTTAGTGACGCGCGTCAACACTCACCTCCTCTGTTCAAGTTATTCTCACTGCCCAGCCAAATTCGGAAGGACCCTACTAGAGCAGCTTTGGACACTCGTTCCAATATGGAGCTTACTGCACTTCTAGTAAGGCCAAGGTCTTTTAGCAGGTTGTAGAGAGACTTGTATACCTCTCGCACCCACTTGTACCGCGTATAAACTAACCACATAGCCATTTTTAGTTAGTTCATTAGTAAGGTCATAATATTTATTCACTTTGAATACATGGTCTTTAGGGATGTTTGTTTCCCACGGCACTGTGAGCTCAACAGCTATCAAACTAAAAATTACTGAAAAGTTCTTTAATTTTTTACAAGATTCGACTTAGTTTATAACGAAATGCATGGTTTTTTGAACCTTTATAAATGCGAAAGTATGTATGGATGTTTGTTACTCTTTCACGTAAAATCTACTGAATGGCGACTCTACTGAAATATACTTTTTGACGACCTCTGTGGCGCTGTAATATGCGCGGTGGATTCATAAGACGGAGGTCCTGGGTTCTATTCCCGGCGGGGCAGATTGAGATTTTTCTTAATTTGTCTTGGTCTGGCTGGTGGGAGGCTTTCGCCGTGGCTAGTTACCACCCTACCTACAAAGGCGTACCGCCAAGCGATTTAGCGTTCCGGTACGATATCGTGTAGAAACCGAAAGGGGTGTAGATTTCATCCTACTCCTAACAAGTTAGCCCGCTTCCATCTTAGACTGCATCATCACTTAACATCAGGTGAGATAGCAGTCAAGGGCCAACTTGTAATCGATAAAAAAAAAAGATTTTGATGAAACGTCACAATAACATAGCTTACATATCAGATTAATATATAGGCCATAGTTTATCCTGGAATTCCCATTGTAACGAGAACTGCGGGGGTACAACCGCGACGTCTAATAATGTAATAATGTTGATATCTTATGTCTTTATTAACGACAAATATATCAAGCAATCTGCTTTTCCTTCTACACACAAGACAGGATAACCTAAGTTGTAAATAATAAAATTTTTTAACAAAAAATAGAACCGACTCAAAACGCACTAAAAAGTAAAAAATAACTGCGTCATTTAGTTGCTTTAATTTACTTAAGCATATCTAGGAGTCGGTGCCAGCCAAGGTTTCTACTTTAAGGACGTTACCTAGAACCCACAAACTGCTTTACTACGTTAAATAAATGTTCTTTAAACTTGCTGGCACCGACTCGTCGTAAATTAAAGCAACTAAATGACACAGTTTTTTTTTACTTTTTAGTGCGTTTTGAGTTGGTTCTATTTTTTGTTAAAATTTTTTATTTCTTACTTTTTAGTGATTTATCGCCACGTAACGTACTCGTACTATACTGTCATAGTATATTATACGGCACTAGTAGCCAAAAAGCTACCGATACCGAGACAAAAACCGAAATCGCTGTAAGCGTGCCTCCAAAATTTGAAGAGTTCCTTCAATTTCCCCAGGATATCCTCATCAGATCCTAACATGATGACAATGGGACCACCTTGGAAGTATGCCCTTTCTAACAAAAAAAGATTTATCAAAATCAGACAACTCTGTAAAAAGTACTCTTTAAAGTTATGCGTGGTCATACATTAAAAAAAATATATATATACGTGTCGAATTGAGAACCTCCTCCGTTTTTTTTCGTCGGTTAAAAAGAAGATTCCTGACTAATAGACTATTAGTCATGAGATAAAAAGAAAAGCAAATAGTCACAATATCAAAAAGGGTCATATTTGTTACAAACCAATCAGTCATGCGCGATTCACTATGAAGATATTCCTTATCATTATCGTCACTCGGATTGATAAATGTTATCATAAACGCCGGCTAACTGCTAAACTAAGGGATTACGAGTTCACACAACCGAACGACCCGATTTAAAGCCTACATAGATATGCCAACTAACCAACTGCCACGGATGTGGTGGCAGTGTTAGTTACTTTATAAATTAAATTGGGTGGAACTTGGTGACTTGATAAACTGAGGGATTACGAGTTCGCTTAACCAAACGACCCGATTTTAAACCTCCATAGATATGCCAACTAACCAACTGCCACGAACGTAGTGGCAGTTGGTTAGTTACTTTATAACTCAAATTGGGTGGAACTTGGTGACTTGATAAACTGAGAGATTACGAGTTCGCTTAATCAAACGACCCGATTTAAACCCACTATAAATAAGCCAACTAATCAAGTGCTACTACGTCCGTTACTCTATAAATCTAATTGGGAAGAAATTGGTTGACTTGATAAATGTTATCATCTCTGGCTAACTGCTGAACTAAGGGATTACAAGTTCACATTATCAAAGTACCCTATTAAAAGCTTCCACAGATGTACCAACTACGAGCAATGGCTGTCATCACATTAAAATAGGGAATTAATTAGTCAAGTTAGTAACAGTTATCATTAGGCTATCCTAACTGCTTAATTGTGTGTTCAAATAATCAAACGATTACATATTTTGTTCAAAGTTGGAGTAAGTAAAAATAAAATTAAGTTATTAAAAGTTTACATAGGCCGATTTGATTCAAATCCTTTATAGACTTACAAAGAAACCGACTTCACTTTCGTTTATAAACCATTGGAAATAAATTGATTGACTTTACAAAAGTAATCTATTTAAACTAAACAAGGTGTTAAGAGTTTACAATCCGACCTGATTTAAGTAACTAACCACCATGCCAATTGTAATACTATTGATCCCGATAGTCTCACAGATATGGTATCTACGCGAATGAGACCGTGGGGCACAGTTAGTTAAATCATAACATTTCGCCATTCTAAAGTATTTTGATGAACAGGAAACTCTCAATGCGCCTGTAAAAATCTGCATTAGTATTATTATAGCGCGTTATCGCGAGGTCGGCATATCTAAAGACGCTACACAATCAGCCGATGTAGCGATCCGCTATCACTCCATGCGCCCGCGCACCGCGCACATAATTCAAATTTCGAACAATCGAACATGCAAAACCGCATTCAACAAGCGACCGCCGTCGCGTGCAGACGTGTCGCAAACTTTCTAAATGTTCCTCATCGATTTGCGCATACTAATAGAGTTGTCCGCGTTCGTAATATATTATAATTTATTCCTGTACAAAGTTTTCGATTATATAGTAGTCAACTTGTTGGACATTGGACAATTGATGATATCCGACGTTGACGATGATTAGTGTGTGTGTTATGGTTTAGTTTTTTTTATATTTATTTATTCAACCTGTGATATTAGTTTTATATATTTATTACCAGTGTTAAAAAGTTTGTTTCTTGTCGAAATGACGGAAAAAACTGGAGTGATCACTATACATCATGTGAGTATTTGGTTTAGAAAACTTTCTATATTCTAATAAGCATATTAGGGATATACAAATATACTTAAAACTGTGGGCCTTTGACTTTCTAGATCTTTAGTTGATGGACGTCTACTGCCGAACATAGTAGGATTGCCATCTACAGACTTTGAAAAACAGGTTTTAAATAAATAGAAACACCAGGGCATTTCAGTTTTAAAACAAGACCATAATGCAGTACCTAATTGTTATATGCACTCAATAAAATGACATTTTATTTTATTATTTATTATTTAAAGTTTACATTATTCTTCTTATATGTATTAGCATTAGAAACCACTTAGGTTTGAGAAACATGCTAATAAATAGTAATATCAAGGCATTCTACAAAGACAGTTGTCAGCAGAAAAAGCTAAAATAATTAAATTAAATAACTAATAATTAATAGAAACTTTTTACTTAAAAAGTAAGTCTTTAGTTTTCTTCTAATGTTAAGTTAATGATAAAACGATTAGTTTAAAGAAAGAGCCTTAGTATGACTCTTTAAAAACTCAGGTCGATGCTAATCAACTATCCAGGTCAGCCCAGGACACCCCAAAAAGCAGAAAATTTCCTGGGAGAACAAGACTATTGGCAACCTTAAAACATGCAAGGAATTAGGTATTTGACTCAATTTATTTTATTGGTTTTATAAACTAGGATAAAAATAATAATGTACGCTGCAAAAATATTAAAAATCCGATAAAGATCTGCTAAGTTACAGGCACTTAAATATTTAGAGTAGGGGTCTTCCGTCCTTTTCTCGCAAAACGAATATTTGTACTAAGCCACTATGCGAACTTGGCGAGACGTCTCTAACAGTATGGCTGTCTCCGTCTAATCAGAAATATTCAAATGCTTATAACTTTTTATTTATTTGGTCAATTTAATTAGTTTTATCATATTTTGTTTTGTTGTAGAACCATTTTTTTGAAAAAATAAATTTAAACTCTAATATTTTGACTGAGCATACCATTGCAACACCAGGTCGCTTGAAATTCATCAAGTGATTTTATTGGTTTATTATAAACTAGAATAAAAATAATAATGTACAGGCACTTAAATATTTAGAGTAGGGGTTTTCTGTCCTTTGCCCTCAACGTATAGTTTGTCACTAAGCCACTATTGCCACTTCTGTGCTGCGACTCGCATCTCGGTTACGGTCTGTCTCCGCTTTCTAATCAGAAATATGCAAATGCTTATAACTTTTTATTTCTTTGATGACTTTAATTAGTTTTATCATATTTTCTAACTTTGTCTAGATTATGTAAATCCTTTGTCTCAGTTTCAACAAACTAGAGAATTTAAAATCTATTACTTTAAGTTAAGTTTTCAAATTGACGACTCCGTGGCGCAGTGGTATGCGCGGTGGATTTAATGACGAGGTCCTGGAAATGCGTCTTGCGGCTCTGGTCTGCTTTTCAGTGGTCCACCCAGAAAAGATATCGCCAAGTGATTTTTTGTATGCGCGTCGAAACCGATAGGGGTCTGCATTTTGTGCTACCCCTAACAAGTTAACGTCCATCAGATTGCATCATAACTAACATCGGTGTGATAGCAGTACCACTTCAGTTCTGCCACTCGCTGAGCTATGTCGGTTACTTTGGTTCTTCTGAGGGTCTCCTCAAAGATCGCTTTTCGGCCGCTGAGTGACTTTGGGATGTGCTGATGAGGCAGGGAGAGGATCGTGTGTGGGGTGCTCTTTCAAAGGTCTTGTCCACAATACCCATACAGGCTGATGATGATGATGATGATTTTTCTTTATGATTGATTTAATTCAATAAGTAGGTAAAAATAAATAAAATTGAAGTGTTTCCAATTTCAAATTAACAGATTTTCACAGATTGCATATGAAAGTATATGCGGTACTTACAGCAATAAAATCTTTTTTTTTTCATCTCCCCTCTGTTCTGGCTAATCTATGAAACGACTAGACCGATTTTGACGGGACTTTCACTCAAAGATATATATGTTATAAAGAGTAACTAAAATTATTTTTTTTTAGTTTTGTTTTTAATTTTAAATTGAATACCACGCAGACGAGTGGACGAAATCACGGGCGTTCGCTAGTTATAAATACAAATATCAAAACACGAACATTTGAGAAATGCATTGTTGTTAAGTTTTATTGACCATAGACAAAAAAGGATAATAAATTAATGATAAAGGACAATAATCTTTATGAAAACCTTGTCAAGTCCAAAGGGTCGAACTGTTTGACGAACTCTATTACGGATGTGTTTTTTTTAATTCAATGACAAATCTAACGGCCTCCGTAGCGCAGAGTTTGCGCGGTAGATTTATAAGAGTGAGGTCCTGGGTTAGATTCCCGGCTGGGCCGATAATATTATCTAATTAATAGTTCCAGATGTGGCTTGCCACGTTTGAAGCCTCCCACCATTAAAAACCTGTGTTTCAAGCGACAATACTCCTATTAATTTAAGGAGAGCACTAAAATAATTTTATACTTGTTAAAAATTATGCAATGATTAAAAACAATATAATTATAAAAAGAAAACTCAACCGGGTTGATTTACGTATATATTTTATTTTTTATGTATGACCACGCATAACTTTTTACAGTGTTGTCCGAATTTGATAATTCTTTTTTTAGAAAGGGCACACTTCCAAGATGGTCCCATTATCATCATGTTAGGATCTGATGATCCTTGGAAATTTGAAGGAACTCTTCAAATTTTATGTGCACACTTGTAGCGATTTCGGTTTTTGTGTAAGTCTCGGTTGCTTTGTGTACAAGTGCCGTATAATATACTATGACAGTATAGTACGAGTACATTACGTGGCGATAAATCACTAAAAAGTAAGAAATAAAATTTTTTAACAAAAAATAGAACCGACTCAAAACGCACTAAAAAGTAAAAAATACCTGTGTTATTTAGTTGCTTTAATTTACTTAAGCATATCGGAGTCGGTGCCAGCCAAGGTTTCTACTTTAAGGACGTTACCTAGAACCCACAAACTGCTTTACTACGATTAATAAATGTTCCTTAAACTTGCTGGCACTGACTTCATAGATATGCTTAAGTAAATTAAAGCTACTAAATGACAGTTATTTTTTACTTTTTAGTGCGTTTTGAGTCGGTTCTATTTTTTGTAAAAAAAAATTTTATTTAATACAATGACAAATCTAACGGCCTCCGTAGTGCAGAGTTTGCGCGGTGGATTTATAAGAGTGAGGTCCTGGGTTAGATTCCGAACTGGGCCGATAAGATTATCTAATTAATAGTTCCAGATGTGGCTTGCCACGGCTGAAGCCTCCCACCATCAAAAACCTGTTTCAGGTGACAATAGGAGTATTGTCGCCTGAAACACGGTATTTTAAGGAGAGCTTTAAAATAATTTTATACTAGTTAAAAATTATGCAATAATTAAAATCAATCCTTACTAATATTATAAATGCGAAAGTAACTCTGTCTGTCTGTCTGTCTGTCTTGCTTTCACTCTACAACTACTGAACCGATTTAAATGAAATTTGGAACACAGTAAGTCTAGAGCCTGAAAAAGGACATAGGCTACTTTTAATTGCGAAAAAAGGGTTGTAAGGGGTTAAAGAGGAGATGAAATGTTGTATAAAAGTATCGTCATTTTGAAAGCTTAAGACCTATTTGTTAGGCAGTTGATTAGCTATTAATAAATATGACATACAAAGCTTAGAAAAATTAGGCTGTTACTAATTTTATTTAAAAATTTTTATTTTTTAAATTACATTTTTTACATTTAAGAATAAACAATATCACAAATTGCGGAACCAACGGGATTCGAAGCCGCGTCTCTCTGGCAATCCAGGCACTTAAAGCACCTTACCGCTAGGCCACGATCCCGATGTCGTCGGTGCCGAAATTGTACTTTGATATTATGTTTTTGATATCCAGGTATACGGCCTGTAATGCCATCTACAGTATGAACTGAACACGTTACAATACATTTTTTATATCTTTACATAAAAGCTTAATTCCTACGTAATTTATAATACTAGTAATCGTAGCCTTGGCAGTAATTAAAACGCTTAGATAATATAAATAGATAAGTATCTTTTTATTTGCTTATCAGTTCCTTCCACATACATACATACATCACGCCTCGCTCCCATAGGGGTAGGCAGAGACCACGTCCTTCCACTTGCCACGATCCTAGCGCTCTCTCTTCCTCCAATGTCATTATTTTCATACGAGTTCGTCGGCTTAGTATTGTTACGGATGACCCATCGGAGAAATTAGAAAGTAAAAGAGTTTATCTATAACCATCGCGTGGCTGTGAGAAAAACTCCGAACAGAGCCCGAGACTTGTGACACGGGTGTAGGTTTAAGGACACCCTTAGTGACGCGCGTCAACACTCACCTCCTCTGTTCAAGTTACTCTCCCTGCCTGAAATTCGGAAGGACCCTAGAGTAGCTTTGGACACTCGTTCCAATATGTACTTCTAGTAAGGCCAAGGTCTTTTAGCAGGTTATAGAGACTTCGCTGGTATACCTCTCGCGCCCACTTATACCGCGTATAAAGTAACCACATAGCCATTTTTAGTGAGTTCATTAGTAAGGTCATAACATTTATTCACCACCCTGCCAGAAAAGACGTGTCGCGCGAGTAGTGATGTAAAAATCTTAAATCCTACGTCATTTATAATACATAATCGTGACCTTGGCAATAATAATTAAGTAAGATAAATAGGTATCGTTTTTATCCGCTTGTCATTTCCGACCATCATGTGAACAGAGATATCTGTCAAGTGTAGTGTGACCCTCGGCTGGAGTATTTTACACCTTGGAAACTTCTAAATATAAAGGATGTTCCATTATTAATCAAACGAAAATGGGAGATACGTCAAGTGTACGGTACAGTACATTTACTATCGCTGGATTGCTATGGCGGGTCGGGGGGTTTTCTTCTCATTGAAACATCTCTTCAAGAACGCCGTTTATTCTTCTACAAGCAGTCGCCCGCGTCTTCGCCCGCGTGAAAACCTCTTAGGTACCCTTTTAATTTTAAAGACAGACTTTCATATAAAATGTGCTCTTTCCCCGCTCAATTCAATTTTTTTATAGTTTCCCGTCAAGCAATATCCTCCGTCCCGTCCCGTGTACTAAAGATCTACATTTTTGTTAAACATTGTACGATATTACAGTACATTAACATTAACAATATATATTTATGGCAAGCTGATGTGTATAGCTTGTGTTAAATAGTCTATTTCACTTTTGAGTCTAGCTTTCATATTAAAGAAAATAATTTACAATCCGACACGCAGATCTAGAGATTAGCCCGTTTAAACAAACGAACAAACTTTTTCGTATATAATATAAATAAGGTCTGCCATGCCAAATAAAGTGAAAGAAGGAATCAAAAATCGAATTCTCTAAATAATCGGGTAATATATGTAATACAAATATAAAATATAGACTATAACACTTACCGATAACGTAGCATTCTACTGGTGAAAAATTGTTTTTAAATCGGATCAGTAGTTCCGAAGATTAGCCCCGACAGAACTTTATTTACGAACTTACAAACTTTACCTCTTTATAATATTAGTATAGGTTGACACTGCTTTTATTTATATTCTGTTGGGTAGTCGACTAAGAATTGTGTCGCTATCGGCACGGTGCCCTATATTTATATCAAATAATTCAGGCCCTCTAATTGGTACATAATTATTTCCAATTACAGAGCCCAAATAATAACCAATCAGGCAATCAAAACCTATTTACTATCTCTATCTAATGTTGCCCTCTCGCTCTACTAAAACAGGCTTTCCGATTGGTCGATGTTAGAGCGAGAGGCCTCTATGGCTATCCTTTATTAAACAATCAGTTAAAGCGAGGCGTATTTACAACATTTATACTATTGCGAGACCTACATTTCAACGACTATACTTTACAGTTTTAGTAACTACTATTTACTCTATTGGAACACACTATAAATATCTTTTATTTTACACTATTAATGTCTATATACTATAGAGTCTATTATCACACACAAATTCACTATTCAAACAGTTTATGAAGCACTATCCCGCACATCAAGTAATTATCTAAAACTAACTTGACTAGTTTTCAAAAAACTGTACGGTGACCTACGTGCTCTTGTCTTTACTGTCCTAAATCACATCTTTCCAATGCTGGAGCTGCAAATTTACTTTTTGTTATACATTGCGGATTTAATCACTATGTACAACACCGAACGTGACCATAATCTTGATAATTTTTTTAACAAAAAATAAAACTGACTCAAAACGCGCTAAAAAGTAAAAAATAACTGTGTCATTTAGTTGCTTTAATTTACATAAGCATATCTATGAAGTCGGTGCCAGCAAGTTTAAGGAACGTTTATTTTACGTAGTAAAGCAGTTTGTGGGTTCTAGGTAACGTCCTTAAAGTAGACCTTGGCTGGCACTGACTCCTAGATATGCTTAAGTAAATTAAAGCAACTAAATGACACAGTTATTTTTTACTTTTAGTGCGTTTTCAGTCGGTTCTATTTTTTGTTAAAAATTTTTATTTTTTACTCTTTAGCGATTTATCGCCACGTAACGTACTCGTACTATATTGTCATAGTATTATACGGCACTAATAGCCAAAAAGCTACGGATACCGAGACACAAACCGAAATCGCTGTAAGCGTGCCTGCAAAATTTGAAGAGTTCCTTCAATTTCCCCAGGATATCATCATCAGATCCTAACATGATGACGATGGGACCACCTTGTAAGTGTGCCCTTTCTAATAAAAAAAGAATTATCAAAATCGGACAACTCTGTAAAAAGTTATGCGTGGTTATACATAAAAAAATATATACGTGTCGAATTGAGAACCTCCGCCGTTTTTCAGTCAGTTAAAAACTTATACACTTATGATTTGTAAATTGTTTTTATAAAATAATATCACAATTCCGGTACTAATAAGTGACCAACTTCATAGTACAGTATTTTTAGACTAGTAGTCAAATAAGTTTTAGATAATTAGGTGACGTATCTCCCGTTTTCGTTTGATCCATTAATTATGGGTCAGACTATATATTTACCCGACTGCGTCAGAAGGAGGGTATTGTTTTTTATTGTGTAAAGACGGACAGACGGATTTGTTTTATTTTAAGTTTAGACTTCACGATGCCTTGTATAACAGAAGGAGTTTTACATACATTTGTTTTATTACTTACAAAATAATAAAATAAATATCATGTACCTGGCAAAACTGAAAAAGTACATAATTTATAAAGATTCTTTGGGAAAATTGTAATTTGGCGACTTTTTTGGCATATGATTGTTTCACGGATATATTAACACCTGCGTGTGACTGTATTATAATAATTAACACTGAAGTAAAATACAGAAAGAGACAAAAAACTTATGTACATATTACACTGGACGTGAATTGTATTTTATTTATGTACATAAACCGACTAACTAAAGTACGTCGCTTTAAAGCGATTTCCTTTACTACTGACTCTTCGCGAGATCACTAAAAGTATACACTCATACATACATCACATCACGCCTTATTCCTGTAGTGGTAGGCAGAGACCACATCCCTCCACTTGCCACGGTCCTTGCATACTTCCTTAGCTCCTTCCACTCTCATTAGTCCTTCCATACAAGTTCGGCGGTTTAGGGTACTCGCCACCTGGCCATTAATTAAAATGTCCTGAATTTGGTCCAGGAACATTCGCCTATGCCTTCCCCTTCCAACATTTCCATTCATCCTCCCCTCATAAATCTCTTTTGTTAATCTTTCATCAATTCTCTGTACATGTCCAAACCATCTAATCGTCCCTTTCTCAATTTCAATCACTACATCTTCTTTTACACCACACTTTTCTCTTATCATACTATTGTTAACTCTGTCGCACAGTTGTAACCCGCACATACTCCTCAATGCTCTCATCTCTACCGCATTTATTTTACTTTTGTGCTTCTTCTGCCATACCCAACTTTCACTACCATACATAAGTGTGGGCACCAACACTCCTATGCACAGCCAGTCTTGCCTTTGGGGACACTTTCTGGCTGTTCATAAATGCATGTAGAGCACCATTCACCATGTTCCCAGCATTTACTCTTCTTTCAATATCACTCTCACACGTTCCATCTTTCGTAAAGTACCTATACTAAAGCCAAACTCGATTGAGAATGCTTGTCAACAAACAAATTAAAAATGAAGGTAGAAATCACTAGTCATTTTATACCTATTTTTTTATTAACTAGTTAATGACGAATTCATGACAATAAATTAGATTAGAAAGCTTAAATCTAATTTATATATTCAATATCTTTTAAATAAGATTTTTTAAAATAACAAAACATAATTTTAAATTTATTAGGCATAAAATGTGTTGCATTTTCTACCTTCATTTTAAATTTCTTTGTTGACAAGCATTCTCAATCGAGTTTGGCTGTAGTATAGGTATACAAACTCTTTCACTTCTTCCACGTTTTCTCCATCTATCACAATATTACAATCTGTCACATATTCATCTCTTTCAAAAATCATTACTTTTGTTTTGCTAACATTCACTTTCATTCCTTTAGTATACACTTCATTGATATGAAAGGACATAGGTAAAAATGTATGGAAGTCTGTCCCAGAGATGCCCAGAGATGATATATATGTCATTAAATAGAACAGATCTTCTTTTTAAATAGTAATAAAGTTACTTGTAGCTAAGCAGTCGCTGATAAAAGTTATGAAGGTTGATAAAAGTTGACTTTTCATACTACGACGACGGTCACGTGAACAGAACACAAAAAATCGATTGAAATTCTTATATTTTTGATATATTTTCAAGTGATTGCTATGAAACATGGGTAGCTGTTTAAAATTCATTGTGTATTTAAATAAAATAGTTAAATATGAGCATACGTTTGGACAGCCTGGAGCAAATTATGGCAATGTCCTTTACCATATTTACTCATTTTACTGCCTCACTTTGACTGCATCGTTGGTCTAGTCGTTATTCGATCACGAGGTTCTGGGTTCGAATCCTGGGTCGGATCACGGAATAATTCTGAGTTTTCATTCGGTGAAATTTTCAGTACATTCAAAGCCCGGAGTCAGTTGGTGGTATTACACCCCTGTGCCTCTGAGAGCAAGTTAAGCCGTCGGTCCCGGTCACTGTCATCAACATGTGATAGTGATCGTTAATAAATGAAACATTGTCACCCTAAGCCCGCCAACCCGCATAAGAGCAGCGTGGTGGGTGTACGCTCTATATTCGCTCTCCTACAAGAAGGGACTCCTGATCTGACTCATTTTACGACGCAACGCTCACTTAAAACGGATGTCCCCTATATTCCCACGGGTGAAACCGCGGTCGTGCGCTAGTGATTTTATTTACACGTTTGTCGACGTCAATGTGAAAGGTATCTAATATTTAACAAATTCGACATTTGACATCGGAATAAATACAATAATGTATTCATCAAGTATTTCAAATTAAGGTATTATAAAGTTATATTTAAGGTATTTTTACCCGACTGCGTCAGAAGGAGGGTTATGTTTTTCGAGCGTATGTATTTATGTATGTATGTATGTCCATTTCTTCGGCACGCGCTACAGCCTAAACGGCTGAACGGATTTTGACATGTGAGGTGTCGTTGAATTCGTTAAAATTGTGGTAGTGACATAGGCTATATAAAATTCAAGTTGCCACTATGATCGCCGACCTGCAATAGAAGAGGCACTTCAAAATGGAGATATAAATCCTAAAATTAAACATTAATGATCAACCAGAAAGATGACAAAAACTTTTTATTACTTTATTTGTGAAGGAAACAAAAATTAACAAAAAATAGAACCGAAACGAAAAAAGTAAGAAATAAAATTTATTAACAAAAAATAGAACCGACTCAAAACGCACTAAAAAGCAAAAAATAACTGTGTCATTAAGTTGCTTTAATTTACTTAAGCATATCTAGGAGTCGGTGCCAGCCAAGATTTCTACTTTAAGGACGTTACCTAGAACCCACAAACTGCTTTACTACGTTAAATAAATGTTACTTAAACTTACTGGCACCGACTTCATAGGAATGCTTAAGTAAATTAAAGCAACTAAATGATACAGTTATTTTTTACTTTTTAGGCCGGTAACATAACTGAAATCTTGGTGCAGATTTCAGTTATGATAACCAACGGTTAATAAAACTTTATTATAAATTTACTGTTCTCGACAACCCGTACGCCGGTTAAGGACGTAAACCGGGCGGTTATTTTAACCGAGCTTACGTCCTTAACCGGCGTACGGGTTGTCATGAACAGTAAATTTTATATAAAGATAACCGAAAACTTGGTGCACACCGGTCTTAGTGCGTTTTGAGTCTGTTCTATTTTTTGTTAAAAAAATTTCGATGTAAGGGAAGCCACTGGCCCGTAAGTAAGTTACTTTTGAGGATGACATATGTAACTTTGTCGTTATTCGTCATTACATACATATCGTTGTATTTTTTATTATTAAGTTACTTTTATATTAATAACTTCGTTGCATAAAATAAACACAGTAGAAGCATTAACAGACAAAAGGCGGCCTTATCACTAAGAGTGATCTTTTCTCTTTTAACTACAGTGCACATGCATCTCATAACTACAAACATTATATATTTTAAAGTAAAATACGATATACATATTATATTTGACGGCCGAGTGGCGCAGTGGGTAGTGACCCTGCTTCTGCGTCCTAGGCCGTCGGTTCGATTCCCACGTCTGGAAAATGTTTGTGTGATGAGCATGGATGTTTTCCAGTGTCTGGGTGTTTATCTATATATTATAAGTATTTATGTATAATATATATAAAATATTGATCAGTTGTCATAGCACCCATAACACAAGCTACCTACGATTACTTTGGGACTATAAAGCGATGTGTGTAATCCTAATATTATAAATTAAAAAAAAAATAAATTCAAATTCATTTATTGCGAATTGAGTACATGGAGATCTTATATAAATATTATAGGTTCTTCCAAATTCCGCCTTACAGCTTGCAATGTCCTTAAATCTCTAAAAAAAATACTGGTAATAGCTCTGTCATTCCAATCAATTTACGATTCTAACGATGCCTTTACGTCAATAAATATTCTGTCACCTTATATCAAGAAAAAATGAGAACGAATTATTAATTTTAATTATGTCAGTAAACAAAAATAATATTAGTCAATCAATGTACAAAATATATATATATAACATGTGCTTAATGTCAGAATATTAGATTGTGTCATCCAAGTAAAAGTAATTAAATGCGAAAATAACTGTCTGTCTGTCTGTCTGTCTTGCTTTCACTCTACAAGTACTGAACCGATTTAAATGAAATTTGGTACACAGTAAGTCTAGAGCCTGAAAAAGGACATAGGCTACTTTTAATTCCGAAAAAAGGGTTGTAAAGGGTTAAAGGGGGGATGAAATGTTGTATGAAAGTATCGTCATTTTGAAAGCTTAAGACCTATTTGTTAGGCAGTTGATTAGATATTAATAAATATGACATTCAAAGCTTAGAAAAATTAGGCTGCCGTAATAACTAATTCCACGCGGACGAAGTCGCGGGCAAAAGCTAGTTGTCCTATAATATTGTGATGGATAACCCCTCGGAGGAATTACCAAGTAAAAGAGATTATGGTTGTAAACCTCATTTGGATTAAAAGTAAATGCAATTTAAAAAAAGGAATAAGTTAAAGAATGGAACAATTTAAAATGTCCGTAACGAAGACAACATTCGGAGAATTCAAAGCGAGTTGTCGTAGAGTCGAGACGGTTGAAGGAATGTAGGGAGATGTTCCCTGAGAGTGTGCGTGTAAGGACGATGGATCTGTAGTGGTCCCCCAGTGTGGGTGGGGTGTGTGGCCGTGAGGTGCCGACGCAGATCATCGTCGACGTGATGAGTTCCTTCAGGCTTAGAAGCGTGAAACGACGGCGTCGCAGTGTGCTGCATCGAATCTTGTATACCTATCTATTTAAATGAAATGAAATGAAATGAAAATATACTTTATTGCACACACCAAGACAGGAAAGATACGAAATAGGATACAATTTACACAAGAATTTACAGTAGCACAATAGGCGGCCTTATCGCCAACAGGCGATCTCTTCCAGGAAACCTAGTTAAGAAGCTACAATAAATTAAAGAGAGGGTGAGGGTGCACAGAACAAGGAACTTAAAAAGAAAATAAAAACTTAATTCGCAAATAAATCGAGAGTAAATAAAAACTAAAACGCACTTTATACATAACTTAAATATATAATTACTTATAAATAATAAATACTATAATATTTAAAAAAGGGTATTGGTTAATAAACGTCTAATTCTCCCTGTTGTGGTTGTTCTTCCAACAATATTTAATATATATTTACTTATAATATATATATTTATTTTGTCGTTTACCGTTATTATGTCGGTGTATTATGTAAAGGCAGATTAGGATTACAATAATCTCAACGTATCGCCCATCGACGCCGTTGGTTCGTTACTTCCACCGCTAAGCCGTGATAACTTATCGAACTATGTGTGTGGAATTTTCGTTTCATATTATAAACGCACTAAAAAGTAAAAAATAACTGTGCCATTTAGTTGCTTTAATTTACTTAAGCATATCTATGAAGTCGATGGCAGCAAGTTTAAGGAACATTTATTTAACGTAGTAAAGCAGTTTGTGGGTTCTAGGTAATGTCCTTAAAGTAGAAACCTTGGCTGGCACCGACTCTAGATATGCTTAAGTAAATTAAAGCAACTAAATGACACAGTTATTTTTTCTTTTTAGTGCGTTTTGAGTCGGTTCTATTTTTTGTTAAAAATTTTCATTTCTTACTTTTTAGTGATTTATCGCCACGGAACGTACTCTTACTATACTGTCATAGTATATTATACGGCACTTGTAGCTAAAAAGCTACCGATACTTATACAAAAACCGAAATCGCTGCAAGTGTGCCTATAAAATTTTAAGAGTTCCTTCGATTTTCCTAGGATCTCATCATCAGATCCCAACTTGATAACTATGGGACTTCGATTCCCAGTATGGCCGATTGAAATCTTCTTAAGTGGTTAATTGGCTGGTGGGAAGCTTTGACCGTAGACAAAGACAAAGAAGTACCGCCTAGCGATTTAACGTTCCAGTACGATGTCGTGTAGATAAAGGGGTGTGGAATTTATGCTACTTCTAACAAGTTAACCCGCCTCCATCTTAGATTGCATCATCACTTACGACCAGGTGGCAGTCAAGGGCTAACTTGATATATATATAACAAAAGAGAGTTTATATATATATATGAGATCTCCCTCCATATATATATGAGATGATTTGTAGCTAAGACCCACCACGCTGCTCAAATACCAGTCTATGGGCATAAAATAGATAAATTGTAATATAAGTATAATAAAACTTGTTTACGTATGGTAGGTCATAATTTGCCAGCGTCCAAGGCTCAAGGCAAACTGGTCGCTGGATACAATTAAGTACGATTAGTTCATGGTCGGTTGAGCTTTGTCTAGGATTACTGATAACTTATCAAAACAATTAGCTTTTATTTTTACCCAACTGCGTCAGAAGGAGGGTTATGTTTTTCGAGCGTATGTATGTATGTATGTATGTCCATTTCTTCGGCACGCGCTACAGCTTAAAAGGCTGAACGGATTTTGACATGTGAGGTATCGTTGAATTTGTCAAAATTGTGGTAGTGACATAGGCTATATAAATTTTCAAAATGGCGACTGTAAATGGGGGAAAAGGGGGGATGTGTGTAAATTTTTTTGTCTTATCTTAGCAATATGGGTACCAATTGAAAGGTAAAAAGACCATTTCAAAAATATAAATATCATATCATGTTCATATTACTTTTTGAACAAAAAATGGCAAAAAGTGTACTAAGTGTACCGTCTCATTTCTATACCATAAACTAAAACTAAAAAGTCTCAAATAAAATTATTATTATAAAAACAAAAATCCAACTGCTTAGAAGTTATGAACTGAAAAGAGAAAAACAAGGATCACTATATCTGTATAAAATTCTAAATACTTTATGGTGCTGCAAACAGGGACAAACGTAGTTTGGGTAGATCTTTCTTTCCCCGCAGGTTAAAGTATTTTGTCCCCGCCTGCAGCACCATAAAGTATTTAGAATTTTATACAGATATAGTGATTCTTGTTTTTCTCTTTTCAGTTCATAACTTCTAAGCAGTCGGGTTTTTTGTTTTTATAATAATAATTTTATAAATATAAATAAAATATTTAAATTATAAATATTGTTAAAATTCCCGACGTTTAATTACCGGAGACATATTATGAAAGATGGCACTCTAGATCTAGACATATGTCGAGCGTGTCATCATCCTGGGGAGTCCCTCAGACATAGTTTCCGGGTGTTCTCATCTTGCTACTGGCGTATACTTGCACAAACATACCATGTCGATTTTGAGCACCGGCTGCTTGGACCACCGGGCCCTGCAGCAGGAGGACTGGATGTTTTTATAAATTTTTAATAGTGTTTTTACCCGACTGCGTCAGAAGGATTGTTATGTTTTTCGAGCGTATGTATGTATGCACGTATGTATGTATGTCCATTTCTTCGGCACGCGCTACAGCCTAAACGGCTGAACGGATTTTGACATGTGAGGTGTCGTTGAATTCGGCTAAATTGTGGAAGTGACATAGGCTATATGAATATTCAAAATGGCGGCTGTAAATGGGGGAAAAAAGGGGGGGCGTGTGCATTTTTTTCTTTTCTTATAATTGTTTCATAAGGATTGTTGATTAAAACAAAATTGTAAATAAATAAATGATAGAAAAAAAAATTATTATTAGCGTATATATTTGAACCTCTTACAAGGCCATCCTTTTAAATGACGGAATATGGAACATAGATCCGCCTTGCTCCATTGCGTGTTGGCGGGCTTAGAGTGATAATGTTGACGACCTCCGTGGCGCAGTGGTTAGCGCGGTGGATTTATAAGACGGAGGTCCTGGGTTCGATTCCCGGCGGGGCAGATTGAGATTTTTCTTAATTTGTCTTGGTCTGGCTGGTGGGAGGCTTTTCGCCGTGGCTAGTTACCACCCTACCGACAAAGACGTACCGCCAAGCGATTTAGCGTTCCGGTACGATGTCGTGTAGAAACCAAAAGGGGCGTGGATTTCATCCTACTCCTAACAAGTTAGACCGCTTCCATCTTAGACTGCATCATCACTTAACATCAGATGTGATAGCAGTCAAGGGCCAACTTGTAGTCGATAAAAATAAAAAAATGTTTAATTAACGATCTATATCAGATGTTGAAAAGTGACCGGGACCGACGGCTTAACGTGCTCTCCAAGGCATGGGGGTGTTACACCGCCTTCTTTCCGACTCCAGGTTTTGAATGTACACGAAATTTCATAGAAGGATGAAAAACACAGAATTATTCCGCGACTAGACCCAAGTTCCCGGTTGGGGCGATTGAAGTTTTCACAATTGGTTCAGATCTGGGTGGTGGAAGGCATCTGCCGTGGCTAGTTACTACCCAATCTGCAAAGACATACTGTCGAACGATTTAGCATTCCGGTACATGTAGAATCCAAAAGCGAATCTGCTTCTAATAAAAATTTTTAAATAAAAATAGAACCAATTCAAAACGCACTAAAAAGTAAAAAATAACTGTGTCATTAAGTTGCTTTAATTTATTTAAGCATATCTATGAAGTCGGTACCAGCAAGTTTAAGTAATATTTATTTAACGTAGTAAAGCAGTTTGTGCGTTTTAGGTAACGTCCTTAAAGTAGAAACCTTGGCGGGCACCGACTCCTAGATATGCTTAAGTAAATTAAAGCAACTAAATGACACAGTTATTTTTTACTTTTTAGTGCGTTTTTGAGTCGGTTCTATTTTTTGTTAAAAATTTTTATTTCTTACTTTTTAGTGATTTATCGCCACGTATCGTACTCGTGCTATACTGTCATAGTATATTATACGGCACTTGTAGCTAAAAGGCTACCGATGCCGAGATAAAAACCGAAATCACTGTAAGCGTTCCTCCAAAATTTGAAGAGTTCCTTCAATTTCCCCAGGATATCATCATCATCAGATCTTAACATGATGACAATGGGACCACCTTGGTAGTATGCCATTTCTAATAAAAAAAGAAATATCACAATCGAACAACTCTATAAAAAGTTATGCGTGGACCACGCAGCGTGGTCATACATAAAAAAAAAATTGGTTATCTGTAAAGTCGGTTTACTGACGATAGTTGAACGTGACAACGTCTTAAGAAAATACTGATGGAATGGTAGCATTTAATTAGTTATTAAAATTTTTAATTTAAGTATATTTTTATAAATAATTTAAATTAATAAAATAATTGATTTTGATTTTATAAATTTATAATAAATAGATATATTAATTTATAAATATATAAATTTTTAATTTAAAATTAATATATTTAATAATTATATTTAATAGACGGATGTCGAACGCTGCCGAACGCAAAGGCCGATTCTGCTTCTTTGTCGCTCGTTCCGAGCTTTAGCTTGCACTTCAAGCCTTACATGGAACGCCTCAAAGCGAGGTAACGACGCATGACGTCATGTTTTTTCGTGCGTGCAGCCGGCTCTATCGAATTATAAGACGTTGTCACGTCAATATATACGTGTCGAATTGAGAACCGCCTCCGTTTTTTTGTCGGTTAAAAATAAAACAAATATCAGAGTACTAGGGGACCATGGCATCCCAATGGAGCGTGTAAAAGAAAACGCATGGTATCCGCGCTATGCATGTGATATTATGTGCCAAACGTGTGACGTATGACACTACACACTAGCGTCATGACAAGCTCTTGGCCTCTCGATCCCTGTGCACTATCGTCTTAACCGATTACATAACTTATTAAATGAGAAATAATTATACCATAGACGTACGTATATATATTTGTATTTGCTTTATTATTTAATAATAGGTTACTGTTGGACCTCGAAAAAAATTCCGTTAAAAAAAAGGGATTAAACTATTTCCTTTTAATTTACACTCTTTACGCATCTTTATTGTTGCACTGGATTCTAGCCTTTTAAATCGTTTTTATTGTGTTTTCATCAAACGTGGGCTTTAAAAGACTAGTATCCAGAGGCGTTAGGCCTGTTTAAAAATGTATTTCATGAAGCTTTGCGACTGTCATGTAAATGTGACAACTATACGGAAATGGACGATAACTAACGTTAGGCCCTTGTCGAATACTCCGAGTTCTAGAGCTTTTAAATGTAAATTACATTAAATAGTAAAAAAAATGCAATAAAATGATGCATAATATATTGTTGTACAATATGTTTTTATTAGTGGGTTAAAGTCCTATACATTGTCTGGCATTCTCTTATTTAATTACACAACGGGTTTAAAAATGTTTTCATTAATAGTGATCCATATTAGAAAACAAAGGCGACTGTGGTTTTACCCGCGTAGATCCCGTTCCCGTGGGAATTTCGGGATGAAATGTAGTATTTGTGTTATTCTAATATGTAAGCTATATTATTATAAAGTTTCATCAAAATCCATTCAGTACTTTTTGCGTGAAAGAGTCACAAACATCCATCCATCCATACTCCAAACTCCAACTCCAATCTTCATAATATTAGTAAGGATCGAAAATACGAAAAATATTTCAAAGATTTTTATTTGTCTCAAGCAAACCATTGGATGCTTTAAAATGCTTTCAAGCTGTATTGTTTTATTTTAAACGTAAATGCAGAATTATCTTGTGTTACAGCAGACAGGGACAAAACGCAAGCTTTCAAGGAAAAGAAACACTTTATTGTACACAAAGACTAGACATAAGCTCAGATAAATGACGGCTTCTCACTTTTTGCGAGTACTTGTGGCAAGGGAGCGGGATGCTGCTAACTGTTCACTCACACTTTAGTTTGTAGTTGTTGCTGTTGTTTTTGCTATGTAACTCTGTTAAGGGTTAATTAATTGCTTTGATGGTTCAGATTAAACCTCATGTTAACATCATTCTATGGACGTTTAAAAATATACATAAATCAGTCTATTGTTAAAGCGAAAGTGTGTGAGTGTGCATGTTTGTTACTCCTTCATGACTAAACGGCTGGACCGATTTTAATAAAATTTGGTGTGGAGCTAGTTGACACCCTGGATTAAGACATAGGCTATTTTTTATCCCGAAGTTTTCAAGGGAACGGGAACTACGCGGGTGAAACCACGGGCGTCCTCTAGTACTAAAATAAATATTTTAGCTTTTTTAAATTGCTATATAGTGTCTAAGTAAGCGTAGGTAGCTTGTGTTATGGGTATATATAAAAATACCCATCAGTGAATATTAATTAACCACCCAGATATTGGAAAACATCCATGCTCATCACACAACCATTTCTCCAGATGTGGGAATCGAACCCGCAGCCTAGGACGCAGAAGCAGCAACCACTGCGCCGGTCACTGTCATTAACCTCAGCTTATTTTTAAATAATTAAATCTGCTCATTTTCTGTGTCTATAGAATAGGAGCAGGTGTCACTTTGTGGAAGCTTTATTTTTTCAAATATTACTTCTAGCGGAATACCGTGAAGCACAACATAATTTATGTATTAAAAGTAAATGTCAGTCTAGTTTCGAAGTTGTTACCTTTAAAGTGATCGATATTCCCGTTTAAAATTTCACACCCCTTTCTCCGCAACAAAATGTGAATATAGAAGAACATTACGACTGTACCATTCGTTATTTATTTTTGCACCGTATCTAAATACTAATTCACGTTTATATTTCGAAAGAACCATAGTATTATGCAAGGGGTTAAAATGACCGGTTTTGTATATGTTACCGTTGAAATTGTGTTTGGTTAGAACGCGTTTTTCCTAATTAAAACTAACTTTTACGAAAGGTCTTTGGTGAAATCTGGAAATACATTCAGGACGAAATAATTATGCAATAACATAATGAGTTTAAGGTTAAATAAGAACTTTGGTTAATTCTAAATGTGACCCCGACTGTACGCGACGCAAACGATAAATATTGTAATTCATATTTACTTATGCCAATAAAGGGCCAAAAACTGAACGTAGCTGATGACAGCTTTGGCAGATGTCAAACTCAACTGACACATCTTTGAAAGAAACGACTCCGAAGCCGACCGCCGAAGCGTCACTAGCTACTTTCCCGAAATAAGCCGTTTTTTTACCTGGAAACCTGTGGTTTTACTAGCACAAGACCCCAACACCGACTCCACACTGTCTTGTCTGCCCTACCCGTAGAGTGATTTTATAAAGCGCGATCACGAAACGAGTTTTCTGGCGTAGCCACTTTAAATACTTGCTGTCCATAAAAACAAATCTGAGCAATTCGACTTCTCCCACCCTTGTCTGCTCTACCCCTAGCATTTTTAAATGCGTAAAGCTGGACGTTTATGAAGACCAATTTAGATCACTAGAGCCTTTTTTTATTTTTGACCAAGACCTTTCGTAGAAACTAGTTATAACTAGGAAAAATGCGTTCTAACCAAAAACGTTTTCTAACTGTAACATATACACTAGGTAGTTAAAAAAAAAGGCAGTAATAGTAGGATTTTAATTTTAGCATGTAAAAAATTAGATTTTGGTTTTGAAAATTAAATTAAAAACAGCGACTAGAGTATGTTGCGGCTTTGAAATATATTGAAATAAAATACGTTTTCTCCCTACAACTGAATTTACGTTATTTCATCCCCGCTGTACTACGTTGCAATGACGGAATTTTCAGCAAGAAAAGTGAATACATTTACACAAAACTCTACAGAACATTAAAGACCAGCGCTCCCTTTTAGTTTTCACCTTTAAAGTTTAAATTTACAAAAATCCGACTCTATACATTCTCGTAATTCCCGCATCCAGCAGAAGTTTCTTACTGAAACTGTAAATGCAATTTAAGCTTACAATCCGAATGTATGGAATAGTCGTCAGTGGAACAATAGGTACATGTTGCCGAGATTTACTGTTAGTAGATACTGCCAACCGCATACCTTCCTTCCTCACATTAGGTAAGCACTCGGATGGAATACTCCAAATGGAAATTAGTCACTTGTTTTAGCCCTTACAGAGGCTTATAAGATTACTCTATGTACTCAGGTAGAACGGGTCTAATTTGAGGATCCAATCACTAATTGAGACCGTTTTTGTGCACTATTATAATTGTAGTCTGACCAGCAAAATGACAAAGCGGCCAATTGCGAGTCATTTTTCCATTTTGGAGGTGACGCTTGCGCAAACTGTTCAGTTTAGAAAAAAAATATTAGAGACCTCAATATCATAATTTTAAAGACATATCCATAAATAACCCACACGTATGGGTTTGGTGAGAAAAGATTTTTTTCTGAAAATTTCTTGTAGCTCCTTCAATTCAGATTTTTTATTTTCTTGGTCAAGCTATCATTTTCATATTATGAAAATGTTATTCACATTTTTGTGAATGCACGTCTTCGCAATGAAACGTATGTAGTTAATTTTTTTCGTTTCTGGGTGATGTTAAATATTGTTTTTCGCGGTGACTGGCAAAATAAATGAATTATTCTCTATAAGGATATAGTAAAAAAGGCACTTAAGTATCGTACTAAAATTAAAACAAATATGTACTGCAAATTTGAAAACTAACGACCCATTATAGCTGAACACTGTTAAGGAGAATTTCAGACATGATAATTTGAACGTTAGCCATAATGACACGTTCCGGCGTCAAAACTCGAATAACCATTTTGGGGCTAATAGACGCTTTGGGGGAGCTGCATTGTAGAAGAAAATTCGGAATATCCTTTCTAATATTTTTTATCCTGAAATTCCCTCGGGTACAGGAATTACGCAGCTCTAACCGTGGGCGTAACCTAGTTGTTAAATATATTAAATATATTATTTTATGCCAGAGAGAACGAGGAGAGAGATTTATAATACTTATGGTCATTTAGTATAGGTTTTTCAATAAAAGACGAATATGTTAGCATGGATTCACCACGCATACCACTGCGCCACGGAGGTCGTCAATAGTGGGGGGTTGACCAACATTCTAGCACCTTGGGCCCTCAAATCCCATCTGCTGTTCGAACCTTTTTACCCTGCCCATTGCCATTTCAGTTCTACTAATTTTAAATATTCAGCTGGATTGATTGGGGTAACCATTATAGAAATTCAGTTGAAATATTATTAGTAGTATTAAGTACATGCAGTGCTGTGGAATTCATAGATAAACTCAAAGTAATGTTGACTATAATACTGTGTCGTCTCTCAGACGTAATACGCTCCAGAATCCTCGTAGTAACGTTTATTTGGTCTCCGCACAGAGCTCATTACTCGAGTAACAGCGATATGAAGTGGCTAATAAAACCCTGTAATGCTGAGGCTTGGAACTATTTAGTGGCAGAGATGTAATACCTACGTAGTAGAAAAAAAGATAATCATTGTGGTAAGTATGTGCTTGAAATGGGTTATGGCTCTATAATGATCTTGAGCTACTATGCCCTTATAGAAATAAATCTCTAACTATCTAATGGATTCTTTTGTTATTTTTCTTCACTTTATCTAATTACTAGAAGATGCGCGCGACTTTGCCTGCGAGCTAATTAGTGTATTGCAACCTTGGAGAACACTAAAAGCAAATGAAATTTTTCAACAAAAAATAGAACCGACTCAAAACGCACTAAAAAGTAAAAAATAACTGTGTCATTTAGTTGCAAATTAAAGCAACTAAAAATAAAACATGTGGCGATGTTTTGTAAGTCTCAAGGCATTCATGCAAACATAATTATTTCAATGCTAAACCGTACTTAAAAGACGTCCTTATCATGACAAATGCTCGTCTTAAACGTAAGCAGGGCTTATGGCAATGAATCAGCTGATCCTTTTTATTGCGAAGGTTAACGTACCTACTCGTATACAGGCGTACTTTGCAGTCCAGTGAATTCAATGTGAGCTCACATCAGTTTTTAACCGACGAAAAAAAACGGAAGAGGTTCTCAATTCGACACGTATTTTTTGGAACGAAGTTCCTTATCGCGCGTTGTGAAAGGGGGCTAGACGGAAAAAATTCGTACGAAAAGTTGTCACGACACTTTTTGATCAAAGGATCTTGCCGCCGCCTTTGATGTGTGTGCGCGTGAGCGGCGGGGGGCGCCCGCGCTGTATGCTGTCTCGCGCTCTCGTGGCGCGCTCTGGTGTTTCGGTGTACAACAACAAACGCGTGTGTGGTACGCGTTTAAGTTTATATAACATTATATTTGTTAATAATAAAAAAAATATTATTATTACTTAAAAAAATAAAATTTTATTACAATTCCTTCACTAATTAATCGAAAGGAACTTCGTTCCATCCGGGTGTCCCTTGACACCTCTCAACTTTTTACTTTATAAGTTTGTTCTACTGAAACTAAGCTGCAATCAGAAACAAAGAAAAGCGTTAGTTTAACTAGTAAAAAGTATCGATTTGTTTAAATACTGTTACGAGTACGATACTTTTTTTTATGTATGACCACGTATAACTTTTTACAAAGTTGTCCGATTTTTTTATTAGAAAGGGCATACTTCCAAGGTGGTCCCATTGTCATCATGTTAGGATCTGATGATGATATCCTGGGAAAATTGAAGGAACTCTTCAATTGGAGGCACACTTGCAGCGACTTCGGTTTTTGTGTCGGTAGCTTTTTGGCTACAAGTGACGTATGATAAATATACTATGACAGTATAGTACGAGTACGTTACGTGGCGATAAATCACTAAAAAGTAAGAAATAAAATTTTTTAACAAAAAATAGAACCGACTCAAAACGCAATAAAAAGTAAAAAATAACTGTGTCATTTAGTTGCTTTAATTTACCGAAGCATATCTAGGAGTCGGTGCCAGCCAAGGTTTCTACTTTAAGGACGTTACCTAGAACCCACAAACTGCTTTTACTACGTAAAATAAATGTTCCTTAAACTTGCTGGCACCGACTTTATAGATATGCTTAAGTAAATTAAAGCAACTAAATGACACAGTTATTTTTTACTTTTTAGTGCGTTTTGAGTCGGTTCTATTTTTATTCATCATTATCAGTCTGTTAACGGGTCAGGAGACGAAATATAGAGCGTAGACCCACCACGCTGCTCCAATGCGGTCGGCTTTACATTAAATACAATTATTACATTAAATTGCATTTAATTTTCTGTATATATATTTAAAGCAAAGTCTTGCAATCTAGACCAAGTTACTAGGACATCATGATATAAAACAGGTTTCGATGTAACAATACATTTTTAAACTGAATACACAATAGTTTTTCGTAACCGCGACACAACTACATTACATTGGATACGTGTTCTGGGTATTTATTATATAGTCTACTACATATTATAAAACAAAGTCCTTACAGTGTTTGTTTGTCTGTTCGAGTTAAAATCTCAAGACTACTGGACAGATTTTCATGCGGTTTTTATCAATGGACAATGTACGGTACAGTACATTTACTACAGCTGGATTGCTCTGGCGGGTCGGGGGGTTTTCTTCTCAATGAAACATCTCTTCAAGATCGGTTGGCGGTACGTTTTATTATGTTGGAAAGATATTCTAATGGGGATCGAACCCGGGAACGACGTCTTATAAGGCTGCCGTGCACACCACTGCGCTCCGTGACCGGGTTGGAAACCAGGTCCGGTTGTCGTCAGAATAATGAATTTTGTGGCCTAATAGTATTAATGTAAAGTTGTGTTTTCCTTGTCACCAGATGCGCCTTCACCGCTGTGAGGGCTGCCTCGCGGCCTGTCGGCCCGAGCGCGGCGCTAGGAGTCTCGTCAGGTAAACTCACCGCCTGTTACATTATGATAGCCTGGTACTTTCTCGTTAAATCCTACTCCACCTGTGATAAGTCATTATTTGAACCTGCTGCTGTCGTCCCGATTGTGAACTAGGAGTCTCGTCAGGTAAACTCACCGCCTGTTATATTATGATAGCCTAGTACTTTCACGTTTTATACTACTCAACCTGATGAATCATTATTTGAACCTGCTGATGTCTGCCGAGCGTGGCGCTAGAGGCTTCAGGTAAACTGTCACTATAGGAACGAAGTTCCTTATCGCGCGTTGTAAAAGGGGGCTAGACGGAAAAAATTCGTACGAAAAGTTGTCACGACACTTTTTGATCAAAAGATCTTGCCGCCGCCTTTGAAGTGTGTGCGCGTGAGCAGCGGGGGGCGCCCGCGCTGTATGCTGTCTCGCGCTCTCGTGGCGCCCTCTGGTGTTTCGGTGTACAACAACAAATATTATTATTACTTTAAAAAAATAAAATTTTATTACAATTCCTTCACTAATTAATCGAAAGGAACTTCGTTCCATCCGGGTGTCCCTTGACACCTCTCAACTTTTTTTTTCACTGTAAGTATTTTCACTGTATATAATAATGTGGATTTATCAAATGAACCTGCTGATGTCGTCCCGACCGCGGCGACGCTAGTAATCTCGTCAGGTAAACTCACCGCCTGTTACATTATGATAGCCTAGTACTTTCACGTTATATTCTACCTGTGTGAGCTTTCACCAAAACAAATCAAAAACTTCACATTCGCGTAAAGGCAAATTTTATATGAAATTGAAGCAGCGCCCCTGGCACTATCGAGAGAAAACTCAAATGGGTGAGTGTCAGTGTCATACAAAATTTGCGTTTACCGTTCGCCATATCGACGCGGTAAAATCTTACACTAGCCACAGATGTAGAGTGCCTGTAGGGACTGCAAGCGCGGCGCTAGAGTCTCGTCAGATAAACTCACCGCCTGTTAGATTATGATAGCCTAGTACTTTCACTTTATATACTACTGAAGTGGATTAATCTACTTGCTTCTGTCGACCCGAGTGCGGCGCTAGGAGTCTCGTCAGGTAAAGTCACTGCCTGATACATTATTATAGCCTGGTACTTTGACTTTATATTGTATCTGATGTAGATTGATCAGATGCAAGAACAGAACTAGATACATACAGAATCGAACAGAAGGATCTTAGACCAATGTGTAAGGTTAGTTTCAGAGTCACTGCAAATAATATAAATAAAAGACGCATGGCACTCGGAGACTGCCGCGGTAAAGCTATTGCATAGCATTTTATATCAACTTATGTTTACCTACCGACGTCATCGGGACCGTGGCCTAGCGGTAAGGCGCTCTAACTGCCCGGATTGCCAGAGAGACGCGGGTTCGAAATTCGATTTTTTTTAAAGCGTGATATTGCAAAAAGTCAATAATTTAAAAAAACTGACTTTTTGAAATATCACGCTTGAAAAAAAAAATATTTCGGAACCGACGGGATTCGAACCCTAGTCTCTCTGGCAATCCGGGCACTTAGAGCGCCTTACCGCTAAGCCACGTTCCCCGATGACGTCGTCGCCGAAATTGTGCTTTTGATATTATGTTTTTGATACTCAGGGGTGTTAGGTTTTTTCGTTACGGAATTTCTGTATTCGGTCTCCACGCTCAAGGCCCGCGATAAAAGCTATACAATAGCTTAAAAGTGTTTGTTACTTAAAATAAACGAATTTTAATTAAAATCTTTGCAAATAACACACCATCTCTTTCGTTCTTTAAAAGCAGCCAACTGAAGAAAGCGAGACGGTCTCCATACACAGCGCCGCCTCTCAACAAGGAGTCTATCAAAATGGCGGACCTGAAGCCCACGCCGCCAGACAATAATGCGCCACGTGAGTTTTTTATAACTACTGTCTCTTTTAGTTTAACATTTTTTGTTTGTTTAAGTTCATTATTAGCAGCCTACTTTAACGGCCCTATAGAACTGGGGTTATATGGAGCTTACACCCATCACGCTGCTTCAAAGCGGGTTAATGGGCTTACAATTAAACATAAACATCACGCCTTATTCCCATAGGGGGTAGGCAGAGACCACATCCCTCCATTTGCCACGGTCCTTGCATACTTCCTTAGCTTCTTCCACTCTCATTAATGCTTTCATACAAGTTCGTCGGTTTAGGGTACTCTTGACCTGGCCATTATTTAAAATGTCCTGTATTTGGTCCAGAAACATTCGCCTAGGTCTTCCCCTTCCAACATTTCCATTCACCCTCTCATCATAAATCTCTTTTGTTAATCTTCTTTCATCCATTCTCTCTACATGTCCCAATTATCTAAGTATCCCTTTCTCAATTTTAGTCACTACATCTTTTACACCACACTTTTCTCTTATCATACTATTGCCCGCACATACTCCTCAATGCAATCATCTCTACCGCATTTATTTTACTTTTGTGCTTCTTCTGCCATACCCAACTTTCACTACCATACATAAGTGCGTGCACCAACACACCTCTATGCACAGCCAGTCTTGCCTTCTGGGACACTTTCTGGCTGTTCATAAATGCATGTAGAGCACCATTCACCATGTTCCCAGCATTTACTCTTATTTCAATATCACTCTCACACGTTCTTTGAACGTACAATTAAAAAGACAGGGAAATCTGTTGCTGAATGTAGTTGTAAGGCGTACAGGTAATCTCCTATTTTAAATCATGCTCCACGTAGGGGTTCTCTTCGAGGTGCCGTCCAGGATGTACGGGTCGAGGTAATAAGTATCAGGCCCTGATGAGTAGACGTTGTGACGACCTCCGTGGCGCAGTGGTATGCGCGGTGGATTTATAAGACGGACGTCCCGGGTTCGATTCCCAGCGGGGCAGATTGAGATTTTTCTTCATTTGTCTTGGTCTGGCTGGTGGGAGGCTATCGCCGTGGCTAGTCACCACCCTACCGACAAAGACGTACCGCCAAGCGATTTAGCGTTCCGGTACGATGTCGTGTAGAAACTGATAGGAGTGTGGATTTCATCCTACTCCTAACAAGTTAGCTCGCTTCCATCTTAGACTGCATCATCACTTAACATCAGGTGTGATAGCAGTCAAGGGCCAACTTGTAGTCAATAAAAAAAAAAGATGACGCTACCCAGGTATTTCAAGCTGCTGTGTCCCAGCTCCTCGTAATAGGCTTACAAGAGGCCTCGGAGCAGGGAAGAGAGCAGGAGGCCGATGCTCACCCGCACCGCAGAAGAAGAACGGGTGGTAGGAGACGCCGGTATGCGCATCTCCTGTCGCCACTGTAGACACCACTGAGTGCACCGACGCGCGCAAGGCGTCACAAGTTAATGATTTCGATTTTGATTGCATTTCTGCGGAATGCTTTTAAATTCTCGTTGTCTGTCTCTCACTATTTATATGTTCCCTTACAACTCCCAAATGTAAATTGCGAAAAACACCCTAACAATGCATATTTTTGATGGTATTGTTGAAACGAAAGTATTTCTAGACATATTGTTACGAGCTAGGGGTCGGGGATTGCAAGAACAACCACACAACAGGGAGAACTAGAAGTTTTTCCGAACTAGATTTGATGCAGCACGCTGCGACGCCGTCGTTTCACGCTTCTAATCCTGAAGGAAGCCATCACGGCGGCGACGATGATCTGCCTCGGCACCTCACGGCCACACACCCCACCCACACTGGGGGACCACTGCAGATCCATCGCCCTTACACGCACACTCTCAGGGAACATCTTCCTACATTCCTTCAACCATCTCGACTCAACGACAACTCGCTTTGAACTACCTGAATCTATTCTTTGTTCTGCATACGAAATAAATTTGAATTGTTTCATTCTTTTAACTTATTCCTTTTATAACTTTCATTTACTTTTAACCCAAATGAGGTTTCCAACTGTAAACTCTTTTACTTCGTAATTCCTCCGAGGGGTTATCCGTAACAATATAATTAAATAATAAATAAATAAATATTATAGGACAATTACACACATCGCTATATTGCCCCAAAGTAAGCGTAAATAGCTTGTGTTATGGGTACTATGATAAACACCCAGACACTGGAAAACATCCATGCTCATCACACAAACATTTTCTAGATGTGGGAATCGAACCCACAGCCTAGGACGCAGAGACAGGGTAACCCACTGCGCCACTCGGCCGTCAAAATTGTTTAGAAGATGCACTTCCGGTTCAAATTTTCAGACCGAAAGAAGAAAAACCAAGTAAAGTACAACATTGGGTTCAATATCGGGCGTAGCAGAAATGCAGGAGAGTGAACGGTTCGAAAGCCGATCTCCGACTCGAGCTTATTGTTTTTTAACCGACGAAAAAAAACGGAGGAGGTTCTCAATTCAACACGTATATATTTTTTTTTTATGTATGACCACGCATAACTTTTTACAGAGCTGTCCGATTTTGATAATTCTTTTTTTATTAGAAAGGGCATACTTCCAAGGTGGTCCCATTGTCATTATGTTGGGATCGGATGATGATATCCTGGGAAAATTGAAGGAACTCTTCAAATTTTGGAGGCACGCTTACAGCGATTTCGGTTTTTGTCTCGGTATCGGTAGCTTTTTGGCTATTAGTGCTGTATAATATACTATGACAGTATAGTACGAGTACGTTACGTGGCGATAAATCACTAAAAAGTAAGAAATAAAAATTTTTAACAAAAAATAGAACCGACTCAAAACGCACTAAAAAGTAAAAAATAACTGTGTCATTTAGTTGCTTTAATTTACTTAAGCATATCTAGGAGTCGGTGCCAGCCAAGGTTTCTACTTTAAGGACGTTACCTAGAACCCACAAACTGCTTTACTACGTAAAATAAATGTTCCTTAAACTTGTCTGGTACCGACTTCATAGATATGCTTAAGTAAATTAAAGCAACTAAATGACACCGTTATTTTTTACTTTTTAGTGCGTTTTGAGTCGGTTCTATTTTTTGTTAAAAATTTTTTGAGATTATCGCTAACAGGCGGACACAAACGCGTCAGGAGGGCCTTTCCAATATGCCGTGATATTACGAGGATATATCCAAGCGACCTCTCAATAATTCTATGACGTCACCGCAAATAAAAAAAAACAAACATCCGAGTTCAATGCAAACGTTAATTACACTAACATTTATCCTTTATTTACTAGTAGTTACGACGAGGCGCACGCGCAGCACTGTGGTGCGGTCGGATTATTAATAATAAAGTATATAATTACACAATAATTATTATATAATAACTCGTTAATATTATATATACTGTATTATAACTCGGCGTATCTTTGAATTTAAATGCCTACAGCCGCACGGTAAGTAAACATGCTAGGGCTGTCTGCCTCCAGCATTTTAATTACATTTGCCTACTGTGTTTCTTTTTATACTAAAGCCAAATTCGATTGAGAATGCTTGTCAACAAACAAAGGAGAATGCCAGATCCTAACCCAGAAAGAATACAAATTATAAATATACTATAATTAGTTAATGTATAATCTGTGTATTGTATTATATCTGTGTTGTTTTAGGTTAAGGACTATTATACTGCTATATTATATAAATATCAACAATTTAGAATTTCCATCAAAATTAAACTTGTCGCTTTTACAATATCTCCTTCGTGCCTTCTCCATCCACGTGACACTGGCGAGATAAGCTGTGCCCAGTTGGCACAAATGAAAGCCATAAAGAAGAATTGAATTGAATTGAATAAATATACTAAAAATATCCTATTATTATATAAATGTTTTACAATAAGCCATTTTTACTGTTGGACCTTGGAATAAAATTCCGTTAGAAAAAGTAATTAAACTGTTACCTTCTAATTTACACTCTTTACCCATTTTTAAATATTTATTGTTGCACTGGTTTCTAGCCTTTTAAATCGTTTTTTTGTGTTTTCATCAAATGTGGGCTTTAAATGGCTAGTATCCAGAGGCGTTGCCTGTTTAAAATGTATTTCATGAAGCTTTGCGACTTTCATGTCAGTGTGACAACTATACGGAATTGGACGATAACCAACGGTAGGCCCTTGTCGAATACTCCGAGTTCTAGAGCTTTTAAATGTAATTTATATTAAATTGTAAAAAAAAATGCAATAAAATAGTGCATAATACATTATTGTACAATATGTTTTTATTAGTGGGTTTAAGTTCTATACATTGTTTGGCATTCTCCTTTAAAATGAAGGTAGAAAATGCAAGACATTTTATGCCTAATCAATTTAAAATTATGTTTTGTTTTTTTTTTATAAAATCTTATTTAAAAGATATTGAATATATTAATTCGTTTTAAGCATACTTATTTAATTTATTGTCATGGATTCGTCATTAACTAGTTAACTAAAAAAATTAGATGTAAAATAACTACTTAGTGATTTCTACCTTCATTTTTAATTTGTTTGTTGACAAGCATTCTCAGTCGAGTTTGGCTTTAGAATAGTTTCGTAACTGCGACACAGCCGTAGTTGTCTTGCATGTCGAGCGCATACCGAGATCGAAGCGCGTAGGTATAGCTTGCGCTTCGTTCAATTATATGAAGTTGGAATACTGTATAAATAATATTGCCGTGTTAATAATGTCTATTGCATTGGATTTATTGAACTAACAATTATAATTGCGCTCGCTTTCATAACTATTGTGTGTTTTATTAATAATTTGATAAATTCGTTTATTTCAGTTTCTTATATTACATAAATACACGCGAGTTAGTAACCTTCTTATGAACTACTGTACTTGAAAACTCCGCTCGTCCATAACTAGTAGGTACATAGTGAAATAACAAAATTATAAATATACATTTCTTTCCTATACAACTAAAAATTATAGTGCGTGTGTGTGTCTGTTTGTGAGTTTGTGAATATTTCGCCTGATGGTTGTTTTTACTTTTTTTTATTCATTACAAGTTAGCCCTTGACTGCGATTATACCTGATGGTAAGTGGTCATCCATTCTAAGATGAAAACGGACTAACTAACTTGTTAGGAGTAGGTAGATATCCACACCTCGGTTTTTACACAACATCATCCCGTATTTATTATAATATTATTATGAAAATTTCGCTCAATATCTTTAGTATTTTTGGTGTGACACTCGTTCAAAAACTTCAATAGAAATGTTTTAAAATTACAATTAACTAAGTCGCTATGTTAACTATACGTTTAACACTATTGACATACTGAGAGTTTATCTCGTCAATAAATAAACCCGTGTAAAACTTTAAATAAAAACAGGTCACAAAGTTTTTGTTTTCTCCAAACGTTATAAAAGTAACGTAGAAATTTTTTTAACAAAAAATAGAACCGACTTAAAACGCACTAAAAAGTAAAAAATAACTGTGTCATTTAGTTCCTTTAATTTACTTAAGCATATGTATATTATATATATGAAGTCGGTGCCAGCAAGTTTAAGGAACATTTATTTAACCTTGGCTGGCACCGACTCCTTAAGTACTCCTTACTTAAGTAAATTAAAGCAACTAAATGACACAGTTATTTTTTACTTATTGTGTGTTTTGAGTCGGTTCTATTTTTTGTTATAAATTTTTATTTCTTACTTTTACGTGATTTATCGCCACGTAACGTACTCGTACTATACTCTCATAGTATATTATAGGGCACTTGTAACCAAAAAGGTACCGATACACAAATACCGAAATCGCTGCAAGTGTGCCTATACAATTTGAAGAGTTACTTCAATTTTCGCAGGATATCGCCATCAGATCCTAACACGATGACAATGGAACCACCTTGGAAGTGCCCTTTCTAATAAAAAAAGAATTATCAAAATCGGACAACTCTTTAAAAAGTTATGCGTGGTCATACATAAAAGAAAAATATATGTGCCGAATTGAGAACCTCCTCCGTTTTTTTCGTCGGTTAAAAAGAGTGTAAAAGTGAATGTATATAGTGACAGATAGATTTTTGACACTCATTCAAAAAAACGTGTCATTCGAGATCTGCATTTTGGGTACGAGCACGAGGTTTACTAGCCGTGTCAAAATATAAGGTAAATTATGATATGTAATGAGGTTGCTATAGGGAAATTCCGTATTTAGTTATTATCACAATAATTTACTAAAAGCGAATGTTTGTTACTTCTTCATGTTGCAACTATTGCTCCAAAATGGCCAAAAGGAGAAGACAAGTTCTCATACAAAATTGGTCATAAATTAGAATATCTAAAGGGATATTATAAGGCCAATTTTCACAGTCATCTATAATGCCCAATTCAGTTAAATATAAAAATAACAGCCAACATACCCAATAGTTCTTATGTTTGAGTTCAAAATCGATTACCGTAGTCTCATGAGTAGACAAAAGGTACAGAGACCGCGCTTCATACTACCGCGCAAATCGGTCGCACTACTACAAGCACGCGGGGCGTGTGTGAGTGACCACCAGCCGCTTGTCGCGTGCGCGGCGAGACTGGAACAAACCGGTTTACGCTGGCGCAGTTAGTTGACTATCTTAGGGTTATGGCAGTGCGACACGTTGTTTGTATGGTTGTTTAATTTGTCTTATCCTATTGTGGCAACTTGAAGCTCTACCTCTGTTCCTTTTCATCTCATGTGCTGTAGCTCTTCTTTCTCAGTGTCTTTGCAAATGCGCACTGTCAATATTGACAACTGACATCCAATGTCAAATCATCGGAATAAGCATTTACAAAGATCAGTACGTATATTGAAATCTGCTATTGTTTTTGGCCATTGTCATATCCGCTATTATTCAAATGGGATAACCTAATAAAATATACTAAGTTCTAGTACATTTTTCATTTCTGTAACGTTGGGCCCAATTTCGAGTCTCTTTTGGAATGGAGATAGTTTATAGATCTATTGTTATTCTTATCAAAAAAATCTCTGAAAAATTCTCATTGGCCACAGAATTTAGAAGCTCCGGAAAGTTTTAAAGCACGTTAAGATGATACTCTCAATCATTATTACATCTCATAGTAATAGTTACAGTCAAACATTGTCTCAGTTCCGCTGACCCATATTATAGCTGTGTTATGAGTATAAGCTACAAATATCCTGATCACCACGAGAGGCCTATAAGGACAGGCCTTTCTATAAGATGAGGCCAGGCCAGTGAAAATAAATATGGAACTAAAATCCACCACGCTGCCACAATGTGGCGTGGTGGGCTACTAGTTACAAGTAATTGAAAAAAAGTACCAGGAACGCAGTACAGCGAAGGAGTTATTAATAATCTATCAAATCTTTGTGCGTGCGCTAGGACTACAAAAATGTACCTCTTATAGTAAAGGGAATATGGAACTAAGACCCATCACGCCGCTAGAATGTGACGTGGAGGGCTACGAGTTACTAGTACTTTAAAAAATACCAGGAACGCAGTACGGTAAAGGAGTTATTATTAATCTTCTATGTAATTAATTGCCAGCTATGCCTTGTGCGCTAGTACTACAAAAATGTACCTCTTATAGGAAAAGGTATATGGAACTAAGATCCACCACGCTGCTACAATGTGACGTGGGGGGCTACGAGTTACAAGTACTTTTAAAAAGTACCAGGAATGTAGTACAGTAAAGGAGTTAATATTAATCTTCTATTTAAACTTTGCCAGGGATGCCTTGCCTACAAAAATGTACCAGGAATGTATAAAAGCAAAGTAGTTAAGCGTCGTTATTGTTCCCAGCGATGCCTTGGTTCGGCATGGACATCGGCGGCACCCTGACGAAGCTGGTCTACTTCGAGCCGCGGGAGACCAATCGCAGGGAGCTGGACAAGGAGACGGAGATATTGAAGAACATACGGCGGTATCTGACTAGAAACTCCGCGTATGGGAAGACTGGGAGACGAGATGTGCATTTACAGGTAATATTTTTAAATAGACTCGCACTTGATTAGTCTCTTTTGATAGTAAGTGGTCTACCGTCTAATCTGATTGTAAAAAGGCTGAATAACTTAAGAAGCAACGTACTTAAGTGCTTTTCGAGATATGAGGGGTGTGATAACGTTAAATTTCTTGGAAGTAAGAAAAACTTCATATTTAACAGTCCGACTCAAACCCAGGCTGTAGTGATCCTAAGCTACGTAGGCTAACTACTGGACCTACGAGGTAATCAATATCAGAGCATCCTCATTATTGGGCTAACGCTAAAGCTAGGCTTCCGTCCTCGTAGGTGAAAGGATCCGGCGGCTTAATGTGCTTGCACGAGGGTGTAACACCATCAACTTTCCGACCTAGATTTTTGACGTGACAACGTCTTATAATTCGATAGAGCCGGCTGCACGCACGAAAAAACATGACGTCATACGTCGTTACCTCGCTTTGAGGCGTTCCATGTAAGGCTTGAAGTGCAAGCGAGAGCGCGGAACTAGCGACAAAGAAGCACAATCGGCCTTTGCGTTCGGCAGCGTTCGACATCCGTCATTAAATATAATTATTAAATATATTAATTTTAAATTAAAAATTAATATATTTATTATAAATTTATTAAAGCAAAATCAATTATTTTATTAATTTAAATTAATGTTTATAAAAATATACTTAAATTAAAAATTTTAATAACCAATTAAATGCTACCATTCCATCAGTATTTTCTTAAGACATTGTCACGTTCAACTATCGTCAGTAAACCGACTTTACAGACAACCAATTTTTTTAAATAGACTCGCGCTTGATCAGTCACACAAGTGGACTGTGTCATCTGATTGAAAATTTCTTACCCAAGACTTCGTGATTGAAGCCATAATAGGCAAACTATTAGACCAACGAGGCAGTCAGTTTCATCCAACACTCACAAAATACATCATTGCGCGACTAAAGAAGTTTCCACCTCAATAACTCTTCAACTTCTCATTTCCAGATGGACAATGTGACAATCCGCGGCAGACGCGGCACGCTCCACTTCATCAGGTTCCCCACCAGCGAGGTGGGCGCCTTCCTGCAGCTGGCGCGCTCCAAGGGGATGGCGACCCTGGTCAACACCATCTACGCGACCGGCGGCGGCGCGTACAAGTTCGAAGTGGATTTTATTAAGGTGCGAGAGATGTCCTCCTAATTAGTTATTAACCCCTGGTACTTTTCATTTAGTTGTGGCAAGGGAAATTGTTCGGATGCAAAATTAAAGGAGAAGAAAGAGAGTGAATCCTTGGACTCTTTTCTCTTATGCCGATGAATAAATTGGCCTTACTTTATTCTCGTCTTTCTGAGATATCTTTAAGGAGTTCTATTGAAACGAGCACACACTGAGAAGCGCCATTTAATTACAACTGACAGGTCAATGACAGCTCCAACGCATGAGACCGCCACAGAACAAATACATACATTACACTTTCTTAGATTTGTGTCTAATCTCTTTTTCATTAGTTATGAGCTCCTAAGAGGGTACTGGAAAAGCTGAATGAAAAGAGGAAACTCATGTCCACTATCATGCAGAGAAAGCTAAGTTTCTTTGGACACCTTCAAGGAGGAGCTCAGTTTTCCTTTCCAAGGTTAATTTTGGGAGGAAAGCTACAGGGCAAGAGAGCACCTGGTCGTCAAAGGCGGAAATGGTTGGACGACATAAGAGAGTGGACTGGACTCAATTACTGTAACTGTTTCAAAGTCCCATACAAAGGTAAACATTCGTCACATATAAATATAAACACAATTTACATCATGTTTTAGATCTTTCTAAAGGTTATTATTATACTTTTAATTTAAAAGTATTAGATTGGCACGTGATCGTCTTTCGATTAGGACTCTATTATCAATGTTATGTCCATAAATAACTCAAGTACTTTTAGAGTTTCGGAAGATAAAATTCATGCAACCATAAACAAATCTTGACTATCCCTAAACTCACACTTTCTCACTGTATTACATGAACTGATTCTCATATATGTGGCCCCTTTCATGTTTTATAAATTAATTCTTTGTATTTTTCAATACACGAAGTGTTTCCCATTTATGTAGCATCTTCGTGTATAGTATATTTCCAAAATATGTGATTAGAATCAAATTCTCTTAAGAACTTAAAATTCCAATCAATAATAGAGTGGTATCACAGATACACACAGAGCGATCCAAGCAAGTCCTCAGACAAACCTTTGATCGATGGCATCTTTCTATTGAAAGATGGTCATATGCTCCATCCCGCAATATGACGGTGCCCCGCTACCAGAAATGCTAGTTCTATGATGCCCGGGCCGAGTGAGGGTTACCGCAAAACGTCTAACTTAATAATTATAATATGATAGCCACACTTCGTGAATGCAGCCTCCGTTAATGTCTCTATAAACTTCGCTAGTTGCTAGAACATTCTGCGCCGACCGCGTCGCACAGCTCAACGAACCGTTCACAGAACCGGCACGATTCTGTGGAAAGAATCAAATAATCGAATCTCTTATTAGAGAAACCGGAGCCCCCCCCCGATATCATTTCTTTGTGAGAGAAATGTATACGGCACAAGTTATAGAGGTGTGTTCCTCTTTAATTTCATACCTCGATACCGAGGTGTAAGGCGTTCGAAAACAGCACATTTTATAGAGGTGTGTTCCTCTTTATATTGGATTCTAATTGTGAGGAGTTAGAAGAGAATAAGGCACTCAGTAAGTCAACATAGAGCTCAGACATCCGTTTCAAACATCTCGTCAGATGCAGATTCAGAGCTGAACCAAATGTAAGTGGCTAGTATCTCACTCCTCAACCAATCAGATGAGTATACCTCGTTACGAGGTGTTATGCGTTCAAAAAGCTTTAACATAGATATAAATACAACAGTCGTATTTTATTGTGTAAATGCCCAAGCTGTCAAGGCATTTTTATATGAAGATGTTAATATATTTATATTATTATGTGTCTTGCTATCACATAATTCAATAATTTATTTTATTAAATTCTATATTTCTTAGTAAGGGTGCATAACCTTACTTGATGGATTATTGCTTATAAATCTCTTTCCATATATGCCTTCTCACACTATTTATAACCGACCTCTATGTATTATATTCATCGCTTGATGAAAACACAGAGTTACAATGAAACCGCGTCACTGTCGGTACACCGCATTCTCATAGAAACTGACACAGACGCGGAGCACTGAAACAGACGGAGCGGCGCACCGCGCTCTCACACATCATCCCACATAAGTGGCGGCGCCGAGCAGATCCTTCGATCTAGCATTCGTTCGAAAGTCACTTCACTATTCGTCTCCGGCAGCCCTCGGGGCGTATTTGACATACAATATGGACGCTTCACGATTTTGCGTTCAATTAGAAAATACTTCTAATTACTCGTTTAATATAAACCACTGTTGTTTATCGTTTTACTATTCTTTAATAAAACACATTTATATATTTTACATGTATATATATATTTTAATTATTTTTAGTGTTATTATATATGTTAGTATGTACGATTATGATCGTCACATTACCCACAACTAAAGAGAGTTGTACAAAATAGGAAAGCTTTTCTTTTTTTTTTTTTAATGCCTACAAGTTAGCCCTTGACTGCTATCACACCTGATGTTAAGTGATGATGCAATCTAAGATGATTTCCATCTTAGATTGCATCATCACTTACTAACATGTTAGGAGTGGGACGAAAATCCACACCCCTATCGGTTTGTACACGACATCGTACCGGAACGCTAAATCGCTTGGGGGTACGTCTTTGTCGGTAGGGTGGTAACTAGCCACGGCGAAAGCCTCCCACCAGCCAGACCAAGACAAATTAAGAAAAATCTCAATCTGCCCCGCCGGGAATCGAACCCAGGACCTCCGCCTTATAAATCCACCACGCATACCACTGCGCCACGGAGGTTGTTCGCATAATGATTGGTTATTAAAATTTTTAATTTAAGTATATTTTTATAAATATGAATTTAAATTAATAAAATAATTGATTTTGATTTTATAAATTTATATTTTAAATTTATAATAAATATATTAATTTTTAATTTAAAATTAATATATTTAATAATTATATTTAATAGACGGATGTCGAACGCTGCCGAACGCAAAGGCCGATTGTGCTTCTTTGTCGCTCGTTCCGCGCTCTCGCTTGCACTTCAAGCCTTACATGGAACGCCTCAAAGCGAGGTAACGACGCATGACGTCATGTTTTTTCGTGCGTGCAGCCGGCTCTATCGAATTATAAGACGTTGTCACGTCAAAAAGCGTTTATTTTCGCTATAACTAGATGGCGCTACTCCAATTCCATAAAATTTGCCTTTACTGTTTTCGATATCGACGCAAATTGTGGCGATAGTTGTTGGAGAAGAAAGTGAAGTAAGGTTAGACGACTATCTCTGATGCTGATGACGAATTTGCGCTGCCTAATCTCGTCTAATATCCTCTTCATTAGTTATGAACTCCTGGTTGTTATAATTTAGTTGCAGATAAAAAAGTGTCCTTGTTTTGTTTTCTTCTGATCAATAGCAATTAGCTAGAATTTTAGAATTAGATAGAAAAATGCCGATGAGGTGAATTCGCGCGACCAAATATGTAACTATCTGTTTAGCTTCAGGTTCGCGTCTAATTTCCTCCTCATTAGTTATTAGCTCCTAGTACTTTCTCTTTAGTTAAGAAAAAATAACTCTCTCTCTCTCTGTCTCCAGCGGAAATTACCAAATTTGCAATTTAAATTATAAATCTTGTCGCCAGGAGGTGAACATGAACCTGTCGAAGCTGGACGAGCTGGACGCTCTGATAGCCGGCGTGCTGTTCGTGGACTCGATGAACCCCCAGGAGTGCTACTACTGGGCACCCCCCGACTCCATCACCAGCCAAGATACGGTAAGCTTACACTTGTCACCAGGAGAACAGGAAGAACATCACCAGACCATTGCAGGGCTAGGCCTGACTGACTGGGACTGACTGTTTAAGTGTAGGTTAGGCTTTTCAGATTACGGGTATGTTACACCTATGGTTACATGACCAATTTTGTTATACAGCTGCTTTAAGAATTTCTGAAAAAGAAAATTGAACCCAGGACCTCGTGTCCCAAAGCCACATTAGGCTAACCACTGGACCAAAAAACCAGTTTCTTTTAATATTCGTGTTTTATTAAATTCTCAAACTTACATTCATGTCAAACAAATCTTGAAATCCATGCCTCCCTTAGGTTCTACTTTTCGACATTCATATCTGTTTGTGTGTTCGCGCATCACTTTAAAACTACTGGACCAATTTTCATAGGGCTTTCACAGGTGGATTAAGCTTAGCTCTGGGCAGGCTTTGTTTCATGGAAATCCAAAAAACTGAATTTCACTAAGGACGTAGCGGCGACGAAATTACTGAATGAATTCAAATGAAACTCGGCGCGATTAGAGTTCATACTACGAGAAAGGGTATAGGATACTGTGTAACCCCAAAAAATCCGTACCGTTTCCCCATGAGAAGGGCTAAAAGTCCACGCGGACATAGTCGCGGGTGTCCACTAGTATAAATTAAAGACTTTAAATAAAAAATCCATAGTAACATAATAAAAAGTTGAGAGGTGTCAAGGGACACCCGGATGAAACGAACTTATATATAAGGTGAGTTTGAATTATTAGCCAGTCTATGTTTTTATGTCTTAAACAATCGATTACTACCAAATAAAATACGGAAAGAAAAGCCAAACCACCAAAATCTCCCACTAGACCAGACCTGAACTAATAAAAAATAATAACAATCGGCTGTCAGAAGTCGAACATTCCTTCGAAGGACTAAGTAGGTAGATATGTCCCCACCTGCACTCTTTAATCTATTAATGGCAAGTGCATTGACCTTGGTCGTCGATCAGCTGTTACGTTTGTTATTTTGATCAATTCTAGTGTGTAAGATTTAATGGCTGGCTGGCTTTAGGGTAATTATTGGATGGCGTTATGCACACTGTCGTAAGTGAATAGATGTTTTGTAATGCTTTATAATTTTTTATTTATTGGTTCAGGGAATAATTTTTTTTCTATTGTAATCTATATGCATAAGACTTGCTCCAGTTTCGCCGCTGGCTGATAATTCAAACTCACCTTATATATATATACTCTCTCGACTTCGTAAACACAACTGCGTATAGGTTAGAACACGGCTTGCTACATTACAGCAGCGCAACGCAGGTGGCTTTTCCTTCCCAAGCGATACAATAGCTTACTATAGCAAAACGTGTCGTTACAATTATTCGTGAGAATTTTTTCCGTCCAAAAAGGGCACATTACACCTTGAAGATTTAAGTAAATTCTTGTCCACATATCTCCCTCAGGATGCTGCCTAGCAAGTTTGTTTTTTTATAAGGCATATATTCTCTCTCGCTAACTCCTGGTTGACGGCTTGATTGGGTATTTACCTGACACGTTGTATAAATCTATGGTAACAAATCATCGTCATCATCATCATCAGCCTATTAACGGCCCACTACAGGGCCAGGCCTCCCTCCTTATAGGAGAGGGGATATGGAGCGTACACCCACCACGCTGCTCCAATGCGGGTTGACGGGTTTAGGGTGATGTTGCATTTATTAACGATCACTATCAGATGTTGACCACAGTGACCGGGACCGACGGCTTAAATTGCTCACCGATGCACGGCGGTGTAACACCACCAACTTCCAGACTCTGAGCTTGAAATGTACTGAACATTTCATAGAAGAATGAAAAAGCTCAGAATTATTCCGTGACCCGACCCAGGAATCGAACCCAGGGCCTCGTGATCGAAGCCAGATAGGCCAACCACTAGACCAACGAGGCAGTCAGACCAACGAGGTGCAACAAAACAAATATTACTCATTAAATATATGACATAAGACATTTTTCTTCTCTTTCAGCCACCATACCTAGAAGCGTCATTGAGCCAGTACGCGCGGAAACCGTTCGACTTCTCGAACCCCTACCCCTTTCTGCTGGTCAACATTGGCAGCGGGGTGTCGATGTTGGTGGTCAACGCACCTAACGACTACTACAGGGTTAGCGGGACGAGGTAAGATATATTATGATCATCATCATCAGACATACTGCCCGCTTACATCTTATCATCACTTACTAGGTGATGTGATTGCAGTCAAGTCTTGTCTATACTAATATTATGAAGAGGTAAAGTTCGTAAGTTTGTAAATGGATCTGTTGGGGCTAATCTTCGGAACTACTGATCCGATTTAAAAAAATTTTCACCATTAGAATGCTACGTTATCGGTGAGTGTCATAGGCTATTATTATTATATTATATTTGTATTGTATATATCAACCGAGTTATCACAGTTTTTGTCGCGCAAGTCGGACCGCAAAAATCTGTTAAATCGGCTTTATGCGCATGCGCTGCCTTAACTATTGAGAATAATTGAAAGCAATGTATGGGGACTTTATATTTATATAATATACGAAAAAGTTTGTTCGTTTGTTTAAACGGGCTAAACTCTAGATCTGCTTGTCGGATTGTAAAATTATTTTGTTTATTATGAAAGGTAGTCCCAAAAGTGAAAGAGACTATTTAATGCAAGCTATACACATCCGCTTGCCATAAATATATATTGTTAATGTTAATGTACTGTAATATCGTACAATGTTGAACAAAAATGTAGATGTTAAGTAAACGGGACGGGACGGAAGATATTGCTTGACGGGAACCTGTAAAAAAATTAAATTGAGAGGGTACCTAAGAGGTTTTCACACGGACGAAGTCGTGGGCGATTGTCAACAGACGTCCACTTCTGAACATAGGTGTTTGGTCACCATTGGAACACCATTCTGGAGCCGCCCTTAAAAGGCTCCCTGTAACCCACTTGATGTCATCGCACCATTATTTGCCATACCACCAGATTATGAGGCCCATAATAGTTGGCGACCACCTACCTATGCAGAGCGGTTTCATCCGCTTTCGGAAGAGCGGAAAGCGGATAAAATCGCTCGGAAAGCTTAGGGTCTTTCGCTCTAGCGAAATATAACCAATACAAAAAACTGTTAGACTTGATGTGTGAGAGATTTGTTGGGAACTGCTTTTATAGCGTCCCACTAAATTTGGCTTTGTATAAAATGTATAGTGCTTATATATTTTGATGGCCTCCGTGGCGTATACATTGTAAGCTTATAAAACGGAGGTCCTGGGTTCGATTTCCGGTAGAGATATTCTAAATTAGTCCTGCTCTGGCTGGTGTCTGGGAGGCTTCAGCCGTGGCTAGTTACCACATTACCGCCAAAGGCGTACTGCCAAGCGATTTAGCGTTCCGGTACAATGTAGTATAGAATCCGAAGGGGTGAGGATATTATCCCACTCCTAACAAGCTTGACCGCTTTCATTTTAGATTGTTGATAAGTGATGATCACTTACCCTCAGGTATGATTGCCATCAAGGGCTAACTTGTAATGAATAAAATAAACTGCTTTTATTGCGACCGAAGTTTGGCTTTGTACAACATATGTATATTACTAATATTTATTTTCGTTTTAGTCTCGGCGGTGGTACATTCCTAGGGCTGTGCTGCCTGCTGGCGGGCTGCAGCAGTTTCGAAGAGGCTATAGCGCTGGCGGCGGCGGGGGACAACACTACCGTCGACAAGCTGGTGCGCGACATATACGGGGGGGACTACGAGAGGTTCGGACTGAGGGGGGATCTGGTCGCTAGCAGGTGAGGAGAGTACATTCCTAGGGCTGTGCTGCCTACTGGCGGGCTGCAGCAGTTTCGAAGAGGCTATAGCGCTAGCGGCGGCGGGGGACAACACTACCGTCGACAAGCTGGTGCGCGACATATACGGGGGGGACTACGAGAGGTTCGGACTGAGGGGGGATCTGGTCGCTAGCAGGTGAGGAGAGTACATTCCTAGGGCTGTGCTGCCTGCTGGCGGGCTGCAGCAGTTTCGAAGAGGCTATAGCGCTGGCGGCGGCGGGGGACAACACTACCGTCGACAAGCTGGTGCGCGACATATACGGGGGGGACTACGAGAGGTTCGGACTGAGGGGGGATCTGGTCGCTAGCAGGTGAGGAGAGTACATTCCTAGGGCTGTGCTGCCTACTGGCGGGCTGCAGCAGTTTCGAAGAGGCTATAGCGCTGGCGGCGGCGGGGGACAACACTACCGTCGACAAGCTGGTGCGCGACATATACGGGGGGGACTACGAGAGGTTCGGACTGAGGGGGGATCTGGTCGCTAGCAGGTGAGGAGAGTACATTCCTAGGGCTGTGCTGCCTACTGGCGGGCTGCAGCAGTTTCGAAGAGGCTATAGCGCTGGCGGCGGCGGGGGACAACACTACCGTCGACAAGCTGGTGCGCGACATATACGGGGGGGACTACGAGAGGTTCGGACTGAGGGGGGATCTCGTCGCTAGCAGGTGAGGAGAGTACATTCCTAGGGCTGTGCTGCCTACTGGCGGGCTGCAGCAGTTTCGAAGAGGCTATAGCGCTGGCGGCGGCGGGGGACAACACTACCGTCGACAAGCTGGTGCGCGACATATACGGGGGGGACTACGAGAGGTTCGGACTGAGGGGGGATCTGGTCGCTAGCAGGTGAGGAGAGTACATTCCTAGGGCTGTGCTGCCTACTGGCGGACTGCAGCAGTTTCGAAGAGGCTATAGCGCTGGCGGCGGCGGGGGACAACACTACCGTCGACAAGCTGGTGCGCGACATATACGGGGGGGACTACGAGAGGTTCGGACTGAGGGGGGATCTGGTCGCTAGCAGGTGAGGAGAGTACATTCCTAGGGCTGTGCTGCCTACTGGCGGGCTGCAGCAGTTTCGAAGAGGCTATAGCGCTGGCGGCGGCGGGGGACAACACTACCGTCGACAAGCTGGTGCGCGACATATACGGGGGGGACTACGAGAGGTTCGGACTGAGGGGGGATCTGGTCGCTAGCAGGTGAGGAGAGTACATTCCTAGGGCTGTGCTGCCTACTGGCGGGCTGCAGCAGTTTCGAAGAGGCTATAGCGCTGGCGGCGGCGGGGGACAACACTACCGTCGACAAGCTGGTGCGCGACATATACGGGGGGGACTACGAGAGGTTCGGACTGAGGGGGGATCTGGTCGCTAGCAGGTGAGGAGAGTACATTCCTAGGGCTGTGCTGCCTACTGGCGGGCTGCAGCAGTTTCGAAGAGGCTATAGCGCTGGCGGCGGCGGGGGACAACACTACCGTCGACAAGCTGGTGCGCGACATATACGGGGGGGACTACGAGAGGTTCGGACTGAGGGGGGATCTGGTCGCTAGCAGGTGAGGAGAGTACATTCCTAGGGCTGTGCTGCCTACTGGCGGGCTGCAGCAGTTTCGAAGAGGCTATAGCGCTGGCGGCGGCGGGGGACAACACTACCGTCGACAAGCTGGTGCGCGACATATACGGGGGGGACTACGAGAGGTTCGGACTGAGGGGGGATCTGGTCGCTAGCAGGTGAGGAGAGTACATTCCTAGGGCTGTGCTGCCTACTGGCGGGCTGCAGCAGTTTCGAAGAGGCTATAGCGCTGGCGGCGGCGGGGGACAACACTACCGTCGACAAGCTGGTGCGCGACATATACGGGGGGGACTACGAGAGGTTCGGACTGAGGGGGGATCTCGTCGCTAGCAGGTGAGGTAAAGCTGGCGGTGATAGGAGACGTGACGTCACGACAACACAATTTAACTGATGTTGATGATTATCACAGTGATGTATTTGTTAATTAACAATAAACGAATTTGCTAGAACTAAAACAAATAATTTACCCGCACGCACGCCCGCCCGCACCCACACGCACTAAACATACGCACACGAATAGGTCAATATTATTATTTTATTTTTCTTTTCTAACTATAGCTTGTATATTTTTTCTTATTCTTGTATAAAACACTGGCTCCTACGATACGGGCTTACCTAGTTCAGGGGCCAGGAATTCATTGTATAAGCTAATGTTCGACTTTTCAAATAAATATAATCTTATTGTTATATATTGTTTGTTTGTTTGTTCGCAGTTTCGGGCACATGTGCTCGGCGGAGCGGCGCGCCAAGGTGTCGCGCGAGGACCTGGCGCGCGCCACGCTGGTCACCATCACCAACAACATCGGCTCCATCGCCCGCCTCTGCGCCTCCAACGAGCGCCTCGAGAGGGTAACTACTTTTATAATGACAAATAGGTCCTTGCCTGCTTATTATTAATAATAATAATAATTGCCTGCTTAGGGGGCGTACTAGTTCTCCGCGAGTTGAGCCTTTACGGGTAGTGTGCAAGGGAAGCACTGGTATTCATTGATTCTTAGAGATCCCAGAGTGATCATTGTAAGGAGATGACCACCGAGGGGGTATTAGCGGGTAAAAATCCCACATAACCTGACTTTTCCCTCAAAGGTTGGGCATCTTTGTAGAAGATTTCCCCTCGTCACCTAAAAAAGGCCCTAGCCTGCCATCTATTTTTTTTTAATAAGAAATAAGCCCGCGCTTGACCACTATCTCACCTGATGGTAAGTGTAGATATGGTCTAAGGTGGAACGCGCTTGCTTAGAAGATGCCTATTCACTCTTGTTTTAAAGATACCCAAGTTAAAAGAACAAGGAAATACTGATCTCGGCAGGGCATTCCAGACCTTAGCTATGCGTATGATAAATGACGACGCAAAACGCTTTGTACGGTTCCTGGGAATGTCAACGTAGGAGTGAAATCGCACCCGGTGTCTTGCAGTGCGATGATAAAAAGGTGAAGGAGGTACGAGGTCGAATAGCTCCTGAGAGCACTCACCGAAATATATCCTGTAAAAGACTGACAAACTTGCAACAAACCGACGATGCTCAAGGCTGTGGAGATTTGCAAGTAGTTGATCAGAGCCTATAAGTCTCCTGGCTCGGCGGCCCACAGCGTCCAGAGCAGCCCGCTGATATTTCGCGGATCCATCAAAAAGGTGACTGCAGTACTCCATGCACGACCGGACTTGGGCTTTATATAAGGTCTCACCTCATTTTAACTGACATACAGACTGATTGCTTACAATTAACTTTATAATGATCCTTGTCATTTTGGCATTATCTTGTGACTGATACATGACAGAACGGTCAGTTGCCGTTGCCACCTTCAGCTTCGTCACGACGCTCTGAGCCACTGGCTGTTGTATCATACGTGGAATAACATCCGCTGGTGAAGTTTGCATCCGATAAGTAGAGGTCCTTGTAGTTTGTCCGGTTTCAATGGGGACCATCTTGTCCAATATGCGGTGGTAACTCGCCTTATTGTTTTGTCTCAACCGTAAAAATGGCAGAGTGCGATTTTAAGGGACAAGAACGATAAAAATAACATAACAAAAAAGTGACTCGAGAAACACCCTGAGACCAATCTGGGTTTGCCGTCCCACGATTGGGCCCATGTGACTGCGAGGTTGATAGAACCGTAAGTCCTCGCACAGAGAGAGGAAATTCTCATGACTATAGTGTGCGGAAAGATAATAAGACCACAACCTCTACGAAGAAAGAGAAATAGGAAGAAATAAGATATGAAATAATACCGTTAGGAAGAGGAGGGGGTAGTTGTAGGTGAACAGCACTGAGCTAAGTTTTTCTATTTCCAGGTGGTGTTCTGCGGCAACTTCCTGCGCGTGAACCCTTTGTCCATGAAGCTGCTGTCATACGCCATGTCGTACTGGTCGCGAGGCGCCTTGAAAGCGCTGTTCTTGGAGCACGAGGGGTAAGCGTACAATAACTGTGATACTAGGAGGCGTTACTATCTACTTTTATGCAGGAAAATGCAGATATTTTTTGAGATAGAAACCGTATTATTCTCCCGTCGAATAAACCTGAGAAGAGAACAGAAGAGATATGTCGTGTAGTCGAAGAGACATAGGTCGCCCAATAGTGCGCTATCGAAAATATCGTTTTCTTTCGTTGTGTTGAGTCGACAGAAAGCGTTGTATTTTCCATATTTCCGCTCTTGGGCAGCGATAGGTCGCTTTCTCCACATAAAATATCTCTTTGGGCGCATCTTTGGTGTTTGATTCTGTAATGATAACCATTTATTGATAGTAATGATCAGGACCAACCTCTCCCCGAGACAGGGGGGTGTAACACCGCACACAAAGCACCGCACAAATTATTAAACTCAGAATACACAACCTAAACAAGGATTCAAACCCAGGATTTCGTGATCAAAGACACGAGGCAGACAAATAGTTCTCTTTCTGAGTTTTAATTATGAACGATGTACATGTTACAGCTACTTCGGCGCAGTGGGCTGCCTCCTCCACTACGACAGCAAGAACCACAAGCGCGACAAGACGAAGCCGGACGCGCCCACCACGCCGCCCGAGCCCGGCGCGGCGGACAGATGAGCGTCGCACCCATGTTCCTCCCGCTGCGGTACGAGGCGTGTGCACCACGCGCCGCGCCACGCGTTGTCACACGCGTAACGTTTGTCACACCTGACGCCACGTAACACCAGATAAATGTCTACACTTTACACGTAATATTCTATAGGGCTGTGATGCGACCGAAGACCTATCTCGTGTATGAGATAACTAGAAACGCGTTCCATAGATTGGTTATGTGGTCGAAGCGTCGTCGAAAATTATCCAGCTATATTTTTGACCATAACTATGAGTAATCACACAGTATTTGTCGTTATCTCTTAGACGAGATGTCTTCGGTCATCACAGCCCTACTGGTCTCCCTATAGAATGGTATTTCCAATAAAATACATACAAAGCTAGAAGCCATCTAGTCGGCGTACTTTGCTGACTATTCGCCGACTAGTAAAGTGGGAGGGTTGTTGGTTTTAACGACTAGTTCACAGCACATAGTTGCCCAGGCACAGGGCGCAGAAATGACCAGACCATATACTAGCAATATCTTATTTATACTAAAGCCGACCTCGATTGAGAATGTCAATAAACAAATTAAAAATCATTAGTCATTTTACATCAATTTTTTTTAATTTACTAATTAATCATGAATTCATGACAATAAATGAGATTAGTAAGCTTAAAACTAATTTAAATATTCAATATCTTTTAAATATGATTTTTTAAAATAACAAAACATAATTTTAAATTTATTAGGCATAAAATGTGTTGCATTTTCTACCTTCATTTTTACTTTGTTTGTTGACAAGCATTCTCAATCTAATTTGGCTTTAGTATAGAGTCAGTTACAAGTCTGTAGGGCGCAGTTACGCACACTGGCACAGGGCGCAGAAATTGCAGGTTACGGCTCTGGTTCACAGATCTCTAATAAATAGCCAAAATATAAATAAGGTTCAGACTATTGTAGTAATTCTAAATTAAATTCTATATTTTATAACACCATGTTACACCAAACATTCAGTTATAGACACAACAGACACTATATGTATTTGCGTTACGTTATAACTCCAAAATGGCGTCAGGTGTTCTCTATTTGTTACATTACGAAAGATGACGCCACGATACATCTGTAGGATTGGGATGCGTCGGTGAACGTATGTCGTGTAGAGAAAATGACATAGTCGCTTTAAAATATGTCAATTTAAAAAAAATTATAGAACACTAAGATTCCATAGCAGAATTTTACAATGATGAATGAAAAAATGGGCACAGACTACAAAGCAGTTTGACATACCAGAATATTTTAAATTTACCACAGAATGTAACTCAATACATTTGATCACTCTAAAGTATCTGAAAATAATAATTTAAGTAAGTCAAAGTGAATACTCTTTATTCACTTTGACTTACTTAAATTATTATTTATTTATATATAAATTATTTATTTTAGGGGAGCGGCAAAATCCAAAAACATTGCTCTTTTATTGCATTAGGACTAAAGAGAGAGCAATGATTTCGATTTTGCCAGTATTTGATTATGATATGTCTTTTTCTCTACACGAAATATGTCTACCTGCGCATCATTATGAAGGATAAACAGCGTTATGAATCTTAACGTTCCGCGTGGCGTGGCGTCTTGCAAATCTGTTTCTACCATCTTTTTTTTTTACAAAAGAAGGCCCTTATAGAATCAGAGCAATAACGAAATAGTAATTAGAATATCGGAATATAGATTATACATATATATTTACAATATATTTGCAACATGATATGCCTTAATACAGATTATGAAAGCGACGCTGGAGTATTTGTCTCACTAGTTTGGAAAGGATTGATTTGTGACGCGAAATGTATGCACAAACGAAAGTTCTACTTTAACCACTAGTGTGGAAAGTGTTATTTTTTATTACAACAAAAATCAAGCAGCTTTGATGATTTATCATTGAATGACTTGTAAGAGGACATTGGGTTTATGTTATGGCTTGAGATTTTTCTTTATTTTGTTTTAGTATAGTTAATTCTTTCCTAGTGAGATGAATGTGACAAGTCGTGTACAGCTGCATTATTGTTTGTACGTGCCTTAGAATCCCTTGCTACGCTTAGGATTCTATTTATGAATTTTAGAATCCATTGCTGGCTCGGTGTTCGTTGGTGTTTTAATTAATTGTAGTGAGATAACAATCTGTGTGTCGCACACGGATAATTAGGTATTTGACTCTAATCAATACATACTTTTTAATAATATAAAAAAGTTTATAATTATAAAAAAAGTTCTATCTATCGAAATGACAGAAAACAAATGAATTATACTTAAAAATCTGAAAACAGTTTTCCTTACAGATAAAAACAGAGATACTCATCCGTTTTTGCATATCGTTTTTTTGTTTACGTTTATTTTTTTAATAAAATGAACTGACCATAATTAAATATATCAAATGGAATATTTTAATATTTGTAATTCAAATGAGAGGAGCAATACTGTGTTATGACGTCACAACAAACTAACGCACTATATGTGTCATCGTAGCTTTAATATACACTTTTGCAAGAAGTGCCTGTAACTTTGCATGTCTGTGGCATTTCCAGCATGTCATTATTTTATCGCCGTTTATTATTAATAAAAAAATAGAGTCAAATACCAAATTGCATTGCGTGCCTTTGAATCCCTCGCTATGCCCAGGATTCTATTTATGAATTTTAGAATCTTTTGCTTCTGTGTCAGTGGCGCACGGATATGTCAGGTTTCATGAATAATAGTAAATTAAAATAATTATTCATTATACGTTTAATGATAAAGTATTTTTTGGAAACTACGTTTGGTTTTGGATGTAATAGTGGTGTACAGACGGGCGCATGTAAACTGAAGGAGGTTTAACAAAAGAGAAAAATGTAACACTATTTGTAGTAGGAACGTTTTTGACGTGTCAACGCTTTATAAATCGATCGTGTAACGAAAATCCGTGACTCATTGTCACGTTCCACCCTGCAAATGAGCCTGCACCTTCGGTGTGTGACCTTGAATGTTTTCTTATATAACTTCATAAGAAATCATTCGTAAACTATTTACAGACAAGCATATTTTTGCCTGCCTCTCACCCTAAGCCCGCCAACCCGCATTGGAGCAGCGTGGTGGGTGTACGCTCCATATCCCCTCTGCTATAAGGAGGGAGGCCTGGCCCTGTAGTGGGCCGCTAATAGGCCGATAATGATGATGCTGATATTTTGGTGAACAGGTTTCTGCTGTCGTTTTTTTTACACGCACAGACGCGCTTGTGCTGCCAATTTACTAGTACATCGAAAACCGAACCGTCTTCGAATGTAGAAAACTAATATGACAGATGTGTCAAAAAGGGCTTTTTGTGTAAAAAAATACGAGACCAGTATGCATTGACGCTACTTTTTTTGTATATTTAGTTTTTAATACGACGTCGCTGTGACTGTCAGTTAATTACGTCACTTTTTGATGGACTTTTGGGTGATCGAGCTACGCTTTTTTTTCGTATTTTTTCACTAACGAAACTAACGCTATCTCGTAGAGTTTTGAGGAAATGTGAGAGATCAAAGAGAAATGATGGTGTTGGAGGTTATACACCGCACACAAATAATTATTTATTTTTATTTTTTATGTAAATTTTAATATCTGTTAATTAATTGAGCTAAAACTAGAGAAAGATTTGATCATTTGGATAACTTTTTCTTTAATTCGCCATTCGTATACAAGAGAGGTTTAAATATTTTTCTATTTATCGCTATAAAAATTATGGCTTTGAGTTTTTTTTTCATTACAATTTAGCCACACCCACATATTTGACGATCTCCGTGGCGCAGTGGATTTATAAGACGGAGGTCCTGGGTTCGATTCCCGGCGGGGCAGATTGCGATTTCTCTTAATTTGTCTTGGTCTGGCTGGTGGGAGGCTTACGCCGTGGCTAGTTTACACCCTACCGACAAAAACGTACCGCCAAGCGATCTAGCGTTCCGGTACGATGTCGTGTAGAAGCCGAAAGGGGTGTGGATTTTCGTCACATTCCTAGCAAGTTAGCCCGCTTCCATCTTAGATTGCATCATCACTTAACATCAAGTGTGATAGCAGGGCCAACTTGTAGTCGATAAAAAAAAACACCCCTTCGGTTTCTGTACGACATCGCGGCGGTACGTCTCGGTGAGGTGGTAACTAGCCACGACCGAGGCCTCCCACCAGCCAAAAAAATTCTTGTATTGAGCCGTTGTCGCCCATAAATAATATTCTTATGCCAATTTAATTAATTTGACGTAATTAATTGACGGAAGAACAATGAAGTGGGGTTTATAGGTGGGTGGGAATATTTATATTGATTTATATATTTAGCCCCATTTTAGGGAGCAGTTTATATTGACGCCACATTTCATTTTAATATAATTAAAAAAAAAAGATCAGTCAAATTTTATTGTACAAAAAAATGTTCCTAAAAATCTATGTTGTTGGAATAAATACGATTTATTTTTATTAAAATGTTTTGTTGTATTTATGTTTTTGCAAATGATTATATGAGTTTGGAAAGGTTGTTTTTGTATCCTGAAATCGGTGCGCAAAATTTCACTTTATCCACTGGCGTGAGAAAATTGAAATTTCGGGTTAGCATTCGATTTTTTGTTGATAGTATTTAAAAATAAATGTGGCGTCCGTTACCTAGGCACAAAATATGTTTTGTTATAGGCGTTATAATATATTTAGAGAGGCGTAGAGTTTGACGTGATAGTGTGAAGGTAGCTTTTTGCCCGGACGATGGGATGCGACGATGTAGGCGACGCCACATTTACTGTGGTTGAAGGTATTCATTCAAAGTCAAAGTTGACTACCCTCAGTTAACTTTCGACTTTGACAGCTCGGGGATTCCCCGATTTTTTTAATGGCGTCTAGTCTAGTATAAAATGACGAAAGTCTGGCGATCACCTGCTCTTAGTATATTTTTATGAGTGTTGTGATGGGTATTGATACACTCAGATCACACTCTATTCCGAATAGACTAAGGCCTGTGTGCACCAAGATTTCGGTTATCATAACCAACGGTTAACATAAAGCTAACTATAAATTTACTGTTCACGACAACCCGTACGCCGGTTAAGGACGTAAACCGGGCGGTTTTCTTAACCGAGCTTACGTTCTTAACCGGCGTACAGGTTGTCGTGAACAGTAAATTTATAGTTAGCTTTATGTTAACCGTTGGTTATGATAACCGAAATCTTGGTGCACACAGGCCTAAGAGCAAATGATCGCCAGACTTTTATAAAAGTTATAATGTGTCAACTTTTGATCCCCATTCTCTGAGACAAGGTCTGATGTTTAGAGTCGTTCTGCCCTCTACATTCAGCCTTCAACACCAGTACTGTGCTCATCCAAACGCAAAACAGTAAAATTACGACTAGTAGATATTTTATAACTATCATATTGTTGTCGATGGATGTTGACAATGACTTTTGACTTTCAAGTCACATTGGTTGTAGTGCCAGTGGATTTTGATCTAATGCGCTGTTGGCGACCCCCCTCTAGACGGACTGACGTCATCAAGCGGGTTGTAGGGATTGACTCATGACGCAGTTCGCTCTTGAAAGTTGTCTGGAGGCCTGTGTCCAGCTGTGGGCGTCTGTCAGCTGATGATGCTGATGATCTTATGGAATAGATAATGTCGTATCCATCCAAGGGAAAGTGTTGTATATTGTCTATAGAAAGAGACAGATAATAGAGCGATTTCAATAATAATAATATAATTATTTTTTATTATTTTTACTTTATATGGACAATTGTGTTATTTTTCGGTTGTATTATATTTGTATGGATTGTGGGCCATTTTGGACATTTTTGTATAATTATTATTATGATATAAATAAAGTTAATTATTATTATTATTAAATGTGTTGTTTTATTTTTACCAATTGCTGTAAAATGGCGAAAAGCTACGTACAAAAGGTAAAGGATCTATGATATTTTTGAACCGAGTAAGAAACTTGCCACTTCATTCAGTTATATGAATAGTTAGATTCTCAACCTTTTTTTGTTGCGGCACACATTTAATGATTTCAAAATTTGGCGGCACACAAAAAAAAGATAAAAATTATTTACTTACTACAACACACTGCATAAATAGTTTATGACAAAAATTTTAAATACACCAAGACCCCGCTTTGCGTCGCTAATGCGTTCCTGAAAAATGCGACGCAAAGTGAATCACAAATTTTGAAAGCAAATAATAAAATAATTATTTATATTATTGTCTATGTTATATTTACTGTTTTTTTTTCTTAAATTAGATAAAATGAGATTAGAATACATTTAGTGCATACCCTAGCCTGATTCCATATGCAAACTATATCACAAATTAATTTAAAACCTAAGCAAGATTCAAATAATATTTGCTTCATTTTGTCGATATTTGTGGACCAGTCATTTACCTGTAAAGAATGATCATATAAAAAAATTATTAAAAATTTATAAAAAAATCCAGTCCGCTGCGGGGCCCGGGGGTCCATGCATATATAGGAACAATCATCGTTGAATCAACATTCCACATGGCGGTAATCTCATGAGCAAGGTCCGAGTATTTTGATACTTTTTCCTTTTCAGCTCTCACCAGATTCGTCATGTGGAACAGTAATATCAACAATCATTGCACGGCGCGTTGATCGATCAATTATCACTATATCAGGTCTATTGGCTACAATATACCTATCAGTGATAATCGTTCGATCCCAGTAGAGCAACGCACTGCTATTGTCAAGAACTGACGCTGGGTCGTACCTATAGTAAGGCACCTCAAAATCGACAAGGCCATACTGAAGAGCAAGTTGTTGGTGGATTATCTTGGCTACTTGGTTATGTCTGTGCAAGTATTCGCCATTAGCAAGATGAGAACACCCGGAAACTATGTCTGAGGGATTCCCTAGATTATTATTACTGTTACTGCTTAATGTCTAAACGGCTGGAGCGATTTTAATAAAACTTGGTATGGAGTTAGGTGACACCCTGCATTAACACACAGGCCACATTTTATCCCAAAATTCCCACGGGAATGAGAAATAATCGGATGAAACTGCGTGAGTCCTCTAGTATAATTTAAGTCTGTTAAAATGTTCTTCATAAAATATAAGTCGATTATTAAATTAGGTCATCACTAAATTGAGCTATCAAATATAAGTAACTAGCTTTTGCCCGCGACTTCGTCCGCGTGGAATTAGTTATTACGGCAGCCTAATTTTTCTAAGCTTTGAATGTCATATTTATTAATATCTAATCAACTGCCTAAGAAATAGGTCTTAAGCTTTCAAAATGACGATACTTTCATACAACATTTCATCCCCCCTTTAACCCCTTACAACCCTTTTTTCGCAATTAAAAGAAGCCTATGTCCTTTTTCAGGCTCTAGACTTACTGTGCACCAAATTTCATTTTTAAATCGGTTCAGTAGTTGTAGAGTGAAAGCAAGACAGACAGACAGAGTTACTTTCGCTTTTATAATATTAGTTAGGATTTCTAGAATGATAATGGCAATTACACCTGGTGGTAAGTGTTGATGTAATCTAAGATGGAAGCGGGCTAACTTGGTAGGAGGAGGTTGAAAACAACACACCTTTCCTTTCGGTTTCTACACAACATCGTACCGGAACGCCAAATCGCTTGGTATGTCTGTTCGCACGGTTTTAACTAGTTATGGCCTAAGGCTCCCACTAGCTAGACCAATTAAGTAAATTTCAATCGGCCTAGCCGGGAATCGAACCCAGGGCCTCCGTCTTAGAAATTCACCACGCATACCACTGCGCAATGGAACGCTATCGCCACACCCAGACCTAACACCACCAAACTCAGAACCTACGACCAGCTTTGAAGACCTCCGTAGCGCAGTGCTATGCGTGGTGGTTTCTTAAAACGGAGGTCCGGGGTTCGATTCCCTTCGGCGTAGAATGAGATTTTCTTAATAGTTACCACCCTACCGACAACTAGGTACCGCCAAGCGATTTAGCGTTCCGGTACGATGTAGAAACTGAAAGGGATATGGATTTCATCCTACTCTTAACAAGTTAGCCTCCTTCCATCTTAGATTGCATCATCACTTAACATCAGGTGTGATATCAGTCAAGGGCCAACTTGTAGTAGTTAAAAGAAGAAGTTTTATCGCCACTCCCAGACCTAAGAGCAGACCTTTCACTTACATTAACTAGTTGTTTCTCCTTGGCGCTCGCTGCCCGTACACGTTCTGTGGCTGCGGTATGTTCCTGTGCTGCCACCAGTCGACCGCCACCGCGACCAACGCTATCGCCACTCCCAGACCTAAGACCAGGCCTTTCACTTACATTAACTAGTTGTTTCTCCTTGGCGCTCGCTGCCCGTACACGTTCTGTGGCTGCGGTATGTTCCTGTGCTGCCACCAGTCGACCGCCACCGCGACCAACGCTATCGCCACTCCCAGACCTAAGAGCAGACCTTTCACTTACATTAACTAGTTTTCTCCTTGGCGCTCGCTGCCCGTACACGTTCTGTGGCTGCGGTATGTTCCTGTGCTGCCACCAGTCGACCGCCACCGCGACCAACGCTATCGCCACTCCCAGACCTAAGACCAGGCCTTTCACTTACATTAACTAGTTGTTTCTCCTTGGCGCTCGCTGCCCGTACACGTTCTGTGGCTGCGGTATGTTCCTGTGCTGCCACCAGTCGACCGCCACCGCGACCAACGCTATCGCCACTCCCAGACCTAAGACCAGGCCTTTCACTTACATTAACTAGTTGTTTCTTCTTGGCGCTCGCTGCCCGTACACGTTCTGTGGCTGCGGTATGTTCCTGTGCTGCCACCAGTCGACCGCCACCGCGACCAACGCTATCGCCACTCCCAGACCTAAGACCAGACCTTTCACTTACATTAACTAGTTGTTTCTCCTTGGCGCTCGCTGCCCGTACACGTTCTGTGGCTGCGGTATGTTCCTGTGCTGCCACCAGTCGACCGCCACCGCGACCAACGCTATCGCCACTCCCAGACCTAAGAGCAGACCTTTCACTTACATTAACTAGTTGTTTCTCCTTGGCGCTCGCTGCCCGTACACGTTCTGTGGCTGCGGTATGTTCCTGTGCTGCCACCAGTCGACCGCCACCGCGACCAACGCTATCGCCACTCCCAGACCTAAGACCAGACCTTTCACTTACATTAACTAGTTGTTTCTCCTTGGCGCTCGCTGCCCGTACACGTTCTGTGGCTGCGGTATGTTCCTGTGCTGCCACCAGTCGACCGCCACCGCGACCAACGCTATCGCCACTCCCAGACCTAAGACCAGACCTTTCACTTACATTAACTAGTTGTTTCTCCTTGGCGCTCGCTGCCGTACACGTTCTGTGGCTGCGGTATGTTCCTGTGCTGCCACCAGTCGACCACCACCGCGACCAACGCTATCGCCACTCCTAGACCTAAGACCAGACCTTTCACTTACATTAACTAGTTGTTTCTCCTTGGCGCTCGCTGCCCGTACACGTTCTGTGGCTGCGGTATGTTCCTGTGCTGCCACCAGTCGACCGCCACCGCGACCAACGCTATCGCCACTCCCAGACCTAAGACCAGACCTTTCACTTACATTAACTAGTTGTTTCTCCTTGGCGCTCGCTGCCCGTACACGTTCTGTGGCTGCGGTATGTTCCTGTGCTGCCACCAGTCGACCGCCACCGCGACCAACGCTATCGCCACTCCTAGACCTAAGACCAGACCTTTCACTTACATTAACTAGTTGTTTCTCCTTGGCGCTCGCTGCCCGTACACGTTCTGTGGCTGCGGTATGTTCCTGTGCTGCCACCAGTCGACCGCCACCGCGACCAACGCTATCGCCACTCCCAGACCTAAGACTAGACCTTTTGCCAACGTCTCCATCGCTATACCTACAAGAACATTTTCATTTCTTAATCATTATTAGTATTTTAATTGCCCACTACAGTGAAACATCACTCAAATATTGAGAATTTCTCATATTTTTTTAAATCTCTAAAATTCCAAATTGGTAGGTACCTATCTATTTTAAAAGAATATTTTGTATTATAAATGTAATGTATATAAATGTTAAGACGCAGACTGATACATGTTCTATCAAACCTCTGTGGTTATTTACATGTATCCTTATTGTACTTGTTTTTTTACCCGACTGCGTCAGAAGGAGGGTTATGTTTTTCGAGCGTATGTATGTATGTATGTATGTCCATTTCTTCGGCACGCGCTACAGCCTAAACGGCTGAACGGATTTTGACATGTGAGATGTCGTTGAATATCTCAAAATAGTGGTAGTGACATAGGCTATATAAATTTTCAAAATGGCGGCTGTAAATGGGGAAAAAGGGGCGGGATGTGTGTATTTTTTTCTCTTATCGAATTTCTCTATTCGAAAGGTCGTAAAAAGAATATCATGTTCATATTACTTTTTTAACAAAAAATGGCAAAAAGTGTACTAAGTGTATCGTCTCATTTCTATACCATAAACTAAAACTAAAAAGTCTCAAATAAAATTATTATTATAAAAACAAAAATCCCGATCACCATAAAGTATTTAGAATTTTATACAGATATAGTGATCCTCGTTTTTCTCTTTTCAGTTCATAACTTCTAAGCAGTCGGGTTTTTTGTTTTTATGATAATAATTTTTTTCGCGTTTTGGCATTCTTTTGGTTCGGACACTTTTTAGCGCTGACCCGAAGTCCATAGTATTAATATGTCAATGATTGTACTTGTTTTTTGTGTAAGTTTTTATTTGATAAATGAAAAAAATCCTTTTTTTATGGTAGATAGGTAGGTAGGTTCGCGCTTGACTCAATCACGCCTGATGGAAAGCAGTAATGAGGTCTAAGTTGGAACGCGCTCACCTAGAAGATGCCTATTCACTCTGGCCTTGAAGATGTTCATATTATGGGTGGTAGGTGATGCTATTATAGGACGCCGGAAAGGCATTCCACACTTTTGCCGTGCGTATTAGGAACGTGGACGTTTGGTACGAGTTGCTTGGACGTCAATCATGTAAGGGTGCCAGTGTTCACGGCGTCTAGCTGTTCGGTGGTAGAAAGGGGAGGGAGGAACAAGATCAGTTCCTTCTCAAACTCATAAACAACAGAATCGTCGTTTTGCGGGGGCCCTCAAGTGGTTGAAGGTAGGTAGTCGATTTGAGTGACGTTTCGCCTACCCACCTACCCACCCTTGGCCGGCTTTTAGTAGCTTCTGGTGTGGAAAGAAAAACTAAATAAAGTATAACATTGTGTTCGATATCGGGCGTAGCGGAAATGCAGGACTGTGAACAGTTGGAAGCCGTTCTCCGACCCGAGCTTATTATATTACCTACTTGGTCTATGTGTAATGTATTATCTAAACTGATAAGAAAAACTTTAAAAATGGCAACTACTTATAGCTACTCGTATCTAACAGCTGAAACACACAACCACTTAAAACAGAAGTTTCTGATGAAAATATAATATAATTAAAAAATTTTAACAAAAATGGAACCGACTCAAAACGCACTAAAAAGTAAAAAATAACTGTGTCATTTAGGCCTGTGTGCACCAAGATTTCGGTTATCATAACCAACGGTTAACATAAGCTAAACGTAAAATTTACTGTTCACGACAACCCATACACCGGTTAAAGACGTAAGCTCGGTTAAGATAACCGCCCGGTTTACGTCCTTAACCGGCATACGGGTTTATTATAAATAGTAAATTTATAGTAAAGTTATGTTAACCGTTGGTTATGATAACCGAAATCTTGGTGCACACAGGCCTAAGACGTATAAGACCTTTTTCGTCATTTTTAACTGACGAAAAAAACGGAGGAAAAAATTCTTCAATATCTAGGAGTCAGTGCCAGCCAAGGTTTCTACTTTAAGGACATTGCCATAAACGGCTTTACTACGTTAAATAAGTTTTCCTGAAACTTGCTGGCACCGACTTCACAGATATGCTTTAGTAAATTAAAGCAACTTTACTAACGGCGGTTAACCAACGTAGCGTAGTTCCCCTGTATGTAAAAGTATTCTGGTAAAAATTAGCCATCTATACCAGATGATAATCAGTCTCATATTAATCCACACCCGTTAAGATTAAAATATCAATAAAATAGTCGTTAAGTTTTCTTACATTTTAAATTTTCCGCGCATTTTTAAAATTTATCCTCTATAAGAACCTGCTTCTGATATTAACAAACACAACAAAAAAATTAGTGAAATCAGTCCAGCCGTGATAGCGTGACCAAGGGAAATAGGAATTTTTCATTTTTATGTAAGTAGGTGTATAGATTTATTTAGCGTTGCTTAGTTACATGTAATAACCAAAGCAATGTATTGATTCTCAGCAAATAAATAAATTATTAAAACTTACTTCGGTCAGATGAAAGTGGCCAGGACGTTTCAACTTGAATATCTAGGATTGACTGAATAAATATAAAGTTGACAAAATAAATATTTTTTATTTGCGTAATTCCCCCTTAATAGGAAGTAGGAGTCACAGAGTAATGATATAATCAAACGCGCAAAAATAGAACCATAGTGTTAACTTTTTTTTTTTAATTAGACTTGAATACACTTGCATTAATGTTATGATTTAAGTTTTTGCATTTTGTACTCAACATTATATATTATTATCTCAACTTGACGTAAAACAATCCTGATAAAATAATCAAAAATTATAACGTGAATAAAAATAAATGAAATACACAATATATATCTTTTTCCATTTCAAAAATAAGTTAGTTTTAACGAAAGTTATATTAATACGTTGTGAAATATCATAAGGCTTCTTTGAAGATGAGTAATAGATATATTTCTAAAACTTGAAGTGAACTTGAGTTTGTAAAAAAAAAATTGTAAAGTTGCTCATGTGTTATGTGCCTATATAGTCTCATAAAAGCTAGAACCCGCTACCTAGAAGCCACCGCAACACAAATCTGTGACTCTCGTCTCTACTTCTAACCGTCATATTTTTAATTTTCACCTGTCAAAGTCAGAAAAATAAAAATATCCGTTTCGAAATCGCCAGAAGGGATTGAAACGCAATTTGAAATATAATTCGTCTGTAAAGAAAACCATGAGTTTACGCGAAGAAGATCGACAGAAGAACGGATGCCCAAGCCGCGGCCTGGGTTTGGCGGCCGCGGCTATAGGCGTCGGTGTTGGGGCCGCGCTGTACTACTTCTTCAGCAAGAGGCCTGAAAATCCAGCATCAGAAGGTGCCACTTCTCAGGGATGGGGTTGCGAATCACCGCAGGCCTTGTAAGTACTATATCATAACGATCTAGCGGAAATAATACAGATTACGATGTGATTTTTAGTTTTAATAGTTATAATCCTTTGTTGTAATACCTTCATATGTTTTTTTTTATTATTGACCAAGAATTTGTTAACACCTGGACATCCGGGCTGTTTTTTACAACAACAACGGACATAATTTGACTTAATTACTTTACTAACAATTACAATTCAGTGAAAATAATGGATTAGATATATATATTTTTTTTCAATTTCTCACCTAACTTTCGAGGTGAAGGACGCAGTTATCGCACATAGGACTCTAAGGACGCATCCGTGTGGCCTTTATACTTGTGACGTCAAACAACAACTTTTACAACCTTGGAAGTCCTATTTTGGCATTTGCAATGATGTGGTAAACAGGATACATAGACGGACTTTGCACTGTTTCATAAAAACAGTCGCTTCCACTTGAAATCATTCATTTTTCAAGCTTGGTTTACACTCTTGTTCTATATCGGGTATACAATGTGTTAGGTATATGTTATAAATCCCAAAAATACTGACACATTTTGATTGTGTTCAATTCTGTGTAAAAATAATTATTTAAAATGAAAAAAATCCATAGTAACAAAACAAAAAGGGTTGTCACCTTGATTTAAGTAAATTCATGTCATAAATTATAAAGGCATACATTGGTAGTAATTTTACACCTAATAATTTTAAAATTACTTGTTCACAATGGTGCATTTACATATGCTCCTGCTGCTCGGCCAGCAGCCCAGCAGTCAGCGTGGCAGGCAGGCCGACACTGCCTTGTTATTCTAGTGGTTAGCCGATGTGGCTTTGATTACAAGATCCTGGGTCAGGTCATGGAATGAAAATGCTTTTTCTATGAACTATGAAATGCTCAGTACATTCTAACCCCGAAGTTCGAAGAAGTGCCTCGGAGAGCATGTCAAGCCATCGGTCCCGGTCACTATCATCAATATCTGATAGTAATTGTTAATAAATGAAACATAATCACCCTAAGCCCGCCAACCCGCATTGGAGCAGCGTGGTGGGTGTACATATCCCCTCTCCTCTAAGGAGGGAGGCCTGGTGCTTAGTGGCCCGTTAATAGGCTGATAATGATGATGATGAATGGAATGGTGCATTTACTGCTCCTGCTGCTCGGCCAGCAGCCCAGCAGTCAGCATGGTAGGCAGCCAGACACATTCAACATGCATTTCCCCTTGCTTGTGCTTGTTGTGTGTCGTTGCTAGCCAGAGCGGAAGTGCATAATAAATTAATTACAATAAAGTAAATAATTAGCTTACAACAATTATGAGATATAGTACCTTTAAGGCTGGTGGAAGGCTTTAGCAGTGGCTAGTTACCACTGCAGGCAAAGTTAACCACAGTTGGTTTAGTATTATTATTATTATTATTATTTCTAGAGGGGACATCTGTCAAGGCCAGACGGATGGTCAGTCCTCATTAGAACCATTGCACCCAATTCCCGTGATTGAGACACAGGTTCACTGGTGTCCCGACAGTGCCCCCCCCCCTCAAGCCTACCTGTAGCCTTTGTGAACCTAACAATTCCCCTTATGGTGAGGATTACTCTACCATGTCTAGTACAAACCAAAAAATGGGTGGATTTTATCCTATTCCTAACAAGTTAGCACTAAGAACTTAGTTCGAACTAAGACTCCATCATCACACCTGATGATGTAAGTGATGATGGAATCTTAGTTGTGAATGATGTATATAAATTTTTAAGGTTTTGTATAAAATAGTTCAAGTAAGACGGTAATTGTTGGAAGAGTTGTTCGACCAGGGTGCTTTCATTGAAAACCCAGCCTAAACTATTTGAGATATAGCAAAACAAGGTATGAAAGGATAGTTTCTCTTTATCAGAAACACAAAAAGGTGGCTTGCTACACTCACTGTTTTCTTTAAAAAACTTTTAATAATTTTTTTTGATATTTTTGTTTTTCAAGAATACACAAATAAGAATTCACTATTATTTTTGCAGGAAAAGTCATAGGCATCTGCTAGTATGTATTTAATAGTTATAGTTTGGATTAATACACATTGGCCCTGTAAAACGAGTGTAAACCTTGTTATATAAAAATAACTGGTTTCAATAAATTCTGCCTCATTTCCATATTGTACACATTTCGCTCAAGGCTTTTCAATTTGCCTCGACATAAAAATGGAATTTTACTATGAACTTTAATTATTAATATCATCAATAGTTAAGGGTGTTTTAAAATCATGTGGAAGTAATATTGTTCAAGTCAATAAGCTTATTATAATATGGATGTCTCATGTCATTGCCTTTCATATTTAACAACCTGGAATCATGTCCGTTATGGCCTTTCATTAGCAAAACTTCATTATTATTAAAAGCATTCATAATCATCATCATCATTACGAGTCTGTAGACGTCCGCTGTTGGACATAGGCCTTTTTTAGGGACTTCCAAACAACGATGTAATGAGGCGGTGTAAGGGGGACGCTAGTAGGAGTTTAAGCGGGAGGCTAGTACCAGTCAGCCTCTCCAAATGTCAACCTCACCTGTTTGCGGTGCACCCTGCAGATGGACCAACGAGGCTCTGACGACCAATGAATGGCGGTATAAACATTCCGAATAGGCTAAGCTATAAAATGAGGCCACTGTCAGGCAGCAGTGACACTGGTATGAATAGTCCTGCGGTGACCAACCCGCCTGCCCAGCGTAGTCACTATAGGGCATTTCTATTGTGGGAGACGGTCTGAACAAACAGTCCTAGTTCCCGACAGCGCCACTATTCCAGGCTCTGGCATTAAAAGCATTGCACAGCTTGAATTATTTCAAAACACAATTTAAAAAATCTGACATTGGAGTTTTACAGAACATTTGTTAATTCTTATTGCTTTTTTTTTCCAATTAATAAAATGGTGTGAAAGCCTGTGTGGGCCGAATTATCATGTTATAAAAGCTAAAATTTTGTTAGCTCCTATATATTTTGAAATGTCCTGAATTTGGTCCAGGAACATTCGCCTAGACCTTTCCCCAAAATAAATAAATTGAAAAGTTTTTTAAACGGTAGTAAAATGAATAAAAAAGTCCAAATTGAGGTTTCCTAAATTGTAGATTGATATTGTTATCAATTTACAACTATCTCTGAAAATATTGCCAGTATTTTCTTAAATGCTTGGATCCATAATCTAGCTGAAAATAATAATAAATCCTTCACCAAGAGCTAGCTCTGATGTACGGTCTCTTGGATCAGCGGCTGCCTTATTATCAGCACACACCGGTACCAATGCTAGAACGCGATGGAATCCGGCTCTATTGGGACCGGTCTATCATCACGGACAGGACTATTCTAGCGAATAAGCCTGACATAGTGGTGTTAGACCGGGCACAGTCGAGGGTGTTTTTGGTGGACATCACAATTCCATATGACGAGAACCTTGTGAAAGCTGAGATAGAGAAAAAACGCAAATATCTGGATCTGGCTCACGAGGTTACTACCATGTGGCATGTGGAGTCTACTGAAATCATCCCGATCGTTATTTCTGCGAATGGGTTGGGCCCAGTCAGTTTCGCTTACTATCTGTGGGGCAAGTGTGAGTTTTTCACCGAGCGACTGCGTAAAAACGTAGTCACTCATGACGTCAAATTATATAGCAAAAAAGGGTTTACTCTTGCTATAGCTAGATGGCGCTAGTAAAATTCCATACAAATTTGCGTTACGTTTTTACGCAGTCGCTCGGTAACAAACTCACACTCGGCACTCTAAGGCGGCTAGGCTTCCGTGCGAGTTCGCTCGCAGCCAAAATGCAGAAAGCGGTCTTGCTGGATTCGGCTAAGATGCTCCGCTGGTTACTCCACTGGTCTGGTCTTGTGTTTCCGGGCGTGAGAGTGTAGCATATGTAAATAATAATAATCTTTATTCAAAGGTATAAACCCAATACAAAATTGTGGTGGATTATAGAGCGTCCAAGCCACAGTGGGAGACGCGTTGGTATAAAACACGTAATAATCTTGTATATGCAGAGTTGCGTACGCTTAAAGCTGCGGGAGTGAAGTGCGTACAAAATTACTGGGAAACCGGGTTTTATTGCTTTACAAGCGCTCGCATTCTCTTATGTTTATTGCAGTATAATAACAGAGACAGAGTTACATTTATAAGTGAGATAGCATTACAATTAAGTGAGATAACAATATTATGTGAGTAGTACAGTAAATATGCATTAGAAAGAGACAATATTATAACAACATTATTTGTGAGAATCATGATGCTAATAGAAATTGTTGGGTTGTACTGCAATATAATATCATACTAATTACAATCATTGTACTGTCTAATATTCTTATATGACTAATTATCCTAACATAGAGCTAGGTAATAACATAATAAATTGACGGAATAACTAATACTTAACTTTATATTGATTCGTTGAATATAACTAAATAATCTTATATTTACAAATCTTGTATTAAGACGATCGCTTTACATTTAAGTGTCGTCAATAAGAATTGGTACAAACAATTCTTAACAAAAACTCACAAAAATCTAAAAATAATACAAGATAAAAATTATAAATTAAATAAGTCTGTAATCCATTCATTTCATGTAACACCATCATAATCACCATCATTGACCATCAGGTACCAATCTGACTCGTATTCAACTGTGTCAGAACACACAACGACCGACACTAGTATCCACGAAGACAGTTTCACCATGGACGTTGAGTACCAATCCACCGACAGCAACTCCGATCTTAGTACCATTGAAGAGACTTCCGATGAATCAATGAGTGTTGATTCTGATGAATCTACCAGTGACAGTGACACCAGTGAATCTGACAGTGGCGACGAATCAAACTCGGACACAGATTCTGCAGATTCCGTACATTCCACAGATTCTCTCTCTCAGAACTCTTTTGAGATTGAAAGCTCTTTGGACGTACCCGACTACTCTAACTTCGATAATGATCGTTCTCCCTTCAGTAGTGTACTCAATCGTTATATAGTCCAAATCGATCAGTTGATTGGACGCGCGTCACGTCGGTAAGTTAGTTTTGACTATGTACAACTAGCGGCATGTAAGTCTAGCGCTGAACGAAACGTAGAAGGGATGGCTGCGCATCGGTACCGTCGCGTACGCAATACAATATTTACTTTAATTACCTAATTAATAGCCAAATCATGCTACGACATCATTTTAATCTGTGTGTGTGTGTGTGTGTGTATGTGCGTGCGAGTATGCGTCTGTGTGTATGTGTTTGTGTACGTTACGTGCGTGTTTGTGCTTATATGTGTTATAGTTTATAGTTCTAATTCCCAAAGATTTCGTATTACTTAAGACAATTATATAGTATAGATAGTTACCATAAATGAATAAATAAATTTTGAAAAGCTTACGGGGAGTAAAAAAATAAAACATTATTATATTGTCAATTTTTATTTTAGATATAAGACTAGTCTAATCTGAATCGGGCAATGGTAACACGCCTGGCGTCGCAAAACGGTATTTCTTCTAGGTATATTATTCCCTTTAAATTCATAAACAAACTTAAAAAAACAATAAAATATATAATTATATTTAACAAACCAACTGAAAATTAACAATAATAACAATGCAACTCAGAGCGAGACTGTACACTGAAAGTCCGCGGTCAGTCGTTTCGGTGCGGGGGACGGAATGCGACTGGGGAGCCAATCGCCGCTACGCACGCCCGCCCCTCATTCCTCAAGCTCCCCCATGATACCTAAATTTTTACTTCTGCGCAATAACGGTCAGCGCTAGAGTTTCGTGCCGCTACTTATACGAGTAGGGTCTACGTGGGTATAATTGACCATGTATGACGTATTTGACGGCCGAGTGCCGCAGTGGGTAGTGACCCTGCTTCTGCGCCCTAGGCTGTGGGTTCGATTCCCACAACTGGAAAATGTTTGTGTGATGAGCATGGATGTTTTCCAGTGTCTGGGTGTTTATCTATATATTATAAGTATTTATGTATAATATATATAAAATATCCATCAGTTACCATAGTACCCATAACACAAGCTACCTAAGCTTACTTTGGGGCTATATAGCGATGTGTGTAATCGTCCTATAATATTTTATTATTTTTTATTTTATGTATGGGTGACCCATTTTGATTTTTTTTTATCAACTACAAGTTGGCCCTTGAGTGCTATCACACCTGTTGATATGATGATGCAATCTAAAATGGAAGCGAGCTAACTTGTTAGGAGTAGGATCAAATCCACACTCCTTTCGATTTCTACACGACATCGTACCGGAACGCTAAATCGCTTGGCGGTACGTCTTTATCGGTAGGATGGTAACTAGCCACGGCGATAGCCTCCCACCAGCCAGACCAAGACAAATTAAGAAAAATCTCATTCTGCTCAGCTGGGAATCGAACCCAGGACCTCCGTCGTATAAATCCACCGCGCATAACACTGCGCCACGGAGGTCGTCATTTACGCGCTAATAGGTATTGAGTTTTCTATACAGGTACAAAAATTGCTGCAATAAGAATATGATTTTGACGGCCTCCGTGGCGCAGTAGTATGCGCGGAGTATTTATAAACGGAGGTCCTGGGTTCAATTCCCGGTGGGGTAGTTTTGAGATTTTTCTTAATTTGTCTTGGTCTGGCTGGTGGGAGGCTTTCGCCGTGGCTAGTTATTACCCTACCGACAAAGTCGTACCGCCAAGCGATTTAGCGTTCCGGTACGATGTCGTGTAGAAACCAAAAGGGGTGTGGATTACAAATTATCCCACCTCCACCTTAGACTGCATCATCACTTAACATCAGGTGTGATAGCAGTCAAGGGCCAACTTGTAGTCGATAAAAAAAATAATATGTCGTTTTATTTTCATCGTCAAGAACTCGATCAACAACTCAACATCGACCGGCCAAATATTGAAACCTCTGGTCAAACTTAAAACACAGGGGTAAATTGACATGAAAAAATTGAAAAAAAATAAAAAGTTCACTGCATTAAACATTTAAATAGGATTATACATAAAAATAATTTCGTTTGTATCTCAATTCATATTAGAGGAAAGTAGTCATTTAATATAAAATCGGCTTTAATTGGTCAACTATACTCACGGTGATCCTAAATGCTTAGAAATATAGTGACCTAATTTTTGAATTTTTTAAAAAAACCATTTCATGCCATCCAAACGAAGGTCACTTTCAGTTTTTAACCGACGAAAAAAGAGAGAGACGAATATCTTAGCATTCCATGGATTCACCGTGCGGGTGCCGGGCCCATCGCGTGGCTGAGAGAAAAACGGAGGTTCTCAATTCCACACGTATTTTTTTTTCTATTATGTATGACCTCGCTAAACTTACAGAGTTGTCCGATTTTGATAATTCTTTTTTTATCTTCCAAGATGGTCCCATAGTCATCATGTTAGGATCTGATGATGATATCCTGGGAAAATTGAAGGAACTCTTCAAATTTTATAGATATAATTACAGCGATTTCGTTGCTTTATTAATAAAAAAACACGATTGCTTTTATTACGTTACTATATTTCTAAGCGTACCTACGATTTAGGATGCAATAGTTTGAGGTCTCAAAAAAAATGGGTGTATCTGATAAATATAAAATAGAAGCGTTTTAGCATCGTTACTGCACTATTTTTCAAGATTTTTGGGTTGTTTTTCTGGGTTTCCTTAGTTTACAACGCTGAATAACAGTCGCCACGCATACTTTTACGGCACTCTCGGCGGAGGGTTAGTTTTATTACTTTTGAATAGGCAGGACCGTGTAAAAAATATATTTAAACAAGTGAAATCGTATTGACGTGACAACGTCTTGTAATTCGATAGAGCCGGCTGCACGCACGAAAAAACATGACGTCATGCGTCGTTACCTCGCTTTGAGGCGTTCCATGTAAGGCTTGAAGTGCAAGCGAGAGCGCGGAACGAGCGACAAAGAAGCACAATCGGCCTTTGCGTTCGGCAGCGTTCAACATCCGTCTATTAAATATATTAATTTTAAATTTTAAATTAATATATTTATAAATTAATATATTTATTATAAATTTAAAATATAAATTTATAAAATCAAAATCAATTATTTTATTAATTTAAATTAATATTTATAAAAATATACTTAAATTAAAAATTTTAATAACCAAGACGTTGTCACGTTCAACTATCGTCAGTAAACCGACTTTACAGACAACCAATTTTTTTAGTTTACTAATAACATGCCTTATTTCTATACTAGTACACCATATTTTTTCAGAGACGATTAAAAAATTGCACCCGCTCTCTCTTTTTCACCTCAATTCAACAAAAGGGACAGCGATATTTTCGAGTTCACCGCTTTTGGACGATGTCTTTCGCTATACGAGTTCATGTTCTCGATCTGTTAATAAAACTTATTTCGGGTGCAACCCAGTAGTACCCCCTAATTTTAGTTCTATAGAACTGTTGATACACCATATTAGTGCTTAGTGTCCCATTAGTTCTATATAGAACTAATGGGACAAAATTAAAGAAATGTCGATATCAACATCTTGTTTGTACGTTACATATAAAATATCTATAGTTTTTATAAGTATAATATGGAATCTCTTTTGATTGCAATAATAAATGTCCACTTAAATTTGAGAATATCTATAAACATACTATATCGAATACAGCTTTGCTTAAATTGCACAAAACGTCTTTAAAATGGTATTGAGGTTTTGTAATACAATTTTTTTCTAAACTGTATAGTTTGCGCGAAAGATACTTCCAAAGTGGTAAAATATGTCCCCCTGTAACTTCTAAAACAAAAGAATATTTTTTTAGACACAACTACTACTTGGTTTGAACAACTTAGTTTCAAGGGACATTATTTTGTTAAAAACAAAATGAAACATCAATCAAAATAATATAAAGTTTATAACTTATATGCTGACAGCACGGAAAATATCCCAACAGTTCTATAGAACTACGGTATGGGGTACTACTGGGATACACCCGTTATTTTGGCATTAATTATAGGTAGGCGAGGTAGATTTAAAATGAAGATTGATTCCCGGCTCGGCCGCGACATACAGCCTTGTCTTTTGTTTTTTGAGAATTCAGACGTTAAGAACATCTGCTACAAAATGTTAAAATATTTTTAATTTAATAGGGATCGGCAGAGAGTACCGCGACCGTCGCAAGTGTTGTAAGGAATTATTTTTGATTTGGTTTTGGGTTTTTTGTGTTGTGTTCAATTAGATCTCATACTTACAATAATTGCATGACGATTGTTAACGATTTTTTGGAACTGACCAAATATATTCTATAAGTTGATACTAGATGGCATTACAGGCCTTACAACTGGTGTTAAAAAACGTGATACCATGCATATATTTCGGAGCTGGTAGTATAGGATCCGTGGTGTAGTTGTTAGAATGCGACCGCGACAAAGATATTCGGGTTCGAATACCGCCGGCTCCGCAATTTTTGATTATTTTCACGTTTATTTTCAAAAATTATTATTATATCTTCCCTTGATCTCACTGCTCTGTCATGTCTGTTTCATTAATAAAACTAATTTTAAATGAATTTTGAGGGAGTATGCAATGCGTTATTGATAGGTTGTCGATCAAAAGTTAGCCGAAAATTATTCTATAAAATTATTGTATGATTAATTTTCAATGAATTGATATAAAGAGTTGAAAAAAATGGTTATAATCAACAACAATAATATGTTAAACCTGGCAACCCCAACGTCGCGGTAGACTGGTAACCAATAATTTCTATTATTTTCATAGTTACATAAAGTTCATTAAAAATACATGTAATTGCAAAAATTTAAAAAAAAGAGCAACTGCTATGTTTGCCGGTTCTTCTCCGCAGGATCTGCCTTCCGAACACCGGTTCAACCGGTAGTGACTCTACCACCGGGTAGAGTCACTACGTACTGACAGACTTGACGCCTGTATAACAGCCTACTTGAAATAAATGATTTTGAATTAGAATTGATAGCAGCAAATTATTTTTTTAAAAATTACAGGCAATGGCGGCTTATTTTTTGATAGGTAACCTAGTAGTCTCCATTGCGCTCTCCCTCATCATTTATTAAAAAACAAAAACAGTTTCCTATAGAATCGAGCAATGGGATCTCAGACTATAAAAGACGCAAAGGGGGTACATAATTTTATGACTGGACCTTAGACTATTGGAACAATTGACTTGACTTTTGACAGCCGAGTGGCGCAGTGGGTAGTTACCCATCTGCGTCCAAGGCCGAGGGTTTGATTCCCACAGCTGGAACAATGTGTGATGAGCATGGATGTTTATCTATATAAGTATATATGTATAATATATGTAAAAATATTCAACAGTTATCCTAGCTCCAATAACACAAGCTACGCTTACTTTGGGGCTAGATAGCTATGTGTTGTCCTATAATATTTAGTTCCCACAGGGTATATTAAGCAAGGTTCAGGTGTTTGCATGTATAATATTGTTATTATTTATAAATTAACCCACAAGGCCACAAATAAACCCGCCAAACCTCAATGGAGCAGCATGGTGGGTTTGATCTCAAATTTGAAACCAATGACGACCTCCGTGGCGCAGTGGTATGCACGGTGGATTTATAACACGGTGGTCCTGGGTTCGATTCCCGGCGGGGCAGATTGATATTTTTCTTAATTTGTCTTGGTCTGGCTGGTGGGCGGCTTGCGCCGCGGCTAGTTACCACCCTACCGACTAAGACGTACCGCCAAGCGATTTAGCGTTCCAGTACGGTGTCGTGTAGAAACCGAATGGGGTGTGGATTTTCGTCCCACTCCTAACAAGTTAGCCCGCTTCCATCTTAGACTGCATCATCACTTAACATCAGGTGTGATAGCAGTCAAGGGCCAACTTGTCGATAAAAAAAAATCTCCTATTAGGCTCTGTTTAAATCTACGCCTCCCGATGCCTGGTCCTGTAGATATCTATTAAATAGGCTTGATGATGAACCGACTAATAACCCACCAAACTGCGTTAGATCAGTATGGTGGGCCTCTGCTCCACCAGCCCGCATTAGACTAGCTTGGTGAATCTAACCTCCATTTCCTCTCTCCTATAAGGAATAGTTCAACTGTGGGCCATTAAAAATTATGTACTTACAATGTTCATTTTGACGTGACAACGTCTTATAATTCGATAGAGCCGGCTGCACGCACGAAAAAACATGACTCATGCGGCGTTACCTCGCTTTGAGGCGTTCCATGTAAGGCTTGAAGTGCAAGCGAGAGCGCGGAACGAGCGACAAAGAAGCACAATCGGCCTTTGCGTTTGGCAGCGTTCGACATCCGTCTATTAAATATAATTATTAAATATATTAATTTTAAATTAAAAATTAATATATTTATTATAAATTTAAAATATAAATTTATAAAATCAAAATCAATTATTTTATTAATTTAAATTGATATTTATAAAAATATACTTAAATTAAAAATTTTAATAACCAATTAAATGCTACCATTCCATCAGTATTTTCTTAAGACGTTGTCACGTTCAATTATCGTCAGTAAACCGACTTTACAGACAACCAATTTTTTTTTAGTTTTATACCTGTCTTCATCGTCATCAGCCTGTATCCGTCCACTGCTGGACACAGGCCTTCCCGAGAGCGCGCCACCACACACGATCCTCTGCCTGCCTCATCCAGCCACTTCCCACTACCTTTCTAAGGTCGTCGGAGCATCGGGCTGGAGGGCGTCCTACACCATCATCAGCCTGTATCCGTCCACTGCTGGACACAGGCCTTCCCGAGAGCGCGCCACCACACACGATCCTCTGCCTGCCTCATCCAGCCACTTCCCACTACCTTTCTAAGGTCGTCGGAGCATCGGGCTGGAGGGCGTCCTACACCATCATCAGCCTGTATCCGTCCACTGCTGGACACAGGCCTTCCCGAGAGCGCGCCACCACACACGATCCTCTGCCTGCCTCATCCAGCCACTTCCCACTACCTTTCTAAGGTCGTCGGAGCATCGGGCTGGAGGGCGTCCTACACCATCATCAGCCTGTATCCGTCCACTGCTGGACACAGGCCTTCCCGAGAGCGCGCCACCACACACGATCCTCTGCCTGCCTCATCCAGCCACTTCCCACTACCTTTCTAAGGTCGTCGGAGCATCGGGCTGGAGGGCGTCCTACACCATCATCAGCCTGTATCCGTCCACTGCTGGACACAGGCCTTCCCGAGAGCGCGCCACCACACACGATCCTCTGCCTGCCTCATCCAGCCACTTCCCACTACCTTTCTAAGGTCGTCGGAGCATCGGGCTGGAGGGCGTCCTACACCATCATCAGCCTGTATCCGTCCACTGCTGGACACAGGCCTTCCCGAGAGCGCGCCACCACACACGATCCTCTGCCTGCCTCATCCAGCCACTTCCCACTACCTTTCTAAGGTCGTCGGAGCATCGGGCTGGAGGGCGTCCTACACCATCATCAGCCTGTATCCGTCCACTGCTGGACACAGGCCTTCCCGAGAGCGCGCCACCACACACGATCCTCTGCCTGCCTCATCCAGCCACTTCCCACTACCTTTCTAAGGTCGTCGGAGCATCGGGCTGGAGGGCGTCCTACACCATCATCAGCCTGTATCCGTCCACTGCTGGACACAGGCCTTCCTGAGAGCGCGCCACCACACACGATCCTCTGCCTGCCTCATCCAGCCACTTCCCACTACCTTTCTAAGGTCGTCGGAGCATCGGGCTGGAGGGCGTCCTACACCATCATCAGCCTGTATCCGTCCACTGCTGGACACAGGCCTTCCCGAGAGCGCGCCACCACACACGATCCTCTGCCTGCCTCATCCAGCCACTTCCCACTACCTTTCTAAGGTCGTCGGAGCATCGGGCTGGAGGGCGTCCTACACCATCATCAGCCTGTATCCGTCCACTGCTGGACACAGGCCTTCCCGAGAGCGCGCCACCACACACGATCCTCTGCCTGCCTCATCCAGCCACTTCCCACTACCTTTCTAAGGTCGTCGGAGCATCGGGCTGGAGGGCGTCCTACACCATCATCAGCCTGTATCCGTCCACTGCTGGACACAGGCCTTCCCGAGAGCGCGCCACCACACACGATCCTCTGCCTGCCTCATCCAGCCACTTCCCACTACCTTTCTAAGGTCGTCGGAGCATCGGGCTGGAGGGCGTCCTACACCATCATCAGCCTGTATCCGTCCACTGCTGGACACAGGCCTTCCTGAGAGCGCGCCACCACACACGATCCTCTGCCTGCCTCATCCAGCCACTTCCCACTACCTTTCTAAGGTCGTCGGAGCATCGGGCTGGAGGGCGTCCTACACCATCATCAGCCTGTATCCGTCCACTGCTGGACACAGGCCTTCCTGAGAGCGCGCCACCACACACGATCCTCTGCCTGCCTCATCCAGCCACTTCCCACTACCTTTCTAAGGTCGTCGGACCATCGGGCTGGAGGGCGTCCTACACCATCATCAGCCTGTATCCGTCCACTGCTGGACACAGGCCTTCCTGAGAGCGCGCCACCACACACGATCCTCTGCCTGCCTCATCCAGCCACTTCCCACTACCTTTCTAAGGTCGTCGGACCATCGGGCTGGAGGGCGTCCTACACTGCGCTTAGTGGTTCGTGGTCTCCACTCCAGAACACGCCGGCCCCAGCGACCATCTGTTCTACGACTTATATCTGTCTTATTTTGGTTTAGATTATGTTCTTTTAATTATTATAAATGTATATTGCATGAAAGGTGTCGGGTCTATCGTGTGCGATAGAGAAAGACGGTGTAGGTTGTTTTTTTTTTTTATCGCCTACAACTTAGCCCTTGACTGCTATCACACCTGATGTTAAGTGATGATGCAATCTAAGATGGAAGCGGGCTAACTTGTTTGGAAGTAGGATGAAAATCCACACCCCTATCGGTTTCTACACGACATCGTACCGGAACACTAAATCGCTTGGCGGTACGTCTTTGTCGGTAGGGTGGTAACTAGCCACGGCGAAAGCCTCCCACCAGCCAGACCAAGACAAATTATGAAAAATCTCAATCTGCACCGCCGGGAATCGAACCCAGGACCTCCGTCAAATAAATCAACCGCGCATACCACTGCGCCACGAAGGTCGTTAAACTGAAATGGGTGTAGATTTCGTCCGACTACTAACAAATTAGCCCGCTTACATCTTGAATTGCATCATCACTTAGCATCAGGTGTGATAGCGGTCAAGGTTAACTTGTAGTTAATAAAAAATTCCACTTCTAACACAAATTACTAATTGTAGGAAAATTTTGGTTATATTGGAGTGCCTAGTTGGTGTATTGGTTAACTATGATTGAAGCGACATGGTTTCATATCACGACGTCCAAGGTTCGATTCTGGGTTTTTCTTTCTTCTAAGTAATTTTCAGTAAATTGTAAGATAAGATTTTATACCCCGGTTACTATTATCAACATCTGTGTGCCTGGTGCAAGATTTTACCGCGTCGATATCGAAAACAGTAAAGGCAAATTTTATATGGAACTAGCTTTTGCCCGCGACTTCGTCCGCGTGGAATTAGTTATTACGGCAGCCTAATTTTTCTAAGCTTTGAATGTCATATTTATTAATATCTAATCAACTGCCTAAGAAATACGTCTTAAGCTTTCAAAATGACGGCACTTTCATACAACATTTCATTCCCCCTTTAACCCCTTACAACCCTTTTTTCGCAATTAAAAGTAGCCTATGTCCTTTTTCAGGCTCTAGACTTACTGTGTACCAAATTTCATTTAAATCGGTTCAGTAGTTGTAGAGTGAAAGCAAGACAGACAGACAGACAGAGTTACTTTCGCATTTATAATATTAGTTAGGATTGAAGCAGCGCCCGCTGGCTGTATCGAGAGAAAACTCGAATGGGTGAGTGTCAGTGTCATATAAAATTTGCCTTTACTGTTTTCGATATCGACGCGGTAAAATCTTACACTATACTAAAGCCAAACTCGATTGAGAATGCTTGTCAACAAACAAATTAAAAATGAAGGTAGAAATCACTAGTCATTTTGCACCTATTTTTTTTTAATTAACCAGTTAATAACGAATGCATGACAATAAATTAGATTAGAAAGCTTAAAACTAATCAATAAATTCAATATCTTTTAAATCAGATTTTTTAAAATAACAAAACAATTTTAAATTTATTAGGCATAAAATGTGTTGCATTTTCTACCTTCATTTTAATTTTGTTTGTTGACAAGCATTCTCAATCGAGTTTGGCTTTAGTATAGGCACTCTGATAGCAATCGAATATAAGTTAAACATTATCATGCCCTAAGCCCGCCAGCCGGCATTCGAGTAGCATAGTGGGTCTATGCTCTTCATCTTTAACAGCCGAGTGGCGCTGTGGGTAGTGACCCTACTTCTGCGTCCTAGGCTGTGGGTTCGATTCCCACATCTGGAAAATATTTGTGTGTATGTTTCCCAGTGTCTGGGTGTTTATCTATATATTATAAGTATTTATGTATAATATATATAAATATTGATCAGTTATCATAGTACCCATAACACAAGCTACCTACGCTTACTTTGGACCTATATAGCGTTGTGTGTAATTGTCTTATAATATTTATTAAATTATCTTTAGTCGGCCATTATATATCTACTGATATTGTCGATGAATGGTCATATTATGTATTTAAATAATAATTAACCATCTTCGTATGCTACAGCCGTGAAAGGTCGTGGAGTCTAGAAGAGTGTTCCATCTGCTTCGATGTGATCCTGCGCAACCAGGAGGTGATGTCTCTCCCCTGCACGCACCACTTCCACCAGGCGTGCATCCTGCCCTGGCTACAGGAGCAGCAGACGTGCCCTAACTGCCGCAAGAGTGTCGACGCTTAGGTAAGAATTGTTTGGCCGCTGGGTATGAGCAAGCGGTGATATCTTTCCCCTGCACGCCTTTAGGCGTAAATACTGCCCTAATTAGCTAAGTATTTAATAACTGGCTGGCTACTGGGTTTGAAAAAAAAAGGCGATGTCCCTCCCCTGCACGCACCACCATCCTGCCCGGGCTGGAGACTTAATAGCTGGCCGCTGCGTTAGAAGCAAGCGGTGATGTCAGTCCCCTGCACGCGTAATTTCCAATGACTGCCCTAATTAGCTAAATACTTAGAACTGGCCGGCCGCTGGGTTTGAAGTAGGAGGTAGGAGTCCCTCTCCTGCTCGTACTACTTCAAGGCGTGCATGCTGGTTGCTGGAACATCAGATGTTCCTCAACTGCCGCATGTGAGTTGACGCTTAGGTAAAAACTAAAAAGTAGCTGACCGCTGGGTTTAAACCAAGAGTCCTTCCCCTGCTCATACTACTTGAATAGTATTTACACAGGGTTATGTTTTAGAGACTGTCAATATTATTTTACAATACAGAGGTGTCCATAAGTTTTTAAAAATTGGGATTTTACTTTTAATAGCAATTTTTCAAATCTTTATAACTTAAAACTACTATGATGAATTTAACAATTTTCAAAATTTTAATACAGCTATCTTAATCATAAATTCAAAATATTGCCGAAATCTAAAAAATAGTCTTGTATATGGATAATTGTAACATAATTTAAGAATGACCTTTAGGGCTAACGCTAAAACTCGCGCGGGCGCACGCTCGCGGGTGTATAATGAAAAATAGTATGGACAGCGCAGGCGCGTGCGACGGAGCGCGGGCGCGGGTGGCGGATTGTCACCCGCGCGACGGACGGCGGGTACACGGTGCGGGCGCCCGCGACAGGCACACGCGAGCGGGTTCGTTCCTACAAATCAGACAGGCGCCGCTAGATGCGACGCTCACACGCGTCGGAGGCTTGGTACAATCATGAACATCGATACAAAGCGCGTAATAATTGAGGTGCAATTTCGGCCAGTATTATGGGGTATGGCGAATGAATTATCAAATTCTCCGCTGAGTAACCTACTTGTCAAGAACGGGTTATGCAGTCGACGTTTTTTCCGTTTACGTCTTTTTGTCAAATAATAAATTAGTAAATAATCCATGGTAATCTACTCGACACAACTGTACACGCTCGACATCAAAATTATACTAGCAGCGCTAACTGAGACGGGCGCACGCGACGGGTGCCCGCTCGCGGATTTGTGGCCCGCGGCGGTCGCCCGCCGCGTGCGCCCGCGCACGCACCCGCATGAGTTTTAGCGTTAGCCCTTAAGTTCATAACATTGACCTTTTTTCACAGAATATTCGCGTCAACTCATCAGAAGTGTATCAAGGACTCGGCAGGCTCTGAGTCGGTGCATAGACAGCTTGGCTGAACCCTGAAGATCTACACGGTTATATATATATAAAAAAAAATCTAGTCCTTACATCTTTAGGCTTTAGCCAATCTATTACAAAAACAAATCACAGACTAAAGGAAAAAAATAGACGGAAAAACTGACGTTGAACTAAACTACTCCTTATAACCTAAATATAACACAAGGTCTTTTTATTTTATGTAATTTCAATTTGTATTCCAATTCCATATAAATATGATGTTTAGAAGCGAACCTGTAAACTTTTGTGAAAATTGACAACATGCTAAAAACCTCAAGACGTCTTTTAAATTCTGTTTGGTGTATTTCAGGTTTGACAAATATGACATTAATATGATATTAAACTTTCAAAATTAGTGACAGCTTGACATTTACTCTAATTTAAACGTCCATTGTAATAATCATGTGTTAAACTAAACTAAAAATCAATAAAATCTTAAATAGTAATGCGTCCAAAAATTGTTTTTAGTAAATCCAGTAGCTCTAGAAAACCAATTTCAGTTGACATTTCTCATCTAGAACAAAGACATCATCCCTAAGCTACTGCGACATAGAAAATAACCTCTGTCTTTCGTAGCATTAAATACAATGCTATATGTTATATATGTTAAAAAATAAAATGATCATAAATATTTTGTGCATAATTTTTACGTTGTTATTAATTTATAAAGCTTCATATATTTCACTTTAACACAATGCGCGTCTATGTTTTTTCTTTCATCTGTGCTTTGATTTGACATCCCGTGTCGCACCTTTTCATATTAAAAAAATATTTTAAAAAAGGTTTAAAATCTATGGTAGTAATAATAGGGAGCAATGGTTTTTGGATAGTTAAGAAAAAGAAACTGATCGCATTTTACAAAAGTTACTTTTGGTAAAAAAAATTAGTTAAACAATTGATTTTTGAATTTTTTATTTCTGAACTATTACAAAATTAGTATAAACAAATAGTTTCATTCGTTTACATTCATTCAAGTCATTCGATGTAATGTCCAGTAGAACAATATCATCAAAATGGATATAGCATTTTGAATTCATTCTAAGCTAATTGTAACGTGCGAACAGTATAGCGGTAATTTATGTAGAATTAGATGAAATTATTTTGTGATTTAAATTAATAGAAAAAATAATTACTTAACGCAATATGCGATATAAAAAAATATAAATTTGAAATATTTTTTCATAAATATAGAAAATATCTTGTCTATAGTAGCAAAACACGGTTGCCAGTTAATATTTTAATTTTTTTATTTTTTCTGGGTTCTTGTCGTTTCGGACGTGCGTGGCGTGGTATTTTAACATGAAATCGTACAAAATTTTTCAGTAGGTTCTCTTAATGAAAAAATGAGTACTTCACAAATGTCATTATTCCTAGAATACGAAGTAGTTGTACATAGATTATTTTTTTAATAGAAACGTTATAAAAATATAATTATAGGGAAATTAAAATATATATATTATCTATTATTTGTTGAATGAGACGTGCTATACTTCGAGTGCCCTTTGAAGTTGAAGCGGAACTGCGCAATGGCTGAGAATTACAAAATCAACTTGTTAACTGCGCAGGCTTACGCCTCGCGTTCACTGGGGCAAGTGCCAGTTTTTCACTGAGCGACTGCGTAAAAACGTACTCACTCGTAACGTCAAATTATCCAGAAAAAAAGAGTTTACTCCCGCTATATCTAGATGGCGCTACTCCAATTCCATATACAATGCTTTTTCTGTTTTCGATATCGACGCAGTAAAATCTACATTATGCACACAGAGCGGTCTCGAAGCGTGGTACGACCTATGTCATATACATGTGTGATAAATAAATACACTCATACGTCATAAAATAAATAACAAAACTATTTTAAAGGTTCCTGCAGAATTATTTTTTGAATTGAAAACTTATTTAGGCGCATTGTGAACTTTTTTTTATATTAAAAGAAACTAAGCCGGTTATGTAAATTTATATTTACTTGACAAATGAATCTAGTAATATTATTAAATTAGAAGTACAGAAATGATTGTTTCGTATCATTAACCTAAATGAAGTTTTTATTTCAGTCGTATGTTCTTTAAGTACAAACTATTTTTATTATTATCTTCTTTTTTTAAATATTGGTACATTATTTCCGTTGTAAGATTAAATTGACAACTGTAAAAATAGTGCAACATCTGTAAAAACTGCTATACTCTAACCTGTAAAGTAGTGTACTTTTACAGTTGTCAATTTAGCTCAGTCATTTGTGTGTATCATTTATCTTTTCTAATGCATATTCTTTAGCTTAAAGCTGGTATGTCTTTCTACTATGCTGTCTAAAACTGTATGGTTTTAATTATTTTCATTATTTCCTTTTAACAAGCAAATTACAAAAAAATACCAAGTTTATTAGTATGGTGCGTCGATTACAGATAGGTTCTTGTATACTTGACCATTTTAAAATTTGTGTATTTCAATTTATTATTATCTTTTAAATGTTTATTTGCGTTTCCTGTAATAAAACAGTCTGCGGGGGCACTTGTTTAGGAGTTTTTTAAAAAGCTACTTGTTAAAGCTTTTTTATATTTCTAATCAACTAATTTGACACATTTTCAATAATGTTGTTCTTATCCTCTAAATAGTTTACAGTAAAGGAGAACCGGCATAAATGTATAGGATATTCTATATATATATTAAATATTGCTATGGCGGGATGCATCGCTGTGAGAAAAAGTTATGGCCCCCTAATAATAATTAAAGTACATGAAAAGTCCTTTTCAGTGGTATATCACATGTTGTTATTTGTTCCTAGACAGGACTGCCGTTTCTCCTTTTATAAAAGTTTTAACTTTTATAACATTAAAAGATGAATTCTGTCTTTAGCGTGAGGTTTCCCGTCCATGAACTAGTTTAGAAGTCGTAAAGAAACGATTCTATAGGGCCAAAGTTAAAAAACTTGCCTTTTTAGAAACCCAATGATGATTTTGGACTTGACGTTTTCTTTAAAAGCTTAAAATATTGATACAATCTGTTCCCGTGATAAAAATAAATTTTTATGCCCTTAGCGCGTCGTGTTTGTAAAACTATCTGCAATAACTTTTAATTTAATTTTATATTGAAGTGTTAATTGTTCACGGGTGGAATTTTAAATCGTTAATTTAAGCTAAGTTTCGCAAATTTTTCGTGCACAAGAAATACTGTCAATTTGTCATATTTTTGCTTATATTTGTTGTTTTAATTTAGATCGAATAATCTACTTAGACAGGTTAAAAGTTTAAAGTACAATTTTCATGTTTTTGTGTGCCTTGTTGAAAATAATAAATAATTAGTTGAAGAGGATTAAGCACAAAATTGACAGGTGCAACACTAGCGCTTGTGACACCTGTCAATTTAACAACTGTTTTGTCACTTGTAATTTAACTTAGTAAATTTCTTATTAATGCTACATATCATTGTTAATTGTTTTTATGTGATCAATCGTAGTGTGCTTTAATGAAATGAACACATTGTGATAATATAAAAAATAAAGTTTCTTTGTAATAATTGCCGTTTTTTTTATGTATTTGTTACTCTCGGTCTTTTTTAACCGACAAAAAAAAGGGAGGAGGTTCTCAACTCGACACGTTTATTTATTTTGTTTTCTTTTTTTTATGTATGACCACGCATAACTTTTTACAGAGTTGTCCGATTTTGATAATTCTTTTTTTATTAGAAAGGGCATACATCCAAGGTGGTCCCACTGTCATCATGTTAGGATCTGATGATGATATCCTGGGAAAATTTAAGAAACTCTTCAAATTTTATAGGCACACGTGTGTGTTTTTGTGTAAGTATGGGTAGCTTTTTGGCTGCTAGTGCCGTATAATATTCCTTTATCTACCAAAATTGTGCTTGCACAATCTGCTTATACCAATTCTCGATTACGCTGACATTTGTTTGAGTGAAGAATTGCTAGATAAGCTTGAGCACATCCAGAACATTTATATTTATATAAGGTTCATATTTGGTCTTCGAAAATATGACCACATTTCCGAGTTTCGCGAAAACTCAAGTGGCCTTCGATTCGCCTTCGCAGGAATACTCACATTCTATTCCTTTTTTATAATGTCCTCTTCAACCCTATTGCTCCCATATAACTAAAAGAGCGATTTCACTTCCTCCATTTAACTCATTTTCGCTCTCTTAGATCAGAAGACAACCTACTCCTATAAATTCCTTCTCATCATTCTTCCTTCTACTCTAAACCCTTCTCTGTCAAGTTGCTCGGCTCTGGAACTCCTTACCTCTTGATATTCGGCGTGCGCAATCACTAGCTACCTTACCTTTAAAACGGCTGGTGAATTTACATTTCTATCCTCCATAGCCTAGTTATTCTTCCGTTATGTTTCAATTGTTTTATTTACTGATTTATTAGCTAGTAAAGCCTAGGAGTAGGTGCCAGCAAAGGATCTACTTTAAGGACATTACCTTGAACCCACAAACTGCTTTACTACGTTAAACAAATGTTCCTTAAACTTGCTGGCACCGACTTCATAAACATGCTTAAGTAAATTAAAGCAACTAAATACTACTAGTACTGATACAGCTATTTTTACTTTTTAGTGCGTTTTGAGTCGGTTCTATTTAATTTGAAAGTTTTGTGTTTCTCACTATCTATCCTTATCTATAGTATCGCATTAGATAGAGAGACAGACGAATTCGTTAATAACACAATCGAGTTAAAAAAAAAACATTCTTACAGAATAGCCCCTCGGGTATAATTACAGTCAAAGGTACCTACATACATACATAGCATCACGCCTCGTTCCCATTAATCCTTTCATACAAGATCGTTGGTTTAGGGTACTCTTGACTTGGCCATTTTTAAATTGTCTGAACTGAATCTGGTCTAGGAAGTTTCGCCTAGGTCTTTCCCTACCAAAATTTCCATTCACTCTCGCCTTAAAAAATCGCCTTTTTAAATCTTCTTTCATCCATTCTCTCCACATGCCCAAACCATCTACCTAAGCACCTCTTTCTCTATTTTAGTCACTACATCTTCTTTTACACAACACTGTTCTCTTATTATACCAAAGGTTATCTACCTACTCGTAGAGAATTGAAAAAAATCTGTCGAAAATAAGTACTTAGTTTGTTACGCAATTTAATTATTATTTCAATGCGACGATAAGAATGATTGATTCTTGTATTTGCCTGCATAAAGATGATCATAAAATTAATGTGTATACCTTAACAACACTTATAGATGTGAAGTATAAAAATAATTTGTTTTTAGTATAAAATGAATTACTATTTGACATGGCGACTGACTGTTTGGTTTTTATTTAGTAAGTATTTGCTTTGTCAGTTAACTATTTATAATAATCAGCCTATTATAGGCCCCCTACAGAGTCAGGCCTCTCTCTTTATATGAGATAAGATATGGTGCTTACCACGCCGCTCCACTGCGAGGTGATAATATTTAATTTATTATCGATCACTATCAGACGTTAATGATTGAGACCGTGACAAACGGGCTAACGTGCTCTCTGAGGCACGGCGAACTTACACCGCCAACTTCGTGACTTAGAATTTATTGAATTAAAAAAACTCAGAATGATTCCACAACCCAGGTTTCGAAGCTGTGATTCATGGTAGATTAGATTATATAATCATAGATTAACCACTCAATATTTAGGCCTGTATACACCAAGATTTCGGTTATCATAACCAACGATTAATAATAATAATAATAAATATATAGCGACGCGGGATGTCATTGAGGCTGTCAACCAAATGCTTCACCAGCATTTGGCGGTCAGCACTGGCCTGGACGATACGGCTTCTATTCTCTTCGGGGCAGCCCTGGCCGTCCATCGGTTCATTGGTATCAAAGTCAAGGAACCTGGACGGCCGGGGCGCTCTGCTAATAACACCAGAGCAGAACCAGCCTGGAAGAGGAGAATAGAGCGCCGTATCACCCATGCCAGAAGACTCATTGGCAGACTGCAATGCTTCAGGTCGGGCAACACAAGGCCAAGGATTGTGCGCTCTGTTAGGATAGCCTTTAATGGGCTCGGGGTTAGGCTGGATCAAGCCGATATAACCCAAAAACTAACGGAGCGCATCGACGATCTGAAGCAGAAAATCGCTGCGTGGGGGAACCGCATACGACGATACTCGGAAAGAGTCGAGCGATTTCAGCAGAATCGTCTTTTCTCGAGTGATCAGAAAAGGTTCTATAATAAACTGGAGTGTCCTGCGGTCTGTTCTGCCTCTCCACAGCCGAGTGCGGCCGACCTCATCGCCTTCTGGCGAAGTATCTGGTCAGGAGAGGTAGAGCACGATGAGGGCCCTTGGATTGCGGCGATAGAGGAGACATGTGCCGCAATTGAGCCGATGAACCCGGTCGCCATCTCTTCGGAGGATGTAGTTGGTGCGGTAAGGCGGGCTGCGAACTGGAAAAGTCCGGGGCCCGACGGACTGCACCACTACTGGCTGAAGGCGTTCTCGGCTTGCCATGTCACCTTGGCTCGCCAATTCCAAGAGGCTCTCGTGCAAAGGACGCTCCCGAACCTTTTCACCACCGGGATCACTCACTTAGCTCCAAAGACCACCGATACCGCGGACCCATCTAAATACCGCCCCATTACGTGTCTTACTACCATCTACAAGACACTGACATCCGTTCTGAGCTCCAAGATAACCCGTCACGTTGACGAAAATAACATCATATCTGGAGCTCAGAACGGATGCCGGGGTGGTAGCCGCGGTACTAAGGAGCTCCTTCTCATCGATTCCGTTGCGGGCCAGCTGGTCAAACGCAACCGCCGGAACTTCGCCGCTGCCTGGATTGACTATAAAAAGGCATTCGACTCGGTGCCTCATTCGTGGCTCTTGAGGGTCCTTGAACTGTACAAAATTGATAGTACAGTTCAAGACTTCCTCCGGTCGTGTATGGGGCAATGGAGCACGATCCTTTATCTCCATGGCAAGCGGCTGGCGGCTGCCGATGACCTGATAAGGATACGGAGGGGTATCTTCCAGGGCGACTGTCTGAGTCCACTGTGGTTCTGCTTGGTCTTGAATCCTCTTAGTACATTACTAGAGAATTCGGGGACAGGCTTTCAGTTTCGGAGAGGAGGGACTAAAGTGCCTCACCTTCTCTACATGGATGACCTCAAACTGCTGGCACCCAATGCTGCCCGTCTGAAGGAATTACTGAACCTCACCACGGGAATCAGTAATTCTATCAGAATGGAGCTTGGGCTAGACAAGTGTGCGGTCTTGCATGTTGAGAAGGGAAAGGTTACTCATACGGCCGGGATCAACCCCGGGCCAACTAACATCAAGACCCTCTCTGAAACTGAAACATACCGGTATCTGGGCATGTCACAATCCGTAGGGGTGAATGAGGCGGACATGAAACAGTCAGTTTGCGAGGACTTTTTTCGACGTCTGACAAAGATCTGTAAAAGTTACTTGTCAGGCGCCAATAAGGTCCGAGCTTATAACGGCTGGGTCATGCCCGTTCTCATGTACTCTTTTGGCGTGCTCAGATGGACTCAGTCCGAACTTGACGCCCTGGATACAAGAGTCCGCACGACTATGACTCTCCACCGTATGCATCACCCAAAATCGTCTGTCATGAGGTTGTATATCCCCCGAAAGTGCGGTGGCAGAGGCCTACTCAGCGCCAAAACCATGCACAATCGAGAGATATGCAGCCTCAGGGCCTACTTCGAGACGAAAAGGGAGTCTCCGATGCATGTGGAGGTCATAGAATGTGATAAAGGACTCACCCCCCTATCCTTGGCCAAGAGCGATTGGCAGAAACCAGTGGTACTGAGCACCTCTGACCGAGAGACGGTATGGAAGGGGAAGGAGCTGCACGGACGCTTTTTTAAGGCTCTTCATGAGCCCCATATTGATAGAAAAGCGTCCGTGCAGTGGTTGCGCTTCGGAGACCTCTTTGGGGAAACCGAAGGGTTTGTCTGTGCGATACAAGATCAGGTGGTTAAGACGCGGAACTACCGAAAGTACATTCTGAAGGATGGCACTCACGACATTTGTCGAGCCTGTCGCCATCCCGGAGAGTCACTCAGACATGTGCTTTCGGGCTGTTCGGTTCTTGCCAACACTGAGTATTTGCACAGACACAACCAAGCAGCCAAAATCCTTCACCAAGAGCTTGCTCTGATGTACGGTCTCTTGGATCAGCGGCTGCCTTATTACCAGTATACACCGGTGCCAGTGCTAGAACGCGATGGAATCCGGCTCTATTGGGACCGGTCTATCATCACGGACAGGACTATTCTAGCGAATAAGCCTGATATCGTGGTGTTAGACCGGGCACAGTCGAGGGTTTTTGGTGGACATCACAATTCCGTATGACGAGAACCTTGTGAGAGCTGAGACGGAGAAAAAACGTAAGTACCTTGATCTGGCTCACGAGGTTACCGCCATGTGGCATGTGGAGTCCACTGAAATCATCCCGATCGTTATATCTGCCAATGGGTTAGTCCCAGTCAGCCTCGCTCACCATCTGAGGCGGCTGGGGTTCCGTGGCGGTTCGCTCGCAGGCAAGATGCAAAAAGCGGTCTTGCTCGACTCGGCTAGGATAGTCCGCCGGTTTCTTCACCTGTCGCCCTGACCCCCGGCCGTTTGGTCTCCCTGCCGGGGTGAATCCTCCGCCCGGAGCATATATGTATTTATGTAGCGTATATTTAAGTTTATTTATATCAAGTATCTAAGTACGTTTATCATAACAGTTTCGGTTTTTGTCTATATGTATTTATTGTGTGTCCGGGCGTGAGAGTATAATTTATGTATAAAATAATAATAATAAAGCCTTTATTTCCAAATTTAATATTATACAATACATTTCATTGAATTTAATAAACATGTCATTTTTAATTCCTAAATATATTATTGCGTCATATTCTTTTTCTGTCACTTTTTCATTGGATTACCCATCTTTGGGCGTAGGCCTCCTCCATCCTTTTCCACATGTATCTATCTCTCGCCAACCTCGTCCAGGTGTTCCCCGCAGCCTCGGCGATGTCATCGCGCCAGCGCCGTCTCGGCCGACCTCTCGACCGGCGTTCGTCTCGTGGGTACCAGTGCAGCACTTTCTCCGTCCACCGTCCGTCCGTTGTCCTCGCGATGTGTCCGGCCCAGCGCCATTTGAGAATACATGCTAGTTTTGCCGCGTCTATGATTTTTGTCTTATTTCTTATGGTTGTATTTTTAATTTTATGTTTTATTTTTAGGCCTAGCATGCTTCTCTCCATGGCTCTTTGAGAGACCTGTATTTTATAAATTGTCTCTTTAGTAATTGGCCACGTTTGACAACCGTATAAAAGAGTTGGCGTCACTACAGAGTCCATTACCTGTTTTTTCAGTTTTACATCCATTTGTGATTTAAATATGTGTTTTAGGCTCCAGTATGTGGCCCAGGCCTTTTTTATTCGTCTTTCCACTTCATCGATATAATGTCCTTTGAAGGATACATTTTGGCCTAAGTACACATACTCATTTACATATTTAATATCTGTGCCCTGTACCGAAACTTTATGTGGATCGCTGTTGGACATCACGCAAGTTTTCTCTAAGTTCATGTGTAAGCCACACTCTCTGCTACGGGAATCTAAAGTGTTAATCATATACAAGAGCTGTTCATGATTTTTTGCTAATAAAACTATGTCATCGGCAAAACGAAGATTATTTAAATATTCCCCATTTATATTTGAGCCTAAACCCGTCCAGTTTAGCTTTCTAAAGATGTGCTCTAGGAGAGCTGTGAAAAGGTTAGGCGAAATGGGGTCCCCTTGTCTCACGCCTCTATTCACTTCAAAAGCTCTACCTCTCTTTTCAAGTTTTATTATGGCTTTACTCTTTGTATATATTTCTTTAAGGATATTTATATATTTCTCGGCGATTTTCTGTTCTCTCAGAGCACACCATAGAGACTCGTAAAAAATGGAATCAAAAGCTTTTGAGTAATCAATAAAAGCTATATAGATTGGTTTCTTATACTCTACATATTTTTCCATGATTTGACGTAAAGTAAAAATATGGTCTAAGGTAGAGTAATTACTTCGAAAGCCAGCTTGTTCTCGGGGTTGGTTTATTTCAAACTCTCCTTTTAGCCTATAAAGTAATACATTAGTAAAAAGTTTGTATAAGCTTTGTAATAAGCTAATAGGGCGATAGTTATTGATTTCTTGGGGGTTGCCTTTTTTATATAGTAGCGTAATGATAGAAGTTTCCCATTGTTCCGGTATCTTTTCTTGTTGCATAATGTTATTGAATAGTCTCGTTAAGATAGGAGTTAATGGCTCGGTTATTATTTTGATAGTATCATTCGTTATGTTATCTTCTCCTGGGCTTTTCATAGATTTCAAAGAGTTGATACCGCGCCGAATTTCACTTTCTAGAAAAACAGGAATGTGTACTATATTATTGTCTCGTATGGGTAGGTTCACTTGCATATTCTTTGGCATGCTGTACAAATTTTGATAAAATTCAGTTGCTACCTGAATAATAGTGTTTCTGTTTGTACAGACGATTCCTGACGAATTTTTTAGAGTTGGTGTCCACTTTTTGGTATTATATAAGCGTTTATTTCCTCGTTTTATTGATCTCCTTGTAATTAATTCCTCTTCAAATATTTTTAATTTATATCTTTCTTTGTTATTTTTTATAGATTTTTTAATATTTTTGTAAAGATATGTTAAACGTTTCTTTTCGAAGTCTGTTTTTATTAATTTTGCTTTAAGTTCTGTTCTTTCTAAAATTAATTTTTTCACGTTCTCTGTCACAAAGTATTCAGTTCGATTGTCATATTTTCTGGCCGGTATTTTACTGGTGCTGTCACGGATTGTATTTACAAGGTTTGTATAAGTTTTTTGAATGTCATTTGTGGTTTCGGTTTTCTTTGATAATTCTATAAAATTGGTTTTTAAGAGTTCGCGTTCAATTGGTAGATATACTGACGGTTTTTTTCCATAAGATTTTCTCGACTTGCGGGTTTTTCCATGAAAGACAAGAGTTGCTCTCACCATTCTGTGGTCTGTTGGATGCGAGGTATTAATTACTTCCAGATTTTGGATGTTTGAGACATCATTCTTTTTCGTAATAAAGAAATCTATTTCGTTGTGTATATATCCGTCAGGCGATTGCCATGTCCATTTTTGTTTCGGTTTCTTTTTGAAATTGGTATTCATTATGAACAATTCATTTTCTAAACAAAAATTAATAAGTCTAGATCCTCTATTATTTCGGTTTCCATATCCCCATGGGCCCATTACTAAGGTATTTAGGACGTAAACCGGGCGGTTATCTTAACCTAGCTTACGTTCTTAACCGGCGTACGGGTTGTCGTGAACAGTAAATTTTACATTTAGCTTATGTTAACCGTTGGTTATGATAACCGAAGTCTTGGTACATACAGGGCTTAGTTTCCTATGTTTAGCTTATGTTAACCGTTGGTTATGATAACCGAAATCTTGGTGCACACAGGCCATAGAGGTCTATATCAATACACAGACCAACCTGCAGTCAATTTTCAAGTGGGCACTCTAAAATAAAAATCACCTAATCTATACATATGATAATTTATATATAATTCTAGTGGATATCGTACTCTCAACAAGGGTTTTGCCCAGGACTCGGCATGCGCAGAGATCAGGCGTCAACATACATCGCTTTCCAAACAGCTATTCACCTTTAGCTATCAAGTCTGGTAGGATTCGCGCGGCATCCTACGAAAATATGCCTATAAGACGATCTCTACCAATAAAACTTCAAAATTTAAAGAAATTATTCGATAGAGATGGTTTAATCTACCTACCTAGCCAATCCAAACCATCACCAAAGTACGTTGGATCAAAATATTTAAAGACGATTTTGAAAAAATTAGTATCTTCGAATGAAAAGAAATATCGCTCGCGTAAAATAGATGATAGAAGAAAAGAGAAGGATGCATTCAGAATGTTATTGCTGAAAGAGTTGAGGAGATTCGCTGAACAAGAACCGAAAACTGAATTTAAATTTAGGGACTTGGTCGCATAAAATTTGGTTATTGTAAACTTGTTTCATTTATTAACCGACGAATAAAAACGGAGGAGGTTCTCAATTCGACACGTATATATTTTTTTATGTATGACCACGCATAACTTTTTACAGACTTATCCGATTTTGATAATTCTTTTTTATTAGAAAGGGCACACTTCCAAGGTGGTCCCATTGTCATCAAGTTAGGATCTGATAATGATATCCTGGGAAAATTGAAGGAACTCTTCAAATTGTATAGGCACACATGCAGCGATTTCGGTTTTTGTGTAAGTATCGGTAGCTTTTTGGCTACAAGTGCCGTATAATATACTATGACAGTATAGTACGAGTACGTTACGCGGCGATAAATCACTAAAAAGTAAGAAATAAAATTTGTTAACAAAAATAGAACCGACTCAAAACGCACTGAAGCAAAAAATAACTGTGTCACTTAGTTGCTTTAATTTACTTAAACATATCTAGGAGTCGGTGCCAGCCAAGGTTTCTACTTTAAGGACGTTACCTAGAACCCACAAACTGCTTTACTACGTTAAATAAATGTTCCTAAACAACTTGCTGTCACCGACTTCATAGATATGCTTAAGTAAATTAAAACAACTAAATGACAGTTATTTTTTACTTTTTAGTGCGTTTTGAGTCGATTCTATTTTTTCACTAATACTAGCGTACGTCCACGGTACGAGTATATACCTACCTTCATATGCATTTATTGATAAGCTATTACACGCAGACACTTTAATTTTATTTATTTGTACAGAATTACAGATTAAAAGTGAGGGTAGGACCGAAATAAAAGTCAACAACATTGAACATATCTTCATTTAATTTCTGCCTCTTGGCAATATTTACACGTCGCTACAGCCAGCCGACGGCCGTTACAGGCGAATAATACAACTTAACACTATATTGCCACACACCGGTAAAATACACGACTACCCACTTTAATAATAAGGGTCAATATCGTTCAGGTTTATATAGGTGTCTCTTCGCACATTAAATGTATTCTACTGCCATCTCTGTCACTTGCAGCAATATATATATATATATATATATATATATAACTGGGCACATTACCATATTATACTTCTTTTTTGGAAGGTTTGACTTCGACTGTAGTGGTAAAGTGAAACGTCAAACGTGCGTTATTATAGACGACACATTTGACTTAAGAATAGTACTGTACGCAAAATTATGAATGCCAAAGACATTGTAGATTTTATAGCGTTGTCTCTGTCACCCGCAATAATATCAAAACAAGAATGACAGAGACATCGCTCCATCTCTTTCTAAAGACCGACACGTGTATTTTACAGGCGCAGTGGCTACGAGAGTAACTAGAAGTTATTATTAAAAAAAATGCATTATTGTACATTCCCAACATTTTCACTACGACTGCGTATGACACAATTTATAGAAATAAAAAGCCCATTTTTTTCAGGTTTTTTCTTATAACGTAAGAAATAAATCTTGATTTTTGAAAGATTTTGAAAAAATTGATTTAATAAGAGATGTTTGTCAGATGTGAAAAAAATATGAATAATAAAATCGAAATTTTATAAAAAATTATGGAATAATAACTTTATATTCAGGGATTTGAGTAACAACATCCAAATAAATGGCACCACATTAAATTATCAAACATTGTAGTTCGTGTTGATGTACACAGATGGCGCTACAAATCAGCGTCACGCCGTTTGTCGTCACGGCATCTGAGTCTATTTTAGCCAATATATGACACATTAGAAATATTTCCACTTTCTTTATCCGTTGGAAGGGAAGGAGGGTAACAGAAAAGGACGCAAAACATGTAACGTGACGTCATTGCCATTAAATAAATGCAAGCGAGCAGGATAGCATCAACTGCTATAATTTATGAACCAATTATTATTTGAACAAATGTCCTTTTAGTGCATTGAACTAGGCTAGACTAAAAAAACGCGTATTAAGACTTTTTGGACACTTTCAGTCTGCGTCAAAAAAAGTCTGTTTTTACACTGATTTCGAGTGGGTGAGTGAACTTCTTTCGCACTGAGGGTTTATTCTGACAATTTTTCGTGCCCGATTTGACGAATGGTCGTTTGTACAGGGGTCCATAAACACCTCATTTCGTTTTTTCCATTATTATGTGTACTTATGTGTATATACCAACCACCATACAATAGCAGTGGTAGTGAAAAATGAAAAAAATAAAAGCAAATTCAATTGTTATTTGTACTTAACATAAAAACTTGTATTTTCCCAAAATGTCTCGCAAAATAAGTAACGTCAAAGTAAAATCGAACTAAAGAACATTGACTTAAAGCTCAAATTCGCCCGCACTTTCGTAGATAAAATAACAGTCAGTTATACAGAATAGACGACTTTAAATCAAAGTAATAAAGTTTAATTTGCTTTGACGCTATGTATTTCAAAATAGCCCTATGATTGCGTAAATATTATTACTCCAAGGTCATTTTGCATACACAGATGTGTCCACCATAGGTACAGTATCGAAAACTCTACAAAATTTTTCTTTTTAAAAAGGACTTTAAAGACTTTAAAGAATACTTAAATATTCATTAAAAAAAACTGCAAACAACACACGCCATTTCCATTTTTCCTGTCCTTCCGATAGGCACCATTTTAAAGTATTTATTTTAGTTGTTACTTACTTTTAATACACAACGCGTCATCTTAAATTATTTCACTCTAAGTTAATAATTATGTACGACGATCCAAATATTTATAATATGTATTTAAATGGCACAAAGTTAAGGAAAAAAAGTGATTCACAAATGCAGCGCCGTTTAGTAAAGAAATTCCTCAATACGTCTTAAATAAAATAAAAAAAATATATACCCTTGTCTATGGTTCGACTGCGAAATGTCAAGAGGAATTACGCCACATTCAAAACAGCTAACACAAAAAAGACATTCGCACCATTCTCATGCCAGAGACAATTTTACTGAAGTTATTTATTATGAATAATTTTTAATCTGTATATATTCTTTTTAATTTGTAGTATTACTTAAATATTTATAACTATAATATAATTATGTATTCATGGAAGCTTTCTCACTATATATTGCATTCGTTTAATATTTTAGGAATAGATTAAGACACATTTTAAATATACTTTTCAATTGAAACATTTTTACCGCGGTATAGGGGTAAAGTGAATACGTTCGGCAGAGCAGCCAAGGCGGCGCAGTTTCACTTGTAGTTTTATAAAATGACACAATTAATTATAAATGTTATTAATAGAACAGATAAGATACGTTTGAAATGGCGCCAAAAGCCATGCCTGCGTCCAAGATGGCGTCCCTTTGAGTCCAAAACATGACAAGAAATTTCAAAGTAAAACATACCTAATACACCTTACATTAAAGTCGTATATTCCGCTATTCATATTTTAATATAATAGTAGTTTAAAGTGAGGGCGAATTTAAGCTTTATGTCAAGAGAATTAGGTATATTTTGCTTTGACAAAACGCAATTTCTTTATTGTTTGTCGCAGGGATAGAACACAATTTAGCTGGTCTGGCTGGTAATAGTAATATTGTCTGAAAAAAATAATAATATTGTCTTTGATATTTTGACAATCTGGTATTTTTTTTTCCTTAGAAAGACGGTTTGGCTTCGTATGTTTTGGTCAAGTTTTGTGTGTAAAGAAAACCTCAGCAGAATTGAATTGTCAAATTATTTCAATTGACGTAGGTTTTCACCAAAAAGCTGTCAACAATCACACCTGGTGGTAAGTGATAATGTGATTTAAGATGGAAGCGGGTTAACTTGTTACGAGTAGGATGCATTCCACACGCCTTTCGGTTTCTCGACATCGTACCGGAACACTAAATCGCTTGGCGGTAACTAGCCACAACCGAAGCCTACCACTAGCTAGACATGGATCAATTAAGATCAATCGGCGTAACCAGGGATTGAACCCAGAACCTTCGTCTTATAAATCCACCGCGCATGCTACTGCGCCATGGAGGCCGTCAGAAAAACATTTTTTTTTATTTTTTTATCGAATACAAGACAAGCCCATAACTGATATCACACCTGATGTTAAGTGATGATGCAATCTAAGATGAAAGCGGAATAACTTGTCAGGAGTAGGATGAAATCCACACCCCTTTCGGTTTCTACACGACATCGTACCGGCCGCGAAGGCCCCCCCACCAACCAGACCAAGAAATTAAGAAAAATCTCAATCTGCCTCGCCGGGAATCAAACCCAGGACCTCCGTCTTATAAATCCACAGCAATACATAAACATGTTTTGCTGCCATTTCCTTTACACACATAAAAACGCCTGTCTGTACATCTTGCTGTTACGAATACAACCAAAATCATATAAAATGACTTAGTATATAGAGTAAGTGCCTATTAATTTTTGACATTTTGATAAAAGATTATTAAAAAAACTTAAACTAACACATTTAAGATCGACATCCTACGCCCAACACTCAAATGCAAATCAAATTGAGTTCGTCTCGAGTCTCAATCGACTTTGACAGTTTGCAATAGAAATCTGTCAAAAAGTCAACTTGAGACGTACTGAAATTTGATTTGCGTTTAAGTATTCGAGCGTAGGATGACATTCGGATTGGTAATAATAATTTCAACTTGTATTTTGGGTCTGTTTGTACTGATTTGTACATGGTGTACAATCGAGAATTTTAATATGGTACCTATTTATAGAAGAATATACGGACCAGCACGTAAACCACGGATCTGTACCGCCAAGTGGCCCTAGTGTAAGATTTTACCGCGTCGATATCGAAAACAGTAAAGGCAAAGGACATAGGTAAAAAGTCGGTTTACTGACGATAGTTGAACGTGACAATGTCTGAAGAAAATACTGATGGAATGGTAGCATTTAATTGGTTATTCAAATTTTTAATTTAAGTATATTTTTATAAATATTAATTTAAATTAATAAAATAATTGATTTTGATTTTATAAATTTATAATAAATATATTAATTTATAAATATTAATTTTTAATTTAAAATTAATATATTTAATAATTATATTAAATAGACGGATGTCGAACGCTGCCAAACGCAAAGGCCGATTGTGCTTCTTTGTCGCTCGTCCCGCGCTCTCGCTTGCACTTCAAGCCTTACATGGAACGCCTCAAAGCGAGGTAACGACGTATGACGTCATGTTTTTTCGTGCGTGCAGCCGGCTCTATCGAATTATAAGACGTTGCCACGTCAAAAATGTATGGAATTCTGCCCCAGAGAAGCCCAGAGATGATATATGTTATGTCATTAAATAGTAATAAAGTTACTTGTAGCTAAGCAGTCGCTGATAAAAGTTATGAAGGTTGATAAAAGTTGACTTTTCATACTACGACGACCGTCTCGTGATTCAGAACACAAAAAATCGATTGAAATTCTTATATTTTTGAAATATTTTCAAGTGATTGCTATGAAACATGGGTAGTTGTTTAAAATTCATTGTGTATTTCAATAAAATAGTTAAATATGAGCATACGTTTGGACAGCCTGGGGCAAATTATGGCAATGTCCTTTATGTGACACTGACACTCGCCCATTTGATAAATAAATAAATATTATAGGACAATTACACACATCGCGCTATATATATAAGCGTACGCAGCTTGTGTTATGGGTACTATGATAACGGATCAATATTTTATATATAATATACATAAATGCATATAATATATAGATAAACACCCAGACACTGGGAAACATCCATGCTCATCACACAAACATTTTGCAGATGTGGGAATCGAACCCACAGCCTAGGACGCAGAAGCAGGGCCACTACCCACTGCGCCATTCCGCCGTCCGTCAATTTATATAACGCTTACCCATTTGAGTTTTCTCTCGATACTGCCAGCGGGCGCTGCTGCAATTCCATATAAATTTGCCTTTACTGTATTCGATATCGACGCGGTGAAATCTTACACTAGGCACACAGGTGTAAGGCCTGTAATGCCATCTAGTATCAACTTTTAGCAAGTTACAATACTACGAATCGTAATATACAATGAGCTCTTCAGTTGAAAGATGACATGTTCCATTTTTTATTTTTATTGGATATCCAAAATTGCAAAGCTGATGGGATTCGAATCCACATGACTGTCGCGGTTTTATTAAAACAAAAACATAAACAAAGTACCGAAACTAAGCAAAACAAGACGAATATTATCTGTCCTTATCTCGTAAGCAAAAATTATATCAGTTTTTTCAAAAATGATTCATTTGTTGCAATGGCTCAATTATAGATAAATGAGGACATATCGTAAATAGGATACCATAATAAAAATGTCGACGGTACGTGTATAGGTTGGTGTCGTCATCGCACGTCGCAGTGCCCGCACACGCAGCGCGCGCACACGCAGCGCCCGCACACGCAGCGCCCGCACACGCAGCGCCCGCACACGCAGCGCGCGCACACGCAGCGCGCGCGCGTCTACTCGCGCAGCTTGAGCGCGTGGTCTTTGATCGCGCCGCCGTCGCCCTCCGACACGAAGCGTTTGCGGCCCCTGGGGACCACATAAGTTTATTAAGGGTTACAGACAAAATAGATAACTTGGGGATAATACAGAATGTGGATACAACACAGAAATTTTAGAGAGAATACAATAATTCTTACAGGAATGTAGGGACAGTATAGAAATTTTAGGAACGCCACAGTTATTTGAGACCACTAATAACGTTATATTAAGGTATCATATTATTGAAGCGAGATTTTCCAGTGTGTGTATGTAGGTGTATATCATGCGACTTCGGGTAATGAAATTTTTTGTTTTTTAATTAACTTCTTTTTGTAATAAATGTATACGCTTTATTTTATGTGCATTTAATTCTTACTTCAATCCTTTAATAGCATTAGGTATAACTTTAATCTACAGTTTAAGACAAAATGTTATCATGCAGTATCAGCCCATACAATATTCGTTTTGCGTGTGCGTGCATGTGTGCATATCTGCGCGCCCAGTGCGTGCGTGTCTTAGCTGTATGTAAGTGTTCACATGCGTGTGCGTTTATGTCAGCATGCGTGTCTGTGATGCGGGCGTACGTGTGTATGTATCATTAGCAGACCGTAAGTGTCATATGCGTATGCGTTTGTGTCAGTTAGTATGCAGGCGTGCGTATCTGTGCACGGGCGGACCTGTGTCTGTATGTGTACGAGGAGCACACTCACCTAGTGGGCATACGTTGCAGCACGTTGGCTCCGAGTCGGAACCGCGACTGGCAGCGTTCCACGAAGCGATCCAGCATTATGTACGCCAGTGGTACGTCCAGCACTATGTCCGTCATGTCTTCCAGAACTCGGAGGAAACCCTGCAAATAAAATATCACTACATTAGTTTTCACCATCATTTCTCTTCTTCATTCGGTTTATAGTATGGATCTCTGAAATGGATGGTTTTAATCCCCGATGCAAAACTACAGGATGTTATAAGTTAAAGTGTTTGTATATGAGCGTGTCATTAGGAGAGTTCTCAGAATGTTTGAAAATAGACCAATCCAAGATTTGCCGCTGCCACAAAATGATAAATTCCATGTTTTTCACTACTCTCATAATATGGGTATCAAATGAAAGAGCTTGACTAGTAGAACCCCATATACTATGATAAATTTCAAATCCAAAATGGCCGCCACCACGAAATGGTGAATTACATTTCGTCAGGGGTTTTAAAGTGTTGTATTCTGGTTATGGTTTTGAAGAAGTTTCATTATTCATTTGTTGATACCTAGAACACCTACAAACCTACTCTACATACTCTATGGCGCACGTGTACTCACCCTGTCCATCTGGTCGGGGGTGACGATGACACACCGACGCAGCTCGGCGAGGAACATGCACAGCTGCTCCTCCACACTAGAGTTGATGGCTTCCACCGCTAATAATACTGTCTGTAAACAAACGAAAATATGTTAAATACCTGTCTTATCAATGAAATAATGTCTAACACGCACGGCAAAGGTGTGGAAAGCCCTTCTAACGTCAGTGTTTCCTACCACGTCCTGCCATATATAATCTAAACATCTTTAAGGCAAGTGAATAGGCATCTTCATAGGTAAGCGCGTTCCAACTTAGACCTCATCGCTGCTTACCATCAGGCGTGATTCGAGTCAAGCGCAAGCCTATCGACCATAAAAAGAAGACCTAACAAATAAACTATGTGGATAACTTAGGCAGAGATAGCAGCGAAATCACACTACAAGCTGCTTGAAAAGCCTAACTAGAACTGCAGTAAGACAGTTTCATTTTAAAACGAATGTCCAAGCTGGTCTATTTTTGGATCCTTCCTAATTTAGATGAGTAGAGAAGGCGGCTGTTGACAACGCTAACAACGCTGAAGGTGATTGTTTAGGATCTCCTTTGAAACTTAGACCCGTGTCGTAATATAATACCCAGGCTCGGGATATGTTTGATGAGGAACTTCAGTGGTGGTTTGTACCTCGTAAACTAACTCGTGGTGGAAGTGTGGCACCTCCAGGTCCCTGACGCAGCGCATCACCTCTGCCAGATCGCCGGACGTCAGGTACACTTTGAGTAGCAGCTGGATCTGTCGGATGAGGGACTTCACTGGTGGTTCGTACCTCGTAAACTAACTCGTGGTGGAAGTGTGGCACCTCCAGGTCCCTGACGCAGCGCATCGCCTCTGCCAGATCGCCGGACGTCAGGTACTCTTTGAGTAGCAGCTGGATCTGTCGGATGAGGGACTTCACTGGTGGTTCGTACCTCGTAAACTAACTCGTGGTGGAAGTGTGGCACCTCCAGGTCCCTGACGCAGCGCATCGCCTCTGCCAGATCGCCGGACGTCAGGTACTCTTTGAGTAGCAGCTGGATCTGTCGGATGAGGGACTTCACTGGTGGTTCGTACCTCGTAAACTAACTCGTGGTGGAAGTGTGGCACCTCCAGGTCCCTGACGCAGCGCATCGCCTCCGCCAGGTCGCCGGACGTCAGGTACTCTTTGAGCAGCAGCTGGATCTGTCTGATGAGAGACTTCGCTGGTCATTGGTACCTCGTAAACTAACTCGTGGTGGAAGTGTGGCACCTCCAGGTCCCTGACGCAGCGCATCGCCTCCGCCAGGTCGCCGGACGTCAGGTACTCTTTGAGCAGCAGCTGGATCTGTCTGATGAGAGACTTCGCTGGTCATTGGTACCTCGTAAACTAACTCGTGGTGGAAGTGTGGCACCTCCAGGTCCCTGACGCAGCGCATCGCCTCCGCCAGGTCGCCGGACGTCAGGTACTCTTTGAGCAGCAGCTGGATCTGTCTGATGAGAGACTTCACTGGTCGTTGGTACCTCGTAAACTAACTCGTGGTGGAAGTGTGGCACCTCCAGGTCCCTGACGCAGCGCATCGCCTCCGCCAGGTCGCCGGACGTCAGGTACTCTTTGAGCAGCAGCTGGATCTGTCTGATGAGAGACTTCGCTGGTCATTGGTACCTCGTAAACTAACTCGTGGTGGAAGTGTGGCACCTCCAGGTCCCTGACGCAGCGCATCGCCTCCGCCAGGTCGCCGGACGTCAGGTACTCTTTGAGCAGCAGCTAGATCTGTCTGATGAGAGACTTCGCTGGTCATTGGTACCTCGTAAACTAACTCGTGGTGGAAGTGTGGCACCTCCAGGTCCCTGACGCAGCGCATCGCCTCCGCCAGGTCGCCGGACGTCAGGTACTCTTTGAGCAGCAGCTGGATCTGTCTGATGAGAGACTTCACTGGATGTTGGTACCTCGTAAACTAACTCGTGGTGGAAGTGTGGCACCTCCAGGTCCCTGACGCAGCGCATCGCCTCCGCCAGGTCGCCGGACGTCAGGTACTCTTTGAGCAGCAGCTGGATCTGTCTGATGAGAGACTTCACTGGATGTTGGTACCTCGTAAACTAACTCGTGGTGGAAGTGTGGCACCTCCAGGTCCCTGACGCAGCGCATCGCCTCCGCCAGGTCGCCGGACGTCAGGTACTCTTTGAGCAGCAGCTGGATCTGTCTGATGAGAGACTTCACTGGATGTTGGTACCTCGTAAACTAACTCGTGGTGGAAGTGTGGCACCTCCAGGTCCCTGACGCAGCGCATCGCCTCCGCCAGGTCGCCGGACGTCAGGTACTCTTTGAGCAGCAGCTGGATCTGTCTGATGAGAGACTTCACTGGATGTTGGTACCTCGTAAACTAACTCGTGGTGGAAGTGTGGCACCTCCAGGTCCCTGACGCAGCGCATCGCCTCCGCCAGGTCGCCGGACGTCAGGTACTCTTTGAGCAGCAGCTGGATCTGTCTGATGAGAGACTTCACTGGTCGTTGGTACCTCGTAAACTAACTCGTGGTGGAAGTGTGGCACCTCCAGGTCCCTGACGCAGCGCATCGCCTCCGCCAGGTCGCCGGACGTCAGGTACTCTTTGAGCAGCAGCTGGATCTGTCTGATGAGGGACTTCACTGGCCTGGGGGTAGAGAAGTTGCATTAATAATAATTAGGCTATACTAGTAAGTTGCGCCTATGAGCTCGTGAAGAATGTAAGAGCGATTGTTATTTCTGTCGTGGTCTGAAGGGTATATGGTCGCCGGTGTAATTGAAAGCACATGAGGCTTAACGTCTACGCCTCAGGGCTGAACTTTATACAACACATTCCTTGCACGCCCTGCGAAATGTTGCTATTATGGAGGGTAGAGGAAAGGAGGATCATCTGTGTATATGAAAAAGTGTCCGTCAAAATGTATTAAATTAGGATGGCGCCACAGTTGCATCAAAGTAACTCTCAAAAGAAGCGCCAAATATTGTTAGAGTATATTTTTTTTGTTTTGAGATTTACGTCCACTTGGACAACTTTTCACAACACAAATTTTACCCATAACTGTTCTGTTATTCACTCACTTTTTCATAAAATTAAATGTTTATATATCAATAACCGTACTATTTACTGTTTACGAACTAAAATCACTCTAAACGCACGTTCGGTTATAATTCTGTAAGGTTATATTTACCACAATATTTTGTACAACGTAAGTTGTTGAAGTTCTCAATAATTAACTACTTTAGTCGATAATGACATTAAATTTTTTAACTCAGCATACTTCAATTCATCTACGATTGCTACATTCATACCATACCCTGTGCATCCACCAGCGCGATTGTGGAGGATTTTTGAACTGTTATTTAACGCATACAACTGGACACTTTTTCAACTTTTCTCCCATATAAGATGACTCTCCTTTCCTCTACCCTCCATAGTTGCTATATTTAAAGCCCATAGTCTACTTTTAACAATGTGCTCCGGCAAAATCATAACCTAATGATACAAGAAGTCAATTTTCAAATAATTTTGGCTTTTGGCACTATAGCTGAATAGGTTGTCTTCACATACCTGATGCCACCGCCGACTCCCCATATATTGTCCAGCCTCACTAACCCTTGTTTCATTGAAAGCAGTGTCTCCGCCCTGTGTATCGCTTGTCTGGAACATAGAACATACATGTTAGTTGCTTCCCTGAAGATGATGTAAATACAACGCGTCGAGTCGTGCTTATTGTCGGTGACTGACTATATTAACCCCTGTGGGCCTGACATTCAAACCTTCTTTGAGGCCCGCGGCTACCCGGGTAGCGACGGAGCTATAATGACAGCTGTCATTATTTGCCTGACGGTTGCCAGGGGACCCCTCGGGGCTGTGAAACTTTAATGCTAGTGCCCGAATATTGTAAGATCACCACCACTTACTGAAGCTCACATGAATTTCAGTACTTCCTAAATTTTCTTCTTGAATAATTTGAGTGTACAAATAAGGCTCTTAAATATTAAGTGACGTTTAACAGTTTCGAGGAAGGTCTTAAAGTTATTAAATGTGTGTGCCCTGCCTTTTTGTTTTGACGGATTTGTAAACGTAACAAGAGAGCGTAGTGCTATATGGGTGTTTGGAAGGAATTTGGCGCGTGTCGAGGGCGTGGAATTGCGTTGTTAAAAGAGAAATTATTGCAAGTCAATGTGGTGTGTATTGCGGGAACTACTACGCCGGTCTTGAGTATGTTTCATTGGTGTGTCTCGATGGATACTTATTCTTTGGAGGTTTCTTTGTGGACAACAAGGAGAAATCGCAAATGTTTTGCGGGTGTGTCGAGACGGAACGTCGCGATGTTTCTGGACGATTTATGAGTGTATATTGAGAGAAGGTCGTGGATACTTTGTGGGTGTGTTTTTCAGATTCCTCGTGCGACGATTGTGTGTCATGGGTTTTTGTTTCAGATGATTTAATTGTGTCTCAATTTAACGTCAAGAGTGTTTTGTGCGAAAGCTTGGGGTACATTGCCCATCTCTTAAGCGTGTACCGGGTGTCTTTCTGACCAATGGAACATTGCGTCTCGAGAAATTGTGGGTGTGTCAAGAGAGCGTTATATGTCGAGGGAATAACCTGGATGTGTTATGTCGGGCGTATAGGGTGTTTTTGTGGGTGTGTCCAACGGATAGTTGCGAATATCGTGTGTGTCTCGGGGAACTTGTGGATGTGTCGCTAGAAAGTCTTGCAGGTGTCGATGCGGGCGTGTCACATGTCACCTGGCAGGCGCGTTGAGCTCGTCGCCGCGCGCCGCCTGCGTCTGCACGAACTTGGGCGGCAGGCAGTCGTCGGCCACGCAGCGCGCTATGAAGTTGGACAGCAGCACCGCCGCGTCCGGGGTGTCCAGCACCAGGTCCGGCAGCTTGTCCAGCAGGCGAGCGAACGCTGGAAAATATATTAAATATGGCGGGTGTAAGGAACATAAAAACTTAAACCAGTGATTCTGGGCTTAGATTCATCTAAGTCCGTAAATTTTTGAAGTTCTTTTAGTGAATTTGAAATATGTTTACCGATTTTGTAACTAATTACACCATTAAATCACTGCAGTCCACTCATTAGGACTTTATATTAAAAATCAAGATTTCAGCTAAAACTAGCAATGTAAATGTAATTTCAAAAAGATGTAAATGATATAAAGAAAGCTTGCTTAACCAGGTTTTCTTTTTAAAAAGGGACTTGACATTTTTAAAATTTTTTGGGGCTCTCGAAGTTTTCAATACATTATTTACTTCGCGGGAGAATTCGCGAGATACCGCTAGTATTAATTGAATTGAATAATGCTCACCATAGGCAATGTCCTTGGCCGAGAACACCCTGCCGTACAGGTCGGATATGAGGACAGACGCCATCTCGCAGTGGGAATGTTTATGTTCTAACGCTATCTCTACTATTGTTTCACACACCTGTAACAAAAGATAGTGGTATATTATTTATTTCACTTCGCTTTCGCCGCTATTGATCTTTTATTTACAATATTTACACCAGACATGTGGTGACGCATACTAGGCCCAGCGGCGTGCAATTCATTATTGCGTAATCGCACTGCCTACCCTGAGCACACATTACGAACATGTATGGGAGAAGAAATTTTCTATTTCCTGCAGTTAGTACCCTGGTTACAAACCTTGTGCACGCCAGGTCTCACATAATAATAACCATCAACATTCCACGTAGAGTTTCGCTTTAAAGTACCAGGAATTCATAACGTAACAAGAGGTACAAACCACATGTCACCAACATATTTTCGACCACGCAATGTCGAGGTCGAAAATAATGCTCTCTCTTATGCCTCCATCCATGTAAAAAAAAAATTGGTTGTCTGTAAAGTCGGTTGAACGTAACAATGTCTTAAGAAAATACTGATGGAATGGTTGCATTTAATTGGTTGTTAAAATTTTTAATTTAAGTATATTTTTATAAATATTAATTTAAATTAATAAAATAATTGATTTTGATTTTATAAATTTAAATTTTTAAATTTATAATAAATATATTAATTATAAATTTAAATTTTTAAATTTATAATAAATATATTAATTTATAAATATATTAATTTTCAATTTAAAATTAATATATTTAATAGACGGATGTCGAACGCTACCGAACGCAAAGGCCGATTGTGATTCTTTGTCGCTCGCTCCGCGCTCTCGCTTGCACTTCAAGCCTTACATGGAACGCCTCAAAGCGAGGTAACGACGCATGACGTCATGTTTTTTCGTGCGTGCAGCCGGCTCTATCGAATTACAAGACGTTGTCACATCAAAAATACATACCAATATTTTCGGATTTCTCTCGATATTTTCTTAATTGATCCAAATTTGGCTGGTGATATTTCATCCTATTCCTAACAATAAGCCCGCTTCCATCTAAGATTGCATCATCAATTATTAATCAGTGATTACAATCAAGGGCTGACTGACTTTTAGGAAAACACATTGTTTAAAGACTTTTTCTTCAAGTACCAGGAGTTTAGCACTATGCAAGAGGTCATTACTCACCACATGACTCCTCATAGCCGTGAGGAACTCTAAGAAATCTTCAGCGGCCGCATTGGTGTCGCCGTGTTCGAAGTACTCCAGTATCACGGGCTCGGATTTGCGCTGGAACCAAACAATGAACGTTTATCATCACTATCATTATCATCTTATTATCGGCCCACGACAGCACCAGGGCTCCATCCTTGGAGAAGATAATATGGAACGTAGACCCACGACATTGCTTCAATACGGGTTGACGGGCTTAGGGTTATAATATTATTTATTAACGATCATTATCAGATGTTGACGACCTCTGTGGCGCAGTGGTATGCGCGGTGGATTTATATGACGGAGGTCCTGGGTTCGATTCCCGGCGGGGCAGATTGAGATTTTTCTTAATTTGTCTTGGTCTGGCTGGTGGGAGGCTTTCGCCGTGGCTAGTTACCACCCTACCGACAAAGACGTATCGCCAAGCGATTTAGCGTTCCGGTACGATGTCGTATAGAAACCGAAAAGGGTGTGGACTCCCAACAAGTTAGCCTGCTTCCATCTTAGACTGCATCATCACTTAACATCAGGTGTGATAGCAGTCAAGGTCCAACTTGTAGTCGATAAAAAAAAATGTTGACAGTGAACGAGACCGACTTAACGTGCTCTCCGAGACACAAGGGTGTAACACCACTTCCCGACTCCGGGCTTTGAACATACTAAAAATTTCTTAGATGAATATAACTCAGAATTATTCCAGGACCTTATGATTGAAGCCACATAGACTAACCACTTCACCAACGAGTAGTTAGAACGTATATAGACAACTTCTATGAGTTATGTTATCCTAGTACAATTAGTAAGTTCACCGAGCATGGCCTTTAGTATACAGCAGTTTCATCTTTATTATCAGCCTCCTTGAGGGTGTATATAGAGCGAAAACCCACCACGCTGCACCAATGAGAATTGGCGGGGTTTCCCTTTTAGTGCTTTCGTAAGTATTACTTTACGTTGCGGCGAATAGCCCGTTAGCCATAACGTAAAGAAAGAGAGAGCGATTTCGTGGAGCCCTATTGGGCGTATGGGTTTTTTTCCACCCAATATATACCTCTCTCTCTCTGTCCGTTCACAAAGGCAATAAGAGGAACACAATCAAAATACAGCAACCAACAAAATTCCGAGATCTTAAAATATACAAGAATGGCTCATTTGAATAAGACGCTTTTAGTATCTTTTATTTGTATTGTCGGCATCAAATGAAATAAAATACTAAATTCATTGAATTAATTGTTGTAAATATATTCTAAGTATTAAAATAATTATTTAAATATCATTGTTGTGCACTTTGTTTGTAACAATGTTTTACCAGTCATTGACCTACAAGTTACAAGTTGTATTCAATCTGTTTCATTTTATAATGTCCTGGTACATTTTCTTTTCCTCAAAACAAATAAATCCAATATTTTTATTTAAAAACAAAAAATTTGTTTCGTGTTTCATATTTATTTTCATCATCATTATTATCATCATCATCATAATCATCATCAGCAGCAGCAGCCGATGGGCGCCCACTGACGAGTGTCATTAAAGCTTATACATAATAACCCTACTGATCCGACTGTAGCCAGTGGCTCCCTGCGACACTTAAATGTCATCAGTTCACCTAGTAGGTGGTCGAATAACACTGCGCTTTCCGGTGCGAGTTTCTCTTTACTTTTATATTACCCTGGTACTTTTTTCGTTTTGTCATAATAATTTTGGTTATGTAATTGATATTTAAAATATTTTTTGGAACGAAGTTATTTAAAAGTTGTGGAACTTGTGAAAGGGGGTAGACGGAAAAATTCTCACGAAAAGTTGTAACGACACTTTTTGCTACAGTAAGCTATGTCTAAGCTATGCTATGTTGTATATCGCTTGGGAAGAAAAAGGCACGAAGCATTTTTAACGACTTCAAAAAAGGAGTTTCTCAATTCTACCGTGTATATATTTTTTTATGTCCTTTGGGTGTTGGATTAATGAGCAAATCGACTGTTAACTTTTATATTACCCTGGTACTTTTTAGCTTTGTCATAATAATTGGGAATACTTAGGGCTAACGCTTAAAACTCGCACGGGTGCGGGCGCGGGAGCACGCGGCGGGCGACCGCCGCGGGCCACAAATCCGCGAGCGGGTACCCGTCGCGTGCGCCCGTCTCAGTTAGCGCTGCTAGTATAACTTTGATGTCGAGCGTGTACAGTTGTGTCGAGTAGATTACCATGGATTGTTTACTAATTTATTAATTGGCAAAAAGACGTCAACGGAAAAAACGTCGACTGCATAACCCGTTCTTGACAAGTAGGTTACTCAGCGGAGAATTTGATAATTCATTAGCCATACCCCATAATACTGGCCGAAATTGCACCTCAATTATTACGTGCTCTGTATCAATGTTTATGATTGTACCTAGCGTCCGTCGCGTGTGACCGTGGCATCTAGCGGCGCTCGACCGATTTGTAGCCTCGCGTGTGCCCGTCACCCGCCGCGCGCTCCGTCGCCCGCGCCTGCGCTGTCCATACTATTTTTCATTATACACCCGCGAGCGTGCACCCGCGCGAGTTTTAGCGTTAGCCCTTAAAACAATTTGATCTCACTCTGTATTTTAACTGTCTCCTATCCAAAAGGAGGTTCTATATTTGGTTGTGCGTATGTTTTTAGTACTAAAAACAAATTTGTAAATTTGGCGTAATTATAATTTTAATTAAAATAAATTTTTACTTTGTTTTAGCTTTGTTAGTAACAAACCGTTACAATCGCTGCTGACCTGTAACAAGTAACATTGTACGCGTACATGCGCATGTCATCGCATCCGAATGAGATATTTGCATACGTTTTACAATCGCGACAAGAGAGTGAACTCGAAGCATTTTATGCAATTTCTTCCACCATTGGGTGTTGGTTTAATAAGCAAATCGTCTTTACTTTCGACGGCCTCCGTGGCGCAGTGGTATGCGCGGTGGATTTATAAGACGGAGGTTCTGGGTTCGATTCCCGGCGGGGCAGATTGAGATTTTTCTTAATTTGTCTTGGTCTGGCTGGTGGGAGACTTTCGCCGTGGCTAGTTACCACCCTACCGACAAAGACCCCGCCAAGCGATTCAGCGTTCCGGTACGATGTCGTGTAGAAACCGAAAGGGGTGTGGATTTTCATTCTACTCCTAACAAGTTAGCCCGCTTCCATTTTAGATTGCATCATCACTTAACATCAGGTGTGATAGCAGTCAAGGGTCACAACTTATAGTCGATATATATAAAAAAACAATATTATCGTCGAATAGATATTTGCATACGTTTTACAATCGCGACAAAAAAAAACCTTTTTTATATAACAAGCAATTGACCCCTTCATCATAAGAAGGCTCAGAGTCGCTCAGCGGACGATGAGGCGAGCAATGCTCGGAGTATCTATGCGTGATCGAATCAGAAATGAGGAGACCCGCAGAAGAACCAAAGTAACCGACATAGCTCAGCGAGTCGCAGAACTGAAGTGGCAATGGGCGGGGCGCAGTTCGAGCTGAACGTTGGGGGCCCAAGGTGTTAGAATGACGACTCCGTACCAGAAAGCGCAGTGTTGGTCGACCCCCCATAATGTGGACTGACGACATCAAAAGTTTCCGACACCGGTTTCAGTGTGTTTCAATCTATACTAGTATTATAAAGCTGAAGAGTTTGTTTGTTTGAACGCGCTAATCTCAGGAACTACTGGTTCGAATAGAAATTTTTTTTTTGTGTTGAATAGACCAAATATCGAAAAAGGCTTTAGGCTATATAACATCACGCTGCAACTATTAGGAGCGAAGAAATAATGGAAAATGTGAAAAAAACGGGGATAATTATTCATCCTTGAGGGCTTCCGTTGCGTGCGCTGCGAAAACGGTTCAAGATACCAAAAATATAATGTATGAAAGAATTATTCCTCTTGAAATGATCTAAAAAAATGTCCACGACAGTATATGTCTATCTTTTAAGCTTAACTCACTAGAACCGTTTTTATGGTAATCAAATTTGGTCGAAATTAATGCATTTGTTAAGAGTTGTATCAACGTAATAATATGTACTGTAACATCGTACAATGTTTAACAAAAATGTAGATCTTTAGTACACGGGACGGGACGAAGGATATTGGTTGACGGGAAACTATAGAAAAATTAATTAATTGAGAGGTGTAGCGGGGAAAGCACACTTTATACGAAAGTCTGTCTTTAAACTTAGAAGGGTACCTAAGAGGTTTTCAGGCGGACGAAGTCGCGGGCGACTCTGCTAGTCTTCAATATATTTTTAAACACGGATGAACAAATGTCACATTTTGTATGTACATAATATTTGTGTGTTGATGACACTTGTATATTGCATAGTGTGTTGCGGGCTCGTTGAACTGTGTACACCGACTGTGGATATTGTCATCAGCGGAGGCGATTTCAGTTTATTGTTGAATTTTGGAAATCTATTTCGCTACTCGTGTATGGGTACACGTGGGTATTTCTGGTGATCCTATCTAGAGGGCTTGCAATGAAGACACAAGAGGCTGAATGAGTGACGGCCTCCGTGGCGCAGTGGTATGCGCGGTGGATTTATTAGACGGTGGTCCTAGGTTCGACTCCCGGCGGGGCAGATTGAGATTTTTCTTAATTTGTCTCGGTCTGGCTGGTGGGAGGCTTGCGCCGTGGCTAGTTACCACCCTACCGACAAAGACGTACCGCCAAGCGATTCAGCGTTTCGGTACGATGTCGTGTAGAAATCGAAAAGGGTGTGGATTTTCGTCCCACTCCTAACAAGTTAGCCCGCTTCCATCTTAGACTGCATCATCACTTAACATCAGGTGTGATAGCAGTCAAGGGCCAACTTGTAGTCGATAAAAAAAAAAGAGTGTGGAACAGATACTGTGTGAATGTGACACACTAGCTAAAAAGCGAATAGATCTCCAGGGGGTGGCATACCCACTATAAGGGAATTACTGTGCCTTAAACCATCCAGCTCTTAGTGTTTGAACTAGAGTCCTCAAAATTTATTGTTCTTTTTTTTCTATTTTTTGTGTGAAAATCTTAATGCGGTTCACAGATTATATCTACTTACCAAGTATCAACAGTATAGTTCTTATAATTTCGGAAAAAAGTGGCTGTGACATACGGACAGATAGACAGACATGACGAATCTAGAAGGGTTCCGTTTTTTGCCATTTGGCTATGAACCCTAAAAAGCTTAATAACCAACGGCCGACCCAAAACCTTGTAATTCGAAGCGCCACATGTCTAGGCTCACTACTAAACCAACACGGCAATTTATACATTTTTTAACAAAAAATAGAACCGATTCAAAACGCACTAAAAAGTAAGAAATAACTGTATCATTTAGTTGCTTTAATTTACTTAAGCATATCTATGAAGTCGGTCGGATACTCGTACTATACTGTCATAGTATAATTTACGGCACTTGTAGCCAAAAAGCTACCGATACTTACACAAACATCGAAATCGCTGCAAGTGTGCCTATACAATTTAAAGAGTTCCTTCAATTTCCCCAGGATATCATCATCATCAGATCCTAACATGATGATAATGGGACCATCTTTAAAGTGTGCCCTTTCTAATAAAAAAAGAATTATCAAAATCGGACAACTCTGTAAAAAGTTATACGTGGTCATACATAAAAAATATATATATATATATACGTGTCGAATTGAGAACCTCCTCCGTTTTTTTTCGTCGGTTAATAGAACTCACAGCGATTTTCATAAGCGACCGTAGCCGCTACCCGCGTCAGCGCGGCTAGCGTGTCCGCGCGCTCATCCTCTCCGCTTTTTTATGTAACCGTGTCGCAACATACGTTAGCGCGTTCGACAGACATCCTTTGACTTGTATTTAGCTAGACAACGCTACTAACTGCCATGTTGGTCTAATGATAAGTATGTGATTTTGAGATCTAGTAAGCCTAGTAATACGTACAGAAAAGAGTTTGCCAGTTTAAAGAGAGAAATGTTGCCCAATACCAGCGAAATCGAATAATTTAGTTCTCTTTCGCTTTAACGCAATGAAAGGGCGAGCGATTAGCTATTTTATAACAAAATTTCCACTGCAACTGGAACCACTAACTATACTAACGCCAAACTCGATTGAGAACGCTTGTCAACAAACAAATTAAAAATGGTAGAAATCACTAGTCATTTTACACATATTTTTTTTAATTAACTTGTTAATGTCGAATTCATGACAATAAATTAGATTAGTAAGCATACAACGAATTAATATATTCAATATCTTTTAAATAAGAATTTATAAAATAACAAAATACACCAACTTTGGTTAAATTTATTAGGCATAAAATGTGTTGCATGTTCTACCTTCATTTTTAATTTGTTTGTTGACAAGCGTTCTCAATCGAGTTTGGCTTTAGTATAGTTAAGCACGCTTCATGTGTCAGTCAGCTAATTCATAGAAAAATAACCATAAGAAGCGCTTTAAACCCCTCACCATGTACGTCGACGAGCCGCTGGGCTATATCGAGCAGTGGACTTCCACCGGCTGGTGATGATGATGATCTATGTCATCCGTATGTAATGAATAGGAAAGGAGAATGCCAGATCCTAACCCAGAAAGAACACAAATTGTAAATATACTAAAAATATCCTATTATTATATAAATGTTGTACAATAAGGAATAAAATTCCGTTTAAAAGTAATTAAACTATTTCCTTTTAATTTACACTCTTTACCCATTTTTAAATCTTTATTGTTGCACTGGGTTCTAGCCTTTTAAATCGTTTTTATTGTGTTTTCATCAAATGTGGGCTTTAAAAGGCTAGTATCCAGAGGCGTTAAGCCAGTTTAAAAATGTATTTCATGAAGCCTTACGACTGTCATGTCAGTGTGACAACTATACGGAACAACAATACGGAAATGGACGATAACCAACGTAGGCATTTTCGAGTACTCCGAATTGTAATTATGTAATTTATATTAAAAAGTAAAAAAAAAGGCAATAAAATGATGCATAATACATTGTTGTACAATATGTTTTTATTAGTGGGTTAAAGTCCTATACATTGACATTCTCCTTTATTCTGGATACTTGTCAATGGTCCATGTCATGTCATGGTGGTGTATTAACATGAGTAACTCCATCACTTACAATAAAGAATTTGAAGTATATGGTCCAACGCTATTTCAGGACCTTCGTGCCGAACCGTAACCAGTTGTATAAAAGATGAGGGGTTAAATAGATGCAATGCGCTCACATTTCAGACACGTACGTATAATAATCAGAGTGCGGTATCTAGACAAACATAGATCCGTGGCCAGAGTCAGCGCGTCGTTGACACTTGACATACTGTCACAGTTTGCTCCACATCGGGAGAGGTTCTGAACTATTTATACGAGATCTCTTTCATTTATTTCTTCAAAGAGCATAAAACCATCAATAGGGAGTTTCTTTATGCGTATTTACTAGTGACCCGCCCCGGCTTTACACTACCGCAATTGCTGGTACTAAAGTAAACTGAAAAATCACGCCGCGCGCGACCCCCAAACGCTCCCTGCATTTTTAACCGACGAAAAAAAAACAGAGGAGGTTCTTTCGACACGTTTATAATTCTTTTTTTATAAGAAAGAGCATACTTCCAAGGTGGTCCCATTGTCATTATGTTAGGATCTGATGATGATATCCTGGGGAAATTAAAGGAACTCTTCAAATTTTGGAGGCACGCTTACAGCAATTTCGGTTTTTATCTCGGTATCGGAAGCTTTTTGGTTATTAGTACCGAATAATATACTATAACAGTATAGTACGAGTACGTTGCGTGGCGATAAATCACTAAAAAGTAAGAAATAAAAATTTTTATAATAGAACCGACTCAAAACGCACTAAAAAGTAAAGAATAACTGTGTCATTTAGTTGCTTTAATTTACTTAAGCATATAAAAGAGTGGGTGCCAGCCAAGGTTTCTACTTTAAGGACATTACCTAGAACCCACAAACTGATTTACTACGTTAAATAAATGTTCCTTAAACTTGCTGCCACCGACTTCATAGATATAATTAAAGCAACTAAATGACAGTTATTTTTTACTTTTTAGTGCGTTTCGAGTCGGTTCTATTTTTTGTTAAAAAATTTTTGAATTTTATATATCTTGGAAAATATTCACTTAAATTACATGCTGTAAAGGGCTATAGTGATCTATATTGAATGCACAAAGTATTGAAGATACTTTTATGTTTTGTTATTTTAAAAAAATCTTATTTAAAAGATATTGAATATATTAGTCAGTTTTAAGCTTACTAATCTAATTTATTGTCATGAATTCGTCATTAACAAGTTAATTTAAAAAAATAGGTGTAAAATGACTAGTGATTTCTACATTCATTTTTAATTTGTTTGTTGACAAGCATTCTCAATCGAGTTTGGCTTTAGTATAGTTTTACCTAATCCTAGAAATAATATTTTGACATAGTGTTTTGTTTACCTAGTGCTAAAATTAATGTTTTATCATTAGCGTATTGTTTATATGGCTCAGTAGGTATGACACGGGCGAGCTTGCCGACACAACGGGCGGGCTAATGAGTGTTGAAACGACACGTAACTTGGACACGTGCCAGTGACCTGCATAGAGGTTGCGCTAGGTCAGGTACGAGCTATGTACCTACCTGCCTATATAATACTACGTGCATACAAAACACTTGTATGATCCTTACTAATATTATATGTTACTCTTTTCGATTTTGATGAAACTTCACAATAATACAGCTTCAATTCTGATGTATCAGAATAATATATAATCTACTATCCCCAAATTTTATTATGTACGGAGAAAATAATATAATAGTATACTTTAATTTATAATTGGTAATTAAAGTATCAGGTTACCATAAGAGATAAGAGGTAGTAACCTGCATAACTCAAATATAGATTTAAAAAAAGTTGGGAGGTGTCAAGGGACACCCGGATGGAACTAAGTTCCTTTCGATTAATTAGTGAAGGAATTGTAATAAAATTTTATTTTTTTAAGTAATAATAATATTTGTTGTTGTACACCGAAACACCAGAGGGCGCCACGGGAGCGCGAGACAGCATACAGCGCGGGCGCCCCCCGCCGCTCACGCGCACACACATCAAAGGCGGCGGCAAGATCCTTTGATCAAAAAGTGTCGTGACAACTTTTCGTACGAATTTTTTCCGTCTAGCCCCCTTTCACAACGCGCGATAAGGAACTTCGTTCCAAAACCAGTTCAAGTCGTACCTCGATATAGACGAAAATCTTCCAAAAAACTGTATTGTCGAAATTATAAAGACTCCCTATCGCGTATCTATAGTCTATTGTGGTCGGTGCTCGGTTATGAGCCGTTTATATCAAAAAGTAGTAGGTACACCATCAGAATATCCTTGGTACCAACCAACCAAAAGTACCAAGCAAACTATCATACAAACTTAGAATTCACTTTAAGTCTTTAGGGTCAGCCTCGAATATATATGACTTTTTTGAATCCACATCGCCGTTTATGCCCACTGCTTGCAAAGACGTTTTGCATGCGAAATACCAGGCTAACATAAATTCAAAGAAGGTTCAGCCTCGACTATGACCAACTTTTATGAATCCACATCGTCGTTGAAGCCTTTCCCCAGTTCTACTTGCAAGCAAAGTACCAGGCTAACATCGCAGGTAAGAGCTTACCGCGATCTAATTGGGGTCTGCTTGAACTCCACATCGCCGTTGACGCCTTTTCCACCAGTACTGCTTGCAAGGACGTCTTGCAAACAAAATACCAGGCTAACATAAAAGCTAAGAACTCACAGCGATTTCCTCAGGGTCAGCTTCCACTATGACCTGCTTGAACTCCACATCGCCGTTGGTGACGGCCTCGGAGTCGTAGTTGGGATCGTTCGCGTCCTCCACGTACTCCTCGAGGAGCTCCGACCCTGGTACTCCCCAAACTCCTTTACCACCAGCACCGCCTGTAAAGATAGTAAAACTTGAAACTCTTCATCATCGTCATCCTCAGGATATGTAAAACTAGCGAATGTCTGCAACTTCTTCCGTGAAAAAGTAAGAGCATGTGGAACTTACACCCAACTGGTAATTCTGGTCAACAGCGGGATATAGACCTGCCCTCTCCAGCAGGAAAAGAAATGTGGATCTTAGTTCCACCGTGCATCTCCAAGGCGGATTGGCGGGCATAGTAAGATTGTTTAAATATGTAGGTAAAAAAACCTTCATTTAAACGGCTGGTGAATGTGCACTTCTATCCCCCATAACCTCGTTATGATACCACTATATTATTACGCATTAATTCTTTTTAAACGACTTCAAAAAAAAAAAGGCGTTTCTCAATTCGACCGTATATATATTTTATTTTTTTTTTATGTGTGTTCGCGCATAACTTCGTCGTTTATGAACCGATTTTAATAATTCTTTTTTTGTTGGAAAGAAGATAATCCGGTGGTGGTACCATGACAAGGAAACCAGGATCTGATGATGGGATCCTGGAGAAAACGAGGGGAACTTTCAAAAATTGTAGGGACAACAAGTACGTTTGTTAATTTTTCCGGTAAGTATTTAAAAGCACTATCATTTCATGAAGGTCTGGAGTCGATCTGATGATGGAGCCGATCTATATATAAGAGAACTCCGTAACGTTTTACAGTAGCTACCTTGTGTTTGGGCTCGATTAATTTGTCTCATTGAGAACTTTACATTTAGATGGGCTGTGACTGTCATTGAGGGTATCTGGTGATGAAGACGACGTACAGTTAAGGGAGCTCCGTAACGTTTTACAGTAGCTACCTTGTGTTTGGGCTCGATTAATTTGTTTTAATGAGAACTTTACATTTAGATGGGCCGTGACTGTCATTAAGGGTCTGGCGATGAAGACGAGGGACAGCTGAGGGAGCTCTTTAACGGTTTACAGTAGCTACCTTGTGTTTGGGCTCGATTAATTTGTGTCAATGAGAACTTTATATTTAGATGGGCTGTGACTGTCATTAAGGGTCTGGCGATGAAGACGAGGGACAGCTGAGGGAGCTCTTTAACGGTTTACAGTAGCTACCTTGTGTTTGGGCTCGATTAATTTGTCTCAATGAGAACTTTACATTTAAATGGGCTGTGACTGTCATTGAGGGTCTGGTGATGAAGACGACGTACAGTTAAGGGAGCTCCGTAACGTTTTACAGTAGCTACCTTGTGTTTGGGCTCGATTAATTTGTTTCAATGAGAACTTTACATTTAGATGGACTGTGACTGTTATTGAAGGTCTGGTGATGAAGACGACGTACAGTTAAGGGAGCTCCGTAACGTTTTACAGTAGCTACCTTGTGTTTGGGCTCGATTAATTTGTTTCAATGAGAACTTTACATTTAGATGGGCTGTGACTGTCATTAAGGGTCTGGCGATGAAGACGAGGGACAGCTGAGGGAGCTCTTTAACGGTTTACAGTAGCTACCTTATGTTTGGGGTCGATTAATTTGTGTCAATGAGAACTTTATATTTAGATGGGCTGTGACTGTCATTAAGGGTCTGGCGATGAAGACGAGGGACAGCTGAGGGAGCTCTTTAACGGTTTACAGTAGCTACCTTGTGTTTGGGGTCGATTAATTTGTGTCAATGAGAACTTTATATTTAGATGGGCTGTGACTGTCATTAAGGGTCTGGCGATGAAGACGAGGGACAGCTGAGGGAGCTCTTTAACGGTTTACAGTAGCTACCTTGTGTTTGGGCTCGATTAATTTGTCTCAATGAGAACTTTACATTTAGATAGGCTGTGACTGTCATTGAGGGTCTGGTGATGAAGACGACGTACAGTTAAGGGAGCTCCGTAACGTTTTACAGTAGCTACCTTGTGTTTGTGCTCGATTAATTTGTTTCAATGAGAACTTTACATTTAGATGGGCTGTGACTGTCATTGAGGGTCTGGCGATGAAGAAGAAGGACAGTTGAGGGAGCTATTTAACGGTTTACAGTAGCTACTTTGTGATTGGGCTCGATTAATTTATGTCTCAATAAGAAGTTTGAAAGGTTATAGTTTCCAGTTAGTTTAATGTTTACAAAGTCATGATCCAATGATCTACGAAAACTCGAGGAAACTCTTTAAACTTTATATTTACTTTTGCAGGGGCGTCGGAATGTTATAAGTAGGTAGTGAATATTGGTACTTATGGTTTAGTTCGAGTAGGTTTATTAGTATGTTCGTTGTTGATAAAGCACTAAAAAGTATGAAATAAAAAAAATTTAACAAAAAATAAAAACGCCTTCAAAACGCACTAAAAAGTAAAAAATAACTACGTCTTTTTAGTGCGTTTTGAAGGCGTTTTTATTTTTTGTTAAAATTTTTTTATTATACTAAATTTTAACTATTTTGTTACCGTCTCCCTTGAATAACGTCTAGATTTTATTTGTTCTGTCTATAATTTTCCTTTATATTTTTATGTGAATTCGTATCGGTACTTTTATATGTATGTATGTATGGTATGTATGGTATGTATGTATGTATGTATGTAAATATGTATGTATATATGTTTGCATTCAGTATTTTATGTAGGGCATAAGTATTTTATGTAAGCATATTTTTATTTGATAATTTGTTACTATAGTTCCTTTATTTGTGTGTACGTACACCCGAACCTTCTCTAATAGATACACTTTCCTCTCCAATATTGGTTGTCTGGAAGAGATAGCTCATTAGCGATAAGACCGCCAATTGTACATTGTTTTTATTTGTAATGTATTTTCTATTTTGTAAGCTCTTTTCTTTGGTGTACAATAAAGAATATTTCATTCATTCATTTCAAAACCTTTTGCCTATATGAGGGAATCGCATCTGAGGCCCATCACCTAAAGAGGTATATAATTGATTAACCCTCAGTTTAATTATCTGAATAAATAGCATTACGTACTCTCCGAGGCAAGGGTGTGTAACACCATTAACTGTCCCAACTCCAAGCTGCTGGTACCAATGGTTTTTAATTAATATTTCCCAACATTTCCCGAGCCCGACTTAGGAATCGAACCCAAGCCTGTTTAAGACTCTAACTACCACTATCAAATGATAATGAGTGGGACTGTTTGTTTAATTAACATGACCAATATCCCAACTACGGCTGCTACGTATTATTCTTTTTTTTTTATCGACTACAAGTTGGCCCTTGACTGCTATCACACCTGATGTTAACTGATGATGCGATCTAAGATAGAAGCGGGTTAACTTGTTAGGAATGGGACGAAAATCCACACCCCTTTCGGTTTCTACCCGACATCGTACCGGAACGCTAAATCGCTTGGCGGTACGTCTTTGTCGGTAGGGTGGTAACTACCCCCGGCGACAGCTTCCCACCAACCAGACCAAGACAAATTAAGAAAAATCTCAATCTGCCCCGCCGGAAATCGAACCTAGGACCTCCGTCTTATGAATCCACCGCGCATACCACTGCGCCACGGAGGTCGTCAAGATAAAAACGAACGTCGTCTTTGTAAAATAAACTCAATATTTCACATCCCGAACCCGACATGAGACTCGAACTCAGGACTTAAAACAAACTAAACATATGCTAACCATGAAACCAACGAGACAGTCAGACAAACAGTACCGTTATAATGATATAATGACAGCCTGTAGTGTATAGTTTAGTATAATAATAACTTGTGACTCACAGATAAACAACTAACTCGTATTTATGTACGAGGCCGTAGGTATTTTCGATATACGATTAATAAAGAATCAACTAATCCGGATAATAAGTGGAAGGAAATTCTTAAATTATTTTTTTCTAATTATTCGTAATATAAGAAGGGATTTTTGAACCGACGAAAAAAAACGGAGGTTCTCAATTCGACACGTATATTTTTTTTATGTATTATTTTTCACGCATAACTTTTTACAGAGTGGTCCAATTTTGATAATTCTTTTTTTATTAGAAAGGGCACACTTCCAATATGGTCCCATTGTCATCATGTTAGGATCTGATGATGATATCCTGGGGAAATTGAACGAAGTTTCGAGACAGGTCTATTTTTTGTTAAAAAATTTTATTTAACATAAATTTAAGAGTTGTACTATCAGGAGAACTGTTTCGTTTTTCGACTTAAAAAAAGGCTGTATGTTATTCCAGATTATTAACAAACAAACAAACAAACTCTTCAGCTTTATAACATTAGTATAGATTCTCTTAACGCAATGTTACGTGACATTATAGTAGGGTGGCTTTGATAAGGGGGTCGAGAGGGTGACAAAAATTATAAAATTAGTGACGTAATTAGGCCACCAAGACACAGCTATTGAAATACATTGAAATAATTATTCGCTGGTATTAAAGCTCGCCTTGGTTGTCAAGCTTTAGATACTAAAAACAACTGCGCAGTGTGTGCACGAACGGATCGCGAGCGACCAAAACAAACTATTACCACTATACATAATCACTAGGTACATGTTATGTAAAATTTTTTAAATAAAAATAGAACCGACTCAAAACGCACTAAAAAGTAAAAAATAACTGTGTCATTTAGTTGCTTTAATTTACTTAAGCATATCTATAAAGTCGGTGCCAACGTTTATTAGAAAGGGCATACTCCCAAGATGGTCCCATTGTCATCATGTTAGGATCTGATGATTATATCCTGGGGAAATTGAAGGAACTCTTCAAATTTTGGAGGCACGCTTTTAGCGATTTTGGGTTTTGTTTCGGTAAAATAATTAAAGCAACTAAATGACAGTTATTTTTTACTTTTAAGTGCATTTTGAGTCGGTTCTATTTTTATTTAAAAAATTTTATTTCTTAATTTTTAGTGATTTATCGCCACGTAACGTACTCGTACTATACTGTCATAGTACATTATACGGCACTTGTAGCCAAAAAGCTACCGATACTTTCACTAAAACCGAAATCGCTGCAAGTGTGTCTATAACATTTGAACAGTTCCTTCAATTTTAACAGGATATCATCATCAGATTCTAACATGATGATAATGGGACCACCTTGGAAGTGTGCGTGAAAAAAAAGAATTGTCAAAATCGGGCAACTCTGTAAAAAGTTATGCGTGGTCATACATAAATAAACAAAAACAATATACGTTTCGAATTGAGAACCTCCTCCGTTTCTTTCGTCGGTTAAAAAGTAATTGTTATATACACTCCCTAAGCCTACTCATCCAACATTGGATCAGCATGGTGGGTACAGGCTCCATATCCCTTCTCCTACAAGAAGGAAGGCCCTGTAGTGAAACTTTTTGACGACCTTCGTGGCGCAGTGGTATGCGCGGTGGATTTATAAGACAAAGGTCCTGGGTTCGATTCCCGGCGGGGCAGATTGAGATTTTTCTTCATTTGTCTTTCTATGGCTGGTGGGAGGCTTTCGCCATGACTAGTTACCACCCTACCGATAAAGACGTACCGCCAAGTGATTTAGCGTTCCGGTACGATGTCGTGTAGAAACCGATAGGGGTGTGGATTTTCGTCCCACTCCTAACAAGTTAGCCCGCTTCCATCTTAGACTGCATCATCACTTAACATCAGGTGGGATAGCAGTCAAGGGCCGACTTGTAGTCGATAAAAAAAAAGTTAAAATAATGATTTTTTTTAATTCTTTGTCCAAATTGTAAATAATGCGTGTCTCTAAATAAACATTTTGTTATTATAACGGTGCATCCGTTTAATAATGTAAATTTGTTTTTATTCAATAAATAAACAATTACAGTAGGTATGAAATTATCACTAAACAGTGTAAGGCGATAAGCGAACGAATAAACACAACAAAATTAACTATAGGTATATGCTTGTAACAACAAAACTATATTTAAATACGAAGTACCTATACTAAAGCCAATCTCGACTGAGAATGCTTGTCAACAAACAAATTAATAAAATTTTTTAACAAAAATAGAACCGACTCAAAACGCACTAAAAAGTAAAAAATAACTGTGTCATTTAGTTGCTTTAATTTACTTAAGCATATCTATGAAGTCGGTGCCAACAAGTTTAAGGAACATTTATTTTACGTAGTAAAGCAGTTTGTGGGTTCTATGTAACGTCCTTGAAAGTAAAAACCTTGGCTGGCACCGACTCCTAGATATGGTAAATTAAAGCAACTAAATGACACAGTTATTTTTTACTTTTTAGTGCGTTTTGAGTCGGTTCTATTTTTGTTAAAAAATTTTATTTCTTACTTTTTAGTGATTTATCGCCACGTACAGTACTTGTACTATACTGTCATAGTATATTATATAGCACTAGTAGCCAAAAAGCTACCGATACCGAGTCAAAAACCGAAATCGCTGTAAGCGTGCCTCCAAAATTTGAAGAGTTCCTTCAATTTCCCCAGGATATCATCAGCAGATCCTAACATGAGGACAATGGGACCTCCTCAGCAGATCCTAACATGAGGACAATGGGACCTCCTTGGATGTATGCCCTTTCTAATAAAAAAAGAATTATCAAAATCGGACAACACTGTAAAAAGTTATGCGTGGTCATAAAAAAAAAAAAAAAAAAAAAAAAAAAAAAACAAATATACGTGTCGAATTGAGAACCTCCTCCGTTTTTTTTCGTCGGTTAAAAATGAAGGTAGAAATCACTAGTCATTTTACACCTATTTTTTTAATTAACTAGTCAATGACGAAATCATGACAATAAATTAGATTAGTAAGCTTAAAACTAATTAATATATTCAATACCTTTTAAATAAGAATTTTATAAAAAGTCACATAATTTTAAATTTATTAGTCATAAAATGTGTTACATTTTTAACCGACGAAAAAAAACTGTGGAGGTTCTCAATTCGACACGTATATATTTTTTTTAAATAAAAATGGAACTGACTCAAAACTCACTAAAAAGTAAAAAATAACTGTGTCATTTAGTTGCTTTAATTTACTTAAGCATATCTTTTTTGAGTCGGTTCTATATTTATTTAAAAATTTTTTATTTAAAAAAAAATTTGATGTTGGCAACCCTAGTCTATACTCTAGATGAACACATTCCAAAACTGAAATTCGTTCTATTGAATTGATAACCTCTTTTTTTGAAGTCGGTTGATAAAGAAACGATAGTAAACAAACACCAAAGCTTCCTGAATAAGAATGACATCTATTATCGTGTTTTTTCGCACTTTCAAGGTGAAACTGCGACTCGGCATTTTGTTTATCACTTGTACACTTGTGGCCTTCAGATTCTATTTCATTTCATTATTATACAACACAAACTGTGATAATTTGGACATAATCTATATTTGTGACTAGCGGTCGCCCGCGTAGTTCCTGTACCCGTGGGAATAATGATTGCATGTAGTATATGTGTGTGTGTGTGTGTGTGTATATACATATATATATATATGTATGTATGACCACGCATAATTTTTTACAGAGTTGTCCGATCTTTTTTTATTACAAAAGGGCACACTTCCAAGGTGGTCCAATTGTCATCATGTTAGGATCTGATGATGATATCCTGGGGAAATTGAAGGAACTCTTCAAATTTTGGAGGCACGCTTACAGCGATTTCGGTTTTTGTCTCGGTATCGGTAACTTTTTGGCTACTAGTGTCGTATAATATACTATGAGAGTATAGTAAGAGTACGTTACGTGGCAATAAATCACTAAAAAGTAAGAATTAAAAATTTTTAACAAAAAATAGAACCGACTCAAAACGCACTAAAAAGTAAAAAATAACTGTCATTTATTTGCTTTAAATTACTTAAGCATATCTAGGAGTCGGTGCCAGTCAAGGTTTCTACTTTAAGGACATTACCTAAAACCCACAGACCACTTTACTACGTTAAATAAATGTTCCTTAAACTTGGCTGGTACCAACTTCATAGATATGCTTAAGTAAATTAAAGCAACTAAAAGACACAGTTATTTTTTACTTTTTAGTGCGTTTTGAGTCGGTTCTATTTTTTGTTAAATTTTTTTATATTTATATGTATAGGTCATAGATAAAACTGCAATAGGTCCAATACTGTATGATTTTGGAAATTTCTGTTTATTAAGCCCAAATATGTTGTCAGGTTCGGCCCTGAAAAAAAAATTGGTTTCCAATAAGTGTAATATATTCTGCTATTGAAACATCTTATTGAAATTCTGGCCTGACACCCGACTACTGGTACGCAGGGGTAAGGTGTGGGCATCTGGTAATAAGCTGGCAATTCCCAAGTATTCTTTAAAAGAATGTTGTCATCATAATTAGCAGCCGATAGATGTCCGCTGTTGGACCTTGTTTTACATCCAAACACAACAATCATGTGCCACCTGTGGCCAGCAGCTCCCTGCAACACTTAATGTCATCAGGTCACCTAGTGCCACCACTGCGCTTTCCGGTGGGGGGTAGCCATACTTGCACCTTGGGCCCAACATCTAATGAATAATATTGTTACGGATGACCCCTCGGAGGAATTACGAAGTAAGAGTTTACAGTTGGAAACCTCATTTGGGTTAAAAGTAAATGAAAGTTAAAAAAGGAATAAGTTAAAAGAATGGAACAATTCAAATTTATTTCGTATGCAGAACAAAGACTAGATTCAGTGAGTTCAAAGCGAGCTGTCGTTGAGTCAAGACGGTTGAAGGAATGTAGGGAGATGTTCCCTGAGAGTGTGCGTGTAAGAACGATGGATCTGTAGTGGTCCCCCAGTGTGGTTGGGGTGTGTGGCCGTGAGGTGCCGAGGCAGATCATCGTCGCCGCCGTGATGGGTTCCTTCAGGATCAGAAGCGTGAAACGACGGCGTCGCAGCGTGCTGCTTGAAATCTTGTACACCAAACTATTTCTTGGTTAATAAAGTCTAGTTCTCCCTGTTGTGTGGTTGTTCTTCCAATCCCCGACCCCTAGGTCGTAACAATATAGTCACAAAATATTTATGTTTTTAATGAATCACTTGTAATATAATTTCATATCAATAAAAGTTAAGTATTTAATTCAAGAATTAAAAGGCATTTAAGTGTTGATAAACACATTTGTGATAAGACTTTTTGTTTTCAATTTGTGTGATAAAGTAATCAAAAACATTAAAATGTTTCTTTAACTTTGCACTATGTCTTTGCTGATAAAATATGGATAATCCAGAATAGTCATCATCGCCACTTCAGCTGATGGACGTGCCAACAGCACATTATGGCAATTTTTGAATCTTGTCACCTTATGGGGGTCAAGCAACACTGTGCTTTCTGGTGTGAGATTCAACCTCCATCTGGTTTTTAAACCATATGCCCTGCGTATTGCCACTTCAGTTATGCGACTTGTTGAGCTATATCAGCTGGTTCTTCGGCTTCTCCTTATTTCTGAATATCTTTACTAACTAACTTGCTAATGCCCAGATAGCCACCATTATTTTGTATCTCAGTATTGTTGAATGTAAATTTAAGTTTTTTTGACAATGACTGTTTACTAATGAAATATTTAAAATAAGGATAGGAAATTTTTGACAGTGGTATGCGCTGTGGAAACGGGCTAGCTTGTTAGGAGTAGGGCGAAATCCATACCCCTTTCGGTTTCTACACAACATTGTACCGGAATGCTAAATTGCTTGGCTGTACGTCTTTGTTGGTAGGGTGTTAACTAGCCACGGCAAAAAGACTCCCAGCAGCTAGACCAAGACAAATTAAGAAAAATCTCAATCTGCCCCACCGGGAATCAAACCCAGGACCTCCGTCATTTTATAAGTTAAGAAACAAAAGTGTAACATACAGTGAAATAGGCTATTTTACTTTTACTTATTCAAGTGTGATGGAATTTTGAAAATTCTAGAAACATTTTATATTTGATTGAATTTTATTTTCTATGTCCTTTTTATAAAGTTAGCTTTTATAAACAATGTGAGACTTTATAGCAGCCTTCATCTTGTCTTACAAGATGTATATGCATCAAATTAAATATCTTTTGGTAATTTGATAAATAATTCCAGAGTTTAGAAATTTCATTATGATATAATATTTCTCTTTTATTTTCCAAACGGCTGCCAGAAAAATAAGTAAGTTTTGTTTGGATATACAATTATTATATATGAAAGGTTACCCAAGTGTTTCGCGATGCTAATTTCAAAGTATCAAAAACCTTCTAGGTATTTTGACCAATTGAAACGGAATCAAAATACCTAGAAGGTTTTTGACGCTTGGGTAACCTTTCTTATATAATAATTGACTTCGACCAAAAAACTACCCACATTTTACCATCATAGGAATGCTTTCTTTTCTTTGTTTAAGGCTTGAAAATGATCTCGTAGGGAGTGTCGAAATGTCGCCAAATTAAAAATGAAAAAAATGTCACCTCTATGAGTGTTTGATATTTAACTAGATAAATCTCAATACATTTTCGTTCTGATTGGTCATAATACCTAGAAGGTTTTTGATACTTGGATATACAATGTTCAGATGAGTAGTAAGTAACATTGTAAAAATAAAACAAACAAACAAACACTTTCGCATTTATGTTATAGATAAAAGTCGTAAATAACGCAGTTAACTAACTAACGCTAATAATGAGTTTGTAGATCAAATGTAATTAATATAACATCGTCGGTTGGGGCCAAAACGGGCCTAAAATAGCCTTGAACGTCGAAAGTTGTTTACATGCAACGATTACGTAATGTGTCATTCAACTATCATAGGCCGATTAGTAATATTGACCTACCGTAATGGACATGAAAAGTACCTATCGACTCTCCCCATAATAAATGGAAACTGCGCAGAATCGTGGGATGACCTTCACAAATGCCGCAAGTCGTTACATATTACCCATAGATATACGAACATACCTACATAGCACACCAAAATATTATTGCAATATGCCGGCTGCGTAGATGAACGTAAAGTTATGTAAATACAAAGGAAATGCAGCTGTATTAACAATATACCCACTTTCTAGAACGCTCTATGGAATAACGATGTATTTTTATCTTAATAATCAGTTTGAATAGCCTTACCTTTCTTGGGCAAGCCCCTGCCGTGCCCATTGCGCGGCCGACGGCTATTTTTCCAGTTGCGATACTTCGGAAAAGACGCGCTTACACCAGTTACGGGTGCTGCGGCTTCCTTGCTGTTGCTACGGGAGTATTTCTTGTTCTTGCGGCGCAATTTCTCCGGTTGCGAGGCGGCCGCGTCTCCGGCTCCATCGACCTCGACTTGTTTTTCGTCCGCCGCCACGTTTTCAGAGTCCGATGCGACGCGATCTACTTCCATTGTTGCGACTACAACCGGCTCCGGACGTAACTTTGGGGCGAAAATACAAGCTAAATGGACAAATGCACAAATCCACTAGGATTCTAGTATGAAATAACGCTTAGTAGTTGCAAATAGTACACTTAAAAAGCATGGGTGAATTAGGCGCACAATATTGTGTACAGCATGCAGTATACGTATTTGTTTTGAGAGCACATTGACGTGAAGTTGGCACAATAACATGAACTGTGTCAATGATGCCAACATGAGTTATTATTATATAAGACCGTTATGGGTTCTAGCATTTAGAATATTTTAAAAGTAATTTTTTATGAATATGAAGTATTTTTCTCAAACAACTATGCGTGGGTATTCATCTGATAAATATATATCGGGTGCAAAAAAGCAATATTATAATTCTTTCACATTTTGGAAAAATATCTTAAGCTAGTTACACATCATAAAATATTTTCCACTTTTATTTATTATACAAAAATAACATTATCTTTTATACCTGTAAATACAGGAAATAACGGTTTTTACACAAGTATAACTAGTCATATTAATGATAGATTTAACTAACTTGGGTAACTAAGATTTTATTTAAAGAGTAAGAGTACAACATTTGCTGTAATTCTTAAGAATATTCCACGCAAAGCTTCAGGATTCTTCTCTTCATCGGCAATGCTTTGATTTCATATGCTCTATGATATTGACAATACTATAGGAAACTTTTCTACATTTATATGAAAAAAAGTATATTTCGTGTATAAATTATTGGATATTTTACAATAAACACCTCCACTACATTTGTCTGTTCATGAGTTTCACCAATATTGTGTCGATTAGCACAAATATGACGATAATTTAACGTTGATAGAGCCGGAAAAAATCAAACCACCTGGGAGCTGTTATTAAAAACGTAGCCCTTGTAATATAGCAAATCAACTTTCAGATGGTCGTCTATGTTAACAAAAAGTTAAGTTATAAGTTCTTATGGGTGGGTGAACAGCTTCGTTACGTAACGCTTTATAATGCCAGGTTCCTTTTCACTCAAGCATTCAGTAGCGGTAGACAGGCTTTTTTTCTCTCACTCTAGCCCACAGCGCGCGGAGTGTCTAGGTTGCCACTTCTGCCGGGCATTCCGAGACTCACACCTTTTTTATCGAGAAAGATAGGCACGCGTAGAATTGTGGAGCACTAATGCTATATGTAAGAAAATTATACCTGAATATGTATATAAGACAATATTACTCATCGATTTGGTGATTTGTACTGTGTGTATAATACCTTATTAAACGAAAAAAATCTTGAATATTGGTATCCATGGTGCATAATTGACAGTTCACTTTTTTTGACAATTGACATTTCTCGTCCGTCATTCGTGTTTAGTTGTTTTCAAAAATTTAAAAGTGAATATTGACTGCATTTCTCATTAATTTATAATGAAAAACAAATCAGGAAGTGATTTTAAATCTAAATTTCACTTATTAAACTCTCAAGAGAACTCCGAAGAGATAGTTTGGTCGTCCAGTGATTCAAGTGACTACGAAAATACATATCGCAATGAAAATCTTAGATCAGCTACAAAAACTGTAAGTAGGAAGAGAAAACGAGAAAAAACACGAAAGAAAACCTCGAATCCCGTCTCCCCTTTAAATATTGAATTTGTTAATACGTCTATTGAAGATAAAAGTGAAAGAAATTGTGAAATGTCACCAATTTTACAGAAGGGTATTTTATCACCTGTTTTGACAAAATCTCAGCAATATTTTGCACCTATAAACAAAAAACAGGTACTAACCTCACCTATATTATCTTGCAACAGTAAAAATACCAGTTTTAATACAGCAAACAAAAGTCCTGTTATAGTTTTGACTCGTGCCTCTCCAAAAATCTCGCTTAATGTTAGAAAAAATCTTTTCAATAACAATAGTAACCCTCAAATTAAACAGATGCATAAAGAGAATGCAAGAAGTAAATCTCCATTACTGAATTGTAGTCAAATCACTAAAAAATCAAGACTCAGAGAGTCGACAATTGAAAATAATGCTTTATATAATTTTAATATTTCTGATAAATATATCAAACAAGAATTAGTGGAGGATGAATCAACTGTATATAATGAAAATGTAATCTCAAATAATAATAATATTCAAGGGGATGAAATAAGATTGAATAAAAGAAAAGAAAATTTAAATGATACATTATCAGCTAAGATATCCAGTGCTGCCTTGCTTGGCAGAGAGAAATCATATTTTGATGGACATTTCAGTTCTGAAACCCCATCCCAACATTCCATAAGTGAATATGATACTACACCCAAGGACAGTTCAAAAACCAGCGAAGAAATTGAAATAATAAACTCTCAATCTGATTCTAAGTGTATACCCGAGATGATTAAATTAGAACATAGATCATCGTCAGACAGTTTGAGAAGCTACGAGTTTTGTGAAGAAAAAACAAAAAAGCTTAGGTACAAAAAGGGTGGACTCGCACATCGTCTTAATACTCTATTAAAAAAACAAAAAGCAAGCATTAGTCTGTGGCAACATGAAAGATTTTTGGCGGCAAACTCAAATTTTATCATACCTAATGACAACTTCACTGCATTCCATATTCAAAATGTAATTTTTGAATATGGCTGCTATTTAGTAGAAGTTATGGATTCATTGGGAAAGAAATATTTAATTGTAATAAATAACTTAAATATGAATTCCAATAATTTAGAACAATGCAATGTTTTTAAACTGTACAGACCTTATAATATCATAGATTACAATTCAGATTATCAGCTTATTGTAAATGTTAGTAAATTTGAATGTACTTCTATAAATAGATAATTTGATAAATATTATTGTATGTTATGTGCCATATTATAATACATGACTAGTAGGGCTGTTATAATTTTTTACCACCAAACTAAAAAATTTTTTGAAATAAATCAAAAAACTAATCACTAAAATTTTATACTTAAAATACTGACTTACCTTAGAATATATTTGAATAATTTTATACTGGTTTTTTATTAATAAATAATAAGGACTAGATGAAAAATTGTTATAACCTATTAATTTAGTACATTTTAATTTTTAAATGTTAATTTTAGATATAAAAATAATAAATCAATTACTTTATAAAAGATTTTCTTGTTTCTATGCAAAAATTTCAGAGTATAATCAGGCAAGTTGCTTTTTTATTGAACACAAGATAGAGGCGCGCACAGGCATTTTGTGCTGGGTAAGCATTGATCTTTCTACCTGCTCAATGGCAAAATGGACTTGTGTTGGAATGCAACAAATGTACATTTTGAAGCTTTGCAATCGATTTTGAACGAAATCATTCTGAATAAATAATATTGGGCCAATGTGCTATCTAATAATGTGTTTGAAAGCAATACCATAAAACGCAGTCTACAGCTTCTACCACATTTTCACTCTGGCAACAGGAAAAAGACAAGGCATCTACTGTCACAAAGCAAAACCAACATAGCACTAGTAGTATGCATAACAACTGGGCATTGTCTGCCCAATAGGCACTGAAGATAATGCGAATTATGGATGATCCTTCTTGTCCAGAGTGCGGCGAAGAGGAGTCCAGCTATCACTTCATAGCTGAGCGTCCCATGTACGGTAAGATGAGAGATACTAAGTAAGGATAGAATTAGTGAAGCAGACTTGACAAACCTCGCCATAGGGGGTAATGTTAGGATCACGAAGGCTACAGGTATGTTTAAGGGGATGGGCATTGTCGAGTCACCTGTGAACCTGTGTCTCTGATCACAGGAATTGGGTCGTCTGGCTTTGACAGATGTCCCCTCTAGAAATATAAAAACGCTTTGGCAATCAACGCCACCATCAACAATCAAACACGGGACCGCACGTTCACGAGTGTTAACAGCTGCTTGTTGAATGTGGCAGTGTTGCCGTCGATCGGTGCAAGTGTCTACAGGCGCGGCTGCGTGTCGAGCTGCATGCCGAGCTGCACGGCACGCGTATAAATTCATCATACAATTAATATGATTATACCTACTGGATTGGCTCCTCCTTCAAACCAATCAGTAGGTAGCACAAGTATGATGTTATTTATCGCTTTCTTTTTAGTGTCATATGAATAAAGTTGGTTAATCTTTGTGTTTTATGAATGAAGTAGGTCAATAAATTATATATGTATGTATATCTTTTTTAAGAGGTTTTATTTATTATATTGGCCTTAACTGCTCTGCCGAGCGCTATGCATTTACCCTTGCTCTGTGGCTGACTATTATGCGAAAAAATTAGATACGATGGAAAAATTTTCACTATTCATTCATTTAATTAGCATTCATGTTAACAATACATTCTCATGGACGTTTCTTAGGGGTTCTGAACCCTCCCCCTTAGCACAAAATGTAAGTAAAAAAAATGGGTATTAAAGCGTCGCAGCTTTGCAATAAGAATAATTCAATGTTTTACAGAGGTGAAATAAATAAATAAATAATGTGAAGCAAAAGCTACCTAATTTAACATTTTGGACCCTTGGACCCTCAACATGAGCAAGCTGTAGCTACGCCTGTGCGTTTTCTAATGCCACCCAAGGGCCATATGTACTGATTAAGTCTACACCTACTGTAATATGACTACGTTATCTAGTATAGTTCAACAAACTTTTACCATAATATGTGTAAAGATAAAAACTCCTAAATTGGTAGATCATAAAAGCTTCGTATTATGGCAACACTGAATGAAAAGCTCAAAGCGCTTCAGTGTTTCAGTCAATATTCCCAAAGCGACGCGAACACGATACAGTCCGTGGAAAAACCATTAAATACTCGCATCGCTTACATATTTCCATACAAATAACTGTTCTCGTAATTCCATTTATACATTTTGTTTGTATATTATCTGTTAATTAATTATTTTTTTAATTGTGAGACTGTTCTTTTTTTAAAAACAAGGAGTTTTAGTGTTAGTGTGTTAGTGAGATCACGTCAATATATCAACCTGTACTATTGATTAGGGTTGCTGCCGAAATTGAGGTAATGGTCATTTTATTTCTGTCATGTCATGACGTTTTGTATTTAAGCTGTGAATGTTATACTCATAAGTAGGAACATTTATTTTATTTCATAGAAAGTATAGGTTTTTTTATAGACAAATTAATGTTTTTTTTTTTAATTTGTGTGTCTTCTCAACAATAAAAGTGTAATGAAAAAAATTTTTAACAAAAAATAGAACCGACTCAAGCCGCACTAAAAAGTAAAAAATAACTGTGTCATTTAGTTGCTTAAATTTACTTAAGCATATCTATGAAGTTGGTGCCAGCAAGTTTAAGGGACATTTTTATTTTACGTAGTAAAGCAATTTGTGGGTTCTAGGTAACGTCCTTAAAGTGGAAACCTTGGCTGGCACCGACTCCTAGATATGCTTAAGTAAATTAAAGAAACTAAATGACACAGTTATTTTTTACTTTTTAGTGCGTTTTGAGTCAGTTCTATTTTTTGTTAAAAATTTTTATTTCTTACTTTTTAAGCTACCGATACCGAGACAAAAGCCGAAATCGCTGTAAGCGTGCCTCCAAAATTTGAAGAGTTCCTTCAATTTCCCCAGGATATCATCATCAGATTCTAACATGATGACAATGCAAGTATGCCCTTTCTAATAAAAAAAGAATTATCAGAATCGGACAACTCTGTAAAAAGTTATGCGTGGTCATACATAAAAAAAAAATCGTTTAAAAATGAGGGGTCGGGTGATTGTGCCAAATCTCATGACATCTCACGATTAGGGGGAGAGGCGTGGGGGGTTGTTTGTTTTTGTAAAATCGTCAAAAATACCTGGTGTAATTAATGGAATCCTTTTACGACAGTGAAGCAATTTCGGTTGTAGTAGAGGTTTTGTGATAACAGGCTCGTATTTTCGTTTTTTTTTTTCACTACAATTTAAGTTCAACCACTCCTGGTGGTAAGTGGTGATGCAAACTAAGTTGAAAGCGGGATAACTTGATAGAAGGGGTGTGCATTTCATCCTGCTCTTAGCATTTTAGCATAGCACGCCCGGCCATGGTCCCGATGACGTCGGTAGGTAAACATAAGTTGATAAAAAATGCTATGCAATAGCTTTACCGCGGCAGTCTCCGAGTGCCACACGACTTTTTTTTAAATTTTTCTAAAGGCAAGTCCTGTACTTCGGGATGAGATTATAAAATCGTATACTCAGTCCCACAAATGATTTTTGCACCCTGCTCAAGCGAAGTACCGGGGAAACTAATTTATGTCTCTGTCAATTTTCCGTTTATAATGGCTGATATTTTATCAAGCGAGATAATATCGTTTATAGCTAGAAATAGTTTCATTAATGAATTATTATTAATCTCATAACAGCCCACTAGGGCCAGGCCTCCCTCCTTGTAAAAATGTCATGTTTCGACCCACCACGCTGCTCAATGGGTAGTTGGTGATAATGTTTGATTCATAAACGACCACTATCAGATTTTGATGATAGTGACTGAAACCTAGTCGCTCCGGAGCCGATTGCAGTTGATGGATCTACTCTCGAAGCTGTTTCTGAATATACTTACCTTGGGCAAATTGTGCAATTGTGTAAAAACAGTTTTGAGAGAGAGATCGATCGGAGAATTCAGTTAGGCTGGGCAGCGTTTGGTAAACTTCGCCGGGTCTTCACTGCGCCTATACCACAGTGTCTAAAGACAAAGGTCTTCGATCAGTGTGTTCTTCCCGTCATGACTTACGGTGCCGAGACGTGGACACTGACGGCAAGGCTAGTCCACAAACTTCAAGTCGCTCAACGTGCTATGGAGAGAGCTATGCTCGGAGTTTCTTTGAGGGATAAAGTCCGGAATGAAGTAATTCGCCAAAGAACTAAAGTAACCGACATAGCTGTCAGGGTTAGTACTTTGAAGTGGCAGTGGGCTGGTCATGTCTGTCGAGCGACCGATGGCCGTTGGAGTCGCAAGGTCCTGGAGTGGAGACCGCGTCTCGGCAAGCGGAGTGTGGGGCGTCCCCCGACTAGGTGGAGCGACAATCTCCGGAGAGTGGCTGGCGCTACTTAAGAGAGGCCTATGTCCAACAGTGGACGCATGATGGCTGATGATGATGATGATGATCACCGAAACCTAAGGTTTCTCATTAATTTACTAGCGGACGCCCGCGGTTTTACCGGGGTAGTTCTCTTTAAGATGGAGGCGGGCTAACTTGTTAGGAGTAGGATGAAAATCCACACCCTTTTCGGTTTCTATACGACATCGACCGAACGCTAAGTCGCTTGGCGGTAGAATAAAATTTGGCCTATGTGTTAACCTGGGTGTCAATTAATTCCATACCAAATTTTATTAAAATCGCTCCAGCCGTTAAGACGTGAAGCAGTAACAAACATACACACTCACAAACTTTTGCCTTTATAGTAGTAGTATGATTTAGTTTTTAAATTTTGAAATGTATTCCTTTACAAAATGCAAAAAAAATGGTTATCGTTTCGAAGTACCAAATACCTAGGTATTTTGACTAATCGGAACGAAAATGTATTGGGATTATTCTAATTAAATATCAAAACACTCATAGAAGTGACATTTTTTAAATTTTTGATTTGGCGACGTTTTGACACTTCCGAGGTCATTTTCAAGCATTAAACAAAGAAAAGAAATCATTCCTCAAACTTGCTTACAAATTTTCAACTAAACAACTAAATTAAAAATTAAATTAAGAATTTATAAATTAAAAATCAGTTAGATGCATACCGAAGTCCGTTAAAACAACATTCATCATTATTCGTTATAACACTCGTCAACATTGAAAATTGATTACACTAATTGGTATCGAAAAAAACTTGACAATGATAATACTACATACATAGCGATTCTTTTTGTTAATAATGCTGATGTTAAACTAAAAAAATCATTGAAAAAGTATAATGTAACACCTGTTTTCTATAACAATCGCAAGAATAATGTTAATTTTAGTAAGTTAAAAGATAAAGACCCAATGCCGATTAGGTCAAATATGGTCCCCTGTAAATAATAATTAATAACATTGTCTGTGAATTGGGACGAGTTGTTCGGCCCGTGGGACGCTTTTTATCAATAATCACGCGGACTAGGCTGAGGGGCGGAAGTTAGTTGATATGCCATCATTATGCGCCCATTAATGGCCTGCTACTGACAGCTGTCATTATAGCTCCGTCCCTCAAGAAGGTTTGAATGTCAGGCCCACAGGGGTTAATGGCCTGCTACTGGGCCAGTCCTCCTTCGCAGGAGAGGGTATATGGAGCTTCATCGCGGGTTGCCGGGCTTAGGGTAATACATAAGTACCATAACTTGTAATTTCCATAGAGCTCAATAACTGCATAGAGTTATTCTGTTGTTTAATATTTGAATATTTTAATTCCTTCATTTTTGAATTAAAAACAATTTTAATTAATAAACTTTTATTTTTTATGTCATGAATATTAAACAAAGAAGTTTTACCGTAATGTTAAAATGGAACCCTTCCGTCCGTCCCTCGGTACGTCCTTCACACTCGATTATTTTGATAACTATAGGAATTATCTACATTTAAAACAGTGACCTAACGCCATTGAAGTAAAAAAATATATTGGTTGGTACTAGATTTATCCCAGCATGTAGAGGTCACTGATACATTTAACGTTTGCTGAGAATATAATATATAGGTTAAAGATGCCACAAAAAATTCAAAGCTACCTACTGCACACCATTTATAAGCCATTTATGTTGTACTATTTTCACGAGAAGCTGCCATGTCAAAAAAGGGTGCCATGGCAACCGTCAGTCAAAGCTGATTACTTACTGCAAGCAATTAGACCGTTGCAAATTAGACTGTATGACAATAATATAAGACATATATTACGATGCTTTAGTTTGTTTATAAAAATACAAACACATTCTAGTATATTTTATTACATTGCATTACACCCGAAGTCCGTAGTACTAACTATTAATATGTCAATGGTCTCCTATAAACAAGGCAGGCCTAGACTTGTATTGGGTCGTAAAATATTGATTTGTGATTGACAGGAATATTTCGTCAGCCTGCGGAATTTCCCACGTGGGTAAAATACGGATTTTAAAACAAACATCGCAGCACATGTTTAAAATAATTGTCTCGGTGCGTGTGAATTTTAAAATGTGGTATTAATTTTGTGGTAGAGTAATTAGTCGTACGTCAAAATTGAGAATAGACTTATACCTATAGATTTATTTTAAGCATTTCTTTGTACCTATAGTATATACATAAAATTTTTTAACAAAAAATAGAACCGACTCAAAACGCACTAAAAAGTAAAAAATAACTGTATCATTTAGTTGCTTTAATTTACTTAAGCATATCTATGATGTCGGTGCCAGCAAGTTTAAAGAACATTTATTTAACGTAGTAAAGCAGTTTTGTGGGTTCTAGGTAATGTCATTAAACTAGAAACCTTGGCTGACACCGACTTCATAGATATGCTTAAGTAAATTAAAGCAACTAAATGACACAGTTATTTTTTACTTTTAAGTGCGTTTTGTGATGGTTCTATTTTTTGTTAAAAAATTTTATTTCGTACTTTTTAGTGATTTATCGCCACGTAACGTACTCGTTCTATACTGTCATAGTATATTATACGGCACTTGTAGCCAAAAAGTTACCGATACTTACACAAAAACCGAAATCGCTGCAAGTGTGCCTATAAAATTTGAAGAGTTCCTTCAAATTTCCCGGGATATCATCATCAGATCCTAACATGATGACAATATTGCATCTTGGAAGTGTGCCCTTTCTAATAAAAAAAGAATTATCAAAATCGGACAACTGAGTAAAATGTTATGCGTGGTCATATATAAAAAAAAATTGGTTGTCTGTAAAGTCGGTTTACTGACGATAGTTGAACGTGACAACGTCTTAAGAAAATACTGATGGAATGGTAACATTTAATTGGTTATTAAAATTTTTAATTTAAGTATATTTTTATAAATATTAATTTAAATTAATAAAATAATTGATTTTGATTTAATAAATTTATAATAAATATATTAACTTATATATATAATAATTTTTAATTTCAAATTAATATATTTAATAATTATATTTAATAGACGGATGTCGAACGCTGCCGAACGCAAAGGCCGATTGTGCTTCTTTGTCGCTCGTTCCACGCTCTCGCTTGCACTTCAAGCCTTACATGGAACGCCTCAAAGCGAGGTACCGCCGCATGAGTCATGTTTTTTCGTGCGTGCAGCCGGCTCTATCGAATTATAAGACGTTGTCACGTCAAAATATACGTGTCGAGTTGAGAATCAAATTACGGCAGTATCTACACCTACCACAGTCTACAAGTAGAATAGTTAAACCTACGTAATAAATGAGAACGGATAAGCTCGGTTCGGAGAACGGCTTCCAGCTATACACCCTCCTAGATTTCTGCTACGCTTGATATTGAACACAATTTTATACTTCACTTGTGAAAAGGAGAATGCCAGATCCTAGAAAGAACACAAATTGTAAATATACTAAAAATATCCTATTATTATATAAATGTTTTACAATAAGCCATTTTTACTGTTGGACATCGGAATAAAATTCCGTTAAAAAAAGTGATTAAACTATTTCCTTTTAATTTACACTCTTTACGCATTTTTAAATCTTTATTGTTGCACTGGGTTCTAACCTTTTAAATAGTTTTTATTGTGTTTTCATCAAATGTGGGCTTTAAAAGGCTAGTATCTAGGCTAGTCTAGCCTGCTTAAAAATGTATTATATGAATCTTTGCGACTGTCATGTAAGTGTGACAACTATACAGAACAACAATACGGAAATGGACGACAACCAACGTTAGGCCCTTGTTGAATACTCCGAGTTCTAGAGCTTTTAAATGTAATTTATATTTAATAGTAAAAAAAATGCAATAAAATGATGTATAATATATTGTTGTACAATAATGTTTTTATTAGTGGGTTAAAGTCCTATACATTGTCTGGCATTCTCCTTTGAACTGGAAGTGCATATTCTAAACAATTCTATGTCCAGAAAAAATTTAGTTTCAACAATACCACAAAAATAAATTATTATTATAAAAAAACCCGACTGCTTAGAAGTAATAAACTGAAAAGAGAAAAACAAGTATCACTTTATCTATATAAAGTTTTAAATACTTTATGGTGCTGAAGGCAGGCACAAACAATACTTTTTATTGCAAAGAAAGATCTACGAAAACTACGTTTGCAGTAGGGTTTTTGTTCTTATAATAATATTTTTTTTTGAGACTTTTAGTTTTCGTTTGTGGTATAGAAATGAGACTACAATTTTTGACATATTTTTGTTAAAACAGTAATATAAACATGATATGTTATATATATTTTTGAAATGGTCTATTTAAGACCTTTCATAAGATATCCATATTGTTAGGATAAGAAAAAAAAAATTACAGATCTCTCTTTTTTTCCCCACTTACAGCAGCTATTTTGAAAATTTTAATAGCCTATGTCACTACCACAATTCTGACGAATTCAACGACACCTCATGTGTCAAAATCCCTCCAGCCGTTTAGGCTGTAGCGCGTGCCAAAGAAGTGGACGTACCACGGTGTTATCACTTAGAATATTTCTGAAGAAGCATATACTTGGTATAGTTCCGCCACTGTTTACTAGATGGCGGTAGTATCTTTTGTGGCAGATATTTTTCATTTAGTTTCACGCAGCATTGCAATTGACACAAGTTTTAAGCTCTTTCACTTAGCTGACATTATTTTATTATACTTACTAATTATAGGTTATAAAACTTGTGTCAAATTATTATCCTTTAAATATCTAAAATGAAAAAAATAAGAAGAGCTATACATGTCACATCCTATAGTTATAGTTATATATATCAGAAAAGTAGTTTCGCCACCGTTCACCAGAGGCGCTGCTTTCCTTATTCCAGTTTTATATAGAGAGAGACGACTCTATACCCTATGGGACATACATACATACATTCGCTCGAAACACATTACCCTCCTTCTGACACAGTCGGGTAAAAATATGCATTGTCCGGGTGTTTTTCGCAATTTAACCAAGAACACTCCTCCGACTGTCTGCTATAAGGATACGTAATATTAGGATCGGCCAAGCTTAATTCATTGACGTTCTTTATGATTAATTTAAACATTTACGAGAGAGGAGCGCCTCAGATGAACATAATGAGGAATTATATATTACTAGCTTTTGCCCGCGACTTCGTCCGCGTGGAATTAGTTATTACGGCAGCCTAATTTTTCTAAGCTTTCTTCTTCTAATCAACTGCCTAAGAAATAGGTCTTAACCTTTCAGAATGACGATACTTTCATACAACATTTCATCCTCTCTTTAACCCCTTACAACCCTTTTTTCGCAATTAAAGTAGCCTATGTCTTTTTTCCGGCTCTAGACTTACTGTGTACCAAATATCATTTAAATCGGTTCAGTAGTTGTAGAGTGAAAGCAAGACAGACAGACAGACAGAGTTACTTTCGCATTTATAATATTAGTTAGGATTGCAATTCTGCCTCTTTGGTCTAGTGGTTAGCCTATCTGGCTTCTATCACGAGGTCCTGGGTTCGATTCCTGGGTCGGGTCACGGAATAATTCTGAGTTTTTCATTCTTCTATGAAATTTTCAGTACATTCCAAGCCCGGAGTTTGGAAGTTGGCGGTGTTACACCCCCGTGCCTCGGAGAGCACGTTAAGTCGTCGGTCCCGGTCACTGTCATCAACATCTGATAGTGATCGTTAATAAATGAAACATTATCACCCTAAGCCCGCCAACCCGCATTGGAGCAGCGTGGTGGGTGTACGCTCCATATCCCCTCTCCTATAATGTGGGAGGCCTGGTCCTGTAGTCGGCTGGTAATAGGCTGATAATGATGATATTGCAAAATATCCACCACCTGAAATTGTAATTATAATTAACACGTGGGTTAATTAAAGTGGGTTAGGTAATGCGACCCATTTTTTATATTATGTGTGTAAATGTGACGAGTTAACCGTTGGTTACCTAAGGAAATGGGAAGATGGCAACTTTTGTAAATCGTTCCTTGATACTTTTTTAGTTTTTATTGAAAAGTGTTACCCACATTTAAGGAATTATTTATATTTAAGAATAAACATAATATCAAAAATTGCGGAACCGACGGAATTCAAAGCCGCGTATCTCTGGCAATCTGAGCACTTAGGCCTGTGTGCACCAAGGTTTCGGTTATGATAATCAACGTTTAACATAAGCTAACTATAAATTTACTGTTCACGACAACCCGTACGCCGGTTGGTTATGATAACCGAAATCTTGGTGCACACAGGCCTTAGAGCGCCTTACCGCTAGGCCACGATCCCGATGACGTCGGTGCCGAAATTGTACTTATATATTATGTTTTTGATATCCAGGTATACGACCTGTAACGCCATCTACAGTATGAACTGAACATGTTACAATACTATTGAAGGCACATATTACAAATGAAGCTCTTCAAATTGATGACATATTCCTATTTTATTCTTTTTTAGTTTTTATTGAAAAGTGTTACCCACACTTAAGGGATTATTTATATTTAAGAATAAACGTTCCTTTATAACTTACCTACTTCTCGTGTTTATCTAGTCGTCCTAATAACCCAAAATGTCTTTATTTCAGTTCTAGCAATGGTGACGTCACTAAACAGTAGTAGAAACCTCTACCTCCTGACCTTCGTCGTTCTATCGTGGATATCAGTTGGTAAGAATTAGTTACGTAGGTATATGTTATTTAGCTTTGGAGGGTAAGCCGCTAAAAATACGGAGAACTATCACTTTGTAAGAAAAGAAACTGCGTGTCTTTCTTAAAACTAGCAAACGCACCCGACTAAAAACGAAACCACGAAAATAGAAAAAATACTACTTGACCGTTTTCAAAGGGCAGAATGAATATAATGGAATTTTTTGTAGTACTAACAAAGAGAAACAATCAATACATTGTTGACGGCCGAATGGCACAGTGGGTAGTGACCCTGCTTCTGCGTCCTAGGCTGTGGGTTCGATTCCCATATCTGGAAAATGTTTGTGTGATGAGCATGGATGTTTTCCAGTGTCTGGGAGTTTATCTATATATTATAAGTATTTATGTATAATATATATAAAAATATTGATCAGTTATCATAGTACCCATAAACCAAGCTACTTACGAGTACGTTTACTTTGGGGCTATATAGCGATGTGTGTAATTGTCCTATAATATTTATTTATTTATTTTATTATTGTTTTGTTATATCTGTAATGAATTAGGCACAATTTTCTATGAAAGCTCCCAGGTGATGCGACTTTTATAACAATTATCTACACATTTAAGCCAATTTATACAAAACCTTAACAAATTATATATTGAAACCTTTTCAGAAACCACTCTATCTATTGGTAAAAACCGCAAGAAAATCCGTTTAGTCTTTGAGTTCGAAAAGACCGACAAACGCGGCGGGGACTTTATAATATGTAATACAGATGCACTGATTAAAAAACTTGTCCCTGGTTTCAGCTGTCAGCATAGACTGTTTCAAGTGCGTGTCTATGAACGGGAGATCCCCGCAGTGCGACGACCCGTTCCACAACAACCACTCGCTCAACATGCTGGAGTCACCGTGCATGGGCGGCAGGAAGGGGAGGGACGGCCTCTTCCCTGCTACGTCGTGTATCAAGATCGCGGGAGTGTTTGGTATGCTATATTCATCACATCTATTCGCACTTCATGCTGGAGTCACCGTGCATGGGCGGCAGGAAGGGGAGGGACGGTCTCTTCCCTGCTACGTCGTGTATCAAGATCGCGGGAGTGTTTGGTACGTATGCTATATTCAGTACTTTCCCGCAGTGCGACGATCACATCTATTAGCGCTATATGCTGGAGTCACCGTGCATGGGCGGCAGGAACGGGAGGGACGGTCTCTTCCCTGCTACGTCGTGTATCAAGATCGCGGGAGTGTTTGGTACGTATGCTATATTCAGTACTTTCCCGCAGTGCGACGATCACATCTATTAGCGCTATATGCTGGAGTCACCGTGCATGGGCGGCAGGAAGGGGAGGGACGGTCTCTTCCCTGCTACGTCGTGTATCAAGATCGCGGGAGTGTTTGGTACGTATGCTATATTCAGTACTTTCCCGCAGTGCGACGATCACATCTATTCGCGCTATATGCTGGAGTCACCGTGCATGGGCGGCAGGAAGGGGAGTGACGGTCTCTTCCCTGCTACGTCGTGTATCAAGATCGCGGGAGTGTTTGGTACGTATGCTATATTCAGTACTTTCCCGCAGTGCGACGATCACATCTATTCGCGCTATATGCTGGAGTCACCGTGCATGGGCGGCAGGAAGGGGAGTGACGGCCTCTTCCCTGCTACGTCGTGTATCAAGATCGCGGGAGTGTTTGGTACGTATGCTATATTCAGTACTTTCCCGCAGTGCGACGATCACATCTATTAGCGCTATATGCTGGAGTCACCGTGCATGGGCGGCAGGAAGGGGAGGGACGGTCTCTTCCCTGCTACGTCGTGTATCAAGATCGCGGGAGTGTTTGGTACGTATGCTATATTCAGTACTTTCCCGCAGTGCGACGATCACATCTATTCGCGCTATATGCTGGAGTCACCGTGCATGGGCGGCAGGAAGGGGAGTGACGGTCTCTTCCCTGCTACGTCGTGTATCAAGATCGCGGGAGTGTTTGGTACGTATGCTATATTCAGTACTTTCCCGCAGTGCGACGATCACATCTATTCGCGCTATATGCTGGAGTCACCGTGCATGGGCGGCAGGAAGGGGAGTGACGGCCTCTTCCCTGCTACGTCGTGTATCAAGATCGCGGGAGTGTTTGGTACGTATGCTATATTCAGTACTTTCCCGCAGTGCGACGATCACATCTATTAGCGCTATATACTGGAGTCACCGTGCATGGGCGGCAGGAAGGGGAGGGACGGTCTCTTCCCTGCTACGTCGTGTATCAAGATCGCGGGAGTGTTTGGTACGTATGCTATATTCAGTACTTTCCCGCAGTGCGACGATCACATCTATTCGCGCTATATGCTGGAGTCACCGTGCATGGGCGGCAGGAAGGGGAGTGACGGTCTCTTCCCTGCTACGTCGTGTATCAAGATCGCGGGAGTGTTTGGTACGTATGCTATATTCAGTACTTTCCCGTTTCATGCTGGAGTCACCATGCATGGGCAGCAGGAAGGGGAAAGTCTTTGTCCTGACACCTCATGTATCAAGATCGCGTTTGGTACTTAGCATTTTTTTTACACTCATTTATTTATTTACAATTATTTTAAAAATTTTTAACAATGCTTCTAAAATTATAAAAAAAAACACTATTAAAAATTTATAAAAAAATTCATTCCGCCTGCTGCGGGGCCCGGGGGTCCAAGCAACCAGTGGTCAGGGCTCCAGAGTGAGGAACCTCCTCACAATGCGCGCCGTTTCAAGAATTACTGCCTTCTGTATCCGACCCTTGATCCAACAATTAAGCGAAAGCTTTTTAAGATGTTCGTCAAAGCTTTTCGCTATAAGACCGTTGACTGAAACGACAATAGGAACAATCATTGTTGAATCAACATTCCACATGGCGGTAATCTCATGAGCAAGGTCCAAGTATTTTGATACTTTTCCTTTTCAGTTTTCACCAGATTATCGTCATGTGGAACAGTAATATCAACAATCATTGCACGGCGCGGTAATCGATCAATTATCACTATATCAGGTTTATTGGCTACAATATACCTATCAGTGATAATTGTTCGATCCCAGTAGAGCAACGCACTGTACTTAGCATCATTATTATATTTGAATGACTCAATAAGGACAAAATAAGTTAGGAATGGTTAAGTGTAATACCAAAACATCATCGGATTCTTTCACCATCAAAGCAGCTGCGCTATGGAACGCACTACCAGAAAACATCAGATGCTCAAAGTCGTTGACCATTTTTAAAAAACGTTTAAAGAAACACTATCTAACAGTATAATACATAGTTCATGTAGGTATTTGTTTAAAGGCTATTAGTCCGGTCAATTTAGACCAAAAAATGAGAGTGAAGTTACATAAAGTCCCAACAAGCTGAATTTTTGCTGATAACAACTTTTATAACTTTTAGAATCGTTATATCTCAGAAACGGTGGCTCGTAAGAAAAAAAGTATTGATACATTTTTTATAGATAATTTTATGATCTACAATTTTTGTCTGAGGTACTTTTATGATAAAACTTACCGTTTTGCTGAAAATCGCGAAAAACTCATTTTTTTGACCTTTGACCTTGAATTAAATTTTTTCCTTACAGGGGAATGATGGGGAACTTCTAGACATTGTTTGTAATTATGTTTTGAACAACTTCACAGAAATTCAGCTTGTTGGGACTTTATGTAACTTCGAATGTCTAAATTGACCGGACTATATTTTGTTAAATATATGTAATATTATTAATATATATAATAAATATATGTATTGTATAAGTTTTATATATGTATATATATTATAATATGTGTATCGTATTAGATGTATGTATATTGTAATTTTACTTTCTATTCTCTTGTATGTGCAATTTCCCGTCTCACAGAATATTTAGAATCAATACAGTAGGTTGCCTGGAAAAGATCACTCTTAGTGATAAGGCCGCCTTTTGCCAATTGATGATCCTCTGTTTTTTTATGCTATGTTACTTTTATTAATTGCAATAAAGTTATTAAAATAAAATAAATGAAATAAGGTGTCAAGTCTCTTAAAAGAGTTTTAAAATTTGCATACATGGCTAGCATCACGCCTAGGGTTTTTAGGATTCATTAAACCTTTCAGACAAGCACTTCGTTTAAGAGTACCTTTGACCTGGACCTGTCCTTTAATTAGAATGTCTTGACATGTCGATCGTCTAGGTCCTCCCCTTCCAACATTCTTTTTTTTATCGACTACAAGTTGGCCCTTGACTGCTATCACACCTGATGTTAAATGATGATGCAATCTAAGATGTAAGCGGGCTAACTTGTTAGGAGTAGGATGAAATCCACACTCCTATCGGTTTCTACATGACATCGTACCGGAACGCTAAGTCGCTTGGCGGTACATCTTTGTCGGTAGGGTGGTAACTAGCTACGGCGAAAGCCTCCCACCTGCCAGACCAAGACAAATTAAGAAAAATCCCAATCTGCCCCACTTTTAATCCCTACGTCTTCTTTTATACCACACTTCTCTTATCACACTGCTCTTAATTATGTTACTCAATTTTACTCCAATCATACAAACATACTCCTCAATTGTTATTTCCACTGCGTTCGTTTTACTTTTGGCATGTTCAGAGTTGTCCGATTTTGATAATTCTTTTTTTATTAGAAAGGGCACACTTCCAAGTTGGTCCCATTGTCATCATGTTAGGATCTGATGATGTTATCCTGGGAAAATTGAAGGAACTCTTCAAATTTTATAGGCTTACACTTGCAGCGATGTCGGCTTTTGTGTAAATATCGGTAACTTTTTGGCTACTAGTGCCGTATAATATACTATGACAGTATAAAACGAGTACGTTACGTGGCGATAAATAACGAAAAAGTAAGAAATAACTGTGTCATTTAGTTGCTTTAATTTACATAAGCATATCTAGGAGTCGGTGCCAGCCAAGTTTTCTACTTTAAGAACATTACCTAAAACCTACAAACTGCTTTACTACGTTAAATAAATATTCCTTAAACTTGCTGGCACCGACTTCATAGATATGCTTAAGTAAATTAAAGCAACTAAATGACACAGTTATTTTTTTACTTTTTAGTGCGTTTTGAGTCGGTTCGATTTTTTGTTAAAAATTTTCGTTGTTTGTTTCCAGATGACACGGGAGAGACTATAACGGTGCGCGGTTGCGGGCTCGACTCGGGGACGGCGACCACTGACACCGAGATTATAAGGATGTCTCATTGCGGCCGGTTTTATTATAATGACAGGTCAGCTGTTTCATTTTTTTATAGTTCATAAAGATAAGATAAGATAACGTTTATTTGATCAAATATGCGTGCGTAACTATGTACATGCGCTCATCTTAATAATAGTTTCTACATATTCTGCCATTTTTACTTTAAATTTACAATAATTATTATATCATCTTTTTTTTATCTCATCTTAATAATAGTTCCTACATATTCTGCCATTTTACTTTAAATTTATAATAATTACTAGCTGACCCGGGAAACGTTATTTTGCATAAAAAATTTAAAAAAAAATTGATGAAAATAAGATAGTAGCTGAGTAGCCAATTCACAGACCAGCTGAATACGCATACAAAATTTGGTAAAAATCGGTAAAGCACTAAAGCCGTTTCGGAGGAGTACGGTAAGTAACATTGTGACAGGGAAATTTTATATATTAGATTATATAAATTACTTAAGTTAAAATAAAGGAACTGTTCTCTGGTTCTCCGTCTTATAAGTCCACGGCGCATACCGCTGCGGCCAAGGAGGCCATTAAATTTTTTAATTGAACTTCTGTTCTTTAAATATACACACCCCCCCTTCCCTATTTATAGCCGCCATTTTGAATTCTAGATACGCCACGGCTGCCTACAAAGTTGCAACCGTTTAGGCTGTAGCGCGTGCCGAAGAAACATACATACATACATACATACAAACATACATCAGACGCCTGCAATTCTTCCAGCCACACAACCTCCAATCTAGCCTTCATTACAGTTTTAACCTTCATTTCGATTAGTACCCTCATTTGTTTGACTTCCTCCATTTCTGTGCCCACCCTCATTCCCTTGCAGAGCTAACAAAGACAAAATGTCTCTAAATAAATCTTGCTGTGTATGTTTTATAATTTTTCATGCCTATAGTTAGGTTAAGGATATTAAGAACGGTTTTCTAGTGCTACAAACTTATCTGAGTCGGCGGCCAAAACTGGAACTAACGTCGCAGCTGTCATTCTTGGTTCACAGCGACCACAGCGACACCCTCACCGGGCTCAATAAGTTTGTAGTACTATACTATGGTCGTATAGTTCGCGGCCATTGTTTGTAATATTCGTTTGGATATGTGTACCATATATTTTCATTTTCATTGGATCATAAAACTTGTACTATAATATTTCTATTAAAATTGTGGAACGTTATATTATATTGTAGAATGAAAAATGGCCGCTAATTATTAAAAATTCAAATGTGTATGGCGTATGTACATACTTCTATGTATATTACTAGATCATGATGCACCTTTCGACAAATCTTAGAGAAAAATATGTTCTCTGTATCGCTTGTAAAAACGCTACGAAAGAGAGAGCTATATTTTTCAATTCGCTTATATTATCATTTTCTTTACACGATATAGCTCTTGTATTTATCTATAGTCCGAACCATATAAATTGGCAATAAAAGGTTTTATACCCTCGAGAGCAAAGGAGTAGACAAATTACCATCTGTCTCTCTCTTACGTATGTCATTGCAATCCACTGCGTGAGCCTCACTGCCACAAAATAAGTTTCGTCGGTTGGCAAAATTTAACATTGTCTTTGCTCACCTTTACTTTCGAGGGTTCAATGTCCTTTATTGCCAACTTATACGGTTCGAACTATAGCGGTGCATCCTAGGCTTAAACTGTTTAAAAGAGTTTAAACGTGTAACTAAAAACTAGTATTGTATATAATTATGTATTCTACTGTGCTGGTCGACTTCGCTCGATCCCTCCAGGAATCGGGTGAAGGGTACGGGCCTCGAGTTGGACTCATCAGCTGGATCAGACGTCGGGGAAACTTGCCTCCTCGGGAAATATTGCAGCCCCCTTCGGGGCTGAGGCTTTTCAGCCTATGGGTCCATGTTAAATGTCAAATCCCGGAGTGTCACATAAAGGACCGTGATGATATTAGGTAATCTAGTAGTATACACAGAAGTATTTCGCAAAATATTTGTACTATTAGGATTCAAATACTCCATTATCAAAATTCATATCATAAAGTCTACCATATCGTACATTTAGTTCGTAGTTAGTGGGGCCTGTAGGATCTAGTTCATGACGACCAAAGAATATTATTATATTTGTTGAGTTTTGTTATAATTTTTCTAGTAATAATAATAATATGTATTGACTTATTTTACCAAAGTATCGCTTTAGTCGAGATTTTATTAGGTACTTAATTTTAAATTTAGGAATATTGATCTTGTCAGATTCAAGATCCAGACAAACAGACAGCCAGACTAATCCTTTGCGCAAAAAACGAGCCAGCCCTTCTGTCACCAGTTTTGGTAATTGGGCGCTATTACCTTTATTACATTTTTTTATAATATTGAAATACGCCCGAATTGGACTTTGGACCTTGAACTCAACAGATATAAATTGTCAAAAGTTTTTACATAATAAAGTTATGCGATTTGACGTGTTTGTATAATATCTTTCTCTCGACCATGTTTCGGTCAATCTCATATTAAGATATTAAAGTGCACAAGGAACCACAATTGTATCTAATATTTCCTCACTCTCGTTGTCTGATGAGATTTGTACAAAAATGATAAAATAATTATTATCATATTATAATAGCTCTGTTGATCGATGATATTTTAAATTTAGGTTATTTAGTATAGTGTTTTGATTATAAAGAACTACAATCATATTTTTTTTAAATATACGTGACATCAAAAATTGCGGAGCAGACGGGAATACCCACATCTCTTTGACTATCGCGGTCAGAGTGTTCTACCAAATGAATTATACCGCCAGCTCCGAAATAATGCATGATTGTTGATGATATGTTTGATTTTTTACAGAAGGTATAAGGCCTGTAATGCCATCTAGTATGAACTTTTAACATTATATTGCCCAAACATGTGGAAAAACTAGTTAGGTATAATTAGCAATTAGTTTTCAGTCTAAATATGCACTATTAATAAAACCACATAAACAATACTCCATTGTATAAGATTTTGTTCATAAACTATAGATTTTAGAATTTTCTGTAACATCTACTCTTTAAGGCGTCTTCCACACATTAACATAACCTGACCAGAAACAAAATGGTTGTCTGTAAGATCGGTTTACGAACGATAAATTATTTAACGTGATACGTCATAAGAAAACATTGATGTAAAATTGCATAAGTTAGACAAATTGTGCCTCTCTATCGCTTGTTCCACACTCTCGCTTGCTCGGATTAGGAGGAACGTGACAATGATTTATGCGTTTTGTGCATGAATCCCGGTGGTCATAGATTTATTAGATTTTATCATGTTAATTAAATATGTACCTGTATTGCGGGCCGATAAATACTTTTTGTTGTGATGTTACTAGAATTTTTAAACCGCGATGTTTTTACTTTTCTGGTCAGTCTTTACTTTGATGCAGTACGATTATCCGATCGAATGTCGAAATATCGACAGATTATGTGGATTTAAGTATCCATAGATTATGTAGAGGTATGGAGAGTGTAACATAGGGAACAAATTAAAAAAAATGTTTTATGAGGCTTCAGAACTCACTAGAATGGCGCTAAAATTGTATTGTTGTTGCATTAAAAACAAGGCTGTACGGCGTAAAACCTATTTTTACATCATTAACATGCATACATACATAAACACAACGCATTAAAAAAATATTACCTATTATCCCATAACATGCATAAATACAATTAAAATTTAACTGTGACAATTTCACAAGCATCATTTCTAAAATAGAGGCCATCAAAATTGTACAAAGAACACCATCTATAATTCTATACAATATTATAAGGTAGCAGACACCTGCGACTTCGCCTGCGATTAAATTAATGTACCTATTTCAACCTTCCAAGACCATAAATAAGATTTTTTTATGAACTACAAGTTGGCCTTTGACTGCTATCACTCCTGATGTTAAGTGATAAAGCAATCTGAGATGGAAGTGGGTTAACTTGTTAGGAGTAGGGTAAAATCGACACGACATCGTACTGGAACACTAAATCGCTTGGCGTTACGTCTTTGTCGGTAGGGTGGTAACTAGCCACGGCAAAAACCTCCCACCAGCCAGACCAAGACTAATTAAGAAAATCTCAAATCGAACTCAGAACCTCCGTCTTATAAATCTACCGCGCATAGCACTGCGCCACGGTGGCCGCCAAAAATATGTACGTTAGTCTTTGTTCTAAGATAAAATGAGTATTTAACTGTCATTAAAATATGCTACTTCGGTTTTTTGTGTTTGTTTGCGTTTTCAGTCCTGGTAAAGAGGAAAAATCCATCCATATATTGTTTAGTCATCTATATCTCATAGGGTTTAGGCAGCTTTTTCAACCTTAGGCGGCGCGACACTTAACAATCAGCTTTATATTTGAGCCATTTACTCAAAACCTTAAAAAAATATTTTAAAATCTTCCTTCCGTTATTATTGTTATATACCCGTCTTTGAGTTTATCGGAAACTGACAGATTACACACGGCAGGGGACTTTATTTTATAATATCTAGTTATAATGAGCACTTGGTTTTGATTCTTTCGAACATATGAATACATCACTATGGAATACGTTATATATAAGTTACTGTAACTGTATAAAATGTAATAATAAAAATAAACAATATTATGTCGATTTGAAATAATTTATTATTTTATACACTAATCTTTACAAGACAAAAGCAATTGTAAATATATTATATTATTGTGCTGGAAATATACACTAATATGAAAAAAGCCGTTTATGATTTTTATTTAATACATTTTCCATGAAAGCGAAAAGTTTTAAGAGTATCTATACTAATGCCAAACTCGATTGAGAATGCTTGTCAACAAACAAATTAAAAATGAAGGTAGAAATCACTAGTCATTTTACACCTATTTTTTTTAATTAACTAGTTAATGACGAATTCATGACAATAAATTAGATTAGAAAGCTTATATCTAATTAATATACTCAATATCTTTTAAATAATATTTAATAAAAAACAAAACATAATTTTAAATTTATTAGGCATAAAATGTGTTGAGTTTTCTACCTTCATTTTAAATTTGTTTGTTAACAAGCATTCTCAATCGAGTTTGGCCTTAGTATAGTAGTTTTTGTGACCATGTTCGTCCGGGAAAAGTACTTCCTACCTACATGAACACAGAAAACACTTTGCAAGACTTATTCCTTGCATTTTCTGGTATTGATCTAGTTATAGGTCAATAGGCGATCGTTTTCCACTTATCATATACAGCCTGACCTGTAAATTAAAAGCTTTACGGTAATAACAGAAACTCAAAATTAAATGTGAAATGTCATAGATAAATACGCCATGACTGACATAATAAGTAAAAAGGCTAGAAACCTCAGTCAGGAGTCTGGCCAGTTAAAAAAAAATTATGTCAATAATAGAATTTTTAGTAGGCATGAGACGTAACAGGTCAAAGGCAATATCTGTTATCCCTGTTACTGTGACAAAAAAAAAGCAGTGACAAATACCTGTTATTAAATAACAGCCTGTTACTCTCTCACATCTCACGTCCCGGTCCGAGTCCGACCGTAGCGTAAGAGGACTCTGCGTGCCAGAGGCGCCAGAGCACTTTTAGGACACTTCCGCACGATAATTCTCTAAATTAGCTAAACCAATTTTGATGCTATTTTTACTTGCAGATATCTTATGTAAGGAGTAACTTTAAAACTGCCGGGTACCGTTTCTATTATAATTTATAAATACTTTTATGAACGAAAACTTCCCTTCATGCTTTTATCAGGCTTAGGACTGTCAGTTTGAAAATTAGCAAACAGGCGCATTTAAAAGTTTTCATTCATCTATCATAATCATTATGAGCCTATTAACGAACCACTACAGGCTTGGAATGTACTGAAAATTTCATAGAGGAATGAAAAACCCAGGATTCGAACCCAGCACCTTGTGACCGAAAGCGACAAAGGTAACCACTAGACCAACGAGGCAGACATTTCATGTATACTAATATTATAAAGCTATTAATAATATTATAAAGATGAAGAGTTTGTTTGTTTATTTTGTTAGAACGCTCTAATCTCAGAAACTACTTCGAATTGAAAAATTTATTTTGTGTTGGATAGTCCATTTATTGAGGAAGGCTTTTGGATGTATCTATCTTTTAAGATTGACTCATTGTAACCTTTTTTATGGTAGTCAAATTTGGTTTGGTTGAAATTATTGCCAAATATTTGTTAAAGAGTTTTATCAACATAATGTGATTATTATACTGTACAGATTTAAAATGGAAATTATTATACTGTAAAAATTTAAAATAGACGTGGACGAAGTATATACAATACTCGTATATACAAGTTTACAAATTTTGGTGCAGGAATATAAGTTGTTGCAACTTTCTTATTCCCAAGCGGGTTCTTCTTTCAGTCATTATGTTTCCCGCTGCGGAAAACACTCTTTCACATGGCACTGAAGATGCCATGGCATTAAATTTTTTAACTGCTACTTTGTATAGCGTAGGATATACGTTTTTATGGTCTCTCCACCACTTCAAAGGGCAATCGGTCCTCGGAATTATTTTGTCTTCATAATACCTTTGGACCTCTACGATTGCTCTCGAATGTGAAGTACCTTCTGGCTGGATGCCTTGCATCTTCATATCAAAATCTTGCCATATGGATTTTGATGGTAGATGAGAAGATGTTGTAGGTACTTCGGTTGTGGTGGAGGTAGCAGTTTCGGTGCGAGTGTGTTGTGCGACCAAAGAGACAATCCGCCGTTTTGTGTCTTCTGCCACATGAGGATCGGTAAAGTATAATTTAAACCGCGGATCTAGAAACATACAATTTGTAAATGTATTACTGTGGTTTAAATTTAAAAATCTACGTTTAATATTTCCGATTAAATCCTGTCGCAAAAGCTCTACAGAGTTCAAAAATTCCTCGTTATCGATACTTTCTAAAGCTCTGATGAGCCCGTAAGTGATCGGTATTACAAGGCTTCCTGTAATATAATTTTGGCCACTCAATTCTCGCGTTACCTCCTCACATGGCTTTAACACTGCACACATTCCTTCACAAATTTTCCAATCCTCATCAGACAGTATTGGCATGGTTAAATTGACCATGGCACTGTTTAAGGATTCTTTAAGGTCTACACATCTTTGAACCATATAGAAGGTGGAGTTCCATCTTGTAGGTACATCCTGGATCAGCCTCCTCGGATTAGTACCTGCTTGTTCTTGGTACTTTTTAAGTTTTTCCCAAGCTAGGTTACTTTGTTTGAAATGTCTAACGATAGCTTTTATTTTATTAATTACTTCGACTAAATTCGTTTGCTTTAGCGCGTCGTTAACTGCTAAGTTTAGGGTGTGCGTGTAGCATGGAAAATGTTTCCACCCCAGTTCTTTTTCAATGGCACTTTTAATATTAGTGCCATTGTCTGACACAGCCAATAAAATTTTATTACAAATTTGCCACTCTTCGCAAATTTTTTTAATAGTTAGTGCCAAATTTTTGGCTGTGTGGCTTGTCTCTAGCGGGACACAATCCAATAGATAATTTTTGAGGATAAATCCCTCCTCCTTTATGTAATGTCCAGTAATAGCTAACATCGAGTCGTTCGTCGATGTTGACCATATGTCGACAGTAATACAAATGGATTGAACATCCGTAGAGATTTCAAGCATAAGATCTGCCCTAGTTTTTTCGTAAGTAGCGGGCAGAATATTATTTGAAAAAAATTTTCTAGACGGTATTTGATAGCCCGGGAATGCATAACTTAATAAATCTCGAAAACCTCTGTCTTCCACTATCCTAAAGGGCTGATAGTCCATAATAAACAAATTCATTATTTTTTTGTCTATTTCTAGTTTTGGAAAATTTGTACGCCTCGGTGCGAAATTTGTTATTGGTTGATGACCGTAATTTCTTCGAGGTATTACTTGGATAGGTGGCTGAGCAATCGTTTGCGTTGGCGGTTGCGCGGTAGTGGTTGTCGGCTGAACTGTCGTTTGACCTATGGTAATCGATTGAGATATCTGCGTTGTTGGTTGAGGGTTTATGGCATTATTTAACAAATCTTCACGCCTACTTATCATTCGAACTGTGGGATGCTTTCGGTCCAAGTGTTTTTTTAAATTTGTAACCGACGACTTGAAAGATAATTTGGCTTTGCATATGTTGCAAGTAGCCAAATATCCGCCTATGTCAACAAAATGGTCCCATACAACGCTCATCTTATAACTCTTACTTCTATTATCATTTACACTAGCCATACTTAATAATAGTTTTAAATCTGTACACAAATAAAATTTACTATGGCCTATACCTGCACCTAAAAACTATATCTATAAACTACTACTATACTACTACTACTATAATAACTACTACTATACTTATTAAATAAATAAATGAATATCTAAAACTATACCTGTACAGTATTCTATACTATATTTCTATTGTACACTAAACTTCTATTCTACACAACTCAAATAGACTAGCAAATATATACACAACTGTAAATGAAATTGACTATTTACTAAAAATCACTATATCTACATGTAAAACTATATTCTATACTATATTTATATTCTACACAATACTTCTAACAGCAAAGCTATTAGGAGCGAGAGAATTAAAATAAAATCTTTTTAAATTATGCGGAAACAAACACACCAGAGTTGATGAATTCTCGCAGGCGGTTTTATTTTATCGAAATTTTGAAAAATCCACTGTAACATTCTGAAATATTTAGTAATATTTAAATATATTACTATTATAAAGGCGAAAGTTTGTATGGATGTATGGATGTATGGATGTATGGATGTATGGATGTATGGATGTTTGTTACTCTTTCACGTAAAAACTACTGAATGGATTTGAATGAAACTTTACCACAATATAGCTTATACATCAGAATAACACATAGGCTACATTTTATACCGAAATTCCCACGGGAACGAGAATTACGCGGGTGAAACCGCGGGCGTCCTCTAGTGTGTATATATGTATGTATACGTAGTGAATAGGGGCAACATTTTGGTACTGATATTTTTTGAGAATTCGATCTTTGATCTTTTCTTTCAATTTATTTGGCATGGCAGACAATATCTATATAATATACGAAAAAGTTTGTTTAAACGGGCTTATCTGTAGATCTGCATGTCGGATTGTAAATTATTTTGTTTATTATGAAAGCTAGACTCAAAAGTGAAATAGAATATTAAAAGCTATAAACATCAGCTTGCCTTAAATATATATTGTTAATGTTTATGTACTGTAATATCGTGCAATGTCTAACAAAAATATAGATATTTAGTACACGAGACGGGACGGGGGATATTGCTTCACGGGAAACTATAAAAAAATCAAATTGAGAAGGGTAGCGGGAAAAAAGCACATTTTATATGAAAGTCTATCTTTAAAATTAAAAGGGTACTTAAGAGGACGCGGACGAAGTCGCGGGCGACTGCTAGTATTTAAATACTATCCTTATTGGTATAGCAATAAGATCTAACGAAAGTTGGCAAATAAGTTGACCAATTACATCACACCGTGAATTCTTGACGACTGAGGTTCGGAAACATACATTTTTAAACGAAAGCTTTTACAAAAATAAATAACTGTCGTCACATATATTAATTTATAAATATAATTTATTAAATTATAAATTAAGCTTTAATTTTTACAAAGTACAATCATTTTTTAATTATTTAATATCATAAAAATTTCCCTAAACAATACCTTAAGATTTTAGAATTTCATTTGACATTTAATACTCTGTATTATCCGATTAATACTCTGTATTATACTCTGTAGTATCCGATATATTATACGACCAAATTCCATTTAACGTTTGTTTTATGAACATTCTTCGGTTAATCTTATATTTCTCAAATGTCGTATAATATTTACGAGAAATACTAGCTTCTATCTCATTTACGCGTATGAAATATAAAAGCGACCAAACATGTTAAATATTTAGTATTATTTAAATACTATCCTTATTAATATAGCAATAAGATCTAACGAAAGTTGGCAAATAAGTTGACCAATCACATCACACCGTGAATTCTTGACGACTGAGGTTCGGAAACATACATTTTTAAACGAAAACTTTTACAAAAATAAATAACTGTCGTCACATATAATAATTTATAAATATAATTTATTAAATTATAAATTAAGCTTTAATTATTACAAAGTACAATCATTTTTTAATTATTTAATATCATAAAAATTTCCCTAAACAATACCTTAAGATTTTAGAATTTCATTTGACATTTAATACTCTGTATTATCCGATTAATACTCTGTATTATACTCTGTAGTATCCGATATATTATACGACAAAATTCCATTTAACGTTTGTTTTATGAACATTCTTCGGTTAATCTTATATTTCTCAAATGTCGTATAATATTTACGAGAAATACTAGCTTCTATCCCATTTACGCGTATGAAATATAAAAGGGACCAAACATGATAAATATTTAGTATTATTTAAATACTATCCTTATTTGTATTGAGTTAAGATTCAACGAAAGTTGGCAAATAAGTTACGTCACAGTGACTATTATACGACAAAATTACATTTGATGTTTGTTATATGAACTATCTTCGGTTAATCTTATATTTCTTTAATGTCGTATAATAGTTGCGAAAAATACTAGCTTCTATCTCATTTAAGCATATGAAATTTTTGTGTAGTAAGAAGGAGACAGCAATACAAAAAATACTAGCTTCTATCTCATTTACGCGTATGAAATATAAAAGGGACCAAACATGATAAATATTTAGTATTATTTAAATACTATCCTTATTTGTATTGAGTTAAGATTCAACGAAAGTTGGCAAATAAGTTACGTCACAGTGACTATTATACGACAAAATTACATTTGATGTTTGTTATATGAACTATCTTCGGTTAGTCTTATATTTCTTAAATGTCGTATAATAGTTGCGAAAAATACTAGCTTCTATCTCATTTAAGCATATGAAATTTTTGTGTAGTAAGAAGGAGACAGCAATACAAAAAATACTAGCTTCTATCTCATTTACGCGTATGAAATATAAAAGAGACCAAACATGATAAATATTTAGTATTATTTAAATACTATCCTTATTAATATAGCAATAAGATCTAACGAAAGTTGGCAAATAAGTTGACCAATCACATCACACCGTGAATTCTTGACGACTGAGGTTCGGAAACATACATTTTTAAACGAAAACTTTTACAAAAATAAATAACTGTCGTCACATATAATAATTTATAAATATAATTTATTAAATTATAAATTAAGCTTTAATTATTACAAAGTACAATCATTTTTTAATTATTTAATATCATAAAAATTTCCCTAAACAATACCTTAAGATTTTAGAATTTCATTTGACATTTAATACTCTGTATTATCCGATTAATACTCTGTATTATACTCTGTAGTATCCGATATATTATACGACAAAATTCCATTTAACGTTTGTTTTATGAACATTCTTCGGTTAATCTTATATTTCTCAAATGTCGTATAATATTTACGAGAAATACTAGCTTCTATCCCATTTACGCGTATGAAATATAAAAGGGACCAAACATGATAAATATTTAGTATTATTTAAATACTATCCTTATTTGTATTGAGTTAAGATTCAACGAAAGTTGGCAAATAAGTTACGTCACAGTGACTATTATACGACAAAATTACATTTGATGTTTGTTATATGAACTATCTTCGGTTAATCTTATATTTCTTTAATGTCGTATAATAGTTGCGAAAAATACTAGCTTCTATCTCATTTAAGCATATGAAATTTTTGTGTAGTAAGAAGGAGACAGCAATACAAAAAATACTAGCTTCTATCTCATTTACGCGTATGAAATATAAAAGGGACCAAACATGATAAATATTTAGTATTATTTAAATACTATCCTTATTTGTATTGAGTTAAGATTCAACGAAAGTTGGCAAATAAGTTACGTCACAGTGACTATTATACGACAAAATTACATTTGATGTTTGTTATATGAACTATCTTCGGTTAGTCTTATATTTCTTAAATGTCGTATAATAGTTGCGAAAAATACTAGCTTCTATCTCATTTAAGCATATGAAATTTTTGTGTAGTAAGAAGGAGACAGCAATACAAAAAATACTAGCTTCTATCTCATTTACGCGTATGAAATATAAAAGAGACCAAACATGATAAATATTTAGTATTATTTAAATACTATCCTTATTAATATAGCAATAAGATCTAACGAAAGTTGGCAAATAAGTTGACCAATCACATCACACCGTGAATTCTTGACGACTGAGGTTCGGAAACATACATTTTTAAACGAAAACTTTTACAAAAATAAATAACTGTCGTCACATATAATAATTTATAAATATAATTTATTAAATTATAAATTAAGCTTTAATTATTACAAAGTACAATCATTTTTTAATTATTTAATATCATAAAAATTTCCCTAAACAATACCTTAAGATTTTAGAATTTCATTTGACATTTAATACTCTGTATTATCCGATTAATACTCTGTATTATACTCTGTAGTATCCGATATATTATACGACAAAATTCCATTTAACGTTTGTTTTATGAACATTCTTCGGTTAATCTTATATTTCTCAAATGTCGTATAATATTTACGAGAAATACTAGCTTCTATCCCATTTACGCGTATGAAATATAAAAGGGACCAAACATGATAAATATTTAGTATTATTTAAATACTATCCTTATTTGTATTGAGTTAAGATTCAACGAAAGTTGGCAAATAAGTTACGTCACAGTGACTATTATACGACAAAATTACATTTGATGTTTGTTATATGAACTATCTTCGGTTAATCTTATATTTCTTTAATGTCGTATAATAGTTGCGAAAAATACTAGCTTCTATCTCATTTAAGCATATGAAATTTTTGTGTAGTAAGAAGGAGACAGCAATACAAAAAATACTAGCTTCTATCTCATTTACGCGTATGAAATATAAAAGGGACCAAACATGTTAAGTATTTTACCTTACTGAAATACTGACTGTGACTGCTGTGATTTTTCACTGTGACGATAAATACGCCTCATGTCTACTGCTGTGAATTGTGAAAGGGTGAAGTATTTATTTATCTGTTATTTTTGGAATGAGTAACAGCCTGTTATTTGGTATTATGGAATATCTGTGATTTTTCACTGTGACGATAAATACGCCTCATGTCTAATTTTTAGGTTATGTTGTAAGAATAGAAACAAAAACAATGCTTAGAAAAATTAGATATTCACAATTATCGGTATACGTTAATTATTCTACAAGAGCGGAAATCGATGTGAGTTTACGAGAAGGTTTCGAAAAACAGGAGTACAAGCCAAGAAAACACCCTGGCAGGTCGCAGGTTAAAACTGCAATTATCCCCCCAGATATACAAAAGGCTATAAAAGTTATTTTGCAAAATTCTGGAGCAAAAGCATACCATCAAGAGAGTGTGAAGCTAAACAACTATATACACTCGCGGTTACTTCCACCAGAAGATGATGAAATTCGAAATAAAGCGTCAAAAATCCACCAAACTGTATCGAAAAAAGTTTTCTCACAAATTGGTAAAGAACCCACGCAAGAAGAGTTGCAAACTTGTAATAGGAAGATAGACACGACAGTATTCAACGTTTTAATGAAAAATGTGTATCGCTGGGGCAATATATCGTATGATAAGGCAACTTCCCTTCAATATCTAATGTCGAGGGCTCCTTCAGAGTATGCTATCTTGGTACGTATATTAGACGAAATTAAACGAAGATTACCAGACTATAAACCAAGAAGCGTCTTTGACTTTGGCTCAGGTGTCGGTACGGGAACATGGGCTGTTAACACATACTGGAAAAATGACATTTTTGAATATTTCACAGTGGACACTTCAACACATATGAACGACTTAGCCAGACTTATTTTATGTCAAGGCAGAGATAATGTAGCAATGCCATTTCAATCTTACTTCCAAAGACAATTTCTTCCTGCATCAGCAGATTTGAAGTACAACATTGTTTTGTCAGCGTTCACATTATTTGAAATGCCAGATATGCGAAGCAGATTGGAAATTATACAAAAACTGTGGAACAAAACGGAAGATTTTCTAATTATCGTCGAACAAGGCACTAATGCTGGATTTCGAGTTATAAATGAAGCTAGAGAGTTTGTCCTTAGTAGCAAAGATAAAGGTTACGCATTTGCTCCTTGCCCAAACAATAATGTATGTCCAAGATACTTAGAATTTGAGACACCCTGTAACTTCTTAATGAAGTTTGAAACGTTAGGTTTTACATCAAAAAAAGAAATTATGGCTGATTTGTTCTCTTATATAATTTTAAGGAAAGGTGAAAGATCATCAGACGATCCTCAGTGGCCTAGAATTGTAAGAGCACCTATCGTTAGGTCGGGGCATACTATATGCAAGCTGTGTACAAAGAATGGTGACATAAAAGAAATGATTTTCTCCAAAGGAAAGCATGATCAGGCTACATATAGATGTGCTCGATCCAGCAATTGGGGTGATACATTACCTGTTCAATAAAAATGCAATCAAATTGTTATTTTTTATTTATTTCTTTGTCTTTTATACATGTTTAAGGGGTAGAGCATTTTGTCACAGTGCTTTTTTGGGAATATGTCAATAAAATAAGGGTGTAATATACCCTTATTTTATTGACATTTATATTATTGCCTCAGGTATATAGACACAGTACTGGATTATACGTTTGCTTACTTGTTTTTTGTTACTGACAAATGTAGTTTTGATAGATCTATCTTTGTCCGAAGGTAGCAAAGTATTGTTTATTCCCTCCTGCAGCACCATAAAGTATTTAGAATTTATATAGATATAGTATCCTTATTTTTCTCTTATCTGTTCATTACTGTTTTGTTAGGTTGGTATTTGTTTGGTAGCAGTGGAGTTTTTTGTTTTTATAATAATAATTTTATTTAATGAGTACTTTATAGAAGGTTCTTATGGAACAAAAGATTGAGAAAATTAGAATATTTTAAATAATTAATAACTATTGTAAAGATATTTGTTCACAGCTCAACGGCTGAACCAATCTGAATGAAATTTGCAAAAGATAGATTAATCTAGTTGATAGCAACTACAAAATATCATAATAGAAAATTACCTATAACAAAAGCGACAAAGTAGATTATAGTCTGGTATAGCAACCGGACTAATCTACCATAAAAAAATAACATGCTAATTTTTACCCCATTTAATTAAATTTAAGTCTAGTAAACGATACCTAGAAACCTGCAAGTAATTACTATGATTTGTGCATAATCATTCGTCACTGCCTTACTTAAGCTTTGATGAATCAAATCCAGTCAAAATAATTAACTTGACGTGTGTCAGGATGTTATGTAAAACCCCATATCAATATCGAAAGGATAACATTAACGTTAGGAAAACTGAAGCATTAATTTTCCTCTACCACGTGCTGCTTGCGTAGGTTTATTTTGCTACGTCATTGTCGAAAAGCAACACTAATACAATAATATAAGAATATAGTCCAGATATTACAACTTTCTTATCTACAAGCCATTCTATTGTCCTTTACCTGTGTTAATTAAAATTAACTAAAGTTTTTGGAAACATTTTTTTACGTTTAAACCTACCTAATGTGTTACGGCGGCTAAGTGGCTGGCTTCCCTTTTACGCTTAGGCCGGGCGCCCATTGTGTTTTTTGTCACGGTAACATTTTGTTGCCGTCACCCTCTGTCATCATCAAGGCGCCCACTGTAACTGTCACCGGGTGACAAAGTGAACTTATTCGAGTTCTAGATCGATTTCAATTAGGTTGCTGTAATATGCTCTCTGAGAATACACAAAAATAAATTAAACGAAGAAGACGCTGAAGGGTGTGTCCTATATGTACACTGAAAGGCAAGACACCCAAAAAAAACTGAAAATTATAACTTTCCATACAATAATTTTGTTTGCTTTATCTATACAAATTACTTTTAGTCTGCTTAAAAATATGAATAATTTTATAACATTTTGAGGCATCTCCTTTCAAAAAAAAAGTGTTTATTTTTTATGTGCAGGATACGACTAATCAGAACTTTCAGCAGCCCAATGACGAAAAGTCGCCCCAGTGAGCGCACTCGCATAGTGATGCATAAGTCTAGTGACAGTCACGTCGTCTGCAGACGAAACTATTTGTCACCGTATTGTCACGTCACCTTAGTGAGCGCACTCTCTAATATCTTCATTGCACTCGATTAGGTGACTTAAAGTCACGGCGACAGAAAATCACAGTGGGCTCCCGGCCTTATCCGCACCGGCAGCGGTAGGTACAACAGATAAGTATGGTTGTCTTCGTACTTTACTATTACTTAGCCTACCACAGCTGGTATGTTTAGACTGGCAGACAAAGAGTTTTCTAGTCTAAATATCACTGTCTCGTTGGTTCGGTGGTTAGCATATATGAGTTTAGACATCCTGTTCCTGAGTTCGAGTACGATAGTACTATTTCTTCTTCCAAGGAATAGTAGAAGAATTCTAATCTTGGAGTTGGGAGCAAGTTAAACCGTTTTAATTATTATTAAAATGGATGATAATGTTTGATTATTTAATGAAATAATCATTAAATAATCAAACATTATCATCCCAAATCCGCCAACCCGCAAAGGAGCAGCGTGTATTATACTAATAGGTCAATAATGATGATGATGAACCATCATTATTATAAAAAAAAAATCCCAAGTATGAACGTAAAACAAATATTAAATTAGAGAACAAATAGTAGGGGATTTCCACCGTTATTTATCGACGATATTAAACCCACGCTTTACGTTCAGAATTCAGTTTAAACACGAGAGCATTATGAGCAAGTTTAGTGTGCAGTTGGCTTTTATTATATTTTTTTTCGTTCTGAAACTATGCAACGAGGTCAACGGAGGTGAGGTTTTATTTCTTTTTATAACTGTACATCTCTACATCTTTGTTTGTCTGTGGCGCGGCCATTTTAGAGTTCCAGTTTTAAAATTACGTGTCTATGAATCTAGCTGTAAAGGAATAATTTATTGATTAAATAGGTATAACTGGGTATAACCTTGGTCTTCTTTTGTCTATTTTTTTTATTTATTAACTAGCGGACGCCTGCCGTTTTACCTGCGTAGTTCCTGTTTCCGTAGGAATATCTGGAATTGGTTAAAATTACCCTATGTCACGTCACTCCCTGTGAGTCTGGCTAGCATATGCAAAATATTATTTTTACAATCCGACCGGTAGTTTCAGAGATTAGCTGGAATAAACACACACAATGTTATTTTGATGTATGTAGGTACCATATTAAATATGTATTTAGTAATAAAAGGTTATATCAATATTAAAAACAGACACTCCAATTTTGTTTATATCTATACATTAAGACTTAATTAGGTTAATTAAGATAAATAAACGCTAGACTATTAGTTGCCGCGTGTTTTGAAATCAATGATTAAGGCCTGTGTGCACCAAGATTTCGGTCATTATAACCAATGGTTAACATAAGCTAACCGTCGGTTACTATAAATTTACTGTTCACGACAACCCGTACGCCGGTTAAGGACGTAAACCGGGCGGTTATCTTAACCGAGTTTGCGTCCTTAACCGGCGACAGAGGCCTTAATATTTAAACTAGTAGCCATCCGCGGTTTTTGTGAGAATTTCGGGACTAAATGTGGCCTATGAGTTATTATTGTGAAGTTTCATTAAAACCCATTCAGTAGTTTTTGTATGAAAGAGTAACAAACATACATACATACATACATACATACAAACTTTCGACTTCATAATATTAGTAAGGACTAGGTTGGTAAGTACCTAGGTGTAATAATTATACCTAGTATGATATTCTTTGTTTTCGTAATTACCTACGTACCGGCAAACAACTGAGAGGAAACTTAAAAGGAAACTATCTATTTATGTGTTAATTTTATGTATCGCAATACCTTTTGTTTTATTGTCATTAATAAAGATTTTTTTATCGACTACAAGTTGGCCCTTGACTGCTATCACACCTGATGTTAAGTGATGATGCAATCTAAGATGGAAGCGGGCTAACTTGTTACGAGCAGGATGAAATCCACACTCCTACCGGTTTCTACACGACATCGTACCGGAACGCTAAGTCGCTTGGCGGTACGTCTTTGTCGGTAGGGTGGTAACTAGCCACGGCGAAAGCTTCCCATCAGCCAGACCAAGACAAATTAAGAAAAATCTCAATCTGCCCCACCGGGAATCGAACCCAGGACCTCCGTCTTATAAATCCACGGCGCATATCACTGCGCTACGGAGGTCGTCATAAGATATCAGGAAATCTAACAAGGCTTACCTACTTACTAATATTATAAAGTTTGTATGTACATATGGATGGATGTTTGTTACTCTTTTACGTAAAAACTACTGAATGGATTTTGATGAAACTTCACAATAACATGGCTTACATATCAGAATAACTCACAGGCCACATTTTATCCCGAAATTCCTACGGGCACGAGAACTATGTGGGTGACACCGCGACCGTCTTCTAGTCTATATATCGGTATATAAATGAATTGCTGTTAAATAGTCGAGACATAGCTAAAACTCGAGAACGGCTGAAGAGATTTATATTATCTTGGTCTTGAAATGTTCGTGGAGGTCTAGGGAAGGTTTAAAAGGTGAGAAAAATTCGAATAATTGCCGAGAAAATTTCTAAAAAGAGCGAAACTGCCGCTGTGGCGTCCAAATTAACTTGACCTCCTTCGTGTTACATTATAGGTACTGAAGCAGCATTTTGGAACTGGTATTCTTTCATATTATCAAGCTATACTCATCAGTATCCATAAATATATATTGTTAATGTTAATGTACTAACATTTTGGTACTGATATTCTTTGAGAATTCTATCTCTGATCTTTTCTTTTTATTTATTGGGCATGCCAGACCATATTTATATAATATACGAAAAAGTTTGTTTGTTTGTTTAAACGGGCTAATCTCTAGATTTGCATGTCGGATTGTAAATTATTTTGTTTATTATGAAAGCTACACTCAAAAGTGAAATAGACTATTTAATACAAGCTATACATCATCATCATCTTGCCATAAATATTTATTGTTAATGTTAATGTACTGCAATATCGTACAATGTTTAACAAAAATGTAGATCTTTAGTACACGGGACGGGACGGGAAATTGCTTGACGGGAAACTATAAAAAAAATAAAATTGAGAGGAGGAGCGTGGAACGGTGACACTTTATAATTATGAGTCTGTCTTTAAAATTAGAAGTGTACCTAAAAAGTTTTCACGCGGACGATGTCGCGGGAATTCTAACAAGGCTTATCTAAGGAATAATTTACGCAAGAAGAGTTTATTAAATTCTTTCAATCTTTCTAGGTCATAGTTTTATCGTTTAGTGTAAATAAATGATTGGAGTTTCGTCACTTAAAGTTGTTTATCAATTTAGTAAAGTTTCCTCGGTCTATGTGTGTATAAAATTTATTGTATCTATTAGTTTCGCTATTTTAATTTCACTGCATCGTCACATCCGGAAAATTAAAAAATAATTAAAAACAATACAATACTGTAAACTACTACTACAGAGGCGAATATCTTAGCATTCCATGGATTCACCGTGCGGGTGCCGGGTCCATCGCGTGGCTGAGAAAACTCTGAAAAAAAATTTTTTTAACAAAAAATAGAACCGACTCAAAACGCACTAAAAAGTAAAAAATAACTGTGTCATTTAGCTGCTTTAATTTGCCTAAGCATATCTATGAAGTCGGTGCCAGCAAGTTTAAGGAACGTTTATTTAACGTAGTAAAGCAGTTTGTGGATTCTAGGTAACGTCCTTAAAGTAGAAACCTTGGCTGGCACCGACTCCTAGATATACTTAAGTAAATTAAAGCAACTAAATGACACAGTTATTTTTTACTTTTTAGTGCGTTTTGAGTCGGTTCTATTTGTTGTTTTTTTTTATTTCTTAATTTTTAGTGATTTATCGCCACGTAACGTACTCGTACTATACTGTCATAGTATATTATACGGCACTTGTAGCCAAAAAGCTACCGATACCGAGACAAAAACCGAAATCGCTGTAAGCGTGCCTCCAAAATTTGAAGAGTTCCTTCAATTTCCCCAGGATATCATCATCAGATCCTAACATGATGACAATGGGACCATCTTGGATGTATGCCCTTTCTAATAAAAAAAGAACTATCAAAATCGGACAACCCTGTAAAAAGTTATGCATCATACATAAAAATAAAAAAAATAAATATACGTGTCGAATTGAGAACCTCCTCCGTTTTTCGTCGATTAAAAAAACTCCGAACAGAGCCCGAGACTTGTGACACGGGTGTAGGTTTAAAAGAGATATCTTAGTGACGGCCGTCAACACTCACCTTCTCTGTTCAAGTTATTCTCCCTGCCCAGACAAATTCGGAAGGACCCTACTAGAGCAGCTTTGGACACTCGTTCCTATATGGAGCTTACTGCACTTCTAGTAAGACCAAGGTCTTTTAGCAGGTTATAGAGAGCTGAATAAAAAAATTATTTTAGGACCTTTGAACTTTTTAAAGTCGGGTAATTTCAGACTCATCTTTCAGAGTTACCAAATTCTATCATAAATATTTTGTGCTGTATCACTTAGTAGGTATCTTAGTAGTACCCCAGGCTCAGGAGAGAAACTCATTCCACAGCTCGATTCTAAGCCTGGTGGACTATGGCCTGATGATACAGAGGAACCCCTAGATTGTTAACGTGGATAATAGTTCGAGTGTTTGAGACTTTTAGTAGAAGACACAGAGAAAAGTTAATACAGAGTCAGAAAAAAAAAGCTCGAAAAATCACATATTAGAATAGTGGTTTTTTTTTTCATTATCCACATTAGTGGAATCCTTTTACAATCCGATTTATCGATTAAATTGTTAATATATTGTTTGTTAAATTGAATAATTTTAATTGTTTCAAATTTTAATAATGTACAAAACGTGTGCGTCTCAGGACGCCCGACAGAAGTGACAACTTATATACGGTTAGCGTTGTAGTTTATTGTGAGAGATGAGGAGCCTTCTACCGCTGCCGTATGCATGAGTGAAAGGGAAGCCATGGTCGGATGCAGCTCGTGCTGACTGCACCTGACGAGATACTGACAACGAACGTGTTGGCGTTTGAAAGTCGAGGGCGGGAGGGTGAAAGAGGCGCCTGCCTTCAATTCGGAGGACCTGAGGGTGATAGTACCGGGGATGTCCATCGCTCAGCTTCCGCGAGTTGGTTGGCGTATTGTGATTCCGTATTTGGCACTTAGAGACCCAGGTGTGTGTGTTTTAGCGTAAACCCGTTGGTTTAGCTCGCGGCAGCGTCGCAAATTTCCGTGTCTCTGTTACCAGGTGGAACTTCGTGGAGTTTTTGGTATGAATCCGACGTAACCTCCGTGTCTCCCCGTGGTGTAGGGGTAACCATGAGGATTTCCTCACGACAAAAAAAACCCAATCAACGAACGAGTCAGTTAGAACTATCAGTACTAACTGTCGATTAACACCTACAATAATATATTTCCAGGTTGTAATATCACATTGAAAAACGACTTGGGCAACCCTTCGCCGGTCTATTTACATAATGGCGAGTTTTTGGCGCCAGACGCATCAACGGGCGCCATCTTGTTGCGTCGTTCGGAAACGCTGCAGATAGCGTGTCCGGGTGACAAGAAGTTTATTGTCTTGGATAATGTCACCACGGAGTATGATCTAATTGTAAGTAAACATCTTTTATTATGCTAAATAGGCTTATGATTTTATTTGATATATAATGGAGTGTACTGTAAAAAGACAAACAGAGGCACGTTTTTGTATGGAAATTTGTTACTTTAAAATGGAGCCACATTAGTACTTAAACTTAATTACTATTTTGGGCTTGTCACTAGATTTCTTTTTCATAGTTTTTTTCCGAGTCACTGCAAAAGTCCATCCAAGTTTCAGGAACTTTTATTTAACGAAGTAGCAAAGCTCTTTGTGGGTTCAGGTAACGTCCTTAAAGTAGAAACCTTGGCTAGCACCAACTTCATAGATATGCTTAAGTTAATTAAAGCAACTAAATGATGCAGTTATTAAGCTATTGCATAACTTCTATCGCGGGCCTTGAGCGTGGAGACCGAATTCAGAAATTCCGTAACGAAAAGACCTAACACCCGCTGGATATCAAAAACATAATAAAAAAAGCATAATTTCGGCGCCGACGTCATTGGGAGCGTGGCCGAGCGGTAAGGCGCTCTAAGTGCCCGAATTGCCAGAGAAATGCGAGTTCGAATCTTGTAAAAAAAAATGACTTTTTGAAATATCACGCTTATAAAAAAATAATTGCGGAACCGACGGGATTCGAACCCGCGTCTCTCTAGCAATCCGGACACTTAGAGCGCCTTACCGTTAGGCCACGGTCCCGATGACGTCGGAAGGTAAACATAAGTTGATAAAAAATGCTATGCAATAGCTTTACCGCGTCTTTTTTTTACTTTTTAGTGCTTGGTTCTATTTCTTTTATTAAAGTTTTATTTTTCTTACTTTTTAGTGATTTATCAACACGTAACCTGCAACGTACTATTAGAGTAGGTACAATAAGGAATTTGTCTAACCAAATTTGCTTTATTTACTCTGAGTAATACGAAACGTCAATGTCAGTATGTGTTTGACTATTTTGACAATGACATAAACTGTCAAATGGACGCGCGAATTGCGTCATTAAAATGTGAAAGAAACAAAGGAAAAGTCCGGACAAAAATTAGTAAAACTTGTGAGATTTATGATTTTTTACCAATTCTGAATTACCTAAATGTACATTATACGTCACTTATAGCCAAAAAGCTACCGACACTTACACAAATATTAAAATCGCTGCAAGTGTGCCTATAAAATTTGAAGACTATCTCCGATTTTCCCAGATTCTCATCAATAGACCCCAACATGATGCATATGGGACCATTTTGAAAGTGTACGGTTTCTAATAAAATCGGACTACTCTGTAAAAAGTGGTTATAGAAAAAAAAATATATATATACGCTTCGAATTGAGAACGTCTTCCGTTTTTAGTCGGTTTAAAACCGCTGGTAACGCTATAGAAAATGAAGCGTTTTATCACGTCATACCTAGATGGCGCTGCTTTAATTTACGAGTAGTTACGTATTTTTCACAGCGACCTGGTAAAAAAAATCAAACTAAGCACCCAGACCGTCTACAACTGCTATACCTGCTCTTACACTAACTACGAAAACGCTAGTTATTTTGTGTTCTTTGCCGACACCCTTTTCGACTTTTAAGAAGACATTTCTTTTCCACTTTTTATGCGTATGTAATGTAACTTTCCAGTCCGTAAAGTGCGTGAAGGACACAACATTCCGAGCTACCAGCACACCCTGGGTGGGTAACCTGAAGGACATTAGATGCAACGCGCCGCCTTGGTTCACCACTGAGGACACCGGCGCGAGATGTTCTGGAGCACACGACTTGTATAGGTAATATAAATTCATTATCATTAACAGCTCACAAAATAGCCAGGCCTTTTTATAACATTTCAAGTTAGCCTTTGATTGCAATCACACCTGATGATAAGTGATGATGATGATGATGAGCAATGTAACAGGATGAAAAATTAATATATAATTATTTACCTACTACGAAACGAGCTCCAGTTTACCTACTACGAAAATAGTATTGATTTTTTTCTTATTTACGATTTCTTTATTCAGCAATGTTTATAAAAGATTATAAAAACATAATTAAAAATTTATATAAAAAATGATTAGAAGAGAGAAGAGAATTGATCCAACAACTAAGCGAGAGCTTCTTAAGAAGTTGGTCGAAGCTTTTTTTTTTTATCGACTACAAGTTGGCCCTTGACTGCTATCACACCTGATGTTAAGTGATGATGCACTCTAAGATGGAAGCGGGCTAATTTATTAGGAGTGGGATGAAATCCACACCCCCTTCGGTTTCTACACGACATCGTACCGGAACGCTAAGTCGCTTGGCGGTACGTCTTTGTCGGTAGGGTGGTTACTAGCCACGACGAAAGCCTCCCACCAGCCAGACCAAGACAAATTAAGAAAAATCCCAATCTGCCCCACCGGGAATCGAACCCAAGATCTCCGTCTTATGCATCCACCACGCATACCACGGAGGTCGTCAAAAAGACTTTTCGCTATGAGACCGTTGACTGAAACTACTATAGCAACAATAATCATATTCATTTATTATTTTTAATTTTAGGATAGGTTACAGGATACGTGGCAAGTTCCACGAGCTATACGAAGCGTGTTTCGACAAGACTCTGCTGCGAACAGTTTACGTCAAAGAACTGTTGGGTCCAGAGAGCAAGTACATTGAGTTAGGACGACGACCCTCGTTTGTGGGTAGGTCACAACTTTTTTGTTAACTATTTATCATCACTAGAGGACGCCGTGGTTTCATCTGTGTTTTGTATTCTGATATGTAAGCTATATAAGTGTGAAATTTCATCAAAATCTATTCAGTTGTTTTTGCGTGAAATGGTAACAAACATACACACACAGTTACATATAGTAGTATGATTGTCATCATCAGCCGATGGATGTCGACAGCTGGACATAGGTGTCTTGAAGGAACTTTCAAATACCCCTTGTCCATTACCCCTCACTGGGTAATGGACAACGAAAATTTACTTCATTTAATAAACACCAATCTGTCCACTTTCTCCAAATGGGGGCATATGTTATAAGCGTCGATGCCCGATGGCCTCCAGCAAGATAAAAGAAGGTTTTTCTCCTCTTCAGACCAGTTTTCCGTTAAACTGTCCCACCCGAAATAAGCTACGCTTCCAAGTTCAGCGACTCTATGAAAGCTGGTGGACGCCCCGATGTCGAGTCTATTAGTGTCTTGTTTAGATCTCGAATCTTTATAGGCCGTGTTAGAGCACGACTTCTCAAATCCGGGCGCCAAAAGGGCTTTTTCCACTTGAGTGCCACTATTACGTATTTGCCTGTTATTATGTCAACTAACACTGTGCTTGCCGCTTGCTGGTGCGGGATTGCCTTTACAACCCCAATGCTATCGGTTAAATAGGGTTTTTAATAATAATAAACTTTTTATTTAACATACAATTTTTACGCGTATTAAATGCGAAGCGACGTTCTAGTAGCATTGTCGCTATGCTTGATTTGTTATTGCTGTTTTTTTTTAATATTTCATCATCATCATCATTATCAGCCTATTAACGGTCCGCTACAGGACCAGGCCTCCCTCCTTACAGGAGAGGGGATATGGAGCGTACACCCACCACACTTCCCCAATGCGAGTTGGCATGCTTTAGGTGATTTCATTTATTAACGATCACTATCATATGTTGATGATAGTGACCGGGACTGACGGCTTAACGTGCTCTCCGAGGCACGGGGGTGTAACACCACCCACTTCCCGACTTCTCTAATGAACTGAAAATTTCATAGAAGAATGGAAAATTCAGAATTATTCCGTGACCCGACCTAGGACTCGAACCCAGGACCTGATCGAAGCCACATCGGCTGACCACTAGACCAACGAGGCAACCAAATATTTAATTGCCGGTTTTTTCCTTGCAATTGGTTTTTATTTATATGATATAGATAATATAATTCCTAAGATACTGGCTGACCTAATCTAAGAAAAGTCCCAAGATGTAATCTAATTTGAGTTTTTTTAAATAAATAATTATTTAAAATTACTCATGGGGTATCCTATTGTGGGCTGAATTGTATTGTCTGCCCTTGTTATATATTATTTATTTTACCCACTTATATAATATATATTGTATTTATTACTCTTGAGGGACAAGCTTAAACTTGTATTAAAATTCATTGTATATAATATTATTTAATTACTAGTCACATCATAGTATACGTTATCTTCATATAGTCGGTTTTTAATCAAGCTTGGCGGATAGACTAAGGCCTGTGTGCACCAAGATTTCGGTTATCATAACCAACGGTTAACATAAGCTAAACGTAAAATTTACTGTTCACGACAACCCGTACGCCGGTTAAGGACGTAAACCAGGCGGTTATCTTAACCGAGCTTAACCGAGATCTTCGTGCACACAGGCCATAGTGTTTAATAACTTACGCTAAACCTATATATCGTAAGTAATCTATTTATCCTGTTTTCTTGTAAAGTATATCTTGTGCCTGTGACTAATAAACTTTAATCTGTGCTATCGCTATTATTTCTTCTTCACTCCTTCTTCAACTTGATTTCCAAGACTTAGCGACGTTTCACACACTCCATTTAAACCGGAGCCCCACCAATGTCGCTATACTAACATTCATATTTTTTTAAATTATTACTGTTGCACAGGGGGAGATGTGTTCGGCAAAGTGCAGATGTCGAAACTGTACAAAATGGAACACCAAAAACAGCGACTAAAAGAAATCCTCGGAGACGGCATGGAAGACAAATACGTCACCAAAGCGCAAGTGAGTCAACCACAAATGTTTTGATATTGTTACTAGGGGTCGGGGATTGGAAGAACAACTACAACAGGGAGAACTAGACGTTTATTAATCGATAAATAGATAGGTATACAAGATTCGATGCAGCACGCTGCGACGCCGTCGTTTCACGCTCCTAAGCCTGAAGGAACCCATCACGGCGGCGACGATGATCTGCCTCGGCACCTCACGGCCACACACCCCAACCACACTGGGGGGCCACTGCAGATCCATCGTCCTTACACGCACACTCTCAGGGAACATCTCCCTACTTCCTTCAACCGTCTTGACTCAACGACAACTCGCACGAAAAAACATGACTCATGCGTTACCTCGCTTTGAGGCGTTCCATGTAAGGCTTGAAGTGCAAGCGAGAGCGCGGAACGAGCGACAAAGAAGCACAATCGGCCTTTGCGTGCGGCAGCGTTCGACATCTGCCTATTAAATATAATTATTAAATATATCTAATTAAAAATTAATATATTTATTATAAATTTAAAATATAAATTTATAAAATCAAAATCAATTATTTTATTAATTTAAATTAATATTTTTAAAAATATACTTAAATTAAAAATTTTAATAACCAATTAAATGCTACCATTCCATCAGTATTTTCTTAAGACGTCACGTTCAACTATCGTCAGCATAGATTAAAGACTACTAGGTAGAGCCCATAGCGTGTCCACTCGTGAGACAGCAAATCAGCCTTATTGACATGACATGTCAACATTTAAAGTACATCATAAAACGTTATGTTTTAAAATATCGTAAAATACGAAATATTACTTTATATAAGATAGTTTAGTAAACGCATTGTACATGAAATTTGCTAAAAAATAACGTATCTAAGCTTTAAATCATCAATCAATGAAGTTTATGCCTACTTACGTATGAAACGTAATTCCTTCGATTTTCTGTTCGCTGCGACTGTTGCAGCCGAAAATATTACAACCCACTATAGCACGATAACGTTTAAATTAATATAGTAACCGCAAAGTTATATTATTTATCAGCAAATTTAATAAAAAGCTAATAATTGCTCAGATATGTCCCTTGCTTGTCACAAACTCCACTCTTGACAAACAATAAAAACGAACACGCTGAAAGGGACAAAAAATAATCTTGTGTCACTCTCTAATAAAGGCCGAATGAAATAAGTCTGTCACGCTCTTGAACCTACAGCCACGTTATGACTCCATCTAGTAGTCTTTAATCTTTGATCGTCAGTAAACCGACTTTACAGACAACCAATTTTTTTTTAATCCAAATGAGGTTTACAACCATAAACTAATTCCTCCTTTCTAATTCCTCCGAGGGGTCATCCATAACAATATTTATATAATAGATCGTACCTTTCATCCAAGATATTCTCCATAGCATTTAGATGTTTGGAAGTTGGTGTTGAGATGAATATGATATGTTGGATGGATTCACCGTGCGGGTGCCGGGTCCATCGCGTGGCTGAGAGAAAAACTCCGAACAGAGCCCGAGACTTGTAACACGGGTGTAGGTTTAAGGGTACCCTTAGTGACGCGCGTCAACACTCACCTCCTCTGTTCAAGTTATTCTCCCTGCCCAGCCAAATTCGGAAGGATCCTACTAGAGCAGCTTTGGATGCTTGTTCTAATCCATAGAACGAGCATCCAAAACACCTTGACCAAGGTGTTTTGGATACACATTATAGAGTGGTTTTGGTAGTATACCACTCGCACCCACTTCTACTGCGTATAAACTAACCATTAAATTATTTACAAACAATATTCCGGAAATCCTTCCTTAGCGCTCGCTATACATTGATAGATTTGTGTACTTTTCAGCGAAATCAGTTCAGTACTTTGAGGAGTGCGTTGATAGATCAGTCAGTAATATAAATATAAAATGAAGATCCGATAAGCCAATAAGATATCAGGATATTTCCATTTTATTTTTTATTATTTTTCTAGTTCCTTAACCGTGGTCACCTAGCGCCTCGTGCAGATTTTCCATTGCGCGCACAACAGCGTGCCTCTTTCCATTATATCAACACTGCGCCGCAGTGGATGCGAGGCAACGCGGGTGACTGGGCCGCTCTAGAAGAGGTGAGTAACTTACATAATTATGTGAAACACTAGAGGATGCCTGCGGTTCTATCCGTGTAGTTCACGTTTCTGTGGGAATTTCGGGATAAAATGTGGCCTATTCTGATATGTAAGCTAAATTATTGTGAAGTTTCATCAAAATCTATTAAGCAGTTTTTGCGTGAACATCCATCCATAGGTACAAACTTACGCCTTAAGGATTTTTACTGGGGCATTTAGACAAACGGCGTAAACCACTGTTTAGTAGCGCCATCTATTTGTAGCAATGCAAACTACAGATATTAATAATAATTTAATGTGCTGCCATACATTGATTTATTATATCTGCATTTCTAAATAATATTCTTATTCCACAGATTTTTAATAATTATAAACTCCAATATTAACCATAATTTAATCCGTTTAACAAAAAAAAATAAAGGCAATCCGTCGTCGTGTGGTGGCGTACGGCGCGCGCGTGGTCGTGTACACGGGCGCGGCGGGCGTGTGCACGCTGCCCGACAGCGGCGACGTGCAGCGCCCGCTCTATCTGCACGTCGACGAGAACAACAATGGCGTCGTGCCAGTGCCTCTGTACTTCTACAAGGTAACTATAGTCAACAGCAATGTTTGAGCAATAAGGCCACTTTTGCACTCTTGATTGTAACTTCATTTTATGTATACTAGTTTGTTACTGATGAATGTGCAATATAAAAACTTCTAACTTTTTAGTGATTTATCGCCACGTCACGTACTCGTACTATACTTTCATAGTATATTATACGGCACTAGTAGCCAAAAAGCTACCGATACCGAGACAAACACCGAAATTGCTGTAAGCGTGCTTCCCCCTTCAATATCATCATCAGATCTTAACATGATGACAATGGGACCACCTTGGAAGTATGCTCTTTTTAATAAAAAAAGAATTATCAAAATCGGACAACTCTGTAAAATGTTATGCTTAGTCATACATAAAAAATAAAAATTTTTAAATAAAAATAGAACCGACTCAAAACGCACTAAAAAGTAAAAAATAACTGTGTCATTTAGTTGCTTTAATTTACTTAAGCATATCTATGGAGTCGGTGCCAGCCAAGTTTAAGGAACCTTTATTTAACGTAGTAAAGCAGTTTGTGGGTTCTAGGTAACGTTCTTAAAGTAGAAACCTTGTCTGGCACCGACTCCTAGATATGTTTAAGTAAATTAAAGCAACTAAATGACACAGTTATTTTTTACTTTTTAGTGCGTTTTGAGTCGGTTCTATTTTTATTTAAAAATTTTTATTTCTTACTTTTGGGTGATTTATCGCCACGTATCGTACTCGTATTATACTGATATAGTATATTATACGGCACTAGTAGCCAAAAACCTACCGATACCGAGGTAAAAACCGAAATCGCTGTAAGCGTGCCTCCAAAATTTGAAGAGTTCCTTCATTTTCCCCAGGATATCATCATCAGATCCTAAAATGGTGACAATGGGACCACCTTGGAAGTATGCCCTATCTAATAAAAAAAGAATTATCAAAATCGGACAACTCTGTAAAATGTTATGCATAGTCATACATAAAAAAAAATATATACGTGTCGAGTTGATAACCTCCTCCGTTTTTTTTTTCGTTGATTAATAAATAACTAACAATTTCTCTCAGCAAAAACAAACTCCATGACAGCATACTTCATAGATGGCGTTACTTGTTTCATAGAGAATTCATCGTTTATAATTCATTAATAATATTATATTGTTTCCAGGTAGTACACGATTCTACAAAGCACACAGCAGTGGCGTTCATATCAATAAACAACTCTTACTACAACAGCAGCATAATAGAACAGCTCTCCTTCTGTAGCGACATCTGTGAACAGAACCCGCAGTTCTCGTGGCTAAGATGGCGTCCTAAAGACGGCACGCATAGCTTCTGCTGTCAATACAATGACTTTGCGAAAATTATCCACGATTTGCCGAAACTTAATGTGAAAGGCTTATTTTATTAATGTCTTTAAATAAAATAAATTTAAGGTGTCAGTTATTACATAATTTCAAATTATCAGGTTTCAACACGCATTCTGTAGCGACATCTGTGAACAAAACCCGCAGTTCTCGTGGCTAAGATGGCGTCCTAAAGACGGCACTCATAGCTTCTGCTGTCAATACCATGACTTTGCGAAAACTATCCACGATTTGCCGAAACTTAATGTGAAAGGGTTATTTTATTAACGTCATCTAAATAATTAAATAAAATTGATGTCCGTCAGTAATTTCATAATTTATAGAGACATCTGTGGTCACCCGCAGTTCTCGTAAGATGGCGTCAAAAAGATGGCACGCAGTTTCTACTGTAAATATGAGAATTTTAGGAAAAATATCCACGATTTGCCGACACTTAATGAGAAGGGGTTATTTTATTAATGCCATCCATACAAATAAATAAAATTCAGAAGTCGGTTTGTGATTTCAAATTGAACAGTTTTGTCACAGTTAATACCCATATTGTAGGAGTCGTAAAAAACAACAAATATTTGTACATATAGTTTATTAGATTATTTATACAAAAACTTGGATATATCTTTTTATTTATAAATAATAATTAAAATAACTTAATTTGTCTTTACATATTTTGAGATTACCTATCCTTTCCTTAGCAAGCATTATACATAAATAGACAGTGACATAATTTATACATAATGATTGTATTTTCATTATCAGCCTATTAACGGCCCACTACAGGGCCAGACCTCCCTCCTTATAGGAGAGGGGATATGGAGCGTACACCCACCACGCTGCTCCAATGCGGGTTGTCGGGCTTAGGGTGATAATGTTTCATGTATTAACGATCACTATCAGATGTTGATGACAGTGACCGGGGCCGACAGCTTAACGTGCTCTCCGAGGCACGGGGGTGTAACACCACCAACTGCCAGACTCCGGGCTTGGAATGTACTGAACATTTCATAGAAGAATGAAAAAGCTCAGAATTATTCCGTGACCCGACCCAGGAATTGAACCTAGGATCTCGTGATCGAAGCCAGATAGGCTAATCATTAGAGCAACGAGGCATCATGGTGTCCTTTAATTACAAATTATAATATATATAACAATTTTCCAATATTAATCATATTTCTGTAACACATCCCTGATGAGAAAATAGAGATGACAGATGAAAGTCAAAGTTGTTTCTTTCGAATTCCATTTCCACAAGCGAAAAATTTATTTAGAAACAATATAAAGAAAAAATATTTACATCATATAACAAAAACTTCATAATATCGTTTGGTTTGCGTTTCACTCTTGACTGCTATCACATCTGATGTTAAGGGCTAACGCTAAAACAGGCGCGGTCGCCCGCCGCGTGCGCCCGTTTCAGTTAGCGCTGCTAGTATAATTTTATTCAATAAAATCAACAAATATTTATTTGACCGTAGCATCTAGCGGCGCTCGACTGATTTGTAGAAAGATATATAGATATTTTTCATTATACAACCGCGAGCGTGCAACCGCGTCAGTTTTAGCGTAGGCCCTAAGTGATGATGCAATCTAAGATGGAAGCAGGCTAACTTGTTAGTAAGACGAAAATCCACACCCCTATCGGTTTTTACACGACATCGTACTGGAACGCTAAACCCTTTGTCGGTAGGGTGGTAACTAGCCACGGCGAAAGCCTCCCACTAGACAGACCAAGACAAATTAAGAAAAATCTCAATCTGCCCCGCCGGGAATCGAACCCAGGACCTCCGTCTTATAAATCCACCGCGCATACCACTGCGCCACAGAGATCTGCATAGTTGAATAAACAATACACAGTTCATAATATTGTAGTTGTTTTGTGTTTCTTAAAACTTTATTTAAATTATAGTAAATTATACGTTTTAGGAGAATACCTTCAAGCCGTCAACCAGGAATTAGGGAGAGAGAATACATGCCTAGAAAATAAATAAACTTCCTAGGCATCCCGAGGGAGATGTGTGGACAAGAATTTTCATAAATTTTTCTTGCCAAGTCTCAAGCCTTTTTGTTTATGTTAGTATGGATTTTTTAAAGGAGATGGTCCATTTCAGCTTCACTCATGTACCACATACCATTAAAATGGAAAAAATACAAGGATTTCAATTATCAATCGGTTATCAAAAATAAAATTAGTGAACGAAATGAATTAACGTTGGTTAAAAATGAAATTCTTAGTTTTAGAGGTACTAAAAGATGGCGTCTTTCTAATACTAGTCTGTAGGTGATAAAGATGCGGTGACATTGATTTGTCAAACTCAAAATATGTAATTTTTGACAAGTTTTTCTTTCGTTTTCCGGGCTGTGTTTTTAGCTATAAGTCATTTTAGACATACACATCTTAGCTATAAAGAGAACAAAATTCAATATATTAATCTGATTATTCAGTAATCCGTTAGGTACCTATACCTAACCAGTAACCATCAAACCAAATGGACCATACGTCAATAAACACTGACAGCAAACGTCAAAACAACATCAATCCGCCACCTGAAGAATGTCTACCATAGATAATATAACTTATCTAAGATCCGCCATGATTATACGTAAAGTGTAGCATTGTTTTGGAGAGAATAAATAATATTTCGCCCAAATAAAAGTGAATTCGGAGATTTGGCTAATCAAAACTAGATTATTAATACATGTAGTTTTTTTCAACTTATGTACAGAAAGTGAGTCTGTGCTCCATACAATTTTGGACCATCTCCTTTGAAATAATACACAGAATTGTATTAACAAGATCGAAATATACCGGCACGTTATACCCAACACATTGTATACAAGTATTATTAACAACAAAAAATAAAATTTTACAGTCGAACTTCCTTTATTTTGGAAGTCAGTTAATAATCAATAGTAATTACCAATTTAGTATGAGCAATAAATAATAATTAGCTTTATTTAACCATTGTACGAATAAAATTTAAGCTATAAATTAACCAATTTCTTATATAAATTAAGTTAATTTGGAACGATATTTAGCCTGATTCACTGAGATCGAGTGTTAGAATTCTTACCCAATAATAAAATCGTCTCCCACACAAAGTACTTTGCCCATTTTGTATATAAATGAACCAGGCTCGACGCAAACGAAATGTATATCATATTTTACGTTTGCCTTATTGATGCAAATATTTTGCATATGCAATGGCTACCCTGCGTTTAAAATATTAAATAAATATTCAATTAGCCATTCGGTATTTGCAAACTACATGCCGCATTATATTTACAATATTAAACACATTTAAGCACCAACTGTAATTTCTTCATACGTTATTAATCAGTACTTAAATAGCAATATTTGTTGTCGTCTGTGAATCCTCTATGGAAATTGTGCGTTATCTGTGGGCGCACAGTTGGCTACATTGAACTGATGTGGCGCCACTACGCGATTGGTTGGCAGAACTGCAGAAAATGCCGCATTGCACCATTACCTCCCAGTTAATAACCGACTTCATAAAAGTGATAGTAAAAATACATTTAACATAGTCAATAGTGAGAGAGCAAGCGATCATAATCTACAAAAACAAAGTTAAGAAGTGAAGTGATTACAATTATTGGAATTGGTATCGTATAATTGTATAATGTCTAACTATGTCATCATATTTGTGTAATAAAAAAAGCAGATTTAATGAACAGAATGGGTGTAAATAAATGATATAGATGTACTATGTCATTGCATTAATAAACGTTATATGTTTTAGCTGGATTTTAATATATTATAAATTTTTTTTTACCCTATGCATTAAATATTTACTAATAAATAATGAAAATACAACATACATCTCGTTTGCGTCGGGCATGGTCTTTTTTGAGCCTTGTCATTTAAGGAATGTTCGTTAGTAAAAAATATTTTCAACTACCCGCATCTCTACATTCAATAATAGCTGTCAAAGCTTGCCTATCTTTTTTATTCTCACACGCACAACTAACAAGCGCTAGCAAATGCTTATTAGAATACTCCGTACGATCTCGTACGAAGATTTCCAACTCGTTTCTCGGCAAATAATACGCTTTCACGTACTTATCCACGTAGTCTTGGTAGGGGACAGGTTTCAGACCGGATATTTTCTCTAATTTCACGAATAGTTGCCTATAATCTAGCTGCATTAGTCCCCTACCACCGTTCGAACATTTTGTCGCGTTCGAAAATCCTTCGACTAGTAAATGGACGACGAATTTCGATACCATACCCCAAATTGATTGCACTACCCTCATATTTAGAGTTACCCTCGACGAAACGTTTTCCAAACGCAACGCGAAAACTTGTATTTTCCTTATAATCATATCCACGTATGGACTGTGTTCCACCGCAACGTTTTTGACATCCCATCGCACTTGGGACATGGCTATCAACGCCGATCTGGCGTCCACGGCTTTAGACGCCGAACACATATATACTGGCATCCGTAAATCTTCCACAACCATTAATGTATTATCTCGAAAATGTTCTAGAATCATCCGTTGATGGGAAGCAACTATGGATTCTAAATACGGTTGGAGTAACTCAAATTGCTTTGCCAAGAATATAACACTCTCTACACCCACGATTCTTTCGCTCAAACCGTGTAGATTTGCTTCAGAATTCATATCTAAATGTTGTGGGTTGCTCGGACATTCGAATTTAGTTTCGTCACCTCCGTTTATACTATTGGATATCCTTTTCAAAACTAAATTTAACTTTGTACTATATAAAGTTGAAGACGCAACGTCTAAATCTGACGTAAAAAATATGTGTACGGCGTAAAAATAATAGTCGAATAGTTGATTCATTAACATGATGACTTCTAACGAAATTTGGGGTAAATATCTACATATTTGGAGATATTGGCCACAATTCCTAAGTACGGACAACGTTGTGTTAGTAACTATGACGCTTTCTTTAATTTTTGAAGGACTGCTTTGGAGATTAAAGTCCTGAACGTCCGTATCTTCGACGAAATCTCGTCGCAATTCGTCCGGTTCGTCGTCGGATTCGTCAGTGTCATCCGATTCTGGTTCTAAGCCGAAAATGTCATCGTTAGTCACGTTGGCGTTTCGGAAAATTTCGAACGGCGTTTTTGTTGTCTTTTGGGTGAAATACTTGGATATATAAACACTGTCTTCTTGAGAAGCGACGGAAGATGTTGCTTCTGATTGGGGTCCTTTGACGATGTCAGATTTGGGGTTCAAATACTTTCTAAACTGTTTAAACTCTTGCAGATTGAGGATGTTGAAGGTAGCTTTGACTGGACATTGCTCCCATCCTTCGTTTTCCAAAAACAGCTTCAACTCCTCCATTCGGCCTCTATGATAGTTCTTTATATACAATACGGACTGAGTCTTTATGAAATCTTGCAGCAAATCTGATGTATCACCGCAGAAGATTTCCGCAACTTGCGTCAACTTCCTGAGAATACCCAACATTTGTATAAACTTCTCAAATTGAAACTCTTCGAGACCGGAACTTTTGAGGAATATCGACACTTTGGCTTGCACGTCATGCCATATTCTTATTAAACCAGCTTTTAACTTCTGTTTTATGTATTCGCGACTGACGTTTTTCTCGATATCGAAAACGTTGGAGCTCGGCTGTATTTCCTCATTCTTCAAATGCCAATTTACTAAGAGATAGTAACTGCGCATAACACGAAATAGATTCTCGCATAGATTTAAAAGGCACATCGGAGCTTTGTTGGTCGGTACCGATTGACACATCTCCTGGAACTTCAGTTCTATCGTGTACTCGCTCAGAAAAGGTTTGACTGCTTCAATAGCAGATTCGTTAACAGCAGAAGAGTAATGCATATGCAATTGCTCCATCGCTGCTTGCGTCTTTCCCAATAAATCGTAAGCTTTCTTCAACTTTTTAAAGATATCCTCGTCAAAATTATGGCATATACTGGCTAAAACTGAATCAAGTTTTTCCTCTGTCATATCCAATGTATCCTGTAATCTAGTACTCAAATCTGCTATGCACGTGTACTCTTTATTATTAGCAGCTGCCTTTTTGCTTTTCAAAATTAAATCAATGGCTTCAAAATATTCTTTTTTAGATAGCAAATCTGCAACATCTTTTTCTACGCTCCGCAAACTTCTGAGCAATTCCAAAGATTTGAGAACTGACTTGATTATCTGTCTCTTTCTAACGTTGGCGAGTATGACAAAGGTGGATATAGTGAGGTGGTTTGATGCCGTTTTTAAGCGTTCTCGTGCTTTTCTGCAAGTTTCCAGCGTTTGTGTGAGTTGTTCTCGAATGTTCTGTATTTCTGCGAACTCTCGGTCGCAGTTGTCTCTCTGTTGGGAGATTAGGTGGAGAGCTTTGCCGGATACCACCTGTTAAGAATAAAAATGATTGAAAAATCTTTCACTTAAAAAGTAAACATGCAAATAATCATTAAATAATACGACTCTGAGTGATACTGTCAATACTATTAAAGAGAAGAAAAATTACAACTTGATTCTGGAACCTCTCTCTTTAAATCTAATGAGAAATAGAAAATTATATATTATATATCATATAGCTGTCAGGTGGGGCCATCAACTATGTCTATCATACCAAAATTTTTGTTTTTCATTAAATGCAAATGAAAGTGTACATGGTACTCTTACATCAATTTTCATATTTTTGTCTGTTGCTGACTAAACTCTAAAACGGCGAGATAGATTTGGACTTTAACTCGAAAATAGCTTGTTTAAAGGAGTAACTTTGTCTGCTTTATTTTAGAAATTTTATTAAATTTAAAACCGGACACACCAGTTTATTTTAGAAATTTGCAGGAGTCCATTAGTAATTAATTCTAAAGCCTTACCTGCTGTTGTCTCTTCAGTTTTGTAAACATTCGTTCTATAGCATCGCAATCTGGAGGGGTGGGCGCGTGCTCCAGCGCGTAGCGAGCCGCGTCGAACTCTGACGGAGGTGAGAAGTATATGTGCTCTATTTCACGGAGGACCTGGAACGATTCATTTGAGTTTAATGGCAGCTTGCAACTATAGTTATAAAAGACCTATAAGACCCGTTTTAATATGCTGCCGGCCGTATACTGGGGCCCTTGAACCTACAAGAATTCTGCTTTTAAAAAGGACACCAAGCGCTTTAAAAAGCAGTCCCGGATCTGATAATATTTAGAGGTGCGACAAAAACTGAAAAATGCCGGCTCCCTGGCAGCATGTCTAATGAACCTGGGCCTCCCGGAAAGAATGCCATGGCAATGGCCGGTCTAGCGTGCACGAACAATGCCAATTTTTGAATTTGCCGTTCGGGGCTTGAGACCCAGCTAGCCTCTTCCCCCAGACTGGGAGCAAAGTAAACGTACTACCGATTTTGACGACCTCCGTGGCGCAGTGGTATGCGCGGTGGATTTATAAGACGGAGGTCCGGGGTTGATTCCCGGCGGGGCAGATCGAGATTTTTCTTAATTTGTCTTGGTCTGGCTGGTGGGAGGCTTTCGCCGTGGCTAGTTACCACCCTACCGACAAAGACGTATCGCCAAGCGATTTAGCGTTCCGGTCCGATGTCGTGTAGAAATCGACAGGGGTGTGGATTTTCGTCCCACTCCTAACAAGTTAGCCCGCTTCTATCTTAGACTGCATCATCACTTAACACCAGGTGTGATAGCAGTCAAGGGTCAACTTGTAGTCGATAAAAAAAAAAAAACTTACATATAACTCAAAAGGTTTTGCTAGTGTAATATTTTAAGTTTCTATTATAGGTATTATTTAAGAACAAAAAGCTCACTACAGGAGGAGCTGTCAGCACGAAGAAATGCTCAGCATTTTCCTGCTGACCAAGGAATTGCAGGAGGTAATTTTTAGTCTGTGCAAGCAGGACATAACCTGCCATATGACAGAAATCCGTAGGGAGTTTTGTTCCCTACTTCCTCCAATAAAAAAGGACCTGTCGCGTGCGGTTGTAGTTCGCGGTGTGGTTTCGTATACTTTGCTAAAAATTGTGGTTCTGCTCTAAATTAAAACTAAAGCCATACCTCCAAGTCAGCGGCAGATTGCGCGGCAGTCTCCGACCGTGAGTTGACCCCGGGAGGAGCGTGGCGGTTCTCCATGTTCATTTGCAACTGAAACATACATTTACTGGGTGTAAGGGACGAATGTAAACCGACATAGCTCAGCGAGTCGCAGAACTGAAGTGGCAATGGGCGGGGCACGTAGTTCGAACAGCTGATGGACGTTGGGGGCCCAAGGTGGTAGATTGGCGACCCCGCACCGGAAAGCGCAGTGTTGGTCGACCCCCAACCAGGTGGACTGACGACATCAAACGTGTCGCAGGGAGCCGCTGGCAACAGGCGGCTCGGGATCGTTGTGTTTGGAAGTCCCTAAAAAAGGCCTGTGTCCAACAGTGGACGTCTACAGGCTGGTAATGATGATGATGATGATGAAAGGACGAATGAAACTTCGTAGAGAGACTAAAATTAATGTCTACAACGATACAATGAATAACAATGTTTTCGTTCGCAGGTAGTTGAACAAAACACACGTGTTATTGTTTGTCTTATCTTTTAAAATTGATTTTTATGTGTACAAAGTGAATTTCCTAATATAATTTGTTCGAAATCGAGACTATTATACTCAATATAATGTGCTGAAGTAATAATCGATCAGCTGTGCAGTTGTCGGGAACGGGTGTTAACATTTGTGTTTGGTGTCGAACTGTTGTCACAACTTCAACAACACGGACAATGGCTAGTGAATGTTCCGCGTGTAAGACAATGGTGCTAGTAACGCAAAAGCGCATCAAATGTACTAAATGTCTTTTTATGTATCATTTGGAATGCGTCACCTCCGACTTGAATCCGCCAGTTCGTTTAAACTGGGCTTGTCCCGATTGTGTTGCCGCTGCTCGTAAAGGTGGTGATAACTCCAATACTCCTGTCCGGCCGGCCAGGCCTAAACATGAGCTAGACTTGGATGTTGATGCCTCGAACCTAGTTACGGAATGTACCCAAAAACCCGAGATAAGTATGATGCACTGTAGTGATGCTATTTTGACAGAGATTCGTAGTCTTCGCACTGACATGATAAGGCAATTCCAACTGCAAGACAACAAGTTTGACTCCTTCAATCTTGTACTTAGTGATCTTAAAGAGAATTTTTGTGATCTCAACTCGAAATTATCTACTATGCGCTCGGAGTTTAACGGCGTCGTATCGACTATCGACATATTGCAAGCGAATTCTCAACATTATGAAAGTAATCTTATCAAACACAAAGAAAAAATAACGGAGTTGGAATCGTCTATCAATGAGTTCAAATCTTCATTAAATTTTATTTCTTCCCAGTATGATGATATATCGATTGAATTTAAACAACATATGAATATTATGTCTGAAAGTATGCGCCCTTCGGATAATGCCGAACAGTTGACTGAATTACGATCAAAAGTTAACATGCTTGAAAACATATCCAGAAGTCACAACATAGAAATACAGTGTGTCCCCGAGAGAAAAAATGAAAACGTTCTTGGCTTATTAAAGAACCTGTATAACAAGCTATCGTTACCATTTTCAGAGGAAACTGTTTCTTTTTGTAGTCGAGTTCCTAAAATGAATGGTAAATCGACTCGACCTCGCAACATAATAGTCACGTTACAGACTCCTCGACATCGTGACCTTGTCATATCCGCTTCTCACAGATACAACAAACTACACCCCGGTGACATGCTCAACTCTCTTGACCTGGGAGTAAGTGGTGAAAAAAGCAATGTTTATGTTGGGGAACACCTTACTCCGGACTGTAAAATGGTTTATAGTGCTGCTCGTAAATTTAAGAGGGAGAAACAATACAAATACGTATGGGTTCGAAATGGGAAGGTGTTTCTTAGAAAAAACGATAGTAGTCCCGCTCTGTATGTAAAAAATGTTGATTTCTTAAGCAAATTATAACTAGTTATATTAGTGGCTTTATTTTTCATTTTCTTACATATATATAATATTAATTTTTTTTATTAAATGTTAGTTTTTTACCAAAATGTCAATAGATTTCGTAGTAAACTTAATGATTTTTACCAAAATGTACTAAACTGTGATTATGATATTATTTGTTTAACAGAAACTAATCTGGATAGCTCAATTAATAGTGCTGAATTTTTAGACAATCGCTACACAATTTTTCGATGTGATAGAGATACTTCCAATAGTCACAAACAATCTGGGGGAGGAGTTCTAGTTGCGGTCAAGAAGAATATTCCGGTTCATAGACTTGTAAATTTGGAAAGTGACTCTGAAAATATATGGTTATCTTTAAACGCAGGAAAAAACATTACCTTGTGTTTAGTTTACCTTCCTCCAGATATATCTATCGATAGACTGCAGAGATATTATGATAAAACTAATGATTTTGTATCTACACAAAACGGTTCTCTCATTATTTTAGGGGATTTTAATATACCCTCTTTAGATTGGAATGGCGATGCGACGAAAGCAGCGACTCCTAAATGTACATCTCATGATCTCAAATCTCGACTATTGATTCAGCTAATGTTGCTCGGGGGCTTAAGTCAGTATAATTATTTAAAAAACTTTAAAACTAGAACCCTGGATCTGTTGCTCACCAATATCTCAGATGTCAATCTCTCGCCAACCATTGCACTATGTAAAGAGGACATACATCATCCACCTTTTGAGATAAGTATCAACCTCTGCGTCACTAATTATCTCAAGAATAACAAAAACAACCGGATTTTTAATTTCAATAAATGTGATTATGATTCAGTAAAAGATAGTTTAAATAGTGTAAATTGGCATACTCTTCTATCTTCTGATGATGTCAATGATCTGGTGAAGGTTTTTTATGAACATCTACTAGTAATAATTAAAAATAATACTCCTTACAAAAAGTCAGTCAATGATAAACAACCAGTCTGGTTCAGTAAACCCCTGATTAAATGCCTTAAAGAAAAACATAAGGTGCATACTAGATACAAATTGTATAACAACCCCAGAGACTATGATACATTTTCCCTTCTTAGATCTAGGGCTCAAACTTTGATAAATGAATGTTATGATGCTTACACTCATAATGTTGAAATGTCCCTTGTTTCTTCCAATAACAAACTTTTTTGGAATTTCACTAAGACTAAACGTAAATATAATACATTGCCACAGACTATGTGCTACAATAATCGAATTGCAACTACAGGCTTTGAAATATGTCAGCTGTTTTCTGATTACTTTGCTTCAGTATATGTTGTGGATGATAATAAATCAAAATTAAATTCATCGTGTCCTTCCGATAATCAAATTAATACTATGAGCAATATAACTATAACACAACACGAGGTGCTGAAAAAGATTAATACACTGGACTGGAACAAAGGTCCAGGACCGGATGGCATTCCTTCATCTTTTATCAAAACCTGTGGTAAAGAATTAACACTACCTTTAACATTAATTTTCAATAAATCTCTTAGCACTGGTTGTTTTCCCGACTCATGGAAAATCGCAAATGTGATTCCAATTTTTAAGGCTGGTACTAAAACGGAATGTTGTAATTACCGTCCAATATGCATATTGAATTGCCTTGCAAAAATATTTGAGAGTATTGTTTATGATTATATTTACTTCTTGTTTAAGCCATTTCTAGCTACGCAGCAGCATGGTTTTGTAAAAAATAAATCAACTGTTACTAATCTTGCTGAATATTCTAATTTCATAATAGAATGTGTAGACAAAAAAAAACAGGTAGATGCTGTATATACAGATTTTCAGAAGGCATTCGACAAAGTAAATCATCGTTTACTTTTCCTGAAACTTGAAAATTACGGTGTTCATGGTGATTTGCTTAGATGGATTATATCGTATGTTACAAACAGATCTCAGATTGTTGCGGTTGACGGATTCCTTTCAAACCCTTTAACTGTGCCTTCTGGAATTCCACAAGGTTCGCATTTGGGCCCTCTGCTTTTTGTCATTTTTATAAACGATATCACGTCAGTTATTAAAAATAGGTGTCTCCTTTACGCAGACGATCTAAAGATATTTTGCGCTATCAAGAATGTTCAAGACTGCTTTTCACTACAGGCTGATCTTAATGCTGTTAATCTGTGGTGTAAGCAAAATGAAATGTTTCTTAACATAAGTAAATGTTTTGTGCTATCCTTTACAAAAAAACATAATAACATAAAATTTGATTATGAAATTAATGGTGATATTCTTTCACGTAATGATAGTGCTAAAGATCTAGGCATTACTTTTGATTCAGCTTTAACGTTTAAACTACACATAAATAACATTATCACGAGGGCAAATCAAATGATGGGTTTTATTTTTAGAATAACCAAATCCTTTAAGAATCCCTTAAGTATTTTGCATCTTTACAAGAGTCTTATTCGTAGTATCCTTGAATATGGTTCCCCAGTTTGGTCTCCTTACCAAAACACTTATATTGCTTCTATTGAGTCGGTACAAAAAAGATTTTTAAGATTGTTATTGTACAAATTTAACAGGCAATTAATCAACTTGTCATATGCTAGTAAACTTAAGCACTTTGGTCTGGATCACCTGTACATACGACGTAAGCTCTTTGACACATTATTGCTTTATAAAATCATCAATGGTGAGGTTGATACCTCGCTATTATCAAAATTGAATCTTAATTGCAAAGTACCCAGTCGGTCTGTTCGCACGTACAACACCTTTATTACACCTTTCTGCCGTACTAATTTTGCTAGTCATTCCTGCATTAATCGAATTTGTCGCCAGTTTAATTCACTTCATCAGAAGAATGACAGTATAAACATTTTCGGTTCAAATATAATCTGCTTTCGTCGTTTCGTTGTTCAATGCATACGTATGGAAGTGAATGATTAATGTCTTAGTTATAATTTCTTCTTAATTATGTTTTTTTTTTTGTTTCTTAATGTATTCATAATTTCATAGTGTGTTTTGATTCTGTTTAAGTTTGTATTTTATTTTTATAACTATTGTACTCGCCATTAATTGATATTTATGTTATAAGTCTTGTTAGATTAACTTATATTATTTTGTATGTATCTATTTTGTGCATAAATGTTGTTGGCTTGTCATTAAATAAATAAATAAATAAAATGTCGGAAATCAATTGCCGATTTTGAATTTATTGAGCGTCCAAGCTTGGAGTCGGGAAGTTGGTGGCGTTTGTGTTGCGCGCGGTGTATTTATAACGACGGAAGTCCCGGATTCGATTCCCGGCGGGGCTGATTGAGAATGTTCTTAATTTTTCTTGGTCAAAGACGCCAAAGACGTACCGCAAATCGATTTAGCGTTCCGGTACGATGTCGTGTAGAAACCGAAAGGGGTGTGGATTTCATCCTACTCCTAACAAGTTAGCCCGCTTCCATCTAAGACAGTATCATCACTTAAAATCAGGTGTGATAACAGTCAAGGGCGAATTTGTAGTCACGAAGAGCACCTTGAGCCGTCGGTCTCGGACGCTCTCATCGTCATCTGATAATGATCGTTAAACACCACAAACCCGCTGACCTTCAATGGAGCCGAGTGGATTAATGGCAGCAGGCCGTGCATATGTCTATACCGGCCGCGAGCCTTTACACCGCTGATAACGATATTTTGGCTGGTGGCTAGTTACCACCCTGCCAGCCAAGACGTACCGCTAAGAGATTACCGTTCTGATACGATGTCGCGGAGAAACTGAAAGGGGTGAGGATTTCATCCTAATCCCAACAGGTTAGTCCGCTTCCATCTTAGATCCAATTAGTCAGGAGCTAACTTGTAATAAATAAAATAAACTAAAAATTTAAGTGCCCCTGCTTTTATAGATCCTTTTTAACCGACTTCAAAAAAGGAGGTTATCAATTCGATCCGTATGTATGTAATATTTCCATAACTGCCCAGTTTTCGCATATGTTAGTCTGTGTCAGCGTCTGAACAAATGTGCCAAATTTCAAAAGTGTGTGTATATGTATGTATTTATGTTTGTTTGCATATCTCCGGAACTACAAGTCCGATTTAAGTAATTATTTTTTGTTGTACCTACTAGGTATTGTTAAAATTAGGATACACTGCAAGTTTCATCAAAATATGTTCAGACTTTCCTTTAATTTGTATGGCACCGACTTTATAGATATGGTTATTATTTAAGCAACTAAATGTCTTATTTAATTTTTACTTTTCAATGTGTTTTGAAGTCGGTTTAATTTTTTATTAATTTTATTTTTTTATGAAATATAAATAAACAATTAAAATCAGCTGGTGGGTGCCACCATGTTGGCTTCCACCAAGCATCTATCATCACTTCTGTAACGTGCCATACGACAGGTGGAGAACAAGAGACGATGGAAAAAAGTAACCTAAAAAAATTGGTTGTCTGTAACATTTAATTGGTTATTAAAATTTTTAATTTAAGTATATTTTTATAAATATTAATTTAAATTAATAAAATAATTGATTTTGATTTTATAAATTTATATTTTAAATTTATAATAAATACATTAATTTTTAATTTAAAATTAATATATTTAATAGACGGATGTCGAACGCTGCCGAACGCGCTCTCGCTTGCACTTCAAGCCTTACATGGAACGCCTCAAAGCGAGGTAACGACGCGTGACGTCATGTTTTTTCGTGCGTGCAGCCGGCTCTATCGAATTATAAGACGTTGTCACGTCAAAAATGGCTGTTATGTAAATGTTTTTATAACATAAATGAATACCTAAATGAATCATAGACCTCAATATAACGACATTCCTACCAAAAATATAGACTGAGTTTTCAATAATTTCAATAAAACAATATTCAATAATTGCTTGACATACTTTCTCATAAAATTTGACATACACAATATTTAAATAAATTTATTTTAATTTAATTTGAATTAATTTCATTTAACATATATTATTTTTATTAATATAAATTATATGTGTTTTTGACTATAGGTAATATACTTTAATTTAGTTACACATTAGTAGATACTTAAGTTTATATGTATAACGATAGCGACGCCCTGACAGGGCCCATGTCACAATATGTTAAGTTGCATGCTAGTAGAATTATTAAGAACTAAGAATATTATTATAAGACATGATTTCTATATAAATAAATAAATAAAGAAAGCTTCATAAGAAGGCTCAGAGTCACTCAGCGGGCCATGGAAAGAGCAATGCTCGGAGTATCTCTGCGTGATCGAATCAGAAATGAGGAGATCCGCAGAAGAACCAAAGTAACCGACATAGCTCAGCGAGTCGCAGAACTGAAGTGGCAATGGGCGGGGCACGTGGTTCGAACAGCTGATGGACGTTGGGGGCCGAAGGTGCTAGAATGGCGACCCCGCACCGGAAAGCGCAGTGTTGGTCGACCCCCCACCAGGTGGACTGATGACATCAAACGGGTCGCAGGGAGCCGCTGGGCTCATGCGGCTCAGGATCGTTGTGTTTGGAAGTCCCTAAAAAAGGCCTATGTCCAGCAGTGGACGTCTATTAGCTGATAATGATGATGATGATGAAATAAATAAAAAAACACAAAAGATTTTTTTATAACTTTAATCAGCCTTAACAATTAAAAATTATTAATTTGTTCTTCACGAGCTTTTTTCAATTCCCAAATCTCGCGTTCCAAAATGGCGGATCTAAGTTTCTCTTTTTGTATCTCTAATTTTAACGCGTGCTCTTCTTCTATCAACTCCAGTTTACTAGCGTGCTCTTCTTTCTGCATCGTCATTGTTGCAGCGTGTTCTTCCTCTGCCAATTCAATTCTTCTTTTATGTTCTCTGTATTTTAGCATTCTGATGTAGTTTAAAATGCCGTTTGTATCGTTTGTGAAGTTTTTGTGGTGCTGTAAAATATAATAACTGTCAACACGAGTTTGTCTTTGGTATTTTGATTTTTTTGAGTATGAAAGGAGAATGCCGGAATCCGTCTATGTCTTCACATATTATGCACAACAACCAATTTGATGTTCAAAGTCTTGTTTGGAATTTAGAGGATAATTAATTTTAGTCACGTCATATCATATCATTAGACGGCCGAGTGGCGCAGTGGGTAGTGATCCTGCTTCTGCGTCCTAGAAATACAACTCTTATATGGCATAATTACCCTTCTTGCTGAAAATATATCCAATTTCTTTTTTATAGTTGCCGCTTCCGTTTCACTATCTTCTGATGTCTGCAACATAAAAAAAATTAGAAACATGGCTCATGGGTCCCCAAAGTTCGATCTCAATATCTCCGGGACCAGCTAAAACCAAAAATGGAAGTCGAATAATCCTAAAATTGGACCCCCTTGGAGAAGACCTTGTTATTCTAAACATCTTTAACTATCACAGCAATGCTGTGAAACCTTTACTTTCTTGAAAATTGGATTTTAAAATACCAGTTAATATAAATACTAGGTTTTTACCAGAATATCATTTTAAATAGATAGCAAAGCTGTTTAAGTTTTACTTTGGTTGATATTGAAGATTCAATATAAACTATAATCTTCGACGAGAATCTTATATGACATTTAAATCTTATTTGACATACTTAATGCTTGCCGATTAAATACTTTGTTTATTCACTATGTGGCTATGTGGCTTCGATTACGAGGTCTTGGGATCGACTCCTGTGTTGGGTCATGGAATAATTCTGAGTTTATCATTCTTTAATGAAATTTTCGGGACATTCCAAGCCCGAAATCGGGAAGCTGGTGGTGATACATCTGTACGTCGGAGAACATGTTCAGGAGTCGGTCCCGATTATTAATATCAACATATTTGACGACCTCCGTGGCGCAGTGGTATGCGCGGGGGATTTATAAGACGGAGGTCCTGGGTTCGATTCCCGGCGGGGCAGATTGAGATTTTTCTTAATTTGTCTTGGTCTGGCTGGTGGGAGGCTTTCGCCGTGGGTAGTTACCACCCTACCGACAAAGACGTATCGCCAAGCGATTTAGTGTTCCGGTACGATGTCGTGTAGAAACCGAAAGGGGTATGGATTTTCGTCCCACTCCTAACAAGTTAGCCCGCTTCCATCTTAGACTGCATCATCACTTAACATCAGGTGTGATTGCAGTCAAGGGCCAACTTGTAGTCGATAAAAAAAATATCATAGTGATTATTAATGAATGAAGCATTATCAGTGTAAGCCCACCAACCCGTATTGCAGCAGCATAGTCTAAGTTTCGCATCACTTCTCTTAGGGGCTGTTCAAATATTACGTAAGCGGATTTATTACAATAATTTACCACCCCCCTTGTCCGCAAAAGTAAGCAAAGTTCTTCCCCTCTCTCTTACGTAAACATTTTTCAATTATAAATGTATTTTTTTAATAATTGTCATAATTATAATTTTAATAAATAAAAATAGAACCGACTCAAAACGCACTAAAAAGTAAAAAATAACTGTGTCATTTAGTTGCATATTGCTAAATGACACAGTTATTTTTTACTTTTTAGTGCGTTTTGAGTCGGTTCTATTTTTGCCATTAAAGCCAAACTTGATTGAGAATGCTTGTCAACAAACAAATTAAAAATGAAGGTAGAAATCACTAGTCATTTTACACCTATTTTTTATAATTAACTAGTTAATGAGGAATTCTTGACAATAAATTAGATTAGTAAGCTTAAAACTAATTAATATATTTAATATCTTATAAATAAGATTTTTTAAAATAACAAAACATAATTTTAAATTTATTAGGCATAAAATGTGTTGTATTTTCTACCCTCATTTTAAATTTGTTTGTTGACAAGCATACTCAATCGAGTTTGGCTTTAGTATAGAACCAAACCCATACGGAATCCTTATCATAACGGTGTGAAGCAAACCGCAAGCCGCGCGCGTTGAAAGCGGGGCTGAGGGGAGAGCGTGGTGCCATTTCATTCCTCGCTGTTTCATCTTCATCAATACTCCTGTCCTGTGCCGTAACATAGGCAGTGCCAGCGGTGCACAGGGCGTAGACCCTGGAGGGCCGCAAAAATGACCAGACCAAACACAAACAATACCTTATTTAGAGTCAGTTATAAGTCTATAGGGCGCAGTTACGCACTCTGGCACAGGGCGCATAAATTACTGGTTGCAACTCTTATCTTGTGTTTTTCAATACAAACCGAATTAACTATGTTGTGTTCAATACAAACTGAATTAACTATGTTGTGTTCAATACAAACTGAATTAACTATGTTGTGTTCAATACAAACTGAATTAACTATGTTGTGTTCAATACAAACTGAATTAACTATGTTGTGTTCAATACAAACTGAATTAACTATGTTGTGTTCAATACAAACTGAATTAACTATGTTGTGTTCAATACAAACTGAATTAACTATGTTGTGTTCAATACAAACTGAATTAACTATGTTGTGTTCAATACAAACTGAATTAACTATGTTGTGTTCAATATAAACTGAATTAACTATGTTGTGTTCAATACAAACTGAATTAACTATGTTGTGTTCAATACAAACTGAATTAACTATGTTGTGTTCAATACAAACTGAATTAACTATGTTGTGTTCAATACAAACTGAATTAACTATGTTGTGTTCAATACAAACTGAATTAACTGTTGTGTTCAATACAAACTGAATTAACTATGTTGTGTTCAATACAAACTGAATTAACTATGTTGTGTTCAATACAAACCGAATTAACTATGTTGTGTTCAATACAAACCGAATTAACTATGTTGTGTTCAATACAAACTGAATTAACTATGTTGTGTTCAATACAAACCGAATTAAGTATGGTTTGTTGTCTGTGGTTTTATATTAAGAAGTAGTTTCCACTCTGAAGAGAGCACCCGTCATAGGTTAGACCTAGTCGGGCATACTCCGATAAGTCAAGTGAGATTTCAGAATATTTTAATAATTACAGAGTATAATTCGTTTTTGGCTTACCTTTTCTTCTTCATCCCAGTTTACAGAGCGTAGGCGTTTTGCACTCATTGTTAAAATAAAGTTTTGTTGAAAAATATATGATCAAAACTATTTCACATATATTCCTAATAACTTTTAATTAAATCACAACCACCACACTAAAAAAACAACTGTGACATTTAGGATTTTATATAATTATTTCATTTTATTCAGATTATAAAGATTTTTAAATTTTATTTAGTTAATTATACTAAAGCCAAACTCAATGTGGAAAGCTTATAAACAAACAAATTAAAAATAAAGGTATAAATCGCTAGTCATTTTACACCTAATAATTTTAATTTAACTTGATAATAACAAAGGACATTGCCAAAATTTGCCCCAGGCTGTCCAACGCTCATATTTAACTATTTTATTTAAATACATAATGAATTTTAAACAATTACCTATGTTTCATAGCAATGACTGAAAATATATCAAAAAATTAAGGATTGAAATCAATTTTTTGTGTTCCGAATCATGTGACCGTCGTCAAAGAATGAAAAATCAACTTTTTTCAACCTTTATAACTTTTATCAGCGCCTGCATAATTACATGTAACTTTGTTATTATGTAAATAGAAGATCTGTGCTATTTAACATCATAGATATCATCTCTGGACATCTCTGGGGCAGGCTTCTATACAATTTTTGGCAATGTCTTTTGACAATAGATTAAATAAATAAGCTTCCATACATACATACCATTACGCCTCAACCATACTTGTAGGCAGAGACCACATTGTCCATCCACTTGCGACAATCCTTGTATATCTCTCTTTTACTAATCTTTTGTACAAGTACATTGATTCAGACTTTTTTTTTTATCGACTACAAGATGGCCCTTGACTGCTATCACACCTGATTTTAAGTGTTGATGCAGTCTAAGATGGAAGCGGGCTAACTTGTTAGGAGTGGGACGAAAATCCACACCCCTTTCGGTTTCTACACGACATCGTACCGAAACGCTAAATCGCTTGGCGATACATCTTTGTCGGTAGGGTGGTAACTACACTACCCACGGCGAAAGCCTCCCACCAGCCAGACCAAGACAAATTAGGAAAAATCTCAATCTGCCCCGCCGGGAATCGAACCCAGGACCAGCGTCTTATAAATGCACCGGGCATACCACTGCGCCACGGAGGTCGTCATAACTTCTTTTGACCTGGCGTTTAGTTGTCCAGGAACGATCGCCTTGGTCTTTCCCTTCCAACTTTCCCATTCACTCTCACCTTATAAATCTCTTTCAGAAGTCTCCTTTCATTCATTATCTGTGTGCATCCCAGTAGTACCCCCTAATTTTAGTTCTATAGAACTGTTGACACACCATATTAGAGTTTAGTGTCCCATTAGTTCTATGTAGAACTAATAGAACAAAATTAAAGAAGTGTTGATATCAACATCTTGTTTGTATGTTACTATATACTTGTAAATTACCTAGTTTTTAATATTACATAATAATACGGAATCTTTTTTGGTTGCAATAATAAACGTCCACTTTTTCATACAAAAATATAAAAAAAAAACAATAAAGTTAGGGGGTTCCCTATACTTAGAACTGGAACTTAAAAATTTTTTTCATTAAACCCATACATGTGTGGTATTTATAGATAGGTCTTTAAAAATTATATTAAGGTTTCTAATATCATTTTTTTCTAAACTGAATAGTTTGCGCGAAAGATACTGTTTGCGTAAAATGTGTCCCCCCCTGTAACTTCTAAAATAAGAGAATATTTTTTTAGACACAACTACTACTTGGTTTTAACAACTTAGCTCAAAATGAAATATCAATTGAAATAATATTAAGTATATAACTAAAAAAGTAAAGACAAGTGTAAAAACTATACTACAGTACTATATAGAACTATTGGGATATAATTTGACAGCACGGAAAATATCCCAACAGTTCTATAGAACTACGGTGTGGGGTACTACTGGGATGCACCCCATTATCTCTACATGACCAAACCATATGAACATGCCTTTCTCACTTTTAGTCACTACATGTTCTGTTATACTACACAGCTCTCTTATCACACTATTCTTAATACTGTCACCCAGTATTACTGCACTACTCCACTACAACGCCTAAATAAGCTTACAACAATTTGATACAATAAACATCTTTTGAATAACAATTTATAAATACACAATACCTAATTTTGTAAATTATATGTTGTGGAATTAAATATGTTTTCTACTGTGGGCAATTTCTGCCCTCGCCATATATTATTTATTTTATCTACCTATATAATATATATTGCATTTATTACTCTTGATTAGGTATAGGCACAAGTTTTAACTTATATTTATATTAGCGACGATTTATATTGGAACTCCACACGCATCTATACCGGAGCACCCCCCGTCGCTATAATATCTTCATTTTTAATTTGTTTTTGATAAACAGTGTCCACATTGTTTTTGGCTCTAGTATAAATACTATTATTTAATGTAGACATTAATAGTTCAGAAAGAGTGTATATAAGATATTTATACTAAAGATAGGTATAGACTGCCTCGTTGGTCCAGTGGTTAGCTTATGTGGTACTATCACGAGGTTCAGGGTTCGATTCCTGGGTCGGGTCACAGAATAATTCTGAGCTTTTTCATATTTCTATGAAATATTCAGTACATTCCAAGCCCAGAGTCTGGAAGTTGGCGGTGTTACACCCCCATGCCTCGAAGAACATGTTAAGCCGTCGGACACGGTCACTATCATCAACATCTGATAGTGATAGTTAATAAATGAAACATTATCACCCTAAGTCCGCCAACTCACATTGGAGCAGCGTAGTGGGTGTACGCTCCATATCCCCTTTCCTATAAAAGAGAGAGGCCTAGTCCTTAGTGGGCCTTTAATAGGCTGATAATGATCATGATGATGATAAGATATTTATGAGAGGGAAGGGTTCTAGCTAAATGTCAGCCAAACCTACATGGGGAAAACAGGCCTCGGTAGATATCTTATATGATTTTTTGTTCAATTTTGAGAAAAGTTTTCATGCAATTTTACAATGTTTTGTGCAGTTCAATTAAATGAGAAATGATTCTCTGATAAAAAAGGGATAATGGAAGTACATAACTCAATGGAAGTACACTGTGGCTTAAATTAACCAGTAAATGAGAATAAACTAAGAAGATTGGATGTGGATTTATAAGTCAAAGGTCCTTGATTCAATTCCCGGCTGGTCTGGTTAAGATTTTTAAAATTGATCCAGGTCTTGCTGGAGGGCTTTGGCCATGGCTATTTACCACCTCACCAACAAAGATGTACTGCCAAGACAAGTATATAGAAATGGGTGTGGATTTCAACCAACTCCAAACAAGTTCTCATGCTTCCATCTTAGATAGTATCACATCATTAGGTACTGCAGTGAAGGGCTAACTTGTAATGAACAAGAAACCTCAAGCTAGATTAGGGGAGGTGGGAGGGGGTAAAGCAAAATCTCAGTATTTTTATTGGGAGTTAATCAACGCGGGTGAAATCGCTGAGCACAACTTGTATGATAAATATATATTTAAAATATTTTTCATTGACAATACAGTAAGTAGGCGTACGGCCATAATTGCAAAGTTAGTATCTTAAGGTCAAATACAATGTAATAAGTTCTATCACGAAGATAGTAAGTACCTAGACCTACACATTATAAAACTACAATATTCCATACTCAGGATATTATAGAAATCAGTACATACCAACATTTATAAGTACAAAACTACTATATTGTTAGCACATAATTGATATGTAAATTGCAACAGTAAACATATAAATACAAACAATGATAATTGTTTGAATTTTGCTGTCGTAGCTTAGGTACACATTTTTATACGTAAATAGTTATATGTTAACACTACATAAGCAATTTGGAGCTTACCTTTTATATATCATATATGCTTCCAGATATATAAATTATTTATTTCACACAAATAAATAATAACATTTCCGATTTTAAATCACTTTTTTCCATTCACAAACTCCTCGATTCATGAAATTTAACTACAGAGCACAGACCACAATTTTGCTCAGGGAAATGTCATCATTCAGTCAGTCCAGCTAGAGTTGTACTATAACTGCATAAAAATCGGTATATTTGGAGCTAACGGTAAATAAGACACCATAATACAAAAATTACAGCTGAAAATTAAGATTTTATAAGTTTAAATTATAAAATATCTACTATATAAACACCTAGAAATTGGTAATTTTCTAACAAACCTTAATACTGTATTTGAAATAAAAATAAAGATAGTCAGGAAACAAAAGGTGTGATGGTAACTAAATAATGCAGTCTCTGCTGGTACAGTACACTGTATTTTTAAAAACAGATTATATACAAAATGTGGGAACGTTTGCATTTATATAATTATGTTACAGTTTGTGGCTATTCCTCTGTGGTGCTTGACGTCAGGCGAACGATGAATATTTAGAGATTGTGATTTTCGATATTTAGTGGCGTTTTGTGTGGACACATATTAATGTATTTAGTGAAATTACTAAAATGGAAACCGATTGGATGATAGAAGATTCTACGACACCTAAGGTATTCATTAAAACTAGAAAATAGGCCACGGCAGTAACGAATAACGTCATGACACTATATTCCGCCATCTTTATTGCCTTATTCCATTGTAAATTCATTAGTTTTACATGTAAAATCTAATCACTTTCCAATAATAAATACATATACTAATCAATAAAGTAGTACCTCTTGTTTTTCATTGATACCACTTATTCATACTGCGTTGCATTTCTGCATTGCAGTCGGACATTTGGAGTGTACTTTTTTTATTTATTGTAACCCAATTTCAGTTTTGGTTCATTTTATTTCTTCATCCTCGACAAAATGTATTCGTATTTATATATGTACTAAGAAGTAACAGTTAGAGCACTGCCTAAAGCAAACACGATACATAAAATAGACAGGATTAAACAGTTTTAGGGTGCAATAAAAAAAGGATTTACGAAAGTATTTTTCAATAGAAGTGAAAGCAGGAAATGTGATAGGTCCTGATGACCATTGAATTTGGTGTAATGCTTTACAAATGAGTCATATAATCTTACATGTGTAAGAATGTAATTACAAGTAACATTTGGATGGATGTTCCATATTGAGTACCACACCAAAACAGCTGAATGTATCTCTATGAAATTTGACACTGAGATAGATTATAGTCAAGAATCTCTCACAAATTACTTGATTACCTAGTCAATCTTGCAAGAACAGGTAAAATCATGGTACATCAAGTGTCTCTGTTTACTTTTTGTCCCTTAACTTAATAAATTTTGTGACATATAGGTTTAGTTTAAATAAGCCTTGAAAGTTTGTAAATAAACTTAAGCTACTAAGATGAGAACTAAAAATCCCCCCTTCTTAAGTTAATATGATTAAATGACGGTAAAAAAGAATTATTGGAACAAAGTTCCTTATTTCCCGTTGTGAAAGGGGGCTAGGCGGAAAAATTCTCACAAATAGTTGGAACAACATTTTTAGCTATAGTAAGCTATTGTATCCCTTGGGAAGGAAAAGATACCTGCGTTGTGCTGCTGCTCTGTGCTGTCATAGTCTCGACAGCACTCCAAAACACACTGCGGGAAGACAAACAACAAACATGTACATCTCCCTGAACTCGACCAAAATATATAACAACTTTGTTCCATCCGGGTGTCCTTTGACAAGTTATTTGTGATTTTTAATGATTAGGGCTTAGTTTACAAGCATTTTTGATGCATTAAGTTAGACTTTTTGTAGTTTTGACCCTACCAAATAAGTGGAGGTACCTACTATATTCAATATGTATGTATGTCTGTCTGTCTGTAACTTTGTGAAAACTGGTCTAATTTGGAAAGTATTTTCCCTGTCTAAATGCATGTTGTTCTATGAAGGCTTTAGTGTTTAATCTGAAAGCTGTTTGTTTTTCCTTGAAAAAAAGTTGTGTTTATATTATAATCTTATTTATATTATAAATAATTGTAAATTAATCACATGCTGTGTTTACCTATAATTAGTTTTACATTTTAACATGTTACTCGTAGATTTTGTTTTATTTTTTATTCAATGTATTATCTGTAAAACTCTTGGTAGACTAAATAAAGAAAGAAAAAAGAAAAAAAATCTTACTGTTATATTTTATAACAGATTTGTTATAGTTATAGTTTAAATATCTTGAATTCCTTGTTGCTAATTATATTCAAAATTAATTTATTATTTTATGCAGGGTTGTGTAGAAAACAAAAAAATCATAAAATTGGTGAAGAGCTCACCAGTTTTAGTATTTCATTAATTGGGACATAATAGTTATTCATTTTTATTGTATGGTCTTTTGGCACATAAAAATAAAGATAACAGATACATGAGAAAAAAAGGATGTTTTTTGATGCAAATTTTTAATTTAGCTAATATGCCTGTTTTTGAAGGTTCTGTTTACATTAACAAATACTACAGGTTTTATTGATTAGGAAAAATGGAAAATGTCCAGGTAGATTTTCAACATCTATCTGGATATTTTCCATTTTTCCTAGTTGGGATTTTATAGTGATTTTCATACATTTCCATAAATAGTTATTAGTACCTAGGATTAATATCTAGGATTGAGTTAAGTAAAGCTTGCTTGTGGTTTTTTGTTGTTTACCACAAATTAGCCCTTGACAGCAATCACACTTGATAAGTAATGATGCAATCTAAGGTGGATGTGGACTAACTTGTTTGGAGTAGCACACCCTTTCAATTTCTACTGCACATACAACTGCGCCACAGTTATTCCACAGTGGTGTGATTTAGGGATTTTCTGGCTGTTGCGAGGCTTCGACCACCCTGCTGGCATAGACATCCTACCAAGCAATTTAGTATTTCGTTGTGATGCCATATAGAAACTGAAAGGGGTGTGTATCATATCATCCTATTATTAACAAGTTAGTTCACTTCCCCCTTAAAATGACACTTACCATCATGTGTGATTCACTCAAGGCCTAACTTTGTAGTAAATAAAAAAAAGTGTAATAATTTTCTGTTAAAATATATGAAAAATAAATATTTTCAGGTGACGTCACTAACATCTTTGGACACGGGCGTGCGGCCTGCACCCAGCGGGGCTGTTTACGTTGACGAGAGGAACAAATGTCTCAAATTGTTCTCAGGATGGAACGAAACCGACCAGGTGACAGATTGTTTTTAACCGACGAAAAAAACAGAGGAGGTTCTCAATTCGACACATATATTTTTTTTTATGTATGACCATGCATAACTTTTTACAGAGTTGTCCAATTTTGATAGTTATTTTCTTATTAGAAAGGGCATACTTCCAAGGCGGTCCCATTGTCATAATTTTAGGATCTGATGATGATATCCTGGGGAAATTGAAGGAACTCTTCAAATTTTGGGGGCACGCTTACAGCGATTTTGGTTTTTGTCTCGGTATCGGTAGCTTTTTGGCTACTAGTGTCGTATAATATACTATGACAGTATAGTACGAGTACGTTACGTGGCGAGAAATCACTAAAAAGTAAGAACTAAAAATTTTTAACAAAAAATAGAACCGACTCAAAACACACTAAAAAGTAAAAAATAACTGTATTATTTAGTTGCTTTCATTTACTTAAGCATATTTAGGAGTCGGTGCCAGCCAAGATTTCTACTTTAAGGACGTTACCTAGAACCCACAAACTGCTTTACCACGTAAAATAAATGTTACTTAAACTTGGCTGGCACCCACTTCATAGAACTAAATGACACAGTTATTTTTTACTTTTTAGTGCATTTTGAGTGGGTTCTATTTTTTGTTAAAAATTTTTTTAAAAATGTATTTCCTTAATGTTTAATACAATCATCTAACCAAAGAGAGGTAGACTTTTTGATAGGTGAAAACCTATCATCATTCAATTGTATAGCGCTCTAGTACAATGTGTAGAAATGAAAAGAGGTGTGAAATTCATCCCACTCCTGACAAACAGAGGCGTAACCAGCGATTTATGCGCTATGTGTCAGTGCGCGTAACTGCGCCCTACAGACTTGTAACTGACTCTAAATAAGGTATTGTTTGTATATGGTCTGATCATTTCTGCGACCTGTGCCTGGGAACCTCTGGCACTGCCCTAGTTACGGCACTGTTGACAAATTAGCCAAAAATCCCTAAAGACCATGTATTCAAAGTGAATAAATATTATGACCTTACTAATGAACTAAAAATCGCTATATGGTTAGTTTATACGCGGTAGAAGTGGGTGCGAGAGGTATACCAGTGAAGTGTCTCTATAACCTGCTAAAAGACTTTGGTCACACTAGAAGTGCAGTAAACTCCATATTGAAACGAGTGTCCAAAGCTGCTCTAGTAGGGTCCTTCCGAATTTGTCTGTGCAGGGAGAATAACTTGAACAGAGGAGGTGAGTGTTGACGCGCCTCACTAAGGGTACCCTTAAACCTACACCCGTGTCACAAGTCTCGGGCTCTGTTCGGAGTTTTTCTCTCAGCCACGCGATGGACCCGGCACTCACACAGTGAATCCATGGAATGCTAAGATATTCGTCTCTCTGTTCCATCTTAAATTACATTACCATTAGATGTGATTGTAGACAAGAGCTAAGTTGTAATAAATAAAAATTTCTTCCTTATGTTAATCTGCTTCTCTCAAGTATTTCTCTCCAGAGCTCTGACTATGATGAATCAATGTACCAGGGCAGCATGATAAACCAGGTGGTTGGTTACAGGTGGAGTTTGTAGAGCAGCTGCTGGCGCGCATGTGCCACTACCAGCATGGCCACATCAACGCATACCTCAAGCCCATGCTGCAGAGAGACTTCATCAGCATGCTGCCCAGTGAGTGCTTCAATATTCATAGTCAACTCCCAAAAGTTCCATAGCAATGGGATCATGTCCCTATCTACAAGATAGAAAAAGATATCAAACTAAATGGTACCTGCAAACTTTAGTTAAATATAAATAAACTGTATTACAATATGTTTTGTATTTTAAATAAAAATGTGACTTACTTTTTCCCCAACCTAATTAGTACTTCAATTTTATTTATTTGTATATATAAATGAATATTCTAACCTCCACCTTTAGTTGGTAAAACAGTATTTACCGCAAAACTTTTGAAAATAGGTCACTAAGAGTATTCTTTCAAACCTACACACAAGTCTCGGGCTCTGTTCGGAGTTTTTCTCTCAGCCACGCGATGGACCCCCACCCGCACGGTGAATCCATCCAATGCTAAGATATTCGTCTCTCTTTCTGTATGTCCAGTATTACTGATGATGGAACTATATTAACTAAACAGAGAAGGGTCTGGATCACGTCGCGGAGAACATTTTGTCGTACCTGGACGCGAGCTCGCTGTGCGCCGCCGAGCTGGTGTGCCGCGAGTGGCAGCGCGTCATCTCCGAGGGTATGCTGTGGAAGAAGCTGGTGGAGAGGAAGGTGCGCACCGACTCGCTGTGGCGCGGCCTGGCTGAGAGGCGGGGCTGGTGAGTGCACCTACACCATCTATTAGCTTTGCTCTGCGGTTTCACCTGCGCAGATTACTTTACCATCCCTATGACCAGATTATAATATCCCTGTCATATATTTTAATGCATATACATTCACCCGAGATTGAGTAACAAATATCTAGTATACATTGAGATTGAGTAACAAATATAGTCATTGTACAGTCAGTCAAAATATTCATATTAATTTTTATTTAGTAATTTTCCGCGCAACTGTCTCTTTTGTTTTTTATTTTATAAGATCTTTCTTCTTACAATAACAAACACAGCAAAAAAAAATAGCAAAATCGGTCCAGCCGTTCACAAATGCTGCTCTGACCAAGGAAAATAGGGATTTATTTTTACAGATTTTACAACCAAAGTGCTATAGAGCTTGACTCATTACACTGCTCTTATCTCTTCTTTTCTTCACTTCAAGTCCAGTTTATAGTCCTACTGTATTTTTTCTGGACTGTAATTTTTAGTGTGATCCAGGTTACCCTTCTAATCTAGGAAGCCCTTGACTGACATACTATTTATTTTAATTTACAATACTATGTGTTTCAGGATTATGTACTTGTTCAAACCGAAGCCGGGCTGCCAGCACCCCTCGCATTCCTTCTACAGGCAGCTGTACCCCAAGATCATACAGGACATACAGTCCATCGAGGACAACTGGCGCATGGGCAGGCACAACTTGCAGGTAACAACAGCATGCCACCACCTTCGCATTCCTTCTACAGGCAGCTGTACCCCAAGATCATACAGGACATACAGTCCATCGAGGACAACTGGCGCATGGGCAGGCACAACTTGCAGGTAACAACAGCATGCCACCACCCCTCGCATTCCTTCTACAGGCAGCTGTACCCCAAGATTATACAGGACATACAGTCTATCGAGGACAACTGGCGCATGGGCAGGCACAACTTGCAGGTAACAACAGCATGCCACCACCCCTCGCATTCCTTCTACAGGCAGCTGTACCCCAAGATTATACAGAACATACAGTCTATCGAGGACAACTGGCGCATGGGCAGGCACAACTTGCAGGTAACAACAGCATGCCACCACCTTCGCATTCCTTCTACAGGCAGCTGTACCCCAAGATCATACAGGACATACAGTCCATCGAGGACAACTGGCGCATGGGCAGGCACAACTTGCAGGTAACAACAGCATGCCACCACCCCTCGCATTCCTTCTACAGGCAGCTGTACCCCAAGATTATACAGGACATACAGTCTATCGAGGACAACTGGCGCATGGGCAGGCACAACTTGCAGGTAACAACAGCATGCCACCACCCCTCGCATTCCTTCTACAGGCAGCTGTACCCCAAGATTATACAGGACATACAGTCTATCGAGGACAACTGGCGCATGGGCAGGCACAACTTGCAGGTAACAACAGCATGCCACCACCCCTCGCATTCCTTCTACAGGCAGCTGTACCCCAAGATTATACAGGACATACAGTCTATCGAGGACAACTGGCGCATGGGCAGGCACAACTTGCAGGTAACAACAGCATGCCACCACCCCTCGCATTCCTTCTACAGGCAGCTGTACCCCAAGATTATACAGGACATACAGTCTATCGAGGACAACTGGCGCATGGGCAGGCACAACTTGCAGGTAACAACAGCATGCCACCACCCCTCGCATTCCTTCTACAGGCAGCTGTACCCCAAGATTATACAGGACATACAGTCTATCGAGGACAACTGGCGCATGGGCAGGCACAACTTGCAGGTAACAACAGCATGCCACCACCCCTCGCATTCCTTCTACAGGCAGCTGTACCCCAAGATCATACAGGACATACAGTCTATCGAGGACAACTGGCGCATGGGCAGGCACAACTTGCAGGTAACAACAGCATGCCACCACCCCTCGCATTCCTTCTACAGGCAGCTGTACCCCAAGATTATACAGGACATACAGTCTATCGAGGACAACTGGCGCATGGGCAGGCACAACTTGCAGGTAACAACAGCATGCCACCACCCCTCGCATTCCTTCTACAGGCAGCTGTACCCCAAGATTATACAGGACATACAGTCTATCGAGGACAACTGGCGCATGGGCAGGCACAACTTGCAGGTAACAACAGCATGCCACCACCCCTCGCATTCCTTCTACAGGCAGCTGTACCCCAAGATTATACAGGACATACAGTCTATCGAGGACAACTGGCGCATGGGCAGGCACAACTTGCAGGTAACAACAGCATGCCACCACCCCTCGCATTCCTTCTACAGGCAGCTGTACCCCAAGATTATACAGGACATACAGTCTATCGAGGACAACTGGCGCATGGGCAGGCACAACTTGCAGGTAACAACAGCATGCCACCACCCCTCGCATTCCTTCTACAGGCAGCTGTACCCCAAGATTATACAGGACATACAGTCTATCGAGGACAACTGGCGCATGGGCAGGCACAACTTGCAGGTAACAACAGCATGCCACCACCTCTCACATTCCTTCTACAGGCAGCTGTACCCCAAGTTCATACAGGACATACAGTCTATCGAGGACAACTGGCGCATGGGCAGGCACAACTTGCAGGTAACAACAGCATGCCACCACCTCTGGCATTCCTTCTACAGACAGCTGTACCCCAAGTTCATACAGGACATACAGTCTATTGAGGACAACTGGCGCATGGGCAGGCACAACTTGCAGGTAACAACAGCATGCCACCACCCCTCGCATTCCTTCTACAGGCAGCTGTACCCCAAGATCATACAGGACATACAGTCTATCGAGGACAACTGGCGCATGGGCAGGCACAACTTGCAGGTAACAACAGCATGCCACCACCCCTCGCATTCCTTCTACAGGCAGCTGTACCCCAAGATCATACAGGACATACAGTCTATCGAGGACAACTGGCGCATGGGCAGGCACAACTTGCAGGTAACAACAGCATGCCACCACCCCTCGCATTCCTTCTACAGGCAGCTGTACCCCAAGATTATACAGGACATACAGTCTATCGAGGACAACTGGCGCATGGGCAGGCACAACTTGCAGGTAACAACAGCATGCCACCACCCCTCGCATTCCTTCTACAGGCAGCTGTACCCCAAGATTATACAGGACATACAGTCTATCGAGGACAACTGGCGCATGGGCAGGCACAACTTGCAGGTAACAACAGCATGCCACCACCCCTCGCATTCCTTCTACAGGCAGCTGTACCCCAAGATTATACAGGACATACAGTCTATCGAGGACAACTGGCGCATGGGCAGGCACAACTTGCAGGTAACAACAGCATGCCACCACCCCTCGCATTCCTTCTACAGGCAGCTGTACCCCAAGATTATACAGGACATACAGTCTATCGAGGACAACTGGCGCATGGGCAGGCACAACTTGCAGGTAACAACAGCATGCCACCACCCCTCGCATTCCTTCTACAGGCAGCTGTACCCCAAGATTATACAGGACATACAGTCTATCGAGGACAACTGGCGCATGGGCAGGCACAACTTGCAGGTAACAACAGCACGCCACCACCTCTCACATTCCTTCTACAGGCAGCTGTACCCCAAGTTCATACAGGACATACAGTCTATCGAGGACAACTGGCGCATGGGCAGGCACAACTTGCAGGTAACAACAGCATGCCACCACCTCTGGCATTCCTTCTACAGACAGCTGTACCCCAAGTTCATACAGGACATACAGTCTATTGAGGACAACTGGCGCATGGGCAGGCACAACTTGCAGGTAACAACAGCATGCCACCACCCCTCGCATTCCTTCTACAGGCAGCTGTACCCCAAGATCATACAGGACATACAGTCTATCGAGGACAACTGGCGCATGGGCAGGCACAACTTGCAGGTAACAACAGCATGCCACCACCCCTCGCATTCCTTCTACAGGCAGCTGTACCCCAAGATCATACAGGACATACAGTCTATCGAGGACAACTGGCGCATGGGCAGGCACAACTTGCAGGTAACAACAGCATGCCACCACCCCTCGCATTCCTTCTACAGGCAGCTGTACCCCAAGATTATACAGGACATACAGTCTATCGAGGACAACTGGCGCATGGGCAGGCACAACTTGCAGGTAACAACAGCATGCCACCACCCCTCGCATTCCTTCTACAGGCAGCTGTACCCCAAGATTATACAGGACATACAGTCTATCGAGGACAACTGGCGCATGGGCAGGCACAACTTGCAGGTAACAACAGCATGCCACCACCCCTCGCATTCCTTCTACAGGCAGCTGTACCCCAAGATTATACAGGACATACAGTCTATCGAGGACAACTGGCGCATGGGCAGGCACAACTTGCAGGTAACAACAGCATGCCACCACCCCTCGCATTCCTTCTACAGGCAGCTGTACCCCAAGATTATACAGGACATACAGTCTATCGAGGACAACTGGCGCATGGGCAGGCACAACTTGCAGGTAACAACAGCATGCCACCACCCCTCGCATTCCTTCTACAGGCAGCTGTACCCCAAGATTATACAGGACATACAGTCTATCGAGGACAACTGGCGCATGGGCAGGCACAACTTGCAGGTAACAACAGCACGCCACCACCTCTCACAATCCTTCTACAGGCAGCTGTACCCCAAGTTCATACAGGACATACAGTCTATCGAGGACAACTGGCGCATGGGCAGGCACAACTTGCAGGTAACAACAGCATGCCACCACCTCTGGCATTCCTTCTACAGACAGCTGTACCCCAAGTTCATACAGGACATACAGTCTATTGAGGACAACTGGCGCATGGGCAGGCACAACTTGCAGGTAACAACAGCATGCCACCACCTTCGCATTTCTTCTACCGGCAGCTGTACCCCAAGATGATACAGGACATACAGTTCATCGAGGACAACTGGCGCATGGGCAGGCACAACTTGCAGGTAACAACAGCATGCCACCACCTCTCGCATTCCTTCTACAGGCAGCTGTACCCCAAGATCATACAGGACATACAGTCCATCACAACAGAATGTCAGCATTATTTTATCGTTGAAGGGTAGCTTGACTCCTGGGGTAATGCCTGGTAGTCTACGTCGGAGGCTTGATCTTCTAGGTGCTTTAATTGAAGTGGAGTTGATGTATACTAGGTATTTGAACACTATCATTGAAACTGTTTTAAAATGATTTATTAAAAGGGATTTTTTCAATTTGGGAAAGTTACTAGGCGAAATAATACAGTGGACTGTATTAAAAATATATAAATAATTAACAAATAAACATTTCTATGACTCGCTGCCGACAGTTGCTGTTGTCTCCATGTCTTTGATAATTTTCATTTGATGATTCGAATATTTTAATACAAAATTGTTTTTCTAAACATGTGCAATTTGTACTTTGAGTGTTGTTTATTATCTTGGTAACAAACTATATTTTTATTTTCGCAGAGGATAAACTGTCGTTCGGAGAATTCAAAAGGAGTATATTGCCTGCAGTATGACGATAACAAAATTGTTTCTGGACTCAGAGACAACACTATCAAGATATGGGATAGAAAGACTTTACAATGTGTTAAGGTTTGTACATTATTGTTCTACACCATCATCATCATCATCATCATCATCATTATAATCAATTAAAATATTGGCCCTTGATAGAGACTACTGATACACCATGATTGTTGTCAGTTTGCAGTTTAATTTAATTCATTTCTCATGATAATTTTTTTAATAATTGACATTTATGATATAAGAGTAGATGAAATACCATGAATTAACTTTGTTTTTCTATATCTACAGGAACTCCAAGGTCACACGGGCTCAGTCCTCTGCCTACAGTACGACGAGCGGGCCATCATATCTGGCTCCTCGGACAGTACGGTCCGAGTGTGGGATGTCACCACGGGGGTCATGCTCAACACACTCATCCACCACTGCGAGGCTGTGCTGCATCTGAGGTTCTGCAACGGGATGATGGTCACTTGCAGTAAGGTGGGTGTAACTCCAAGGTCACACGGGCTCAGTCCTCTGCCTACAGTACGACGAGCGGGCCATCATATCTGGCTCCTCGGACAGCACGGTCCGAGTGTGGGATGTCACCACGGGGGTCATGCTCAACACACTCATCCACCACTGCGAGGCTGTGCTGCATCTGAGGTTCTGCAACGGGATGATGGTCACTTGCAGTAAGGTGGGTGTAACTCCAAGGTCACACGGGCTCAGTCCTCTGCCTACAGTACGACGAGCGGGCCATCATATCTGGCTCCTCGGACAGCACGGTCCGAGTGTGGGATGTCACCACGGGGGTCATGCTCAACACACTCATCCACCACTGCGAGGCTGTGCTGCATCTGAGGTTCTGCAACGGGATGATGGTCACTTGCAGTAAGGTGGGTGTAACTCCAAGGTCACACGGGCTCAGTCCTCTGCCTACAGTACGACGAGCGGGCCATCATATCCGGCTCCTCGGACAGCACGGTCCGAGTGTGGGACGTCACCACGGGGGTCATGCTCAACACACTCATCCACCACTGTGAGGCTGTGCTGCATCTGAGGTTCTGCAACGGGATGATGGTCACTTGCAGTAAGGTGGGTGTAACTCCAAGGTCACACGGGCTCAGTCCTCTGCCTACAGTACGACGAGCGGGCCATCATATCCGGCTCCTCGGACAGCACGGTCCGAGTGTGGGACGTCACCACGGGGGTCATGCTCAACACACTCATCCACCACTGCGAGGCTGTGCTGCATCTGAGGTTCTGCAACGGGATGATGGTCACTTGCAGTAAGGTGGGTGTAACTCCAAGGTCATACGGGCTCAGTCCTCTGCCTACAGTACGACGAGCGGGCCATCATATCCGGCTCCTCGGACAGCACGGTCCGAGTGTGGGACGTCACCACGGGGGTCATGCTCAACACACTCATCCACCACTGCGAGGCTGTGCTGCATCTGAGGTTCTGCAACGGGATGATGGTCACTTGCAGTAAGGTGGGTGTAACTCCAAGGTCACACGGGCTCAGTCCTCTGCCTACAGTACGACGAGCGGGCCATCATATCCGGCTCCTCGGACAGCACGGTCCGAGTGTGGGACGTCACCACGGGGGTCATGCTCAACACACTCATCCACCACTGAGAGGCTGTGCTGCATCTGAGGTTCTGCAACGGGATGATGGTCACTTGCAGTAAGGTGGGTGTAACTCCAAGGTCACACGGGCTCAGTCCTCTGCCTACAGTACGACGAGCGGGCCATCATATCCGGCTCCTCGGACAGCACGGTCCGAGTGTGGGACGTCACCACGGGGGTCATGCTCAACACACTCATCCACCACTGCGAGGCTGTGCTGCATCTGAGGTTCTGCAACGGGATGATGGTCACTTGCAGTAAGGTGGGTGTAACTCCAAGGTCGCACGGGCTCAGTCCTCTGCCTACAGTAAGACGAGGCAATATTTGCATGTTGTTTTAATTATGAATTATAATATAAACATCGATGACATCTGCCGGGCGTCACACAAATGGCCATTTTTTTTTTATATTTTGATTACCATCATACCCATCTCAGTCCACTGATTTATCCAATTGTGCGTCATGAATTTTAACATGGGTGCTTTACATCTGCTGAATCTTCTGTGAATGGCAACTTTTTATAATATATTTTTTCTTAATTTCCAGGATAGGTCAATAGCCGTATGGGACATGACGTCGACGACTGAGATAATGTTAAGACGAGTGCTGGTTGGACACAGAGCTGCCGTCAACGTGGTTGACTTTGACGAAAAATACATTGTGAGCGCGAGCGGAGACAGGACTATAAAGGTGCGAACGGTAGATCTCCTAACATACTTTGCATTCCTAGTACCTTGAAGAACTTCTGTGCTATAACTCCTACAGTGTTTGGCGCTCCTAATGTCTTGTTGTCAGCTAAATGTGCATTTCTGTCAGCGGACACCGTAGCCGTAGCGTAGTAAGGGGTTCAGAGGCCCAGAATGCCAGAGAGACGCAAGTTCGAATCCCGTCGGTTCCGCAATTTTTGATATAATTTTTATTTTTTATTTTCAGTTATAAATTATCCTAAAGTGTGGGTAATACTATTCAATAAAAATATAAATGTTTTTATGTGGTTGACTTTCACGAAAAAATATATTGTAGCTATGAAAGGTACTATGGATGATAGAACTGTTGCAGTGCTTTGCGCTCCTAGTACTTTTAAGAATCTGTTACAATGTTCTTTACTCAGCTGTTTATGTATGTGGTTTGCATTGACTTTAAATAATTAAATTGTTAGTGAGAGCGCTGACAATTCTAATAACGTCATAGAACTCCTCTAGTGTTCTAAACTAGTACGTTTAAGAACCCAATCGGTTATCATATCCCTTTGTCGTCAGCTATTTGTTACAAATGTATACAGAGATGGTGACAGGATTATAAAAGGTGTGGATGGTAGAATTGTTGTAGTGTTTTGTGTTCCTAGTACATTATAAAACTTGTGTACTCTTCCATATCCCTCGTTGACCCAGCTGTGAACGACGATGGAACTCTTACAATGTTTTGCGCTCCTAGTACTTTCAACAGTACATTGAAGAACGTTTGTGCTTCTTCCATATCCCTCGTTGACCCAGCTGTGAACGGCGATCAAACTCTTACAATGTTTTGCGCTCCTAGTACTGTTAATATTATCTTAGTTGGCAAAACAAATTGATAACATCATTATCAGCCCACTACAGGGCCAGGCCTCTCTACTTATAAGAGAGGGGGTATGGAGCGTACACCCACCACACTGCTCCTTTATTACGTATATTAACGATCACAATCATATAGTGACCACTTAACGTGTTCTCCGAGGCGGGGGTGTAACACAACCAACTTCCCGACTCCGGGCTTGGAATGAACTGAAAATTTCATACATGAATGAAAGAGTCAGAATTATTCCGAGACCAGACCCAGGATTCAAATCCAGAACCTCGTTATCGAAACTATATAATAACTAACTACTAGACTAATGAGACAGTGATGATAACATTATTGGAATTAAATTAATCGTTATGAAATTCAGGTGTGGAACACGTCATCGTGCGAGTTTGTGCGCACGCTGAACGGGCACAAGCGCGGCATCGCGTGTCTGCAGTACCGCGACCGGCTGGTGGTGTCGGGCTCCTCGGACAACACCATCCGCCTGTGGGACATCGAGTGCGGACAGTGCATCCGCGTGCTGGAGGGCCACGAGGAGCTGGTCAGGTGTATCCGGTGAGTGACACCACGCCACGCTACTGTGGAACACGTCATCGTGCGAGTTTGTGCGCACGCTGAACGGGCACAAGCGCGGCATCGCGTGTCTGCAGTACCGCGACCGGCTGGTGGTGTCGGGCTCCTCGGACAACACCATCCGCCTGTGGGACATCGAGTGCGGACAGTGCATCCGCGTGCTGGAGGGCCACGAGGAGCTGGTCAGGTGTATCCGGTGAGTGAGACCACGCCACGCTACTGTGGAACACGTCATCGTGCGAGTTTGTGCGCACGCTGAACGGGCACAAGCGCGGCATCGCGTGTCTGCAGTACCGCGACCGGCTGGTGGTGTCGGGCTCCTCGGACAACACCATCCGCCTGTGGGACATCGAGTGCGGACAGTGCATCCGCGTGCTGGAGGGCCACGAGGAGCTGGTCAGGTGTATCCGGTGAGTGAGACCACGCCACGCTACTGTGGAACACGTCATCGTGCGAGTTTGTGCGCACGCAGAACGGGCACAAGCGCGGCATCGCGTGTCTGCAGTACCGCGACCGGCTGGTGGTGTCGGGCTCCTCGGACAACACCATCCGCCTGTGGGACATCGAGTGCGGACAGTACATCCGCGTGCTGGAGGGCCACGAGGAGCTGGTCAGGTGTATCCGGTGAGTGAGACCACGCCACGCTACTGTGGAACACGTCATCGTGCGAGTTTGTGCGCACGCTGAACGGGCACAAGCGCGGCATCGCGTGTCTGCAGTACCGCGACCGGCTGGTGGTGTCGGGCTCCTCGGACAACACCATCCGCCTGTGGGACATCGAGTGCGGACAGTGCATCCGCGTGCTGGAGGGCCACGAGGAGCTGGTCAGGTGTATCCGGTGAGTGAGACCACGCCACGCTACTGTGGAACACGTCATCGTGCGAGTTTGTGCGCACGCTGAACGGGCACAAGCGCGGCATCGCGTGTCTGCAGTACCGCGACCGGCTGGTGGTGTCGGGCTCCTCGGACAACACCATCCGCCTGTGGGACATCGAGTGCGGACAGTGCATCCGCGTGCTGGAGGGCCACGAGGAGCTGGTCAGGTGTATCCGGTGAGTGAGACCACGCCACGCTACTGTGGAACACGTCATCGTGCGAGTTTGTGCGCACGCTGAACGGGCACAAGCGCGGCATCGCGTGTCTGCAGTACCGCGACCGGCTGGTGGTGTCGGGCTCCTCGGACAACACCATCCGCCTGTGGGACATCGAGTGCGGACAGTGCATCCGCGTGCTGGAGGGCCACGAGGAGCTGGTCAGGTGTATCCGGTGAGTGAGACCACGCCACGCTACTGTGGAACACGTCATCGTGCGAGTTTGTGCGCACGCTGAACGGGCACAAGCGCGGCATCGCGTGTCTGCAGTACCGCGACCGGCTGGTGGTGTCGGGCTCCTCGGACAACACCATCCGCCTGTGGGACATCGAGTGCGGACAGTGCATCCGCGTGCTGGAGGGCCACGAGGAGCTGGTCAGGTGTATCCGGTGAGTGAGACCACGCCACGCTACTGTGGAACACGTCATCGTGCGAGTTTGTGCGCACGCTGAACGGGCACAAGCGCGGCATCGCGTGTCTGCAGTACCGCGACCGGCTGGTGGTGTCGGGCTCCTCGGACAACACCATCCGCCTGTGGGACATCGAGTGCGGACAGTGCATCCGCGTGCTGGAGGGCCACGAGGAGCTGGTCAGGTGTATCCGGTGAGTGAGACCACGCCACGCTACTGTGGAACACGTCATCGTGCGAGTTTGTGCGCACGCTGAACGGGCACAAGCGCGGCATCGCGTGTCTGCAGTACCGCGACCGGCTGGTGGTGTCGGGCTCCTCGGACAACACCATCCGCCTGTGGGACATCGAGTGCGGACAGTGCATCCGCGTGCTGGAGGGCCACGAGGAGCTGGTCAGGTGTATCCGGTGAGTGAGACCACGCCACGCTACTGTGGAACACGTCATCGTGCGAGTTTGTGCGCACGCTGAACGGGCACAAGCGCGGCATCGCGTGTCTGCAGTACCGCGACCGGCTGGTGGTGTCGGGCTCCTCGGACAACACCATCCGCCTGTGGGACATCGAGTGCGGACAGTGCATCCGCGTGCTGGAGGGCCACGAGGAGCTGGTCAGGTGTATCCGGTGAGTGAGACCACGCCACGCTACTGTGGAACACGTCATCGTGCGAGTTTGTGCGCACGCTGAACGGGCACAAGCGCGGCATCGCGTGTCTGCAGTACCGCGACCGGCTGGTGGTGTCGGGCTCCTCGGACAACACCATCCGCCTGTGGGACATCGAGTGCGGACAGTGCATCCGCGTGCTGGAGGGCCACGAGGAGCTGGTCAGGTGTATCCGGTGAGTGAGACCACGCCACGCTACTGTGGAACACGTCATCGTGCGAGTTTGTGCGCACGCTGAACGGGCACAAGCGCGGCATCGCGTGTCTGCAGTACCGCGACCGGCTGGTGGTGTCGGGCTCCTCGGACAACACCATCCGCCTGTGGGACATCGAGTGCGGACAGTGCATCCGCGTGCTGGAGGGCCACGAGGAGCTGGTCAGGTGTATCCGGTGAGTGAGACCACGCCACGCTACTGTGGAACACGTCATCGTGCGAGTTTGTGCGCACGCTGAACGGGCACAAGCGCGGCATCGCGTGTCTGCAGTACCGCGACCGGCTGGTGGTGTCGGGCTCCTCGGACAACACCATCCGCCTGTGGGACATCGAGTGCGGACAGTGCATCCGCGTGCTGGAGGGCCACGAGGAGCTGGTCAGGTGTATCCGGTGAGTGAGACCACGCCACGCTACTGTGGAACACGTCATCGTGCGAGTTTGTGCGCACGCTGAACGGGCACAAGCGCGGCATCGCGTGTCTGCAGTACCGCGACCGGCTGGTGGTGTCGGGCTCCTCGGACAACACCATCCGCCTGTGGGACATCGAGTGCGGACAGTGCATCCGCGTGCTGGAGGGCCACGAGGAGCTGGTCAGGTGTATCCGGTGAGTGAGACCACGCCACGCTACTGTGGAACACGTCATCGTGCGAGTTTGTGCGCACGCTGAACGGGCACAAGCGCGGCATCGCGTGTCTGCAGTACCGCGACCGGCTGGTGGTGTCGGGCTCCTCGGACAACACCATCCGCCTGTGGGACATCGAGTGCGGACAGTGCATCCGCGTGCTGGAGGGCCACGAGGAGCTGGTCAGGTGTATCCGGTGAGTGAGACCACGCCACGCTACTGTGGAACACGTCATCGTGCGAGTTTGTGCGCACGCTGAACGGGCACAAGCGCGGCATCGCGTGTCTGCAGTACCGCGACCGGCTGGTGGTGTCGGGCTCCTCGGACAACACCATCCGCCTGTGGGACATCGAGTGCGGACAGTGCATCCGCGTGCTGGAGGGCCACGAGGAGCTGGTCATCGTGCGAGTGGTGGTGGTGTAGCTATATAGCCCCAAAGTAAGTGTACTCGTAGGTAGCTTGTGTTATGGGTGCTATGATAACTGATCAATATTTTATATATATTATACATAAACACTTATAATATATAGATAAACACCCAGACACTGGAAAATAGCCATGCTCATCCCACAAACATTTTTCCATACATGGGAATCGAACCCACAGCCTAGGACGCAGAGGCAGGGTCACTACCCACTGCGCCACTCGGCCGTCAAATATTTATACCAAATATTTATACAATGTGTTATAACCATACCGATACATTTCGATCTTGTTAACACAAATCTGGGTATAATATAATTATTTTAAATTAAAAATAACTATTCTTACATGACTGCATCGTTGGTCGAGTGGTTGGCCTATGTGGCTTTGATCACGAGGTCCTAAGTTCGAATCCTGGGTCAGGTCACTGAATAATTAACTTTTTTTTCATTGCTCTATGAAATTGTCAGTACATTCCAAGCTAGGAGTCGGGAAGTCGGCGGTGTCACACCCCCGTGCCTCGGAGAGCAATTTAAGCCATCGGTTCCGGTCACTGTCATCAACATCTGATAGTGATCGTTAATAAATGAAACATTACCGCCCTAAGCCCGCCAACCCGCATTGGAGCAGCGTGGTGGGTGTACGCTCCATATCCCTTTCCTATAACGAGGGAGGCCTGGTCCTGTAGTGGGCCGTTAATAGGCTGATAATGATGATGATGATTCTAGCATAAACAAAAAGAGTTGACAGCTTGAAGATTTAAGCAAATTCTTGTCCACATATCTCCCTCAGGATGCCTAGGAAGTTTATTTTTTTTCTAGGCATATATTCTCTCTCCCTAACTCCTGGTTGACAGCTTTATAGGGTATTGACCTAACGCATTGTATAAATGTTTAAAACTTAATCAAATAGTGTGGCCTAGCGTCACGCATAGTAACGTCACATTAAGTGATCCTTGATTTAACGTGATAGAATGTCAACCATGTGGCGTGGCGTGACACTAGCGAGCCGTGGCGTGGCAATAGCGGGCCGTGGCGTGGCACTAACGGGCCGTGGCGTGGCACTAGCGGGCCGTGGCATGGCACTAGCGGGCCGTGGCGTTGCACTAGCGGGCCGTGGCGTGGCACTAGCGGGCCGTGGCATGGCACTAGCGGGCCGTGGCGTGGCACTAGCGACCCGTGGCGTGGCACTAGCGGGCCGTGGCGTCGCACTAGCGGGCCGTGGCGTGGCGTGATCAACTCACCGGATACACCTGAACAGCTCCTCGTGGCCCTCCAGCACGCGGATGCACTGTCCGCACTCGATGTCCCACAGGCGGATGGTGTTGTCCGAGGAGCCCGACACCACCAGCCGGTCGCGGTACTGCAGACACGCGATGCCGCGCTTGTGCCCGTTCAGCGTGCGCACAAACTCGCACGATGACGTGTTCCACAGTAGCGTGGCGTGGTCTCACTCACCGGATACACCTGACCAGCTCCTCGTGGCCCTCCAGCACGCGGATGCACTGTCCGCACTCGATGTCCCACAGGCGGATGGTGTTGTCCGAGGAGCCCGAAACCACCAGCCGGTCGCGGTACTGCAGACACGCGATGCCGCGCTTGTGCCCGTTCAGCGTGCGCACAAACTCGCACGATGACGTGTTCCACAGTAGCGTGGCGTGGTCTCACTCACCGGATACACCTGACCAGCTCCTCGTGGCCCTCCAGCACGCGGATGCACTGTCCGCACTCGATGTCCCACAGGCGGATGGTGTTGTCCGAGGAGCCCGACACCACCAGCCGGTCGCGGTACTGCAGACACGCGATGCCGCGCTTGTGCCCGTTCAGCGTGCGCACAAACTCGCACGATGACGTGTTCCACAGTAGCGTGGCGTGGTCTCACTCACCGGATACACCTGACCAGCTCCTCGTGGCCCTCCAGCACGCGGATGCACTGTCCGCACTCGATGTCCCACAGGCGGATGGTGTTGTCCGAGGAGCCCGACACCACCAGCCGGTCGCGGTACTGCAGACACGCGATGCCGCGCTTGTGCCCGTTCAGCGTGCGCACAAACTCGCACGATGACGTGTTCCACAGTAGCGTGGCGTGGTCTCACTCACCGGATACACCTGACCAGCTCCTCGTGGCCCTCCAGCACGCGGATGCACTGTCCGCACTCGATGTCCCACAGGCGGATGGTGTTGTCCGAGGAGCCCGACACCACCAGCCGGTCGCGGTACTGCAGACACGCGATGCCGCGCTTGTGCCCGTTCAGCGTGCGCACAAACTCGCACGATGACGTGTTCCACAGTAGCGTGGCGTGGTCTCACTCACCGGATACACCTGACCAGCTCCTCGTGGCCCTCCAGCACGCGGATGCACTGTCCGCACTCGATGTCCCACAGGCGGATGGTGTTGTCCGAGGAGCCCGACACCACCAGCCGGTCGCGGTACTGCAGACACGCGATGCCGCGCTTGTGCCCGTTCAGCGTGCGCACAAACTCGCACGATGACGTGTTCCACAGTAGCGTGGCGTGGTCTCACTCACCGGATACACCTGACCAGCTCCTCGTGGCCCTCCAGCACGCGGATGCACTGTCCGCACTCGATGTCCCACAGGCGGATGGTGTTGTCCGAGGAGCCCGACACCACCAGCCGGTCGCGGTACTGCAGACACGCGATGCCGCGCTGAGGAGCTGGTCAGGTGTATCCGGTGAGTGAGACCACGCCACGCTACTGTGGAACACGTCATCGTGCGAGTTTGTGCGCACGCTGAACGGGCACAAGCGCGGCATCGCGTGTCTGCAGTACCGCGACCGGCTGGTGGTGTCGGGCTCCTCGGACAACACCATCCGCCTGTGGGACATCGAGTGCGGACAGTGCATCCGCGTGCTGGAGGGCCACGAGGAGCTGGTCAGGTGTATCCGGTGAGTGAGACCACGCCACGCTACTGTGGAACACGTCATCGTGCGAGTTTGTGCGCACGCTGAACGGGCACAAGCGCGGCATCGCGTGTCTGCAGTACCGCGACCGGCTGGTGGTGTCGGGCTCCTCGGACAACACCATCCGCCTGTGGGACATCGAGTGCGGACAGTGCATCCGCGTGCTGGAGGGCCACGAGGAGCTGGTCAGGTGTATCCGGTGAGTGAGACCACGCCACGCTACTGTGGAACACGTCATCGTGCGAGTTTGTGCGCACGCTGAACGGGCACAAGCGCGGCATCGCGTGTCTGCAGTACCGCGACCGGCTGGTGGTTTCGGGCTCCTCGGACAACACCATCCGCCTGTGGGACATCGAGTGCGGACAGTGCATCCGCGTGCTGGAGGGCCACGAGGAGCTGGTCAGGTGTATCCGGTGAGTGAGACCACGCCACGCTACTGTGGAACACGTCATCGTGCGAGTTTGTGCGCACGCTGAACGGGCACAAGCGCGGCATCGCGTGTCTGCAGTACCGCGACCGGCTGGTGGTGTCGGGCTCCTCGGACAACACCATCCGCCTGTGGGACATCGAGTGCGGACAGTGCATCCGCGTGCTGGAGGGCCACGAGGAGCTGGTCAGGTGTATCCGGTGAGTGAGACCACGCCACGCTACTGTGGAACACGTCATCGTGCGAGTTTGTGCGCACGCTGAACGGGCACAAGCGCGGCATCGCGTGTCTGCAGTACCGCGACCGGCTGGTGGTGTCGGGCTCCTCGGACAACACCATCCGCCTGTGGGACATCGAGTGCGGACAGTGCATCCGCGTGCTGGAGGGCCACGAGGAGCTGGTCAGGTGTATCCGGTGAGTGACACCACGCCACGCCACGCTACTGTGGAACACGTCATCGTGCGAGTTTGTGCGCACGCTGAACGGGCACAAGCGCGGCATCGCGTGTCTGCAGTACCGCGACCGGCTGGTGGTGTCGGGCTCCTCGGACAACACCATCCGCCTGTGGGACATCGAGTGCGGACAGTGCATCCGCGTGCTGGAGGGCCACGAGGAGCTGGTCAGGTGTATCCGGTGAGTGAGACCACGCCACGCTACTGTGGAACACGTCATCGTGCGAGTTTGTGCGCACGCTGAACGGGCACAAGCGCGGCATCGCGTGTCTGCAGTACCGCGACCGGCTGGTGGTGTCGGGCTCCTCGGACAACACCATCCGCCTGTGGGACATCGAGTGCGGACAGTGCATCCGCGTGCTGGAGGGCCACGAGGAGCTGGTCAGGTGTATCCGGTGAGTGACACCACGCCACGCTACTGTGGAACACGTCATCGTGCGAGTTTGTGCGCACGCTGAACGGGCACAAGCGCGGCATCGCGTGTCTGCAGTACCGCGACCGGCTGGTGGTGTCGGGCTCCTCGGACAACACCATCCGCCTGTGGGACATCGAGTGCGGACAGTGCATCCGCGTGCTGGAGGGCCACGAGGAGCTGTTCAGGTGTATCCGGTGAGTTGATCACGCCACGCCACGGCCCGCTAGTGCGACGCCACGGCCCGCTAGTGCCACGCCACGGGTCGCTAGTGCCACGCCACGGGTCGCTAGTGCCACGCCACGGCCCGCTAGTGCCATGCCACGGCCCGCTAGTGCCACGCCACGGCCCGCTAGTGCAACGCCACGGCCCGCTAGTGCCATGCCACGGCCCGCTAGTGCCACGCCACGGCCCGTTAGTGCCACGCCACGGCCCGCTATTGCCACGCCACGGCTCGCTAGTGTCACGCCACGCCACATGGTTGACATTCTATCACGTTAAATCAAGGATCACTTAATGTGACGTTACTATGCGTGACGCTAGGCCACACTATTTGATTAAGTTTTAAACATTTATACAATGCGTTAGGTCAATACCCTATAAAGCTGTCAACCAGGAGTTAGGGAGAGAGAATATATGCCTAGAAAAAAAATAAACTTCCTAGGCATCCTGAGGGAGATATGTGGACAAGAATTTGCTTAAATCTTCAAGCTGTCAACTCTTTTTGTTTATGCTAGAATCATCATCATCATTATCAGCCTATTAACGGCCCACTACAGGACCAGGCCTCCCTCGTTATAGGAAAGGGATATGGAGCGTACACCCACCACGCTGCTCCAATGCGGGTTGGCGGGCTTAGGGCGGTAATGTTTCATTTATTAACGATCACTATCAGATGTTGATGACAGTGACCGGAACCGATGGCTTAAATTGCTCTCCGAGGCACGGGGGTGTGACACCGCCGACTTCCCGACTCCTAGCTTGGAATGTACTGACAATTTCATAGAGCAATGAAAAAAAAGTTAATTATTCAGTGACCTGACCCAGGATTCGAACTTAGGACCTCGTGATCAAAGCCACATAGGCCAACCACTCGACCAACGATGCAGTCATGTAAGAATAGTTATTTTTAATTTAAAATAATTATATTATACCCAGATTTGTGTTAACAAGATCGAAATGTATCGGTATGGTTATAACACATTGTATAAATATTTGGTATAAATATTTGACGGCCGAGTGGCGCAGTGGGTAGTGACCCTGCCTCTGCGTCCTAGGCTGTGGGTTCGATTTCCATGTATGGAAAAATGTTTGTGGGATGAGCATTCCTATTTTCCAGTGTCTGGGTGTTTATCTATATATTATAAGTGTTTATGTATAATATATATAAAATATTGATCAGTTATCATAGCACCCATAACACAAGCTACCTACGAGTACACTTACTTTGGGGCTATATAGCGATGTGTGTAATTGTCCTATATTTACTATTATTATTATTTATTTATTTGGTATTAATGAAGGGCGTCGCTTGTCCCAGGTTCGACAACAAGCGGATAGTTAGCGGCGCGTACGACGGCAAGATCAAGGTGTGGGACCTCCGCGCGGCGCTGGACGTGCGCACGCCTCACCAGGACCTGTGCCTCAGGACGCTGGTGGTGAGTGACTGCCTGGTGACCCTGGGATTTATAGTAGAACGTCGCTTTTGGCAGGTTAAAGATCGTGTCTTCAGTCACTAGGTATGTTCAGCTTGTAAACTGAACCCCATGTTGACGACACCAGCGAGATGTAAGAACAAAGGATGACCTTTTTTAACCGACGAAAAAAAACGGAGTAGGTTCTCAATTCTTTTTTTTATTAGAAAGGGCATACTTCCAAGGTGGTCCCATTGTCATCATGTTAGGATCTGATGATGATATCCTGGAGAAATTGAAGGAACTCTTCAAATTTTGGAGGCACGCTTTCAGCGATTTCGGTCTTTGTCTCGGTATCGGTAGCTTTTTGGCTACTAGTGCCGTATAATATACTATGACAGTATAGTACGAGTACGTTACGTGGCGATAAATCACTAAAAAGTAAGAAATGAAATTTTTAAATAATAATAGAACTGACTCAAAATGCACTAAAAAGTAAATAATAACTGTGTCATTTAGTTGCTTTTAATTACTTAAGCATATCTAGGAGTCGGTGCCAGCCAAAGTTTCTATTTGAAGGACATTACCTAGAACCCACAATCTGCTTCAATAAATGTTCCTTAAACTTGCTGGCACCGATTTCATGTTGCGATTTTTTTTTTTCAAGCGTGATATTTCAAAGTCATTTTTTTTTAATTAATGACTATTTGCAATATCGCGCTTTAAAAAAAATTGCGGAACCGACGGGATGCGAACCCGCGTTTCTCTGGCAATCCGGGCACTTAGAGCGCCTTACCGCTAGGTCACGGTCCCGATGACGTCGGTAGGTAAACATAAGTTGATAAAAAATGCTATGCAATAGCTTTACCTTCGAGTGCCACACGTCTTTTTATTATTTATTGTTTGTAGTGGTTTTACGGGCGTTCTGTAGCGGAACTATATATTTACAGAAATATTTTATTTTTTTCAGGAGCACACGGGCCGCGTGTTCCGGCTACAGTTCGACGAGTTCCAGATCGTGTCGTCATCGCACGACGACACGATCTTAGTTTGGGACTTCCTCAACTACGGCGGCGCGTCCCCCTCGCCCGCCGCGCCGCCCCCGCGCCGCTCCTCGCCCGACCACGACCGCGCCTTCTATGACTAGGTGCGACACCTCAACCATTCCTTCAGACATGTCGATGACCTACTAAATTGCTCAAATACAGAGTGTGCCAACCTTTTTCATTTCACTTTCACGCTAACACATAGTATTCAGCTGAGATGTGATTTATTTGAAATACTTCTATTTAAAATGCAAATACAAAATGCAAAATACCTATTTTATATTTTGCATTTAAATACTTTTTGACAAAAACATTTTGAATTTTATTTGAAATACCCATCGAGATATATTTTGCATTTTGACGTGAGAACGTCTTATAATTCGATAGAGCCGGCTGCACGCACGAAAAAACATGACTCATGCGGCGTTACCTCGCTTTGAGGCGTTTCATGTAAGGCTTGAAGTGCAAGCGAGAGCGCGGAACGAGCGACAAAGAAGCACAATCGGCCTTTGCGTTCGGCAGCGTTCGACATCCGTCTATTAAATATAATTATTAAATATATTAATTTTAAATTAAAAAATAATATATTTACTATAAATTTATAAAATCAAAATCAATTATTTTATTAATTTAAATTAATATTTATAAAAATATACTTAAAATAAAAATTTTAATAACCAATTAAATGCTACCATTCCATCAGTATTTTCTTAAGACATTGTCACGTTCAACTATCGTCAGTAAACCGACTTTACAGACAACCATTTTTTTTAAATTCATTTCAAAATGCAAAATACTTTGTGATTAAGTTTAGCCAACATTACCAATCAAACGAAATGAAATGAACAAATGACGCTTGTATTGCCGAATTTGATCGATAGTGGATTTTTGTCGGTCGCGATTCACGCTAAAACACTGAGGGTTGTGAGCACCAAGATTTCGATTGTCATAACCAACGGTTAACATAAGCTAAACGTAAAATTTACTGTTCACGACAACCCGTACACCGGTTAAGGACGTAAGCTCTGTTAAGATAACCGCCCGGTTTACGTCCTTAACCGGCGTATGGGTTGTCGTGGACAGTAAATTTATAGTTAGCTTAAAATAAATAAAAATATCATATGATTTGGTCAAAAGGTATTTTATTTTGAAAAAGCATTTTGAAAATACCTATTTTGCATTTGAAATTATGAAATACAAAATGCAAAAGTATTTGGTATTTTGCATTTGAAATAGTAAATCTGAAAAGTTTTTGACGTGACAACGTCTTAAAATTCGATAGAGCCGGCTGCACGCACGAAAAAACATGACGTCATACGTCGTTACCTCGTTTTGAGGCGTTCCATGTAAGGCTTGAAGTGCAAGCGAGAGCGCGGAACGAGCGACAAAGAAGCACAATCGGCCTTTCCGTTCGGCAGCGTTCGACATCCGTCTATTAAATATATTAATTTTAAATTAAAAATTAATATATTTATAAATTAATATTTGTAAAAATATACTTAAATTAAAAATTTTAATAACCAATTAAATGCTACCATTCCATCAGTATTTTCAGACAACCAATTTTTTTGCATTTTGTATTTAAATGCTTTTATGGTATCATTTTGTATATCTCTGGTATTCAGCTAGTGGAATGAACCAAATGTTGGCGACTCCTCCAATTTGCAGAAACAGGTGTCGCCAACTTTTTCGAAATAGAAGTATCACTGTTCACTGGACCATATTTCTCCTTCTATATATGCTTATTTAACATACTACACCAAATGTTGTCAACCTATCCATGTTGTAACAACAGAAGTTGCCAACCTTTTTCAACTGTTCATCACTCGGTCGCACCTGTTTCTGTGACTATGTACACTTAGGTAACAAATTATACCAAATCTGTCAATACTTATTCAAATCCTTATGAGTTCTTAACATACATATAACCTTTTAAATATTTCGCCAATAAAATAAACTATACTAAAGCCAAACTCGATTGAGAATGCTTGTCAACAAACAAATTTAAAATGAAGGTAGGAAATGCAACACATTTTATGCCTAATAAATTTAAAATTATGTTTTGTTATTTAAAAAAATCTCATTTAAAATATATTGAATATATTAATTAGTTTTAAGCTTACTAATCTAATTTATTGTCATGAATTCGTCATTAACTGGTTAATTTAAAAAAAATAGGTGTGAAATGACTAGTGATTTCTACCTTCATTTTTAATTTGTTTGTTGACAAGCACTCTCAATCGAGTTTGGCTTTAGTATACTTACATATATGTGTTAAGTTATTAGATCAGAGATTTTTTTTACCAACTACAAGTTGGCCTTTGACTGCTATCACACCTGATGTTAAGTGATGATGCAATCTAAGATGGAAGCGGGCTAACTTGTTAAGAGTGGGACGAAAATCCACAACTCTTTCGGTTTCTACACGACATCGTACCGGAACGCTAAATCGCTTGGCGATACGTCTTTTTCGGTGGTGGGGTGGTAACTAGCCACGGCGAAAGCCTCCCTCCAACCAGACCAAGACAAATTAAGAAAAATCTCAATCTGCCCCGCCGGGAATCGAACCCAGGACCTCCGTTTTATAAATCCACCGCGCATACCACTGCGCCACGGAGCTCGTCATATCGATCACCAACCTTTTTCACCAGAATCGCAACTTAAATTAAAATTGTATTTTCTGTTACAGGTTTTACTCAAAAACCACATTTGTACGTTATCCACGTGATAACGGGTATACAAATAACGTTCGCGCCGTCGAAGTGAACACAAGTGCAGTGAAGTGATGACAAGTGAAGTGAAAATAATTGAAGTGACGATTTTCTCAATAACTTTATCTATGACTCAATGTGTAATGTGCCTAGTGCATTTTTAAAGTTACCTGGAAATAACTGAAGAGTTATAAAACGTGACGCCTATGTGGGGTAGATAACCCGCTGAGTTTCAAGGATATAATGAAGAGTTAGACATATGACAACTTTGTGGGGTAGGTAACTCACTGAGTTTCAACAATATAACTGATGAGTTAGACATCTGATAACTTTGTGGGGTAGATACCCCGCTGAGTTTCAAGGATATAAGTTAAGTGTTAAACATATGACAACTTTGTGGGGTAGGTAACCCACTGAGTTTCAAGGATAAAATTAAAGAGTAAGGGATACCCCCCGCTGAGTTTTAATCCTGATTAAAGGTTAAGTAAGTGATATAAGTAAACTTGTATAAATTGATACAGAAAGGCGTAAGAACAATTTGTTGCACCAACATTTTTTTGTAATATATGCTAGCCCATGGTGGGTCAAGTGAGACAACTTCTATAAAATGGAATCAAACACTTATTGTACACTGTCATCCAATGTCTTCGTGAATAGTTAGCCTACCAATCTTGTTGCTTTTTCAGTTTGGATTGGTCGGCTAAATAAGACATACAAACTTGTATGAAATAGTCCAGTTAATATAGGTATTTTATGATACATAAAAGAGCATAAAATAGTAAATTGTAATGTTAACAATTTAAAATCAAAGTAAACTATGGGAGTCTGCTCACATACATCAATAGTTGACAATATTATTGGATAAAGTTGCCACTGGAAATAATATTGTCATATTGCTAGTACAGCTTCAAAGTCCACGCATTTTTTTATAAGTCAGATCAGCTCTCTTTTTACCCATACTTGAGTTTTTTTTTTAACGCTGGGAATGCGTTTACCCATCTCTTCCGCGCAGGAAGGGTATGTGGGACTCACCAGAGATCCGCACTACCCACTGCGTCATTCTGAAGATCGCCACAGGATCGCTTTCGCAAGCTACTGTGATGTCTTTACGCTTTCGTGCATACTTCTCTATACGTCCGTACGACGTAACCTACGGCAGGAGTAGCTAGGCATAGTGATGCCTTCTTCTATCCCGTATCCCTCTGCGCATCACAGGAACATCAGGGTCTGCTTCCCGTGTCCGTTCTTTTGCCTTCTTAAACCCATACTTGAGTCTCGAATAACCAAGTCAACCTTATTCTACATACTGCCATATTTATGGGAATTTGTTTGCAATGTACTTCATAGGAGTTTAAAGTCTTTTAAAAATGACTACTGCCAGGTAGGCAGATCTTTTACACACAATATGTTGACGCGATGTTCTGTAGAGCAAACAAAGACTTGCCTCAATATTTGTTGTAAATATCTTAGGCAATGCATATTGTAGAGACACTATTCTGGGAAGATTTTGGGAAAAGGAAGAAGGTTTTGAGTGCGCTAATAATAGTATAAGAATGTCCTTGTGTGTGAAATTGAACTTAGATTGTGTCAGAATAACAGAAACATTGGAAAATGTGTTTTGATGTTATATGCTGTATAACAAAAGGCTGTATTAAGAAAGCGTTTATGCTGTGCTCACACAAACATGTTTATCCCGTCATCTTAGTACTACCTCCAAAGCCACATTGTCTTCCCAAAATAGAATATCTATGTGTATGCGCACTGCTGTTTGTATACGGACAAAATTGGTGGTGTAAAAATTGCCAAGTGTCAGTGTCAAGATTCTCAATGGGGCGTGACAGTTTTGTGTGCGGGTCAAGTCGCAGAAATGTCTAGCTGTAAACTTTAAATATGTGTATATTAGTTTATACAAAGTAAACATCCATCACAATATAATATAGTCATTGACATTATTTTGCTTCATAGTACAAAAGCTTAAAGGGGAATTTAAGGAAATTTTGGGATTTACTTGAACATGTTAAAATGTGGTCTACGTATCAACAGAATAAACCTGAACGTACAACGATATGTTGTGTGTATATGATATGTAAACGCGGACGAGTATTATCTCTGTCCTAATTCTCGTAAGCAAAAATGTTTTTTTTGTTTTCTTGGTTTGTTTGGATGGCTCAACTATAGATGATCATAAGGGAGGATGCCTTACTTGTTGAATACCTCCACCAATAAAAGCTACTTGTACTTGTGTATAATTAAATAAAAAAAAAACATTGTTTTAAATGGTATCAAAAGAAGCAGTCTTTTAAATTACGTGCATTGTATTGCTTTAAAATAAATTAATGAAAACACAAGAGCTTTAACATGCTTTTAATTTTTTGGATGTCGATTCTTGAAAAAATACATCGTATGAACATCTCACTAACATCTCGTCGAACATCCAACCTTCAGTTCGACTGTCAGTCATGTAAAAAATAAATTTTATTTTAATTGTAACGAGTGAAACGTTTTAACTTACGTCAGATCTCAAGGGGGTATTATGAATATTGAAATTGTAACTATGTGAAACACTAAAATTACATTTATGTATGGTATAGTATGGTTGCCAGTAATTAAAAACACCAATTATTTTAAACTTTTTACCGATTTATCGTAACCTTCCTGTTCGTACTATAATATTACAGTACATTATACAGCACAATCGCTGCAATTATAAATTTGACGAGTACAAACGATTTTCCTAGGATCTCATTATCAGATCCCAAACATTACGACTATGGAACCAATTTGGAAGTGTACAAAAATTATCAAAATCAGACTACTCTGTAAAAAGTTATGTTTTGTCGTTAGTTCAAAAAAACTTAATGGTTAATATAAAAAAATAAATTATTGATTGATTTATAGTTTGGTGTAAACAGTATGTATTAGTTTTTGTATATTGGGTTATAGTCTAAGATCCGAACTAAGATCGACCTTCACCGAACTGATAATAGGATGAAATATATTTCATGACAAATTTAGTATATTAGAAAATATATTGAAAATAGGTTGCATAAAATCCTGGAGAATTTTTTATTATTTTTAAAAAATAATTTTTATACTCTAGTAAACAGTGAGCGTTATTTTGGAGCAACTTATGTCGTGAGTTGTAAAAAAAATAATAAATTCAAATGTCAATATAAATATATATATAAATTTTGATAAATATTTATTGATTTTGCTGATTTTATATGGTGTCATGTTTTGTATTATATTTAATATATATGATTTATATTTATTGAATTTATTATTTTTTTACAACTCGAAATAAGTTGCTTCAAAATAACACTCACTGTTTACTAGAATATAAAAATTATTTTTTAAAAATAATAAAAATAGTCTGTCCAGGATTTTTTTAGGCAACCTATTTTCAATATATTTTCTAATATACTAAATTTGTCATGAAATATATTTCATCCTATTATCAGTTCGGTGAAGGTAGATCTTGGTTCGGATCTTCTACTATTAGTACTCTGTATTCTGTTGACAGAGACCCCATGCCTATCTGTGGCACAGTATAAGATTTGGTTGTTGTGTTCCACATAGTGTTACATATTCATGGTGAAACATGGTTGTAATTTTTTAGGTATTTTTTATTTACTATTAATTTGTAAAACGGACATGTTTAAGTAAAGATGTTTTAAGTTTATCATAATTTTTCTCAAATGTCATAAAATAGTTTTTTATGTGAAGTCAAAGTTTTTAGAAATCTGAAACACAGGTGAATTATGTACAATAAACTTTTGATTTTTCTATGCTAAATCAATGGTAATTTTTATTTAAATCAGTTCAGCATTATAATTTCTTACCAGAATAACTTCTTTTACATAAAAATAATTAAATAGCCCACAACAGAACTCCAAAACATTTTGGAAAAAATAAATTAACTTTGAGTGGAATAATTCATCCGACACTAAAGTCATAAGATGGTCAAATCAATTTCACTGGAGATTTTTCGCAAAGAGCCCTATACTAAGATTTTAAGCAATTAAAATTTAAAAACAACTGAAAATACTTGTCCTTTAGTCAAAATAAAAATAATATGGGATCTTGCATAATATTTATCTACCCCTATAGATTCTAATGTGTTGAATATTTTGAAATATAAATTAATAAGAGAAAGATCTGGGGTTGCTGCCCCATATCCACGTCTGTTTCATACAGTCAAAATATGCTGAAGAGTCTCATAAAATCTCGATTGTATGATAGTCGAAGGTTGCAAAAGAGTTGATTTTCTTGTAAATATTTGAACATCGTATGAAAGTTTGTAAGTTTGGACATTTTATCCTGAATAATCTTACGGAAATACGCGGGAGCAACCGCGGGCAACTTCTAGTCTTATATAAAAATATCATCATCGCAAAAATATAACATGGGTCATAAAAATGTCTTAATTCTGCGCCACACGCTACGACAAACGAGATTGTATGAGACGTTTGAGAAACCTTTTTTAGAATGTCAAAAGTATAAGATAATTCGTATTCTGAGGTTGAAACTTTTTTTGCAAAATGACCAATTTTAAATGATTAATTTCATTACTTTTTTAATATCAAATTATAAGGCCTTGGAATATTTATGAGAAAGGTTGATGTTAATTCAAGAAAAATTGAATTTATTTCACTGCGTTCTTTTTCAAAAAGAAATAATTGAATTATTTTTATTTAAAATTTCACGAACACGAAAAGAGAACAACTTGTACCTATTAATGTCAGGGGGCGTCTATAATGTACGTGAGGCGGTTTAAATTCTGAAAATTCCTGTGAGAGTGTGAGATTACGCGATTTTTGGCTCCCTCCCCCCATGAGATTGAGTGAGATTGCACTAGAATTTTTCCACCCCCTTTTGCCTCACATAATTTATAGACGCTTCTTAACTAATGAAATTAAAGCAATAATAGTGAAAGAAATGAAACCACAAATTAACTGTGATGAAATTCTAGAATATAATAAAAAAGTAGAATCTTTGGAATTGTGAATCCATGACTGACATTATCTATTCGCTATTTGTAATATTTAGTCAATAACTCGGTGTCTTAGGAGAATAAAATCAACCGAACCTGTTTGACATTTAGTACTATTTGAACCGAAGAACTTCATTAATGGTAGGGGAGCCCAAGAGAGATTTTGGGAAAAAAATTTACTAAACATTTGTAAACTGAAAATTAAAATGTCAAATGGAAATGAATATAAATATGTTTATTTATGGCAAAATGTACCAATTTAAACTATAGTGAACTATAGTTTTTATAATACTAAAATAGATAACAGTTGATACTCGCGAGAAGTTGGGTTTTAAACTCGTTGGGTATAGTCCGACAAGATGATGGCAGGTATGATTTTGATGATCATAATAGGGAACCTTTCATGTTGTTGATTTCTGCATCTAGAGGCATTTATTGGGTGGGACATTCAGGGCAACCAGTTAAAATATTTAAACATGTCGATCAGCAGAAATACACAAAAAAGAAGTGGGAGGCTGCAACATGGAAGGTATTTGCAACTCTCTACTTTCTCTTTCTAAAAATCTCGTTTCCGGCTCCCCTACTATAAAGCCTAAAAACATCAAATATTTGGTTTGTTTTATTTTGTCACGTACTTTGTATTGAAAATGCACCTACTTGTCATTTAAAAATTAAGATTTTTATATCATTAGATAAAAAGCTTAGTATTATCTATGAAAATCAAGGACAAGATGATTATGATTTTGATTGTCTATGAAAACCAAGGACAAGATGATTATAATTTTGATTGTCTATAAACAACAAATGATCAAATTTTGGTTGTCTATGAAAATCAAGGACAAGATGATTATGATTTTGATTGTCTATGAAAACCAAGGGCATATAAAAATTATGATTTTTATAAAATCAAGGACAAGATGATTATGATTTTGATTGTCTATGAAAACCAAGGACAAGATGATTATAATTTTGATTGTCTATGAAAACCAAGGGCAAGATGATTATAATTTTGATTGTCTATGAAAACCAAGGACAAGATGATTATGATTTTGATTGTCTATGAAAACCATTAAATGTCAAACATGTTTAATGGCTTGTATTTTATGAAAGCAACCAAGTTAGTAAATACGACAGCTGGTTGTTAATGCACGAAAATCTTTTGTCTTTGCATGTTTTCTAAAAATGTATATTTATACACTTTTAGATACTTACAGTAAAATAGTCTATTGAACATTTTTTATTCACTATGGTTAAAGTCGTATTGGATTATTTTTTCTCGCAAGATCTATGTCGATAATCTGAATATAAATATTTATTCCATTTGACAGATTGACTAGTGATGTCCATATTGCGTACCGCATAGTGTTTCTACCGATTTACAGATTTCGCCGGTCTGATCCTAACAGTGATGTCGATACATGTCGGTTATAACGATTCAATATAAAAACCCGGCTATGTTGATATGACAACATGACATTTTGATGCATTTTGTCACTAGATATTTGTAAATTAAAATGTCAAATGGAAATAAATACATGTTCTCTTATGACAAAATGTACCAATTTAAACTATAGTAAGCGTTTTTTATAATAAATTACTGAAAAAGATAACAGTTTACTCGTCGGGCATAGTCCGACAAACTCACGTTCCTATTTCAATAAAATGTACCAAATCACAAATTGACATAAAAATTACCAAACTTGTCAGAATGATTATTATTTATGAAACAACTAATAAAAAAAGTTTAAAAATTAAACTTTAGTCATCAGTTTCTCAAAGTGTATGTAATTGGGTACATTTTGGCACGACTGAGCCCAAATGGAGCGATTTAAAAAACATTATCGTGTATGATAGGATACTGCCGAAAACTTGTCAGAATATGTCAAGGGTATGCTTATATTATAATAGATTGATGTATATATTAGAAAACCATTAGTATGTTGTCTTGATCTTAATATAATTGGGTGATTGACTTACTTATTATATAACATTGATATAGATTGACTAATTCGAACAGCATTTTTAATAAAAATTATTTCATTTTACTAATGCGTGTTGTGGTCGGTGTATGTCCGACAAACGTAGAAATTAGTTGGAAGTAGTCAGAAGATAAACACTAACCAAAATACGCGGAAGTACCTACTTTAAAATAAGCTATAATTATTTTATATTGCTTGATTTTAAATTAATGGCTAAATTAATTAGATAAATTTATAGTTTCAACAAAAGAAACATTGTGTTCGAAAGGTTGGTTGAAGTTGTTTAGTTGTTTGAAAGTAGTTGTCAGCTCTTTTGTTTTGTAAGTCAAATACCCAATTGAATGTTTTTATAAAGTTAACAGCTGTCGAAAAATGCAATCTCTAGCTACCAGTTCTGTGAGGTTGCTTTTTCGATAGTTGAAAGCATAATATGATATACTATATATAGGTAATGATGTTTTCGATTTTAAATTACGGCTTAAGCTAAATAAAGTATTATTATAATTCGTCTTTATATTTGTACATACGAACTGATGGTTTTGTGCGGTTAAGAATAAAGTTTTGTTCTAGAAAGATTTTATATTTGAAAGAAATTATTCAACATTCGTTTATTTCAAGTAGGCGTACTTTAAAAGCATTTTTGAAACATCAAGTTTACAAATTGATTTAAAGCTTTCGCAAGATAGCTCTGTAAAAGTTTTTATTGACGACATTGTAATATGCCTATTTCAAATTACCTAAATGATGCCATAGACTTCTTGGAAGGCAGTGGAATTTGGACTTTATTATGTATGCTTTAATGCGAGTTCATGGGGTTTGAGTGATAATGTTTGACACCGTTACAATCACTATCGGATGTTAATGATACCGATTGAGATCGACGGTTTAGCGTGATCTCCATGAAATGTAACACTATCAGCTTCCTAAGTCAGGGTTGGTAGTGCTACTAAGTACTACTCTCGGAACAAAGAAATATGAGTTAATACCAATGGGTTTTTATTAACAGCTTAATTTTTAATAAAACTCTAAAACTTTGCCTGCCTCAGTTTTACGTCTGCAGGGCGACGCATTTACGGGCGTGATCGTGGTGTGCTTCGTGGTAAATATATGAGATTTGTCAGTTTTTAAGGCTAAGATAAAAATCAATAAATTTATTTCAATGCCTGAGTCATATTAATTGTCGCAATGTTTACAAGTTATAATAATATAAATTAAATTTCAAATGTCAGAACTAATATTTTCTTCTTAACCGTCCAAAAGAAATTGTAAAATAATAAAAATATATATATATATGACTTAGTGAAACTAGAAATTGCGTTTTGTAAAGTAATCGCTAGATAAATGTTGAGGGTGTGACCACAGATTTCATTTAAAATAATGTACTTATTGTACAAAAACGTTTTACTTTACTGTCTGTCTGCGTATTTTGAGGTGAATGAGTAACTGATATTATTAAAGGTCACTAAAATATTAAGAATCTCTTGTATTACTGAGCATCTCTTATAATCCAAATTCGTTTAATCCATCATGACTCAGACTTGAAACCTCAGGGAGCTTCAAGAAATGTAGATTTGAGTGACAATACAGTATTTGGGTCTTTAACAATTGGGCAAAATTCTTAATTTTATAAAATCACTACTTTTCTAAATTAGTTAAAAGCGAATTTAAAAACCGGAAAACTGATAATAAGGGAGTTTTAGTGATATGATGCAAAACGTGATGTCACTAAAACTAAGGCTCCTTAAAAACGTCCGACCAAAGCAACCGTTTGGTGTCCACTTTAGGAGGCCGGTAGGTGGTCGCTATAAAATGTCACTACAAAGTCAATGTTTGTTTTTCGGTCTTATCTCAGAAACTGCTGCACGGTATTGAGTAGCTTCAGCAATGAATGTGGTGTGCATAATATTGCTTAACCGAGGTTTTGATGATGGATTTTGAGCAAGAATTTTGTATTGTTGTTCTGATTAGTGCCTGCTCTGTTGATTATGCACGCCAATATGAGTATTTGTGGAACATAAGTGGTGAAGTGTATGCATGTGGAGCAACTTGGTAGGATAATAATGAAGATAAACTGAACATCGATGTGGTCGCACCCGTATTTATGAAGTAAAATAATTATTAAAATAAAATGCCTGTTCAAATTAAATGTTACCCGGTTCAAGTAACACTATTTTAGTGGATTTTTAATAGCACAGTCGTCGTTGACAAGGACGGCTGTCGGCACTACTTATTTTTTGTCGGCGTATGTCCGACGAGCGGAGAAGTGGTCGGGTTTACGCCAACCGTGTAATTTTTTGATAGGTATAGTAATACAACACCAATAATGCAATAATATTAGTAATACGTTTAAATTAAAAATAAGGAAGGCCTGCCTATCGGTGAATATTTAAAATGAAAATGATAAGTAGTCATAAAAACGTTAGGTAAATCAATTTCTAGAAATTTCTTATTTACAAAATAGGTACATAATATGTCAGTTGGCCTTTTCTCCGAGAAGTAACAATGTCAAAAGGAATTTTATTTTTTTTTTTATTTTTTTAATGGTTGATCGCCTTTTTGAAATTTTATGAAAATAGTTTTGTGGTCTGTAGAATATCATCTAGCAATTTTTAAATACCGAAGTATTTTAAAAATCAAAATGGCGGTCATTCATACGCCATTTTTTTTTGTTTTGTTTGTATAGTTACTTTCACAAGTTCCGCTGTATAATTATAATTAAGTTCCACACAATCTCCTATCATTTATATAGGTATAATAATCGTATAGTACCAACTGGGTTATACATTTGTCTGTACATAATATGTAGTTTGTGATGTTCCTTTTAGACCAAGAGACCACGATCATTATACCTAACCTGTAGTAAAAAGACATGTGCATAGAGAACTCAGCAATAACAAAGATTTATTTCAAAAATTTTCTTTTCATATTGTTGTGTGTTTATTTTGAATAAATTATTTTAAATTTTTAATGTAAAGTGATTAAATAATATTTTTGCAACATTTAATTTTTAAAACATCGATCATCTTAGTTTTTAGGTCTTTCTTAATGACTCTCTGTTGGAATGATCTCAGGTCGTTTTTATTTTTTTCAGTGGCACAACTTTTGTATTTAATGAATCGACTATGGTAATTTGTATGTAAATTATTATTATATGTTATTTTGATTGGTACCTCATATACAATGTGTTAGGTAAACATCCCGAAACGTACTGATCTTGTTACCACTATTCTGTGTAATAAAATACTTTTAAATTAAAAAAAAACACTATACTAACGTAAACAAAAAGGGTTGACACCTTAAAGTTTCATGCAAATTCTTGTCCACGTATCTCCCTCAGGATTACGACTAGGAATTTTATTTTAAGCTATTGCATAGCTTCTATCGCGAGCCTTGAGCGTGGAGACCGAATCCAGAAATTCCGTAACGAAAAAACCTAACACCCCCTCAATATCAAAAACATAATATCAAAAGCACAATTTCGGCACCGACGTCATCGGGACCGTGGCCTAGCAGTAAGGCGCTCTAAGTGCCCTGATTGCCAGAGAGACGCGGGCTCGAATCCCGTCGGTTCCGCAATTTTTTTTAAGCGTGATATTTCAAAAAGTCATTAATTTTTTTTACAAGCGTGATATTTCAAAAAGTCACTAAAAGATCTGGTATTTATCGAAAGATGGAAAAATTAAACGGTGACACTCAATCGATAAATACCAGAACTTTTACCGAATAAATAATAAAAATACCAGAAATTGCGGAACCGACGGGATTCGAACCCGCGTCTCTCTGGCAATCCGGGCACTTGGAGCGCCTTACCGCTAGGCCACGGTCCCGATGACGTCAGTAGGTAAACATAAGTTGATAAAAAATGCTATGCAATAGCTTTACCGCGGCAGTCTCCGAGTGCCATTCGTCTTTTTTTTCTAGGCATGTATTCTGTCTCCCTAATTCCTGTTTGACGGCTTGATGGGGTATTTACCTAAGAAGTTGTATACGAGGTAATGTTGCTTGAGTATATGAATGAATGCAATATTTTAAGTTATATTACAGTATAAAGGAGATGGTCCAAAATTGTATGGAGCACAGACTCGTTTTCCGTACACGAGTTGAAAAAAACTAAATGTATTAATAATCTAGTTTTGATTAGCCAAATCTCTGAATTCACTTTTATTTTGGCGAAATATTATTTATTTTCTCCAAAACAATGCAACACTACGTATAATCATGGCGGATCTTAGATAACTTATATTATCTATGGTAGACATTCTCCAGGTGGCGGATTGATGTTGACTTGTCAAAACTGACATATTTTGAGTTTGACAAATCAATGTCACCGTATCTTAATCACCTACAGACTAATATTGGAAAGACGCCATCTTTTAATACCTCAGAAACTAGGAATTTCATTTTAACCAACGTTTTATTTAGTTCGTTTCGTTCACTTATTTTATTTTTGATAAAATCCTTGTATTTTTTTCCATTTTAATGGTATGTGGTACAAGAGTGAAGCTGAAATGGACCATCTCCTTTGGCACAAATTGTTTCTTCGTTTTTTATTACCATTTGACCCAAAAGCGCGTCTTTGCTTTTTGAATTATACAACTTCATTCAACAGACCTCTAGATTTTTAAAATGCGTGTTAGCAAAGCGTGCTCTTTAAATACCCAATGTGGTCTAGGTGTTACAAAAAATGTTGTTTTCATGATATATGGATGAAAATTTTGTTGTTTTATAATGAAGGTTATAGTGACCGAGGGCTCTTGGTCTATTTTCCTTGTGTATAAATTTTAATTACACCCCGGATCCATTAAAATAGTTTTATTATTCGAATGTATAAATTTTGTTACTGATTATTATAATTATTGTATAAATAGTACCTATTTAGGTACGGAGATGCATGGAGGCATGATTTTTTTTTAATTTAATTTAAGACTCGTGCTTATTATAATATTAAGGTGTGGTCACATTGACTGGTCATTTTTATCAACTCACAAATAAGTTGATTTTAAGCATAATTTTAATTTATTTTATTGTATGTCAATTTTTTAACTGAAAATAAGTTTTGAATATAAATAGGCGTTATTTTTGAAAGTTCATGAAAAATGATTTATTAACTCGTAAATTATCTAAAACTAACTATTAACTGTACAATGTTGAATTAAAACTTCTTGAGGTTTCGTGATAAAACGTACGTGCTGGATTTTAAATCTGAGTAGCTTTTCCGTCTTAATTCTTAAGTTTAACGTTAGCAAAATAAATCAATCAATTATTAATATTTTTAAAGTATAGGAGAAAGGTTTTTAGACCTTTTTTTGTTTAAAAAAAAGACCCTGTTTCTCAATTTCCATGACTACAGCTATCATAGTGACTGCACCTTTAGATTTAACGAGGTACTGCGTTAAATAGGTCGTCATGAAGGCAACCGTTAAATTAATTGAAGATACAAAAATTGTTCACTGTAATGAATGATATGGTTAAATATTTAAATGAACTGTAAGTTTAGAAGAGTCTTAAAATATTTACACTAATATAACAAACGCGGAATGTTTTTGTTGCTATGTTTTCAAGCTTTTTGATTTGATTTACTTGATAATTTTGAAATAAATATCGTTCTCTCTTTGGTTGTTTTGAGGCGAGAGAGAGCGCTTTGTTTCTGATTTCGTCGCTATTGAATGACGATTGCCATTTTATCTACTAGAAATATCTATTCGCACGCATGTTAGGTCTGCCGCCTACTGGATGTGTTGTCAACTACTGGGACATAAAGTTAATAATGTGAGAATTAACATTTTTAATTTCCCGTTTGTTAAAGACTGATAAATAAACATGATTCACTATAAACATAAAAAAAATGTAATAAAAATTTGAGTAAGTTTAATTAATAATCATGTTGTGGGTTTGCTATATATAAGATTAAAGCTTTTGCTCATATTTATGTATAAACTCTATAGTAATCTTTTCATATATCAAGGTCACATATTAGTCATGTATGTAATTGATAGATTATGCAAATACGTACGAAAACTATGCTAATTAGTATTATTGTTTGTTTGCATGGTTTTTAAAGGAATAAAGCCCGAATACCCAAACGCAAATCAAATTCAAGTATATCTTGAGTCAAATTATTTTGACAGATTCTATTGTGTGTTGTGAGTGATAGTTGAAAAGTCAATGATTAATAATAGCTATAAACAGTTGCCTTCATGACGAAACTCATGCTATTTAATGGCTGACCTTATGACAACCGTCATGCTGTAAATCCCTATTAGTTGTAATTAATTTTTAAGTTTTTTTGGTTAAAGCGGGGTTAGATGCGCTATTTTAGCACGGAGAAAGTAAAATATATATCGAGTAATTGTGTAACATATATTATTTTATAAGTAAATTAATAAATTACTATTGATTTTTGCTTAAACTTGTTTCTTTTTTACTTGTCCATTATTAGAACTGTTAAGTGTTTTGAAGGCTTCTGTGGCGCAGAGGTAAGCACGGGTAATTTGTAAAATTTAGGTACTTGTTTCGATTCATGGCTGAGTCGATTGAGATTTTCTGTCGAGACAGATGTATTAGTCGAGCAACTTAGCGTTCCGGTACGATGTGTAGAAACCGAAAGGGATGTGAAGTTTATCATACTCCTAACAAGTCAAGGGCTAAATCGTAGTAAATAAAAAAATGGAAAACATAATTATATGGCTATAACCCGCCGTCCATCAACCTGAGACGAAGTTGTTAAGCTTGCCTGCCTGTACTGTATACCGACGGGTGCATCCCAGTAGTACCCCCTAATTTTAGTTTTATAGAACTGTTGATACACCATATTAGTGCTTAGTGTTTCTATATAGAAATAATGGGACAAAATTAAACAAGTGTCGATATCAACATCTTGTTTGTACATTACAAATAAATTACATAGTTTTTTTTAAGTATAATATGAAATCTCTTTCGATTGCAATAATAAACGTCCACTTAAATTTAAGAGTATCACACACACACACACAACATTTCATACAAGAATAGAAAAAAAAAACAATAAATTTTGGGGGTTCCCCGTACTTAGAACTGGAATTCAAAATTTTTTTTCATTAAACACATACGTGTGGGGTATTTATGGATAGGTCTTTAAAAATGATATTGAGGTTTCTAACATATTTTTTTTTCTAAACTGAATAGTTTGCGCGAAAGATTCTTTCAAAGTGGTAAAATGCCCCCCCCCCCTGTAACTTCTAAAATAAGAGAATATTTTTTTAGACACGACTACTACTTGGTTTTAACAACTTAGCTTTGGTCGCAAGGGACATTTTTTTGTTAAAAACAAAATGAAATATCAATTAAAATAATATAAAGTTTATAACTTATATGCTATAAGTAAAGTCAAGAGCAAAAACTATACTACAGTACTATATAGAACTATTGGGATATAATTTGACAGCACGGAAAATATCCCAACAGTTCTATAGAACTACAGTATGGGGTACCTACTAATGGGATGCACCCATACCGACAACCTGTACCTATCTCAGACAAGATATATTTCGGAGAGTGTGCTCAGGAACAGTTTGATCTCGTTCCTCCGTCTCTGGTCTATCATAGTAATACAAGGCATGGCAAAGATGCACAACGTTACATAGTCGATATCCCTTGGACGCGTACTAAGCGGTTTGGTTCCTCATTGTTAAAAGGAGAATGCCAGATTCTAACCCAGAAAGAACACAAATTGTAAATATACTAAAAATATCCTATGATTATATAAATGTTGTACAATAAGCCATTTTTACTGTCGGACATCGGAATAAAATTCTGTTAAAAAAAGTAATTAAACCCTTTTAATTTACACTCATTATGCATTTTACAATTTTTATTGTTATATTTTTATTGTTATGTATATTAAGGTTCTAGCATTTGAAATCGTTTTTATTATATTTTTATCAAAAGTGGGCACAAAAAGACTGGTATTTAGAGTCGTTAAGCCTGTTTACAAATGTATTTATCCCCTGGGGGCCTGACAGTTGACAACTGCTGTCAGTGTCAGTTACGGGCGTAGTGCCCTCCCGCTCGCGCGCTGTTTTCTATTTCGGTCTGATACGTTACTCTACAAAAAATTAATAAATAATCTTCTTTTAAGCCATATTTTGCCATTCTGTAAAATGTAATGACTTGATTGATATATTTCCTAACTTTTATCTATCAAAATGTTGATATAATCAAAGCTTTATATATTTATTTTACGGGTACAACATTTTGGAACTATGTTGTGCGTTGGATTACGAAAAATAAATGAAAATACAAACAAAGTCTAAAGAACTGGTGTCTATGCTATCTATTTATTGTAAACAACATAACAAAAACAATTGGTATGATCACCATAAAAACACTTGAAACACGATCCACCCGACACTTCGAAATATAAAAACAGCTAGGGATGTGTTCTTTTACTTTTGGTAATTTTATCGACAGTTATCCTTTTTGTAAGGTATTATTATATAATGTAAATAAAAATAAAATGATTCTAATTTTTATTAATTTTTACTTTTAACTACCTAAAGTATTTTCGAAATGTTAGTGTAGAACTCATTTCTCTTGTTATTTAATTTTACATTTTTTTAATACACCGTCATGACGGAGCAGGTCTTCGTCGGCGCTAATCTCAGCCTCATCGTCATAAATGAGGATGAGGATATCGGCCGGCGGGTTTTTGTCCTCTCGCCAGTTTTCTGCCATACTGTAAAATAAATAAATGAAAAGTTATTGTCATCATGTGAGCACACGTATCTTTTGATTTTTTTTTTGTTAAAAAAAAACTCTAAACATAAATTTTCAAGTAGCTTGTATTTGCTTCTTATAATTAATTTATACAAAATACAAATATAAATTGAACCAAATTTATCGACATCTTTTACACACGGCGATGTATCGATACATCATTATGTCCTACTTTACAAACAAACGGATTCTTATTGGTTACCGGTAAACCGTCCTTAGCGCTTCACAAATAAAGACCAAAATAGCTCGTTTTACCAATACCAAACGAAACTGTTTTGTTTGGTATTGACAGACCAAAACGGTCGCTTTGAACTCAAGAAACGTCAAATTTTAGTTGCACAATAATAAATAATTTTCTAATATTTTACAATAATATGTTAGTAAATACTTATGTAAACTACTTCCAAGTAAATTTTATACATTTTTAGTAATATTTACTATCATTCACATGCGTAAATAAGTCGTAATTCGGGAAGATACGTATCAGATGTTTTCATGATTTATTTAAAATTTTCGATGTATTTCTTAAAACAAATAACGTGAAAACAATCACTGTATGCAAAATAATGAGTTTTGTAATAAAAATTGTACTTACATTCAATAAATTTGCACAAATCACGAAAAAACACTCTTATAATTTCACTTTCGGGCACTGTCCAATAAGATTAAAAATAAACACAGAATAATACCAATTTCAATGTCAATGTCTTGGAAATTTATCACAGAATATGAAACAATTCTTTTTTTAAACTAAAACTTAGTTTTTAGCGCCTAATAAAATTAAACCTTCGTTGAGGCCCGCGGCAGCCCGCGGCCACCCGGGTAGCGACGGAGCTATAATGACAGCTGTCATTATTTGCCTGACGGTTGCCAGGGGACCCCTCGGGGCTGTGAAACTTTAATGAAGCTTTGCGACTGTCATGTCAGTGTGACAACTATACGGAACAACAATACGGAAATGGACGATAACCAACGTTAGGCTCGTGTCGAATACGCCAAATTCTAGAGCTTTTAAATGTAATTTATATTAAATAGTAAAAAAAAATGCAATAAATTGATGCATAATATATTGTTGTACAGTATGTTTTTATTAGTGGGTTAAAGTCCTATACATTGTCTGGCATTCTCCTTTGCAATGCCTTTTCAGCTTCCGTTTTCCCTACCACCTACAATATGGGTATCTTTATGTCAAGAGTGAATAGGTATCTTCTAGGCACGCGTACCACTGTTTGCTGCATCATCGGTTAACATTAGGCGTGATTCAAGTCAAGTGCTGGCCTCCTCCTCCTTCTTCCTAGCGTTATCTTACTAGGTGGGGTCCGCTTTCCAGCATAATCTAGCCCACTTTGCCCGGTCTTGGGCATCTGATTTCTTAAGTTTATTGGCTTTCATGTCATTGCTCAGTATGTCAAGTCAGCGCTTTTTGGGGCGGCCTCGGGGTTTAGCGCCAGGGACTGCGATGTTCAGACACCTGTTTACGACGTAACGCTGCGGACGACGTGCGACATGGCCATACCATCTGAGACGGGCTTCCTGCAGCTTGTCTCCGATGTCACGGACATTGAGCCTACTGCGGATGTGATGGTAACGTTGACGGTCACATCGAGTGACGTTACACACCAACCGTAGCATTTTCATCTCCGTGACTGAAGTGCTAGCCTATAGCATTAAAATGCAGCAATGCAATTTGCATCAGAAAGAGGACAGTGTGTTGTAAAAGAAGACGAGTGACTAAAATAGAGAAAGGGATGCTTAGATAGTTTGGGCATGCAGAGAGAATGGATGAAAGAAGATAAACAAAAGAGATTTACAAGGCGAGGGTGAATGGAAATGTTGGAAGGGGAAGACCTACGCGAATGTTCCTGGACCAAATTCAGGACATTTTAAAAAATGGCCAGGTCAAGAGTACCCTAAACCGACGAACTTGTATGAAAGGATTAATGAGAGTGGAAGCAGCTAAGGAGGTATGCAAGGACCGTGGCAAATGGAAGGATGAAGTGTCTACCTACCCCTATGGGAACGAGGCGTGATGCTATGTATGTATGTATGTATGTAATAGTATATCCCCGGATCACCTGTTAGGTACAAAAAAATGTACCTACTGAAAATATTGCAAAACCTGGCCGAGTTTTTAATAAGGAAATATGTGTAGGTAATAAGCCAATGTATATAAGGAAAATGCTTGCCAATAACAAATTGTTATGCTAAATTTGCAAAACGGATAACATGTGATTTGTTATCGGTGGAAATGTTATTGTTTACGACTTTCCTAGACTAAGTACTTGGGTATGCAACATTGGATTTACTATGCAGGTTATCGGTTATAGTCACCTTTAAATAACATGTATAATACAGTTAATAGGTTCATATTTCAGTATCAACTAGAGGACGCCCGCGGTTTTACCCTCGTATTTCTCATCCTATGGGAATTTCGGGAATAAAATGTGTTAATCCAGGGTGTCAGCTAACTCGTAATAAAAGCCAGCTAAAACATATAACGTTTATTAACGAAATCACATAGTACATCTATATCATTTATTTACACTTATCCTGTTCATTAAATCTGCTTCATTTTTTACACAAACATGACAACATAGTTAGACATTATACGATACCAATTCCAATACTTATAATCACTTCACTTCTTAACTTTGTTTTTGTAGATTTTGACGACCTCCGTGGCGCAGTGGTATGCGCGGTGAATTTATACAACGGAGGTCCTGGGTTCGATTCCTGGCGGGGCAGATTGAGATTTTTCTTAATTTGTCTTCTGGTCTGGCTGGTGGGAGGCTTTCGCCGTGGCTAGTTACCACCCTACCGACAAAGACATACCGCCAAGCGATTTAGCGTTCGGGTACGATGTCGTGTAGAAACCGAAAGGGGTGTGGATTTTCGTCCCACTCCTAACAAGTTAGCCCGCTTCCATCTTAGACCGCATCATCACTTAACATCAGGTGTGATAGCAGTCAAGGGCCAAATTGTAGTCGATAAAAAAAAGAATTTCGGGATGAAATGTTGTACGGTACAGTACATTTATTATCGATGGATTGCTCTGGCGGGTCGGGGGGGTTTCTTCTCAATGAAACATCTCTTCAAGAACGCCGTTTATTCCTCTACTGGCACCGCTTCTATATACATTCTGTCGGGTAGTCGACTGGGAACTGTGTCGCTATCGGCATAGTACCCTATATTTATATCAAATAATTCGGGCCCTCTAATTGGTACATAATTATTTCCAATTAGAGAGCCCAAATAATAACCAATCAAAACCTATTTACTATCTCTATCTAATGTTTGCCCTCTCGCTCTACTAAAACAGGCTTTCCGATTGGTCGATGTTAGAGCGAGAGGGCCTATATAGCTATCCTTTATTAAACAATCAGTTAAAGCGAGGCGTATTTACAACATTCATACTATTGCGAGACGAAATTTTAACGACTATACTATACAGTTTTAGTAACTACTATTTTCGCTATCGGATCACACTATGAATGTCTATTATTTTACACTATTATTGACTATATACTATAGAGTCTATTATCACACACAAATTCACTATTTAAACAGTTTATAAAGCACTATCCCGCACAAATGTGTTAATCCAGGATGTTAGCTAACTCGATACCAAAGGACATTGCCAAAAATTGTATGGAAGTGTACCCCAGGCTGCTCAGTAATGATATATATGTCATTAAATAGTGCAGATTTTCTATTTACAGAAAAACAAAGTTGTATGTAGCTATGCAGTCGCAGGAAAAAGTTATGAAGGTTGAAAAAGTTGACTTTTCATACTATGACGACGGTCATCTTTTTTGATATATTTTCAAGTGATTGCTATGAAACATGGGTAGTTGTTTAAAATTCATTGTGTATTTAAATAAAACAGTTCAATATGAGCATAAGTTTGGCATATTTTGGCAATGTCCTTTTCAAATCACTGCAGTCGCTTAGTCGTGAAGAATTAACAAACATACTTTCGCCCATTATAATAGTGGTATGATCTGACCAGTGAGTTTAACAAAATTCCAGTAAAAGGTACTTAGTCAGTTTTTTGTATTTGTTTAAGAAAAAATATTTTGATAGATACTTATCTACACTTAGGCCTGTGTGCACCAAGATTTCAGTTATGATAACCAACGGTTAACATAACTTTACTATAAATTTACAGTTCACGACAACCCGTACGCCGGTTAAGGACGTAAACCGGGCGGTTATTTTAACCGAGCTTACGTCCTTAACCGGCGTACGGGTTGTCATGAACAGTAAATTGTATGTTAACCGTTGGTTATGATAACCGAAATCTTGGTGCACACAGGCCTTAATTAGTGTAAGATCTCACTTATCTTATTGGGTGATTAAGTACGGGTTGTCGTGAACTGTAAATTTATAGTAAAGTTATGTTAACCGTTGGTAATAACTGAAATCTTGGTGCACACAGGCCTAAGTACATTATTGACAGCATTTTTCAGGGTACTCCAGGGCTATACCTTCCTCTTGTAGTATATAATAGAGCTTAGACTTAACTACCTACTATTCTCTTCCAATCCGAGTTGGCGGTCTAAGGCAGATAATTTTATCTGCCAAAACTACATAAGTATTTTGGTAATAGCGATCACTATCAGATGTTAATAATAATTGCCGTGTTGATTCCTTATAGAAGGTCAACTTTATTATTGTGTGTTACTTGTTGAAACTTTATAAAACAAGTGAACTTTAATATTGAGTGTTACTGTTAACGAAATAATTTTTCATTATTAAAATGTTTAATGCGCCATCGTAAGCGTTACATAGTTATATACAATTATGGTACAACAGATCGTAGACAAAAAGCTTTGACATTCAACAACAGATTAAAAATTAAATTGTTTATGGAACAGATCGGAACCGACAGTTTAACCCGCTTCCCGATTATGGAGGGTAGAGGAAAGGAGAGTCATCTTATATGGGAGAAAAGTTGAAAAAGTGTCCAGTTGTATGCGTTAAATAACAGTTCAAAAATCCTCCACAATCGCGCTAGTGGATGCACAGGGTATGGTATGAATGTAGCAATCGTAGATGAATTGAAGTATGCCGAGTTAAAAAATTTAATGTCATTATCGACTAAAATAGTTAATTATTGAGAACTTCAACAACTTACGTTGTACAAAATATTGTGGTAAATATAACCTTACAGAATTATAACCAAACGTGCGTTTAGAGTGATTTTAGTTCGTAAATAGTAAATAGTACGGTTATTGATATATAAACATTTAATTTTATGAAAAAGTGAGTGAATAACAGAACAGTTATGGGTAAAATTTGTGTTGTGAAAAGTTGTCCAAGTGGACGTAAATCTCAAAACAAAAAAAATATACTCTAACAATATTTGGCGCTTCTTTTGAGAGTTACTTTGATGCAACTGTGGCGCCATCCTAATTTAATACATTTTGACGGACACTTTTTCATATACACAGATGATCCTCCTTTCCTCTACCCTCCATATTCCCGATACATGTGGCTGCAGCACTCTAGGCCACTAATAATAATTTCAACATTATCAGCCTACTAACGGCCCACTAGAGGGGCCAGACCTTCTCCCTTGTAAGGTAGTGGAGACACCATACTGCTCCAATGAGGATTGGCGGGCAATATTTTGTAGCCCGACCCAGGACCTAGTCATCCTTAGGTTAACCACAAAACTCTGCAACTGTAACTATTTTACCTTTATTTATTGACTCATCATGGCCCAGTCATGGGATAGTCGCACTAGTCATATAGTCTAGTCACAGTTTAAGCTTAGTGTCCTTAGTTTATTGAACTACTAGTCGCCCCCGATTTCGTCTGCATAACAATGTTGAAGCACGACATTCTTTAGAGAGAGAGTTCTAAAGTAGGCTTTATTTTTAAGCTATTGCATAACTTTTATCGCAGGCCTTGAGCGTGGAGACTGAATTCAGAAATTCCGTAACGTAAAAACCTAACACCCGCTGGATATCAAAAACATAATATAAAAAGCATAATTTCGGCGCTGACGTCATTGGCATTTTTTTTCAAGCGTGATATTTCAAAAAGTCATTTTATCACGCTTAAAAAAAATCGCGGAACCGACGGGATTCGAACCCGCGTCTCTCTGGCAATCCGGGCACTTGGAGCGCCTTACCGCTCGGCCACGGTCCCGATGATGTCGGTAGGTAAACATAAGTTGATAAAAAATGCTATGCAATAGCTTTACCGCGGCAGTCTCCGAGTGCCACACGTCTTTTTTATTTATTAAATTTTTGCACAAAGTTTGAAGGTAGGTAAAGGTTTACCTACCTTCGTCAGGCCATCGCCTGTTGAAGTTCATCCTCGGGTCGGGGGGCGCACCGTGTTCCTGGTACGCAGTTATTTCCGTAAAATTTCAATATGGCGGCCATTTTCCCACGAATCTTAGAACTTCTTTAAACACATTATCATTTATCAATCTATTTTAACAGCCCTCTACAGAGCCAGACCTACTCTTCTTCTCCCTTCGTATAACATATACTATATAGAGCTGAAGCCCACCATGCTGCTTAGAGCGATAATAGTTTTCTTATCTCTATTGCTTTATAATATACCCAGGACAGGCTTAACGTGCTATTCGAGGTTTGGTGTGACACCACCAATTTCAGATTAAAATATATTAGAAGAAAGAAAAATCCAGTGTATTGGTATTGCATAGAAATGAAATGAAATGAAAGGAATGAATGAAATGAAATGAAATGAAAATGTCTTTATTTATACATTATGCCACACATCACAATTTTTTTTTACTGACTACAAGTTGGCCCTTGACTGCTATCACACCTGATGTTAAGTGAGGATGCAATCTAAGATGGAAACGGGCTAACTTGTTAGGAGTGGGACGAAAATCCACACCCCTTTCGGTTTCTACACGACATCGTACCGGGACGCTAAATTGCTTGGCGATACGTCTTTGTCGGTAGGGTGGTAACTAGCCACGGCGAAAGCCTCCCACCAGCCAGACCAAGACAAATTAAGAAAAATCTCAATCTGCTCCGCCGGGAATCGAACCCAGGACCTCCGTCTTATAAATCCACCGCGCATACCACTGCGCCACGGAGTTCGTCAAAATTTAATTGTTTGCTTAATTAATTGCTTTTAGTACAATACCCTGCGGTGTGTGGCATAACCTAGAAACAGGACCCAGCTCAGCGTTCATGCTACACAATCTAAGAGATCATGCAGCGCTGATTTTCAGCTGGATCCATGCCTAGGTGCCGCCACGGACGCATCATGAAACAACCTTAAAAACTATTGAGATATTCTATAACTATACTAAAGCCAAACTCGATTGAGAATGCTTGTCAACAAACAAATTAAAAATGAAGGTAGAAATCACATATTTTTTTTAAATAACTAGTTAATGACGAATTCATGGCAATGAATAAGATAAGTAAGCTTAAAACTAATTAGTATATTCAATATCTTTTAAATAAGATTTTTTAAAATAACAAAACATAATTTTAAATCTATTAGCCATAAAATGTGTTGCATTTCCTACCTTCATTTTAAATTTATTTGTTGACAAGCATTCTTAATCGAGTTTGGCTTTAGTATACTAAAGATTTTTTTTATAGGCATATCATTTTTCTCTTTAGTAGGTTCTAGGTAGGTAATTTAATTGAAAATCAATTCAAGCGATGCGAACAATTCGTTCTGGCGTCGTAGGAGCCCTTACCTAATTAATTGTAATTCACACGTATATTTTCCTCGGATTTCCCTCAGTTTTTCCCCAACGAGTACATAAAATACATAATCACTTTTTCATTACCTTATCATAATGGTTATCGTCATTTTCTGTTACTAATTGACCCAAAAGGCGATACCTATGCAATATAATTATCTATATGCATACAATTTTTTTTAATAAAAATAGAACCGACTCAAAACGTACTAAAAAGTAAAAAATAACTGTGTCATTTAGCTTTAATTTACTTGAGCATATCTATGAAGTCGGTGCCAGCAAGTTTAACGTAGTAAGGCAGTTTGTGGGTTCTAGGTAATGTCCTTAAAGTAGAAACCTTGGCTGGTACCGACTCCTGGATATGCTTTTTTTTACTTTTTAGTGCGTTTTGAGTCGGTTCTATTTTTTGTTAAAAATTTTTATTTCTTATTTTTTTTGTGATTTATCGCCACGTAACGTACTCGTACTATACTGTCATAGTATATTATACGCCACTAGTAGCCAAAAAACTACCGATACTGAGACAAAAACCGAAATCGCTGAAAGCGTGCGTCCAAAATTTGAAGAGTTCCTTCAATTTCCCCAGGATATCATCATCTGATCCTAACATGATGACAATGGGACCACCTTGGATGTATGCCCTTTCTAATAAAAAAAGAATTATCAAAATCGAACAACTCTGTAAAAAGTTATGTGTGGTCATACATAAAAAAAAATATATACGTGTCGAATTGAGAACTTCCTCCGTTTTTTTCGTCGGTTAATAAAAAAGAAATGATGTACTACTAAGTAGGCACAATTTTTTATTTAATACTTATTCATTTATTCAATCCTTTCCTCAATTCCAAGAAATAATTGTCACGAAGTTTTTTCTCAATCGTATGAGAAGGAAAATAATTTAATATGCCATACAGACAGAGAGTATGAATTGGTTATTAATATAAAACTAGTAGACGACCGCGAACTCGCCCGAAATTTGTATGCATGGATAGATGGGGGTTTGTTACCCTTCCATGCAAAAACTACTTAATGGATTTGATGGAACTTCACAATAATATAACTTAGCTACCAGAATAACAGTTTTTACAAATAAATAAATGAAGTGGGTGCGTGAGGTATACCAGCAAAGTCTCTCTATAACCTGCTAAAAGACCTTGGCCTTACTAGAAGTGCTGTAAGCTCCATATTGAAACGAGTGTCCAAAGCTGCTCTAGTAGGGTCCTTCCGAATTTAGGCAGGGCGAATAACTTGAACAGAGGAGGTGAGTTTGACGGCCGTCACTAAGGGTACCCTTAAACCTACACCCGTGTCACAAGTCTCGGGCTCTGTTCGGAGTTTTTCTCTCAGCCACGCGATGGACCCGGCACCCGCACGGTGAATCCATGGAATGCTAAGATATTCGTCTCTCTCTAAAGAAACACAGGCCACAATTTATCCATCTTCTAGTGATTCATATAAATCATCAAGTCGCTTCTGAGTCGCAATGCGCGGAACTGCGCAGTCATGGTGGCGCTGGCAACTATTTTATACTGTGAAATCAATTTGCATAGTGCACAGAGCAGTTCAGAGCGGATTTGATAACTGGTAGGAATTTACAATTTCATGTAATTTTAAGCTATTGCATAGCTTTTATCGCGGGCCTTGAGTGTGGAGACCGAATACAAAAATTCCGTAACAAAAAAACCTAACACTATATCAAAAACGTCAAAAGTAACGTCAAAAATATCAAAAGCACAATTTCGGCACCGACGTCATCGGGGAACGTGGCTTAGCGGTAAGGCGCTCTAAGTGCTCGGATTGCCAGATAGACGCGGGTTCGAATCCCGTCGGTTCCGCAATTCTTTTTTTTAAGCGTGATATTGCAAAAAGTCATTAATCAAAAAAAATGACTTTTTGAAATGTCACTTAGAGCGCCTTACCGCTAGGCCACGGTACCGATGACGTCGGAAGGTAAACATAAGTTGATAAAAAATGCTATGTAATAGCTTTACCGCGGCAGTCTCCGAGTGCCACACGTCTTTTTTTAAAAATGAGTATAGCAAGTTATCCATAAAAAAAAGATATATGCGAATGAAAACTTTTCTCTAGTCCTAATAGAGAGGAAACATCCTACCATACATTGTTTTCTTAAAGGGATTAAGCAGCGCTTTCAAAAAAATATTTCTAGATAGCGCGAACCTTCAAACAAATATACCAAATAGTCATATAACATATTAGAGTCAACTTACGCAAAATCTTGACAGTTTATGTAGTACTAAATATTCCTTTTAAAGTACTAAATAACTTCCTTAGGAAGTAATCTATCTGTTGGTGAAAACCTCATGGAAATCTGTTCAGAGTGCCTAGTGTGAGCTTTCACCAAAACAAATCGAAAACTTTACATTTGAGTAAAAGCAAATTTTATATGGAATTGAAGCAGCGAACCTGGTAGTATCGAGAGAAAACTAAAATGGGTGAGTGTCAGTGTTATAAAATTTGCGTTTACCGTTCTCGATATCGACGCGGTAAAATCTTACACTAGCCACAGATGTAGAGTGCCTTCAGGGACTCCGAGCGCGGCGCTAGAATCTCGTCAGATAAACTCACCGCCTGTTACATTATGATAGCCTAGTACTTTCTCGTTACATTCTACCTGTCTGAGCTTTCACCAAAACAAATCGAAAATTTCACATTCGCGTAAGGGCAAATTTTATATGGAATTGAAACAGCGCCCCTGGCAGTATCGAGAGAAAACTAAAATGGGTGAGTGTCAGTGTTATAAAATTTGCGTTTACCGTTCTCGATATCGACGCGGTAAAATCTTACACTAGCAACACAATAGCCCTTAAGTTTATCGCAGACAGACAGACGGCAGGATTTTGTTCTATGATAGTGATATATTCCAGTATGATTTACATAATCGCTCAGGTACTTTTTATTATACTTAGTAGGTATTCAACAGATGACACATGTCACCTACACCTAATAACATCTTTATTATATAAACGCATAGAAAACAATATTCAGTTACAAGTCATTTTCCTCCCACTTCAGTACATACTCGTAGGTAGCGGAGCGTTCATAGACAATTAGTTTTTTTTTTAACAGACGAATTATTGTTTTCCTTTTACTTACTCATTTTGTTTTTTTTAATAAATTATAATTTCAAATAATAATTTAATTTATTTCTTTAAATTAATCAAAATAAAATAAAATATTTAAAAGAAGTATTATTTTGAATTATCATAATATTTTTGTTTCATTTTTCGTATTAATTTGTGATATAGCTTTTTATATTTATTCTATTTTCTTGTTGTTATAGGTGAAAAAATTAAATAATAAAATAAAATTTACTAAAAGTATTAATCTTCAATTAATATGTGTGCGTTTCAGATGTAAATAATGATGCGGATAAGTTTCGTTTTGTTGGGAGTTTGTGCTGTTTTGGGTAAGTTTTTATCTATACAAATAAATAAAATTGACGTGTGTTTGTTGATGTATGTTGTTTCGGATAAACTCTGTAACAGTTGGACCGATTTTAACGGGACTTTTACTGACGAAAAAGTGATAAAAGGAGTAACTAAGGCTACTTTTATAATTTATTAAAAAAGTCGTAATTCAAGGTTTCCTCGCGGACGAAGGTACCGGTATACGCTAGGCAAGTTTTTCAAATTCAAATTCAAATTCATTTATTTCAAGTAGGCCAATTATAAGCACTTTTGAAACGTCAAATTAGACTATTTGTAGTGACTCTACTACTAATTTATGTCGATTCCTAAGAAGACGATCGTTTAAGTCCTTTTTCTGTTTATACATATTTATATTTTGTTTGACAAAGACTAGGTTATTGTATATGTATTGACAGGCTACTGTAAGGATTCCTATTTCTTTAAATTTATCACGAAGGGACTCACGGGGTTTTAGTTTATAAATCGACCGAATTGCTCGTTTTTGAAGTATAAATACAGAATTTATGTCAGCAGCCTTGCCCCACAATAAAATGCCATAAGACATCACACTGTGGAAGTACGCAAAATAGACTAGTCTAGCAGTTTCTACATCGGTAAACTGTCTTATTTTTCTCACTGCAAATGCAGCTGAGCTAAATTTACCTGTTAGTGATTCTATATGTGCGCTCCACTGAAGTTTACAGTCCAAGGTAACTCCTAAAAAGACTGTGGAACTTTCTTACATTCGGTAATGAAAACTCAACACATTTAGTTTTCTTTGCATTTAACAGTAAGGCCGGGCGCCCACTGTGACTTTTTGTCCTAATCAAGTGCAATCTAGTGTTTCACCATTTATCAATAAAGACTTATCTATTTTTTTTACATTCGGTAATGAAAACTCAACACATTTAGTTTTCTTTGCATTTAACAGTAAGTTATTTGCAGTAAAACAATGCGACCCATGCGATATGGCACAGTTTACATCGTCAAAGTTTGTTTTATTTCTATCAGTTTTAAAAATTAAAGATGTGTCATCAGCAAACAGTACGATTTCACAAATGTCGCTAACATGGTATGGTAAATCATTAATATACACTAGAAATAGAAAAGGACCCAAAATTTAACCCTTTAAGTTAAGGTTGATTGCTATCTCAACTGATATGAAGTGACGACGCAGTGATGTTTTAAGATTTGCGACAGGTATAGATTATAGTCTAAAAAGTATTTAAACAGAATATTATATCCCGAAGTTACCACGGGATATAATATTCTTAATAATATATTGAGATAGCGGTAACAAAAATCTTCATAGCTTTGAATGTTAAACATCAAGGCCTTTACTTATAATGAGGGGAAAAAATTAATGTGACTAGATTTCATAATTATTAATGATAACATTTTCAACTGTTTATATCGCTATATCTCCGAAATGGTTGTGCTTAGGAAAAAAAGTGTTAAGACATTTTTTATAGAGAATCGCACGATGAATCATTTTTGTCCCAACTATTTTTATGATAAAACTTACCGTTTAGTTGAAAAAAGCAAACAAACAAAATTTTGCCACATTTGACCTTGAATAATTTTTTTGGACGGGGACTTTTCACAAATTGTTTGTTATAGTGTCACCATTCATGCCAAATTTCAGCTGTGTGCGATTGAATGTAACCTTCAATGTCTATTTGGACCGGGCTTTAACGGAAGAATTAAAGAACAATGACAAGATCCCATACAACATTTTACCTGAAATCTATTTGAAGCGTCTATATAGGAAAAAATGTAAAAACCATAGTGGTTCTATTACATAAACATAATCACTAAGATTTTTTGTTTCACGAGGCTTAAAAAAGTATATATTAACATTATAGGAATAGACAAGCACAGTAGGTTATGACAAAAAGCACGCAGTTTGCCGCATATATGTGTTATCTATGGTTTGCCATTTGGTTGTCAACATGACTTTGTCACTAATTGTTGCCATTATAACTTTTTACTTACCATATACATTTACCTATAGTTAAATACATCCTTTTGCATTAATGATTAGCATTAAGTAATAACGTTTTTTTCATAATATTATGTTGATACACAATGTCATTGTAGCTAACGAAGACTGGCAGAATATTTCTTTAAATATATTTTCTGCCAACGAATATTAAAAAAATAGCGTAGTCTAGCGAGCGTTTTCTAAAGCGGCAACTCTTGTGATTCCAAACCACCATCGCATATGATTTTAATTAAATGAACGTTCATTTATTGATTTATTTAATCTCAGCTATTACATGTATAATTAATTTAGTATAAAATAATAACGAATTTAATTATTAAGTTTTGTATAAGTTACATATATAGACGCCTCCGAAATCACTCAGATAATAATCTTGCCATTGTTCTTTATGATTTTGAATTATATTCTAACTATTATTTTTTCATTTCAGGTGCATCTCAACCCATAGACAATTTGCCAGTACTGAAACAACTTCCCCATGAAGTGTTATTTAGAGATGGAAAGGAAACTATCGTGGAATGTGTCACGGAGGGAAAAGAGAGTGGTGTGAGGTAAGTGTGTTTGTTTGTGTTGATCTCCGAAGCTTGCATCGATATTTTTTTTATTTTTTTTATCGACTACAAGTTAGCCCTTGACTGCTATCACACCGGATGTTAAGTGATGATGCAATCTAAGATGGAAGCAGGCTAATTTGTTAGGAGTGGGATGGAATCTACACTCCTTTCGGTTTCTACACGACATCGTACCGGAACGCTAAATCGCTTGGCGGTACATCTTTGTCGGTAGGGTGGTAACTAGCCACGGTGAAAGCCTCCCACCAGCCAGACAAAGACAAATTAAAAAAAATCTTAATCTGCCACGCCGGGAATCGAACTCAGGACCTCCGTCTTATAAATCCACCGCGCATACCACTGCGCCACGAAAGCCGTCAAAATATTTTCATATTCATATTATAGTCATATTTTAGTCATATTTTAGTTTTATTGGTTTGGAGTAGATTAAATGTCTTTCTTTAAGTTAGTTAGTTTAAAAATTACTTATAAAAATAAATTACCATCACATAGTACCTATCATCATCATCATTATCAGCCTATTAACGACCCACCACAGGACCAGACCTCCCTCCTTCTAGAAAAAGGGATATGGATACGCTGCTCCAATGCGGGTTGGCGGGCTTAGGGTGATAATGTTTCATTTATTAACGATCACTATCAGATGTTGATGACAGTGACCGGGACCGACGGCTTAACACCACCAACTTCCAGACTCCGGGCTTGGAATGTACTGAACATTTCATAGAAGAATGAAAAAGCTCAGAATTATTCTGTGACCCGACCCAGGAATCGAACCCAGGACCTCGTGATCGAAGCCATATAGGTTAACCACTAGACCAACGAGGCAGTCCGAGTGCCTATACTATAAAAATATTTTTGTACATAAATATTTTTTTTTATATATTACGAGTTAGCCCTGCAATTACACCTAATGATCAGTGATAATGATGACAGCATGGAAACGGGCTCCCTTGTTACAAGTAGGATGAAAATCCACACTTCTTTCGGTTTCTGCAGACATCGTACCGGAACGCTAAATTGATTGGCGTTAGATCTTTGCCGGCAGGGTGGTAACAAGTCACGGCCACAGCCTCCCACCAGCCAGACCAGGAACAATAAAGAAAATTTCAATTGGCGCCTTCGGGAATCGAACCTACGACCTACTTATATAGATCACTGCACATATCACTGTGCCATAGAGGTAGTTTATTATTATTATATTAGCGTATAAAAATAGCATAGATGAAGTTCGGGATGAATATATTTAAGAATTTTAAAGTTTTTGTTTGTTTTGCGATTTTCCTTACGCATTGTATTTTTTTTATTTTGTCCAATTTTTCGCACTTTTGTCCTTGTAACATATGTTACATAAAATAAAAATATATTTATATTATTTTTTCAGTTACAAATGGCTCAAAAACGGCCAACCATTCACACCTAACAACGATGTCACCCAAAGAAAAGACGAAGGAACATTAATTTTCAAAAACCCGTCCAAAAATGACGAAGGCAGATACCAATGCGTCGCCGAAACCAAATACGGCGTCTCAACCACATGGGTCCATCTAAAACAAGCGTTCATAGACAAACCTAGAGTTGAATTGAAAAACCATAAACCCGTAGAGGGAAAAATCTATAAACTTGATTGTAAAATCCCCAACTCGTATCCGAGACCCGAAATTGTGTGGTTATACACATCTATATCAGATCCTAGTGCGTCCAGGAATATTCTAGACCGTCGTATAACTATAGGGGGTGATGGAAATTTGTATTTCACTAATGTTACCAAAGAGGATACGAGTGACAGTTATAAATACGTCTGTGTAGCAAGATCGCCGGCTGCTGACGAGGATGTGGTGTTGGCTGAGCATGTAATGGAGAAAGTTTTGCCTAACAGTGGGCCAGTTGACAATGAGTTGTACCAGATGTATGTGACAAATGACATTACAACCACTGTTAGGTCTGTGACTATGATCTATTGTATCTATGGCGGCACGTGAGTATCGTTTTGTTATAGTTATTCTTAGCAGAAATGTCATGATTATCAGCTTATTGATAGCCCACTACAAGGCCAGGCCAGGCCAATATAGACCCACCACACTGCCCCAAGGAATAGCGGAGCTGCCGGGGACTAGGGGCTGTTGCTTTTGACGTTCTCCCATAAAAAGAAATGCCCTATAGTGACCACGCTGGGCAGGCGGGTTGGTCACCGCAGGGCTGGACTATTCGAACCAGTGTCACTGCTGCCTGACACTGGTCTCATTTTGTAGTCCAGCCTATTCAGAATGGTTATACCGCCATTCATCGGTCGCCAGAGCCTCGTCGGTCCATCTGCAGGGTGCACCGCGAGCAGGTGAGGTTGACATTTGGAGAGGCTGACTGGTACTAGCCTCCCCCTTACACCCCAGCCTCCCCCTTATACCCCAGCCGCTGGCAACAGGCGGCTCGGGATCGTTGTGTTTGGAAGTCCCTAAAAAAGGTCTATGTCCAACAGTGGACGTCTACAGGCTGGTAATGATGATGATGATGATGACACTACTCCGATGCGGGTCGGCGGGCTTAGTGTGATAATGTTGAATTTATTAAAGATCATTATCAGTTGATGATACTGACCGGGGCTTACAGCTTAACGTGCTCTCAGAGGCACTGGGATGTAACGGCATCAACCTGACTTGGACTTATAATTTCCTACTTTATCTTAGAATACAGACAATCCCAAAATTCGAACTTAAGATTTCGTTTTGATGCCCAAAACAATCTTCCTTTGTGGGCCCTCCCTATAGTAGGTAAGTAAACAAGAACGGACGCCTTCTTCAGTAGTAGGCCTTTAATATCTAAGCCAATAATGATGAAGTTAGTCCTGACAGTAAGTGATGATGCAACTTGTTAGGAGTAGGATGAAATCTCCACACGTTTCGGTTTCTACAGGACTTCGTACCGGAACGTTAAATCGCTTTGCGGTACGTCTTTGACAAGATGATGATGATGATTAATAATATATTTTTTTGCTTTATCAGTCCCCTGGCGATACCCGAATGGTTCAAAGACGGTAAACTCATAGACAACTCGCCGTACGACCGCGTGACGAACCACAACCGCCACTCGGGCAAGAGGCTGCTTATCAGGGACACGTGGCCGGAGGACCAGGGGACTTACAGCTGCCTCGTAGACAACGGCGTCGGACAAGCCAAGGAACACACCATGAATCTCACCGTAGTCAGTGAGTATTTAACACAACAGTCCTCTGGCATCGAAACACAGTAAATAAATAACTAGAAATTAAAAATTTAAAAAACCCCCGACCCAAATTAGAAACATGAAAAGAACCAGTCAAGACAAATTCAACGAGCCCAAAATCGATGGGTTTACTAAAAAGGTAGGCCAGGGTTACGTCTCCTACCTTCGAGCCTTATCATCAGACCAGCTCAGTGGTTCCAGCAAACTGAGCGTGTAACATTTCTATCACACCTAACAAACAACCTGATGACCTTGAAGACCTGAACCATTTCCACCAAATATAGCTAAGAACACTTTCGACTAATATACCTTTCAAACAAAAAAAACGCATTAAAATCGGATCATCCGTTTGGGAGTTACGATGCCATAGACAGACACATACAAATACATTTACACAGACACCTCAAACTTATAATACCCCGTCGTTTTTGCGTCTGGGGTTAAAAAACTATAAGTTTGTAAACATGTGGCTAGACAGACGGAGGAGAATGAAGTAAGTAATTACCCCGTCAGTCCCCTGGTTTATACGAGTGCTCATGGGCTGCATTGGTCAAGAATAACACATGCGTCTCACTGTATTTGCTATTCTTACAAAGACAATTAGTAATACTTAATTATAGGTACCTAACTTTACTATAGGTACGACCAACTTCAGTTCTTAACAACAGCAATGCGTTGCTCTACTGAGATCAAACGATTATCACTGGTAGGTAGATATATTATAAAGACGAAGAAACATTAATTTTCAAAAACCCGTCCAAAAACGGCGAAGGCAGATACCAATATAACACCGAAACCAAATACGGCGTCTCAACCACATGGGTCCATCTAAAACGAGTGTTCATAGACAAACCTAGAGTTGAATTGAAAAACCATAAACCCGTAGAGGGAAAATCTATAAAGTCGATTGTAAAATCCCCAACTTGTATTCGAAACCCGAAATTGTTTGGATATACCAATCTATATCTGATCCTAGTGAGCTTTCACCAAAACAAATCGAAAACTTCACATTCGCGTAAAGGCAAATTTTATATGGAATTGAACGAGTGTCCCTGGTAGGTAGATATACTGAGAACAGATCTGAAATGGATAGTCGAGTGTCAGTGTCAATGATTATTAAGATTACTGTGTCTCGATACTAAAGCCAAACTCGTTGAGAATGATTGTCACAAACAAATTTAAAATAGAGGTAGAATGCAACACATTTTATGTTTTGGTATTTAACTTCTTTAGAAGATATTGAAATATTAATAACATTTAAGCTTACTAATCTAATTTTTGCCATCAATCGTCATTAACTAGTAGGTTTAAAAAATTGGTATAGAATGATATGTGATTTCTACCTTCAATTTTAATTGTTTGGTGACAATGATTATTGATGTACAGTATGCCTAGTGTGAGTTTGTTACCGAGCGACTGCGTAAAAACGTAACACAATTTATATTATAATAAGATAATTGATGTAGCGCCATCTAGTTATAGTGAGAGTAAACCCTTTTTTTATATAATTTGACGATACGAGTGGTTACGTTTTTACGCAGTCGCTCGGTAAAAAACTCGCACTTGCCCCACTGTTCCACATGAGGATAATCTGGTGAAAGCTGAAAAGGAAAAGTATTAAAATACTTGGACCTTGCTCATGAGATTATCGCCATGTGGAATGTGGAGTCGACGATTATTGTTCCTTCAGTCCTCACAGCTGGAAGACTATTTTTTTTTATAAATTTTAATAGTGTTTTTTAAATTTAATTATTATAACAATTAAAAAAAATTAATAAATAAAAAATGTGTGCGTGTACTAGCGTACACTCGTAAGAAATGAAACTAACTAACTTATCAACATTCAAGTATTAGAAAAAGAGAAGTAATTACTTACTTTTTTTAGAAATTCACTGGAATTAGAATTAAAATAAACTCTTTGATTTTGCTGATCATTTCAATATAACATATATATATATTTATCACGTCACTTCCATAAGTCAAAGATGGCGCGTAACGGATAAATGTGACGCGTAACGAAAAAATGTTACCCTAAATTTTTTTCCAACCCCGATAAAGAAGTTTCACTTCAACATGCTTGAAAATGGGTATCTGCTTGTGTAGTGGACCAGTTGGACAAGAGCTGGTCCGTGGCTATTACTATCCCCTCAATATCCCCTCTGTTAGAAGAGATGCCCTTGTAGTAGGCCGTTAATAGAATGCAATTGATGAAGCTTTTGTCACCAGGTGCACCAGAGTTCACGAAACAACCTGAACAGAAATCGACCGTCCAATCAGGCCAGGATGTGACACTGAAATGTCAGATCGCCGCCATGCCAGCGCCCGAAGTGTCATGGACGCGCAACAATCAAGCGCTGTCACAAAACGACAGAGTACACATCTCACACACCGTCCAAGGCAACGTCACTGTTGCTGACTTGACAATTAAAAACGTACAAAAAAGTGACATTGGTTATTACGGCTGTTTGGGACAGAACCCTAATGGGGATGTCTACGCGGAGGGGTTGGTCGTCGTCAAATAAAAATTGTTGGTGTTTGTCCAAATTAATTGTGTTAATTTAAACAAGTTATTTGTGATCCGACTAGATGTTACTTTTTGAGTTGTATTTTGTACTGTCAATAAATTGTAATTTTTAATAATATCTTCTTTTACTGTCCAATATGTTCTACACAATCTATATTCTATACTACTGGACTAGAATCCTGGATTAGGACTCCCGTGTAGTTCTCATTTGGGAATTTCGAGATAAAAAGTGCCCTATGTGTTATTTTGATATGTAAGCTAAATACATTTATTTATTTCTTTATTTATTTATTGATCAGAAAAATCAACAGCGTAACCAAATATACATAAAAATTTTTAAATAAAAATAGAACCGACTCAAAACGCACTAAAAAGTAAAAAATAACTGTGTCATTTAGTTGCTCTAATTTACTTAAGCATATCTATGAAGTCGGTGCCAGCCATGTTTAAGGAACCTTTATTTTACGTAGTAAAGCATTTTGTGGGTTCTAGGTAACGTCCTTCAAGTAGAAACCTTGGCTGGCACCGACTCCTAGATATGCTTAAGTAATTTAAAGCAACTAAATGACACAGTTATTTTTTACTTTTTAGTGCGTTTTGAGTCGGTTCTATTTTTATTTAAAAATTTTTATTTCTTACTTTTTAGCGATTTATCGCCACGTATCGTACTCGTACTATTCTGTCATAGTATATTATATGGCACTAGTAGCCAAAAATCTACCGATACCGAGACAAAAACCGAAATCGCTGTAAGCGTGCCTCCAAAATTTGAAGAGTTCCTTCAATTTCCCCAGGATATCATTATCAGATCCTAATATGATGACAATGAAACCACTTTGGAAGTATGCCCTTTCTAATAAAAAAAGAATTATCAAAATCGGATAACTCTATAAAAAGTTATGCGTGGTCATACATAAAAAAAAAATATATACGTGTCGAATTGAGAACCTCCTCCGTTTTTTTTCGTCGGTTAAAAATAATCATGATATTTTTTTTAAAATTAGGCCAATAACAGATTTTTCGTAATAAAAAACAATAAATAACTACAAACTGAAATAACAATCAAATTCACTATAAAAATTGCGCGTCTATGTGTGTGCATGAGTACGTGTGTGTGAGTGCGTGTGTGTATGTGTGTTCGTGTATATGTGTGTGCGTGCATATATGTGTGTGTGTGTGTGAATGTGTCGTTAGTGTGTTTTGGTGACTAGTTCTTATGCTTATGAAATACTGCAAGATGTCTCTTAAATATACTTTTTGAATAGCGGAACAAATCAATATATGTGTAGATTGTGTAGTGTGAATTGTACTCCCGTGTTATTCTGGTTATGACTGAGTTTTTAGTGTAGTTTTTTTCTCTTGTGTGGCACTTGGAACAAGGGTAAAGATGTTCGACGAGATCGTATGGGAGGTGTAATAACATTGACTTTCGATAGTAACAGAGGACTACATTATTGTGAAGTTTCATCAAAATTAATTCAGTAGTTTTTGCATGAAATGGTAACAAACATACACACTTGGCAATGGGCGGGGCACGTAGTTCGAACAGCTGATGGACGTTGGGGGCCCAAGGTGGTAGATTGACGACCCCGCACCGGAAAGCGCAGCGTTGACACCCCACCAGGTGGATTGATGACATCAGACGGGTCGCAGGTAGCCGCTGGGCACAAGCGGCTCAGGATCGTTGTGTTTGGAAGTCCCTAAAAAAGGCCTATGTCCAGCAGTGGACGTCCATTGGCTGATATTGATGATGATGATACACACTTTCAAAGTTTCGCCTTTATTATATAGTAGTATAGGGTTGCCAAACCCAAATTAAAAAAACAGGATTTTAAATTAGAAAAACCAGGACAATTCCGTTTAAAAACAGGACGCATTAATACAGTTGCAATAGTTAAATTAATTACAATAATCACATTTTTAAATAAAAACACTTGAGTACGAGTTGAAAACTAGTTATTAAAATATAAAACAAACACTTCAGTAGTAACGAATTTTTGAAACAGCACAGCAGCGCGGCATCGCAATTACGAGTACTTGCGAGTCGTGAGACCGCTCGTAGCGTAAAAATTTGAGAAGAGAAGCGCGAATCCTAAAATATATACACCCAGGACGCTGCTTAAAAACTATTCAGGACGGCCCAGGACACTACAAAACTAGGACATGTCCTGGGAAAACAGGATGGTTGGCGACCCTATAGTAGTATAAAAGTAATCTATATTAATAATTTCGTGACGGGGTACGGTAGACTCGATCGAAACCTTAGATGAATAAACAAGCATAAAAAATATTGATTTCGAGTCGACAACATATATCCGTAAAATTCGGATTAAGGAGAATGTCGTTAAATTCTAATAATACTGACAAACAAACCGTAGTTGCTATCCAAACAAACTGCAGTCGCCAGCTTAGATACACCTCGCCAATCAACACATCAAACATCATGTGTTAAACGAAACGTCTTGTCGGAAACATTGAGTGAATCCAGTATTGTCAGAAGCAGACATAGAGAGAGCAATATGATTTGTATGAGTCTGTCATAGAAATTTTTTTAACAAAAAATAGAATTGACTCAAAACGCACTAAAAAGTATAAACGAACTGTGTCATTTAGTTTAATTTACTTAAGCATATCTAAAAGTCGGTGCCAGCCAAGGTTTCTACTTTAAGGACATTACCTAGAACCCACAAACTGCTTTACTACGTAAAATAAGTGTTCCTTAAACTTGCTGGCACCGACTTTTTAGTGATTTATCGCCACGTAACGTACTCGTACTATACTGTCATAGTGTATTATATGGCACTTGTATATATATATATAATAAAAGTAAAAAATAACTGTGACATTTTTATATATATAATATTTTTTAATGGATGCATGCGGCGTTATTGCTTGGAGCAATGTCTTTTAATCAATGGTGTGTTTTGTAAAACGAACAAAGAACAAATAGGCCAGTGCAGGTAGCCTTAAAAATAAATTACGGGCGATCTGAGGTCGGGAACGAGTGAGGGTTTAGGGGTAAAAAACGGATTTTCTCGATTTCCGGCAAAACTAAAAGTTCTACGGAAAAGAGTTATATGGCAAAGTTGTAGGTAATAAAAAGAACTAAAACTTATGTTCTTACACTTTTTTCTCAACCTCAAAATTTATGTGAAAAATTCAAAATACTTACTTTTTCGGTTTTTATTTTTATTTTTTCCAATTCACTGGTCTAAAACGTACAATATGTACTAAGAAATGTAGGTATCTCAAAACATTGTAACATATCTGTTTTAATGGCGTAACAAAACTTTTACAGCTACAAAATTGCATAGGCGTTGATATTTATCAAGCATGCAATAAATTCCCTACCGGCCTACTTTTTTATAACCCCCCCCCCCCCCCCCCGTATTATGTCGTCACGCAATCCTACCTAATTGGGTCGTTGCAATCGATCCTATTCCACCACTTTTCCACTTTATATAAACCTTTCATTTCATACACAAGCCTAGCGGACGCCGGCGAGTTTGTCCCTGTTTTTTACCCGACTGCGTCAGAAGGAGAGTAATGTTTTTCGAGCGTATGTATGTACGTATGTATACAGGGTTACAGATTAAGTCGACCAAATCCTTTGAGAGGTGGTAGTTTTTTTTTGTGTTCTGTACACACAAAAAAGGGGACAAAAGACAAAAAATCTGGATTTTTATAAAAAGTCCCAAAAAAAAAATTATTATAAAAACAAAAACCCGACTGCTTAGCAATAATTAACTGAAAAGAGAAAAACTGAAACTGAAAAGATATAAAATTTTATATATTTTATGGTGCTGCAGGCGGGAACAAACAATACTTAGTACTACGGGCAAAAAAAGATCTAGTAAAACTACGTTTGTTCCCGCTTGCAGCACCATAAAATATATAAAATTTTGTATCGATAGAGTGATACTTGTTTTTCTCTTTCATTACTTCGAAGCAGTCGGGTTTTTGTTTTAATGATAATATTTTTTATTGACTACAACTTAACCCTTGCCTACAATCTCACCTTATAATAAATAAATAAAAAATATATAAATATACTAAGATTACAAATATTAAAAGTAAAAAATATTTCCGATACCGGGAATCGAACCCGAGCCTCCTGGGTGAGAGCCAGGTATCCTAGCCACTAGACCATATCGGATGATGACTGTGTATGCTAAAATGTATTACCAAAAGGGAAATGCCAGACAATGTATAGGACTTTAACCAACTAATAGAAACATATTGTACAACAATGTATTATGCATCATTTTATTGCATTTTTTTTATTATTTAATATAAATTACATTTAAAAGCTCTAGAACTCGGAGTATTCGACAAGGGCCTAACATTGGTTATCATCCATTTCAGTATTGTTGTTTCGTATAGTTGTCACATTGACATGAAAGTCGCAAAGTTTCACGAAATACATTTTTAAACAGGCTTAACGCCTCTGGATACTAACCTTTTAAAGCCCACATTTGATGAAAACGCAATAAAAACGATTTAAAAGGCTAGAACCCAGTGCAACAATAAAGATTTAGAAATGGGTAAAGAGTGTAAATTAAAAGGTAATAGTTTAATTACTTTTTTTTAACGGAATTTTATTCCGAGGTCCAACAGTAAAAATGGCTGATTGTAAAACATTTATATAATAATAGGATATTTTTAGTATATTTACAATTTGTGTTCTTTCTGGGTTAGGATCTGGCATTCTCCTTTAAAATGGCTGTCTCTTTGGTTTGGTAAGTATGGCTTCGAGTCTGTGGCCAGCTCACCTTTTAAACCTTCCCTAGACTTCCACGAACAATTCGAGACCAAGATACGATAAATTTACAGTATGTTAATTAGTTATATAGATTCGGAGATATTACAAAATTTCTGAAAAAACAACTTTGCCGCTGTATCGTCCAAATTAAGTTGACCTCCTCCGTGTTATGTTATACGTACTGAATTGGGGTCAATATTTTGGTACTGATATTCTTTGAAAATTCGATGTTTGATCTTTTCTTTCAATTTATTTGGCATGGCAGACCATATTTATATAATATACGAATAAGTTTGTTCGTTTGTTTAAACGGGCTAATCTCGAGATCTGCATGTCGGATTGTCAATTATTTTGTTTATTATGAAAGCTAGACTCAAAAGTAAAATAGACTATTTTAATACAAGCTATACACATCAGCTTGCCATAAATATATATTGTAAATGTTAATTTACTGTAATATCGTACAATGTTGAACAAAAATGTAGATCTTTAGTACACGGGGCGGAACGGAGGATATTGCTTCACAGGAAACTATAAAAAAATTAAATTAGGAGGGGGAGCGAGGAATGTGCATACTTTATATGAAAGTCTGTCTTTGAAATTAGAAGGCATAAAAACCTCTTAGATAATAAGAGGTTTTCACGCGGACGAAGTCGCGGGCGAAGGCGACTGCTATTTTTACCCGACTGCGTCAGAAGGAGGGTTATGTTTTTCGAGCGTATGTATGTATGTATGTATGTCCATTTCTTCGGCACGCGCTGCAGCCTAAACGGCTGAACGGATTTTGGCATGTGAGGTGTCGTTGAATTTGTCAAAATTGTAACAGTGACATAGGCTATATAAATTTTCAAAATGGCGGCTGTAAATGGGGGGGAAAAGGGGGGATGTGTGTATTTCTTTCTCTTATCTTAGCAATATGGGTGTCAAATGGAAGGTCGTAAAATACCATTTTAAAAATATAAATATCATGTTTATATTGCCGTTTTAACAAAAAGTGGCAAAAAGTGTACCAAGTGTACCGTCTCATTTCTATATCATAAGCTAAAACTAAAAAGTCTCAAATAAAATTATTATTATAAAAACAAAAAACTTGACTGCTTAGAAGTTATGAACTGAAAAGAGAGAAACAAGGATCACCATAATTATCTATATAAAATTCTAAATACTTTATGGTGCTGCAGGCGGGGACAAACGTAGTTTTGGTAGATTTTCCTTTACCAGCAGAAATAAAGTAGATATTTTGTCCCCGCTTGCATCTCCATAAAGTATTTAGAATTTTATATAGATATAGTGATCCTTGTTTTTCTCTTTTCAGTTCATAACTTCTAAGCAGTCAGGTTTTTTGTTTTAATAATAATAATTTTATTATGTATATTTTTCATATACTTAGTTGTGTTTTTATTGTATTTCTTTCATAAGAACGTTAAAATTGTGACTTAAGTTGGGTATATCTACATTTAGGTAATTCAGAATTGGTGAAAAATCATAAATCTCACAAGTTTTACTAATTTTTGTCCGGACTTTTCTTTGTTTCTTTTACATTGCAATGACGCAGTTCGCGCGTCCATTTGACAGTTTATGTCATTGTCAAAATAGTCAAACACATACTGACATTGACGTTTCGTATTACTCAGAGTAAATAAAGCAAATTTGGTTAGACAAATTCCTTATTCGGCCGTTCCTGACAAAGGGGTCGTCCCGACCCTGACATCACGTGGACCGGGACCAGCGTTACCAGTCTCTAACGGCTGGATCTGGAAATGCACCTCTCATACAAGCCTGCCTGACAGCCACTACATACAGGCCTGTAGAGGTCGAAATATGACACTTGCACTGAGGGAGTTCAATGCACATTGTCATAATCACCGTCATCTTTCACCTCACCGAGGTAGCATACGAGCAGTCAGATGCGCCTCCAAAACAACGCTCGATGCATCGCTTCAGGAGCGCGCGCGGTATGCGCCAACACAGGCGTGCAGTATGCGCCGTCGTAGGAGCGCAGTATGTGCCTTCACAGGCCCGTAGCATGTACCTTCACAGGCACGCAGCACGCGCAGCATGTTCAATCGTTGAGGCTTGAAGTTGAGCGTACTACACCGCAGGTTGGGCGGACTACACCGCAGGTTGGGCGGACTACCCGCATGATGGGCGGACTGACCGCATGATGGGCGGACTGACCGTATGATGGGCGGACTGACCGCATGATGGGCGGACTGACCGCATGATGGGCGGACTGACCGCATGATAGGCGGACTGACCGCATGATGGGCGGACTGACCGCATGATGGGCGGACTAACCGCATGATGGGCGGACTAACCGCATAATGGGCGGACTAACCGCATGATGGGCGGACTAACCGCATAATGGGCGGACTAACCGCATGATGGGCGGACGAACCGCAACATGGGCGGACTAACCGCAGATAGATCGGACTAAACGAGGGATAACCGGACTAAGACCGTAGGCAAATTCGGACTAACCGCAGGTAGGTCGGACTGACCGAAGAATAAGCGAAAGAACCGCAGGTAGATCGGACTGACCGAAGAATAAACGGACTAAAACCTTAGGTAGATCAGACTAACCGAAGGATAACCAGACAACAACCGTAGGTAGATCGGACTAACCGCAGGTAAATCGGACTGACCGAAGAATAAGCGAAACAACCGCAGGTAGATCGGACTGACCGAAGAATAAACGGACTAAAACCTTAGGTAGATCAGACTAACCGAAGGATAAACAGACTACAACCGTAGGTAGATCGGACTAACCGCAGGTAGATCGAATTGACCAAAGAATGAACGAACTAAAACCGTAGGTAGATCGGGCTAAAACTGTAGGCAGATTGCAGCTGGTAGTCAGTGCTTCTCAGCACTTCGCAGGAAACAGCTCGCAGTACGCATTTTTTTTTTTTTTTTTTTTTTTTTTTTTTTTTTTTTTTGAACACATCACGGCGAACACTTCTCCTGAAACTAGCAGCGTTAACAGCACACGCAAACAATAGTTGACGCAGTATCAAGAGGCGGCATCTTGTCATTATGAAAACAGTACCAAAGTACAGTACACCGATACATGTTATGCTTAGATGCAGCAGTGTGTCGGAGCAACAAGCAACCTACATTGGTTCCTCAGCGACACTCCATGAAGCGATAGGCGACCTGGGCGGCCTCCTAAGCTTCTGGAACGAGCTCGGCTGCTTGGAATAAACCAGAGGGGACCAACACCGGAGGAATCACGCACAACGGCCAACATCGTGGCCAAGTGCGGGAAGAAAGAAGAAGAAGGCGGTACTTAGAACATGAATCTACTACTAGTAGTGTGTAGCGGAGACCATAACACTGTGTAAATACTTTTCCACTAATTGTTTTTACCAAAACTGCATTTAGTTAAACTTAACCATAAGCGATGTAAATTAGTATCGGCCAAAAGTCCCAATCATCGCTCGGTCTATTCTGACCTCAACTTACAAATCTTTTTAATTTTATATCACAACTGTTATTAATTTTGCATATGTTTATTTTTAACATTTTATTTTCCATTTAATAAGAAACCTGGGTAGATAACACTGCATCCAACAGATAACAAGTACCTCTAGCAACAGTCTAACAGATATATGCACGGGTGCCAGGAAACACACACCAGTGAAGCAGTATTGTTCAGAACTTCAACTAAGTGAACTTTTTGTAATTTTTATAATGTGAATGATGCCGCTACGCTACATGTGTGTCCTCCTCAACATATTTCAATCACACAAATTGCATTCACAAATTGCATTAGTAATTAATTTTTAAAATTGTTATCACCTTCAAGCCGGTGAGACCTTGTCACTTGGTACAAGTACAAAACTATAACACACTGAATACTGCAAACATTGATTGACATAACAAATTTACATGCACATACATAAATGTAAATTGTTACTAGATTTCAATTATTACACATTGCATTAATTATTAATTTTAGAAATGATATAACTCACAGACAAGTGAGATCTGGTCACTTGGTGTAAACACAAAACTTTTTGTAACACACTGGATACATAGCAGCCAGTCAGTCAGAGAAATTAAGTTAAATAAAATATTTGTAAGTGTTTAACATTAAACTGTTCTTTCAAACTTTAACAATTATTTTTATTAAATTTTTTTTTTACTATCACTAACTATTTGACAACCCTCGGACGCAAACACACATGATAGCAAGTGATCATGCAATACAATGAAAGCGGGGTAACTTATTATTGGACTAGGATGAACACACAGTACACAGAACACCCCTTTTGTCTTCTACATGACGTTGCACTAGAATATCAAATCCCTTGGCAGTCTTGTTGCCTACAGAGCCACGAATGAAGCCTTCTACTAACTATACTTGGGCTAACAAAGTCTCAATCGGCCAAGACAGGAATCGAACCCCAAGCCTACTCTTATGAATCAAATGTGCATACCACTGCACTATGAGGGCTGATATTAACATTTGTAGAGTTAGTTTTACATGAGTAATGAATTGAAACTCCAATAGAAAATTGACGCGCAATTACACGATTTATCAAATGAGATATCAGTTTTCTTACCAAACAATGACGAGAAGCTTATAAATCTGTTACCTCCAGTTAAACCACCTGAATAATCCACTTGAATTCGTTACTTTTTGGTTCACTTTTACTTCATTCGTAGAGGCGAAATACCATCTTTGTATTTTGCATTGAAAACACTCGCGATGACAAATTTTGCATGTGGGCATTAGGTTGAATCCCAGTTCTGAATTTAGGTAATTCAGAATTGGTGAAAAATCATAAATCTCACAAGTTTTACTAATTTTTGTCCGGACTTTTCTTCGTTTCTTTTACATTGCAATGACGCAGTTCGCGCGTCCATTTGACAGTTTATGTCATTGTCAAAATAGTCAAACACATACTGACATTGACGTTTCGTATTACTCAGAGTAAATAAAGCAAATTTGGTTAGACAAATTCCTTATTCTACTATATCAACATTCTTCAATCAACATGATGTTAAGTTACATTTTATACAACGTTGGCTTCTTAATAAATTAATAAAATAAATCAGGTATCTAATATTGTTTGTAATAAAAAGGCTCTATGTCCAGGCGTGGGCGTCCATCGGGTGACGTGGTGATGAATTTCGCACACAAGCATGTCCTTCTATTATATAAGTCAGTTTTTGTATGCGCTGTTCGTACGGGTCTGTTTGACGTTTTGCCTGTAAAAAAATAAGTTAAATTATTAAAGCGTTACTAACTTAATAGATATAGTGAACTATTCCATTCTATTGTATAGACTAGTCAAGTAGCTGTAAAATTGTAGAGAGACTGCAATAAAATTGATATTTGATTGATATGTCAGCAAATATTGTATTGAATGTATTGTATGTTCGAAACTGCATTAAAATGGACCTAAATAAAAATTCAATTATTTCAAGTAAGCTATAGGTATGTATACAAGGTCTTTTGAAAGAACTGTCTGTCAGAACGCAGTGATTCCAACGGTTCGGAATACAGATTTTGCCGAAAAGAGCTGGCAAGTAATTAATTTCGTATTACAATTTTTATCGTGATCGTACTGTTTCGTATTAAGAAAAGGTTTACGAAATGTCCCCATCGTTTCAGTCATTGTTTTTCATAAAAACATTACAGTTAGATCAGACAAAAAATTTAAGTTATAATACGAATTGGTAACAAGCTGTGCCCTGCGATATATAATTCGCAAAGATTTGGTTCCTGTGAGAGTATCAAGAAATCCGTTCTTAGTTGATAAAAAAAACTTACCAAAGTCTTAGATTTTTCCTTACGTCCAATACACAAGACACGCTCTATCAGGAAATAGACAATCTCTACAAAGCTGATGAAACTTGCTCCAAGGTACAGTCCTGTCGCTCCTCCGAACGACACTGGAGAACAACAATAAAGGAGATGTGTAGGCGAACAAGTAAGCATCATCATAATCGGCCTATTGACGGCCAATTACACGGCAGTCTCCTAAGTTATAGAAGGGATCTTTTTTATCGACTACAAGTCGGCCCTTGACTGCTATCACACCTGATGTTAAGTGATGATGCAGTCTAAGATGGAAGCGGGCTAACTTGTTAGGAGTGGGACGAAAATTCACACCCGTTTCGGTTTCTACACGACATCGTACCGGAACGCTGAATCGCTTCGCTATACGTCTTTGTCGGTAGGGTGGTAATTAGCCACGGCGAAAGCCTTCCACCAGCCAGACCAAGACAAATTAAGAAAAATCTCAATCTGCCCCGTCGGGAATTGAACCCAGGACCTCCGTCTTATAAATCCACCGCGAACACTACTACGCCACGGAGGACGTCAAAACTGCGCCATGGAGGTCGGATAAAATCTTTAAGGTTTCCATCAAACCAAAGGGGCAGGCAATTGAAAAGCAAGTTAGGTTACCTTAAGTTAGGAAAGAAGGAAAAATCTTTATTCATGCATTATGCATTTACTTCTTTACAATAAAAAAGTAAGATTACTGTAAAATAGTAAAATTATGGTATAGTAGCAAGATTACGGATTTTCTTAATCACTTATGGAAATGCAGTAAGTTGGTATAAGAATTATTTTATAAGTAGGTACCTTACACATGTGAGAATATTGAGATAAAAAATTTTAACAAAAAATAGAACCGACTCAAAACGCACGAAATTCTATTGTTTGTTAAAAGTTTTTATTTCTTACTTTTTAGTGATTTATCGCCACGTAGCGTCCTCGTACTATACTGTCATACTGTATATACTATTAGACTAGTGCATTTAATTTTTGAAACCAAATAAAATCGCAGTAGGATGAAACCCATTGGAAAAGGAGGAGAATATCATAAAAATTAAAGGAAAAATAAATTACGGGCGATCTGAGGTCGGGAAGGGGTAGAGGGTGAGGATTTAGGCGTAAAAACGGGTTTTTTCGATTTCCGGAAAAACTAAAAGTCCTCCGGAAAAGGGTTGAATGGCAAAGTTGTAGGTAATAAAAAGATCTAAAACTTTTGTTCCTACACTTTTTTCACATAACCTCAAAATTTATGTAAAATATTCAAAAACCAAGTTTTTCGTTTTTTATTTTTATGTTTGACAAATAAAATTTTATTTTCATAAAATTTGATGAAAACTTGCCTTCTTATGTCCTAAACACGCTTTAATTTATTTGATTCAAAATATTTATTTTTTTCACCCTATTATCTATTATATATCGAAAAAAATAATCTAATTTTCAACCGAAAAATTGGCCGTCAAAATATCAATTTTTTAAATAAAAATAAAAAACGAAAAACTTGGTTTTGAATTTTTCACATAAATTTTGAGGATATGTGAAAAAAGTGTAGAAACAAAAGTTTTAGATCTTATTATTACCTACAACTTTGCCATTCAACTCTTTTCCCTAGGACTTTTAGTTTTGCCGGAAATCGAGAAAACCCGTTTTTTACCCCTAAACCCTCAACCCCTACCCCTTCCCGACCTCAGATCGCCCGTAATTTATTTTTCCTTTCATTTTTATGATATTCTCCTCATTTCCTAATTGGTTTAATTTTACTGCGATTTTCTTGTACTTTATGTTAATTTTAAGGCTAATTGCACTGGGGTATATACGGCACTTGTAGCCAAAAAGCTACCGATACTTACACAAAAACCGAAATCGCTGCAAGTGTGCCTAGAAAATTTTCTAATAAAAAAAGAATTATCAAAAAAAAAATATACGTGTCGAATTGAGAACCTCCTCCGTTTTTTTTCGTAGGTTAAAAATAATATACCTAGCTATAATTTTCAACCATTTCTGTGTGTCTTTATTACTGTCTTTACTATCTTTATTACTTGTCGATATGACAACAATCAAACGTTGCAAACGAAATGTGTGAACAAATTATTTGTCATCATATCTTTTTCTTTCCTTGGTACGTACCAACGAGGTCCTGGAAGTGGAACACGATATACCGCGTGTACCGCATGCGGGGCGCCTGCACATTCAGGCGGACCACCCCGCGCAGCTTCAGAGGACCCTTGTCCCTGCACGCATTCATAGACATTAACTCAAATATTCCAGCATATTATAATTTTTTAAATTCCATCGCTCAAGTTAGCCTTTGACTGCTATCTCACCTGATAGTAAGTATCTAATGAAAATTCCAAGACAGATGCGGGTAACTTGTTAGAAGTAGGACGACTATACTAAAGCCAAACTCGATTGAGAATGCTTGTCAACAAACAAATTAAAAATGAAGGTAGAAATCACTAGTCATTTTACACCTATTTTTTTTTATTTAACTGTTAATGACGAATTTATGTCAATAAATTAGATAAGTAAGCTTAAAACTAAATAATTTACTCAATATCTTTTAAATAAGATTTTTTAAAATAGCAAAACATAATTTTAAATTTATTAGGCATAAAATGTGTTGAATTTTCTACCTTCATTTTAAATTTGTTTGTTGACAAGCATTCTCAATTCAGTTTGGCTTTAGTATAGAGTAGAGAGTAGAGAGTAGGACGAGGAGAGTTTCTTACTAGGACGCTATATCGCTTGCCGACTATCTAGCCACGATCAAAGCCTACCACCTGAGTAGACCTGAGCCCATTTAGAAAATTTTATACTATCCTATACTAAGCAGTGCTGGGAATCATATCCAAAACCTCTTTCTAGTAAGTCAAGACATTGCAAACTCAGTTAAGGAGGCGTTCCAGCAATAGTTATCCATCGGCTTATATACCTATACTAGCAGTCGCCCGTGACTTCGTTCGCGTGAAAACCTCTTAGGTACCCGTTAAATTTTAAAGAAAGACTTTCATATAGTGTGCTCTTGAATGAAAATTTATAGATTCCCGTCAAGAAAAATCCTCCGTCCCGTCCCGTGTACTAAAATCTACATTTTTGTTAAACATTGTACGATATTACAGTACATTAACATTAACAATATATATTTATGGCAAGCTGATGTGTATAGCTTGTTATTATTATTAAATAGTCTAGTTCACTTTTGAGTCTAGCTTTCATAATAAACAAAATAATTTACAATCCGACATGCAGATCTCGAGATTAGCCCGTTTAAACAAACGAACAAATTTTTTCGTATATTATATAAATATGGTCTGCCACGCCAAATGAATTGAAAGAGAAGATCGAATTCTCAAAGAACATCAGTAACAAAATGTTGACCCCTATTCAGTATGTATAACATAACACGGAGGAGGTCAACTTAATTTGAACGATATAGCGGCAGTGTTATGTTTTATAGAAATTTTGTAATATCTCCGAAACTATGTAACTAATTAACATACTGTAAAAGGCAAATCTTATCACAACTATATCCTTATGATTATTAAATAATTTATTTTGTTTAGTTGTATAAATAATGACGTAAACGTAAGCATATGAATTAAATGATTTTTTAAAACACAAAAAGTCATATATCTGCCAAAATATAAAAGATATTTATATGCTATTGCGGACTTTTTTGTAGAACTTTTTAAGATGCATAAAATTTTCATACAATGTTTTCAATTATATCCAATAGCTAAGGCAGCGTACGCGCAGAAAGCCGATTTAATAAATTTCACGGTCCGACTCGCGCAACAAAAACTGTGATAACTCGGGTAATATATACAATATAAATATAAAATATAGCCTATGACACTCACCGATAACGTAGCATTCTACTGGTGAAAGAATTTTTAGCCCCGAAAGAGTTTTATTTACAAACTTACAAACTTTACCTCTTTATAATATTAAGTATAGATATAGATTACACAAAATAGCTTAGCAGTAAAATAAATCTGGGTTGTAGTTAATGCAATGTTCCACCAACCATCTATGTATCTCAGTGGTGACCTCCCTGAACACGGAGTCTATGCATTGCTGGACGCACGCGCACTTGATGTTGTCGAAGGTAGCCAGCCGATGCGACACGCCCGACATGCAGCGCATGCCAGCCGGAGTACATAGCGGACCTTCTGGAAATTTCAATGAATTTAAATTTATTTCATTTTCTCCACATTAAGAATCATCGAGATAGCAACCCGGTATACGTGTAGGGTCGAATACGTAATGCAACATGATTCGAATGCAAAGACGGCAATTTCGGAACGACGCCCGTTGGCAACTTCTACAGCACTGTCACCACTGCGCTCCCTACCACTCTGCCAGTGCGAAAACGGGTTAAGGAGCGAAAAAACTACTAGTACCTGCATAGAAGTAGTAGAAAGGTTTGCATCCGCACAGCTGCAGAGCCAGCCGACTCTTGCAGTCCTGTCGACACAGGTTGGTGCTGTGGACCTGTGGACAACGACTCATGATTCGTGTATGTCAATATTTTTACATTACTTCTTAACTCGACCTTTTAAGTCGTTACCCAACTTTCGGCGACTGTCGCATCCCGGTCGTGTGGGATCACGGATGACATACGAAAGGGATCCGATATCGGATAATAGTAACGGTTCTGGGCTAGGGTTACCATATGGTTAAGGATTTTTGAACTTTAAGAGTCAAAAAATCCTGAAATCTCAGGACTTTATTGATTACATCGACAGGATGAAGAATACAATAAGGAACTTAAGCTAACTTATCCTAATAACTATACAAATCATGCCCACGTGGAATGGTGGCACCCTTCGGTCACCAGTTGAGGCAATTAGGCGCGGTGAAATGTTACGGAAGAATTTTTTGGCACTGCGACTCCATGGCCCAAGGGTCTCCACGGCAAAAGGTACAAATATGTAACTCTCTGTCAGAGAGGCATACTTGTGCCACTTCTTTTCTGCTGCGGCTCCCGGTCTTGATTCTGTCTCCCTGATATGACACGGAGTCAATGTGTCATTTATGGTGGCAGGCCTTTATTATATCATTAAGAGCCATGCCGAAAAAGCCTACCGCCACTCCTTTGGCATGAGAGCCCGTGAATACCAAATTTATTTACCTCTTTTCCACATGGACATCTATGCTCTAAGCACATGTTCCCAACCTGAGGCCTAGAGCCACACGAAAAGTGGATTAATTTACAGGATTGTAAATCCAGTCAGATATTGATAACGGTTCTTGCATGCCTACTTAATTAGAACCAGTTACTGCATTTAAAATTTCTAGCAGATAGTTTTTTGGGCGATTATTTTCAAACTGTTAAAATATCTCAGGTTTTTTCAATGGAAATCGACCCTTTTCTCCGGATTTTTTATATTTTCTTTTTCTGGTAACCTTATTCGGGGCCCCTTTTGATAAAGGGATCCATAACATGACATGCATAAGCATAAAAACTCACGCATTTTGCATGTGGGGATGAGTACATAAAGAACTCAGCACGCCGAGCCTTTAGCATGTGTTCAGTGACGGTAGGTGCATTATGTCCTGCGGTGGGCACTTGTCACCTGTCTGTCTGTTGCCTGCACGCCGAGCCTCGGCACGTTCCCGTGGTACTTAGCTCGAAGACGCTGTTCAGTGACGGTAGGTGCGTTATGTCCTGCGGTGGGCACTTGTCACCTGTCTGTCTGTTGCCTGCGCGGCTGCAGTGCCTGCACGCCGAGCCTCGGCACGTTCCCGTGGTACTTAGCTCGAAGACGCTGTTCAGTGACGGTAGGTGCGTTATGTCCTTCGGTGGGCACTTGTCACCTGTCTGTCTGTTGCCTGCGCGGCTGCAGTGCCTGCACGCCGAGCCTCGGCACGTTCCCGTGGTACTTAGCTCGAAGACGCTGATCAGGGTCGGTAGGTGCATTATGTCCTGCGGTGGGCACTTGTCACCTGTCTGTCTGTTGCCTGCGCGGCTGCAGTGCCTGCACGCCGAGCCTCGGCACGTTCCCGTGGTACTTAGCTCGAAGACGCTGTTCAGTGACGGTAGGTGCGTTATGTCCTGCGGTGGGCACTTGTCACCTGTCTGTCTGTTGCCTGCGCGGCTGCAGTGCCTGCACGCCGAGCCTCGGCACGTTCCCGTGGTACTTAGTTCGAAGACGCTGTTCAGTGACGGTAGGTGCGTTATGATCTTGTCACCTGTCTGTCTGTTGCCTGCGCGGCTGCAGTGCCTGCACGCCGAGCCTCGGCACGTTCCCGTGGTACTTAGCTCGAAGACGCTGTTCAGTGACGGTAGGTGCGTTATGTCCTGCGGTGGGCACTTGTCACCTGTCTGTCTGTTGCCTGCGCGGCTGCAGTGCCTGCACGCCGAGCCTCGGCACGTTCCCGTGGTACTTAGCTCGAAGACGCTGTTCAGTGACGGTAGGTGCGTTATGTCCTGCGGTGGGCACTTGTCACCTGTCTGTCTGTTGCCTGCGCGGCTGCAGTGCCTGCACGCCGAGCCTCGGCACGTTCCCGTGGTACTTCGAAGACGCTGTTCAGTGACGGTAGGTGCGTTATGTCCTGCGGTTCGAAGACGCTGATCAGGGTCGGTAGGTGCATTATGTCCTGCCACTTGTCACCTGTCTGTCTGTTGCCTGCGCGGCTGCAGTGCCTGCACGCCGAGCCTCGGCACGTTCCCGTGGTACTTAGCTCGAAGACGCTGTTCAGTGACGGTAGGTGCATTATGTCCTGCGGTGGGCACTTGTCACCTGTCTGTCTGGTGCAGTGGGCTCGTCGCTGTACCGGCAGCGTCGTCTGCGCGGCTGCAGGTCCCGCACGCCGGGCCCCGCGCGCGTCTCCGTGGTGCTCAGGTCCGAGACGCTGTTTAGAGACGGGTAGGCGGGGAATGGCGTAGTCGCTATGTCCGCTATGTCGTACGCTGAGTGGACGTAGTACTGAAAGCATATTAAATATTAAGATTCTTGTTACATTGTTTAACGTCAAGTAACTATCGAATTAGAATTAAGTTCCTTACTTCCATACATATGATGATTATCAGGATTGGAGATAAAATTGTTAAAAACGTACATTTTGTTCTGAAGCGGTAAAATCTTTTTTAGCGCGTCGATACCGAACACAGTAAACGGAAATTTTATATGAAATTGGAGTAGCGCCATCTAGTTATATCGAGAGTAAACTCCTTTTTTTCAATATAATTTGATGTTACGAGTACGTTTTTACGCAGTCGCTAGGTGAAAACTCGCACACAGATATCGCCTCATTTCTGTCACTTTCATTACTTTTAGGAAAAAATACTCATAAATTAATACTTCACAAATTACGAGTATATCTCGTGCTTCACACGTGATACAGATATATAAGGGCGTATTAGCAAAACAAAAAAAACCATAGGCTAAGTACATCATACCCAAGAGCCCAAATTAATTATTTTATAGAAGCTTTTTTAGTAATTAACCATTTATATACAATGCTTTTGATGCTAGACTCGCTATATTTAAGGCCCGACATCAATTTTTTTTGTCTACTTGGGCCTTGACCCTTGACTATCACACCTGATGTTAAGTGATGATGCAATCTAAGATGGAAGCGGGCTTGTTAGGAGGATGAAATCCAGTTTCGGTTTCTACACGACATCGTACCGGAACGCTAAATCGCTTGGCGGTACGCCTTTATCGGTAGGGTGGTAACAGCCTCCCACCAGCCAGACCAAGACAAATTAAGAAAAATCTCAATCTGCCCCGCCGGGAATCGAACCCAGGACCTCCGTCTTATACATCCACCGCGCATACCACTGCTCCACGGAGACCGTCAAAATTCGGCCTTACCCACAACGCTTAAGGAGAAGCTCTGAGAATCATCTTGCTTAAGGGCTCCTACCTGGTCAATCCGGCACAGACTCATTGATGCACAGACACACAAATACAAACGATGATTTAAGAGGAAGATACCTATACTAAAGCCAAACTCGATTGAGAATGCTTGTCAACAAACAAATTAAAAATGAAGGTAGAAATCACTAGTCATTTTACATCTATTTTTTTAATTAACTAGTTAATGACGAATTCATGACATCATTCATTAGTAAGCTTAAAACTAGTTAAAATATTCAATATCTTTTAAACAAACATTTTTTAAAATAACAAAACATAATTTTAAATTTATTAGGCATAAAACGTGTTGCATTTTCTACCTTCATTTTAAATTTGTTTGTTGACAAGCATTCTCAATCGAGTTTGGCTTTAGTATAGTTACCAGAATTGACAATGATACTAACATGAATGGGGTCATTGTTTTCAAATATGAACAAACAGCCTTGCGGCGAGTACTTGCAGGTAGTGGGGAGGTACATCGTGTCGTTCACCGTCAGCTTACTGAAAAATATCACACTAATATTAACTAGCTAGTTAATCACAGGTATATGAATATCTGACAATATTAAGGAAGCCTTTACACAAGAGCGAGGTCGCTGACAGCCAGTGAGTTGACGTTGTAGCAGATGCCCACTTCTGACATGACTGGAATCCACTTCGGCGGAGTTGTGATCTGTTCTGTCGTGCTTAACTTGACACGTTGTTCAGGCATTAGCTGGTGGAAGAACACAAATATTGATTGTGAGTTAACACGCGGTAAAAGTGAAACTTAATCTTAAACCACAGTTGATGTATAAAAAAAGAAAGTTTATGACCTGAATACGTAAAAACGGAATTGAAAAGGAAGAAACAAGAAAATAATTCTGACAGAAATCCGAAATATAATCCATAGGTACAAAAATAGTCAAGGCAATATTTGGTTGCAAAAATATATGAATAGCTTATGTCACCCGGACCATTATTACAAAATTGAAATGTCATTTATTAAAATAACTTCTGTAGTTTAGGCGTTACGTGGATCTTGCAAACATGCCGAAATCCCTTCCTTATTTTACTACTAGGGGACGCCCGCGGTTTTAACCGCGTAGTTCTTCCGTTTCTGTATGAGTATGTTATAATCCAGGGTGTCAGCTAACTCCATATCAAATTATATTAAAATCGTAACAACAAACGTAGTAACAAACAACTTACGTTTAGGGGGCAGCTAGGGGCTCGGAAAGAAATGCAAAGATACGTAATAATTATTTAATTAATAATTAATCACAATATAATTAAACTACATGACTAAAGATCACGATTGATCTTCTACATCCTAGCTAAGCCTAAGGTGACTACCGATCGGCGATCGATCAAGAAGTGATTCTCGTCCTAACTTTAGGGGTAGCAGCGGTTCACGTGAGACTTGCATGTAGATCTTGCTGTGTAAGCGCCTCGTGCGACTGGTTCAGTGTGCAGGTTTTTAGGCCATCGCTTACTTGGCAGCGTCCTTGACTTGGCTGCACGTAACAAACATAGTACCTACTAGGAGTATACTTACTTCGCTGTAGTCAGGTGAAAAGCAGAAATAGGTAAAACGAATGAAAAAAGTCAACTCACTTCAACAGCCAACTCATAAAGATCTACATTCAGGTCTGCATCATTCGCGAACTCCTCGTACCCCTCCAGGTGGTAGAGGTCGGAGCTGGTCACCACGTCGATGAATCTGCTGTAGTACGCATACTTGGCGGGATGTGACTCCGGAGTAACGTTCCAACGTGTCTTGATAGCGTTCTGTAACTTGGCCATGTTTGTCCGGTTCTAAAACATACGTAACACCATAAGGAACCAATTATGTTTTCAAACATAATGAACCTTACAAACACAACAACTGCGAGTCGCTAGCTTCAGGTAATGTTAAGTGATTACCGTCACATTCTTATTTGCAGCACCAGAGGCACTGCTAATAAGTTTTCAACCTTTGAGGGATTTGTTAGTTCGTCCCTCAAGGAAATACATACTGCAGCAGGAAGTTGATTGCACGGCTTTTAGACAAATTGTATAATTTGGACCCATGAGAAAGCTATAGATCATTTTATAACCTTTGGATTCCTCTCATGAGAAAGCTATGGCTGCGCTCGTCGCAATGGTTTTTCATTTACCATTTGGATCATCTTGCTCTGTCAATTATCACGTGGATGCAACTAACCTGATTGCAGGCGGTGACTGCTGGCATAGTGTAGTGCCAAGTGCGGAAGTCCTTCTCCAGTGTCACCACCGTGGGGTTGTCGCGGTAACGCTGCCACTGGCCCAGGGAGATGTCCACCACTCCCCATACCGCTGTTGCCACCACCACCAGCCATAGTAACCTGGGGAAAACCAAGTCCGTAATGAGGGAAAGAATGAAAGGAAAGCCTATTTATACTCACTGTTATAAACCGTGTTTTGTCGGCCTCTGTTCGTACCAACATCACATCTCTTACGCACGGGAGGAGACGCGCGGGGGGCGGCGGGACCGAGCGGGGACGAGCGGTGCGCCGGCGCAGGAGCGGCATTCGCCACACAATTCGTCACACAATACTTACTACTTGTACATAATATTATTAGTTACTAGTTTCTTTGTAAATACAATTTATAAACCAGTGTCCAGCGTTTGTTCTACATATACCTAGCGCCTAATCTACACTTCCAGAAGCTCACGGCTGAACAGCCTCCGTCACGCAGTGGTGTGTGCAGTAGATTTATAATAAGGAGGTCCCGGGTTCGATTCCCGGCAGGGCCGATTAATATTTTCTAAATTGGTCTAGGTCTGGCTGGTGGGAGTACTGCCAAGCGATTAAACGTTTCGGCACGATGTGTAGAAACCGAAAGGGGTGTGGATTTTATCCTATTCCTAACAAATTAGCCCGAATGATAATACAATCTAAGATATAAATCTTAGTGTATGAATATCTCATTAATATCTAATAGTCCGCAATAGCATTAAGTAATGCATAATTATTTTCTCATCTTTTCGCCTGAGCCTATAGTAGGTAGATCGTTAAACTTGGCTGATTAATTATGATTAATCTTTAAGTAGTGTATATAACTCTACTCGTATATATTATATATATAGTAGACCGCAAAACTGGCTGACAATAACAACGACGAACCTTTCAATCCAGTGCCTCTTGGGTGCTGCGATGTGGTTAAACCCGTGGATGCTGGTCTGCTGGCAGAAGGACTTGCAGCCATTTATGATGCCGCCCATAAACCCTTGGTTCCGTTCATGGGTTGTGCTGTTCTGACGTTGAGGTGAAAACATGGCATCGATGTGGATGTCTATAATAGAATAACTATTCTATACAAAAAAATTTAATTATAGAGTCTTTTTACTCGACTACGTCAGAAGGAGGGTAATGTTTTTCGAGCGTATGTATGTATGTATGTGGGTATGTCCATTTCTTTGGCACGCGTTACAGCCTAAACGGTTGGACGGATTTTGACACATGAGGTGTCGTTGAATTCGTCAGATTTGTGGTAGTGATATAGGCTATATAAGTTTTCAAAATGGCGGCTGTAAGTGAGGGAAAAAGAGGGGGATGTGTATATTTTTTTTCTTATCATAACAATAAATTTATTTAATTGATATATAGTATTTTATTTACAGTTAAACATGTACATTGAATTAAATATTTACAATTAAATAAATAAAAAAGTAAAAGCTTAAACACTACAATATCCTTAACTATATATAATATATTAAACAATAAAAATAAAAAAAAACAGTAAAAAAACTTAGGCGTCATAATATTCCTCCGAATCGGTGTCGAGTGGCAAAGTGCCCAGAAGGCTGGCAGCATTGCCACGTTGAATGGCAATGCTGATCCTCTGTCCTAAAAAGAGACCAGCCTTCTGGTCACGGGAGGCGTCGATTAAACGCTTTGAGATTTCTCTATAAAAAAAAGCGAGTACTCGGACCCCACGGTCCCAGCGTTTCAACTCCAAACGGCTCAAATACATAATCACCGACGAGGTTACTGTACTTGCGCCGTTTGAGAGTCTCCGCTGATGCAGCAGCAGCGCCCGCACAGCCCATCGTGCTAGGAAGATGTGAAGGCGCAAGGGTGTCCACGCAAGTTGCGTCCCACACCAAAGGCCTTCCCATTTTCCATGGCATCAATGACATGCCGTCTGGTCTCTTGTCATCGTCGCGCGCCAAGCCGTTTGGTTCTAAAACAGCTGGCACGCCGGCGTTGACAAGGGCACGACGTATGATGTCATTGAGGCTAGCGTGGCGGGCTATGCGACCAGCGCTCCTACTGCAAGAAAGACCGTGGTGGACCATTTCAAATATATATATATATATATATATATATCATATAATGTTTATATTACTGTTTTTAACAAATAAATATCAAAAAGTGTACCGTCTCATTTCAATACCACAAACTAATACTAAAATATCCTTGTTGGCACCGACTTTTTAGTGCGTTTTGAGTCGGTTCTATTTTTTGTTTAAAATTTTTTTACCAAACTTAACAAAACGACTTACCTACACCTCTAGCTTTCGCAGTTGAATGTATTCATATCCTTTTTGCATGCATGATATAAATTGACTGTGTTCAATTTAGCACGACAGCTAGAAGTAATTAAATAGATGGTTAAATTAATGGATTTCTCATGTAACTTTATTAATAACAATGCGCCCTGCGTGATTTAAAAGAATTACTATCACAGTTTTTTAATTGATGGCTCATTGCTCATTTGTGTGTTCTTTTCACGAACTCTTGGATTTAAGCTCTGATTTTTAATTATGATATAAGTACTTAGTTATATCAAGCTTTTATCTCTAAGTATTTCTCAAGTTTCTTCCCGGAGTTATGAAGCTTTGACGACCTCCGTGGCGCAGTGGTATGCGCGGTGGATTTATAAGACAGAGGTCTTGGGTTCGATTCCTGGCGGGGCAGATTGAGATTTTTCTTAATTTGTCTTGGTCTTCTTAAGTTCTTAATTTGTCGAGGTCCTGGGTTCGATTCTCAGCTATGGTCAATTTAGGGTTTTATAATTTCTAAATTAACTCAGACTCTGCTATCTACGACCTTACTGGCAACTGGCAAAGGTGTGCCGCAAAGCGATTTAGCGTCCCGGTACGATGTTGTGTAGAAACCGAAAGGGGTGTGGATTTCATCCTACTCCTAACAAGCCCGCTTCCATCTAGATTGCATCATCACTTAACATCAGGTGTGATAGCAGTCAAGGGCTAACTTGTAGTCGATAAAAAAAAAAGTTGGTGGTGTTACGAGTACACTTCTGTTTGCGAACTTAGTATCCTCGGTAAGGTGAATCTGTACTTCACGCCACACCGATTGCTTACCTAATATAAAGCTTAAGTCAGGTCGTGTATGGAGTATTGCAGTTATCTTTTTGATGGATCCGCTGAATAATGGCTGCTCTGGATACTGTGGACCGTCGAAGACTTATTGGCACTGAACCACTGCTGGTAAATCTCCATAGCCTTGATCATTGTCGGTTGGTTGCAAGTTTGTCAGTGTGTTTATTCATTTATTCATTTATTGTAGCATTCATGCACATACAAATACACATGAGGCCCTGTTAGGGCGTCGCTAACATTATTTACATTTATATTTAATTACATATTTTTTTAAAATTTTTAACAATGTTATAAGTAATACAAAAATATACATAAAAACACTATTAAAAATTTATAAAAAAATCTTCTCCTCCGTTTGCGGGGCCTTTGCGGGTCCAAGCAACCGGTGGTCAGGGCTCTAGAGTGAGGAACCTCCTCACAATACGCGCCGTTTCAAGGACTACTGCCTTCTGTATCCGACCCTTGATCCAACAATTAAGCGAAAGCTTCTTAAGGTGTTGATCGAAGCTTTTCGCAAAAAGACCATGGACTGAAATGACTATCGGAACAATAATAGTTGACTCAACATTCCACATGGCGGTAATCTCGTGAGCAAGGTCCAAGTACTTTGATACTTTTTCCTTTTCGGCTTTCACGAGGTTATCGTCATGAGGAACAGTAATATCAACAATTATTGCACGGCGTACTGATCGATCGACTATCACTATATCAGGTCTATTGGCTACAATATACCTGTCAGTGATAATCGTACGATCCCAGTAGAGCAATGCACTGTTATTTTCAAGAACTGGCGCTGGGTCGTACCTATAGTAAGGCATCTCAAAATCGACAAGGCCGTACTGAAGAGCAAGTTGTTGGTGGATTATCCTGGCTACTTGATTATGTCTGTGCAAGTATTCGCCGTTAGCAAGATAAGGACATCCGGAAACTATATGCCTGAGGGACTCCCCAGGATGATGACACGCTCGACATATGTCTAGAGTGCCATCTTTCATAATATGTTTCCGGTAGTTTCTCGTCTTGATCACTTCATCCATAATTGCACAGACAAAACCCTCAGTTTCCCCAAAGAGGTCACCAAATTGCAACCAAGATACTGATGTTATTTGATCTACATCTGGCCCCGTAAGAGCCTTGTAGAATCGACCATACAACTCCTTACTCTTCCATACCGCCACGCGATCTGAGTTACTAATTACTTTAGGCTTGCGCCAGTTCTCTTTGCCAAGGGATAGCGGGGTGAGACCCTTGTCCACTGCAACAACATCCTTATGCATACACACATTCATCTTGAGGAAATATTCCCTGAGATTGCACACCTCACGATTATGGAGGTTCTTGGCATTTAAGAAGCCACGTCCACCACACTTGCGTGGGAGGTACAACCTCATTACAGATGAACGTGGATGGTGCATCCGGTATGACGTCAACAGTTTGCGGACTTTACAGTCCAGGGAATCCAGTTCAGTTTGAGTCCCCTTTAGAATGCCAAAAGTGTATATGAGTAAGGGCATGACCCAGCCATTGAAAGCACGCACCTTATTACCACCCGATAAAAGACTTTTTAGGACTTTTTTCAAGCGGCTAAAGAAGCGTTCCTTCACTACCTGTTTCATATTCCCTGCCTCAATACCAAGTGCTTCTGACATTCCAAGGTATTTATAGGTCTCCCCTTCGCAAAGTGATTTGAGAATTATAGTTTCTGAAAGAACTATATTCTCTGAGCTCACAACTCTGCCTCGCTCTACATTGATTACCGCACACTTGTCTACACCAAATTCCATCCCTATGTCATTGCTAAAGTTTTGAGTAATCTTCAGCAATGACACAAGGTCTGAACGTTTCGATGCATACAGCTTAAGGTCATCCATATAAAGCAAATGAGATATGAGCTCACCACCCCTGCGGAGGCGAAAGCCTATTTACATTATTATTATTAATAAAGATATATATCGTTATTCGTTACATACACATTTATCATATTTATAAATTATCAATAACTACAATACATTAAATTAAATTATATGTTTAATATTAGGTCACTAAATACAGTTAATGTCAAGAAAAGTATAATGTCAAGTAATGTATAAAGATAATGTCATAATTATAATTGTTAAACAGGATACATTTCGGAGAGTGCTATTAGGATTTATTTGACCTCATACCTCCATCACATTTTTATCACCGCACTGCAAGACACCGGATGGGATTTCATCCGTACGATGTTACGTCGTTGATGTTCTTTTTTTTTTTTTATTGACTACAAGTTGGCCCTTGACTGCTATCACACCTGATGTTAAGTGATGATGCAGTCTAAGATGGAAGCGGGCTAACTTGTTAGGAGTGGGACGAAAATCCACACCCCTTTCGGTTTCTACATGACATCGTACCGGAACGCTAAATTGCTTGGCGATACGTCTTTGTCGGTAGGGTGGTAACTAGCCACGGCGAAAGCCTTCCACCAGCCAGACCAAGACAGATTAAGAAAAATCTCAATCTGCCCCGCCGGGAATCGAACCCAGGACCTCCGTCTTATAAGTCCACCGCGCATACCACTGCGCCACGGAGGTCGTCGAAGGTTCCCAAAGTGGATTTTGCATCATCTTTCATTGTACGCATAGCTAAGGTCTGGAATACCCTTCCGAGGTCAGTTTTTCCTTGTTCCTAAAACTTGCGTATCTATAAACTAGAATGAATAGGCATTTTCTAAGCAAGCGCATCCCACCTTTGACCACATCTCCAGTTGGTCATTCGCGAGCTTATTTCATATGAAAAAATCAAACGGTATCACCCAAAGCCCGCTAACCTGTGTTGTCGTCTGTGAATCTTCTATGGAAATTGTGCGTTATCTGTGGGCCCACAGTTGGCTACATTGAAGTGATGTGGCGCCACTATGCAATTGGTTGGCAGAACTGCAGAAATTTATTACTTTTTGACTTAACCGACTTCATAAAAGTGATTGTAAAAATATATTCAACAGTGAGAGAGCAAGTGATCATAACCTACAATTTATTTGAGACTTTTTAGTTTTAATTTGTGGTATAGAAATGAGACGGTACACTTGGTATACTTTTTGACATTTTTTGTTAAAACCGTAATATAAACATGATATGATATTTATATTTTTGAAATGATCTTTTTACAACCTTTCATTTGGTACCCGTATTGCTAAGATAAAAGAAAGAAATACACACATCCCCCCTTTTTCCCCCATTTACAGCCGCCATTTTGAAAATTCATATAGCCTATGTCACTTCCACAATTTTGCCAAAGTCAACGACACCACACATGTCAAAATCCGTTCAGCCATTTAGGCTGTAGCGCGTGCCGAAGAAATGGACATACATACATACATACGCTCGAAAAACATTACCCTCCTTCTGACGCAGTCGGGTAAAAACAGAGTAAAGTGATTATAAGTATTGGAATTGACATCATGTAATTGTATTTTGTCTAAATATGTTGTCATGTTTGTGTAATAAATAAAGCAGATTTAATGAACAAGATGGGTGTAAATAAACGATATAGATGTACTATGTGTTTTCATTAATAAATGTTATATGTTTTAGCTGACTTTTGGAACAAAGTTCTTTATCGCGCGTTGTGAAAGGGGGCTAGACGGAAAAAATTGGTACGAAAAGTTGTCACGACACTTTTTGATCAAAGGATCTTGTCGCCGCCTTTGATGTGTGTGCGCGTGAGCGGCAGGGGGCGCCCGCGCTGTATGCTGTCTCGCGCTCTCGTGGCGCCCTCTGGTGTTTCGGTGTACAACAACAAACGCGTGTGTGAAAAAATTGAGCCTACTGATTAAGTTTATATAACATTATATTTGTTAATAATAAAAAAAATATTATTATTACTTAAAAAAAATAAAATTTTATTACAATTCCTTCACTAATTAATCGAAAGGAACTTCGTTCCATCCGGGTGTCCCTTGACACCTCTCAACTTTTTTTAATATCTGTGTTGGAACTGCATTGTTGGTGTAAGCTCCAAGTTCCATCCGAGTTTAACTTCAGATCACTTGATGCTAAAAATATAAGTGTTTACATCTCACGAACTTATCTTTTACTGAGAATCAAAATGATAAGAAATCATCAAATATTATTAGAACTAATCATACAAGTATATATACTATATAATAGAAACATATCGATATTGAATCATATCCACATACGTATTAAATTTCTACGAAGGTAATTCTGGTTCTGTTTAATCAATGAAACAGTTGAGTCAGATCGAGAATGCAGGAAATTGACGCAATATTATGTTTATTACCCGACTGCGTCAGAAGGAGGGTTATGTTTTTCGAGCGTATGTATGTATGTATGTATGTATATATGTATGTATGTATGTACCTATGTCCATTTCTTCGGCACGCGCTACAGCCTAAACGGCTGAACGGATTTTGACATGTAAGGTGTCGTTGAATTTTTCAAAATTGTGGTAGTGACATAGGCTATATAAATTTTCAAAATGGCGCCTGTAAATGGGGGAAAAAAGGGGGGATGAGTGTATTTTTTGTCATATTTTAGCAATATGGGTACCAATTGAAAGGTCGTAAAAAGACCATTTCAAAAATATAAATATCATATCATGTTCATATTACTTTTTTAACAAAAAATGGCAAAAAGTGTACTAAGTGTACCGTCTCATTTCTATACCATAAACTAAAACTAAAAAGTCTCAAATAAAATTATTATTATAAAAACAAAAACCCGACTGCTTAGTAGTTATGAACTGAAAAGAGAAAAACAAGGATCACTATATCTGTATAAAATTCTAAATACTTTATGGTGCTGCAGGCGGGGACAAACCTAGTTTTGGTAGATCTTTCTTTCCCCGCAGGTTAAAGTATTTTGTCCCTGTAAAATCGAAGCGGGCACGCTTGGGTCCAATCGAAGTATATCTTTGTTATTTAACCAGAAATGAATTCTAACAGTAAATAAAAAAAGACGTGTGGCACTCGGAGACTGCCGCGGTAAAGCTATTGCATAGCATTTTTTATCAACTTATGTTTACCTAACCGACGTCATCGGGACCATGGCCCAGCGGTAAGGCGCTCTAAGTGCCCGGATTGCCAGAGAGACGCGGGTTCGAATCATTCATTTTTTTTTAAATTAATGACTTTTTGCAATATCACGCTTAAAAAAAAAAATTGCGGACCCGACGGGATTCGAACCCGTGTCTCTCTGACAATCCGGGCACTTAGAGCGCGTTACCGCTAAGCCACGTTCCCCGATGACGTCGTTGCCGAAATTGTGCTTTTGATATTATGTTTTTGATATCCAGGGGGTGTTAGGTTTTTTCGTTACGGAATTTCTGTATTCGGTCTCCACGTTCAAGGCCCGCGATAAAAGCTATACAATAGCTTAATAACTAAATACTAACATAGTTCAAAGAGTGGCAAATTCTATGCTTTACACATAGAATATTTCATACTGATTTCCTCAGGGCTTACAACTAAACAAATAATGATAAAACGCCTATAACTGATAACTGATAATATCAATACACAAACACACAGGCGCATTCCTACACGATAATACTGTAGGGTTAATATATTAATGTAACTCAACTTTTTAGTTTATAACATTAAAAACTTGTTAGTTCGGTCGAACGAGTTCTAGACGCTGCGAATATTTCATAGCCTTGTGACCTCATACTCATGTGGCGAATGTTTCTAGACCAAATTCAGGACATTTTAAAAAATGGCCAGGTCAAAAGTACCCTAAACCGACGATCTTGTATGAAAGGATTAATGAGTGTGGAAGCAGCTAAGGTAGTATGCAAGGATCGTGGCAAATGGAAGGATGTAGTCTCTGCCTACCCCTACGGGAACGAGGCGTGATGCTATGTATGTATGTGACCTCATAGCGTAGGACTTCGTGTAGTAGCCTTCACCAAGTCCTGGTTTACACAAACTGACCATTAGACCAACATGTTAAGCCTAACGTGCCTGTATTTACATCAATAGACATCTGCCTTTCAAGAATTATCTATAACGAGTTAGCCCTTATTTGCAATTTAACCTGATGTTAAGATTGTCACTTAGTGCAGTGTAAAAAAGTAGCAGGCTAACTTAGAAGGCGTATGGTTTCTATGTGGTATCATACAGTAACGGGACCTGATACCGGATCTTATACAGTGGCATAAGAGGCAGCACGGAGAGGTAGACCGCTGGCTCTAAGCGGTCATGGAGTGTTTAAAACTTACCTCTTTGCCATAGGTAAGTCACAAGACGAGGTTTGCTATTTCTGCGACAAAGAAGATACCCCAAGGCACGCGCTCTTCGAGTGCCACGGCTGCTCAGACTTGAGAGCAGCTGCCGTAGGAACGAGTGATAGGGTGGATGCAGGCAACCTTATTACCCGCATGATCTCAAGCGAAGGAGAGTGGCAAAAATGCGCCCATATTCTCAGAGCCACAATAAAAAGGAGGGAGGAAAAAAAAGAGAAGAACAGAGAGAAAAATAGAGGTCACGCAATAACAGGAAGGTCAGCACGAAGAAATGTTAAACGGTTCCGTGCTTTCCGAGGATAAGGGGAAGGTTATTTTTAGTCCGTGCAAGTCGGACATGCCCTGCCGACCAGCCGGCAGAAGTCCGTAGGGATGTTTTTCCTCCCCAATTAAAAAAAAATCATACAGTAACCTTAAATCGCTTTGCGGCACACCTTTGCCAGTTGCCAGTAAGGTCTGAGTTAATTTAGAAATTATAAAACCCTAAATTGACCATAGCTGGGAATCGAACCTAGGACCTCTCTAAAATTATATCCAGCAAAAAGCTCTACTACTGCTAAATAAGAATAACGCTTTGTACATAAATTTTAAATATGATTCATCAACGCCCTTCCCTAATTTAATTTCAAGCTTATCTTTAAATCGAACTATGAATTAAGTACAAACCATAGAAATAAAAAAGACAATAGAAATGTCACCGCACAGGAAATAAATGTAAATGAAAACAAATAAATTCAAGAATAACGTAATTCCACTTTAAATTATCTTAATGGTTTCTTTGACTTTCAATAACAAATTCAAATTCATTTATTTCAAGTAGGCTGTCATTTCGTCACAAACACTTTTGAAACGTCAAGTCTATCAATATGCAGTGATTCTACTAGCGGTTCGGAAAGCAGCTCGTGGCGAGAAGAGCCGGCAAGAAACTTAGTAGTTGGTCTTTTAATTTACAATTTTGATTATCCCGTTTTGTGTGTAGAATGAAAAGCTAATTGCTTCCAAGCATCTTCGTTGAAGTTGTATGTTGTAGGTAATACACAAGATAGCTTTAATTCTTTCCGGGACATTTTATTAAGAATTTAAAATCTATCAGTATGGAGGAACTCAAAAGAAAAGTCGTTAATTAACTAATTTACATATACGAGTATTAGCATAAATAATAAACAAAGAAAATGTTACTGCCTGCGTTAAACTGGTACTACCATAATATTCATCTTATTCCGCTAATATAATGAGCCATTTATATGCCACTTCTACAATATATCTATGGTACCATGTTATCAATACAGCGGGGCAACGCAACCCACCCTGACGCACACCAAACATACAAACCTCGCACATTCGTCGCGTCCTTATCAGATTATCATATGTACTTTATTATCGCCACATTATCGCACACCTTTACACTGAATTTTGAAATCGCTGATAAGACACCACATACGGTATATGCCGGTTAAATATAACACATTTTTATATCAGACAGTGTATCGAACGCTTTCGTTAGAACCGCGGTCTGTGAAGGGTGTGGTTACGGGATTTCTGTCCCGTTTAGTGTGTTAAGTGTGTTGTAATTGTGCCAAAATGGGTTTCAGAGGTGTACTTGTTGCTATGCTGCTGGTTGGATGGACCAACGCCCAGCAAGAAAGTGAGTTTTGTGTTATGTAACAGCGCATAGTTTTAGTACTATAGATTATAGTTATCTATATTGATGCATCGAGTTATATATTTGTTGTGTTACTAGGGAAATCGGAGTGGTATTTCTAAATGATAAAATTAATAGTAAAGATTTTAATTGTACAAATAATACGGAAAAGTAGTACCACTATATTTTATCACCGAGCAGCATGTCTGTGCTCCGGTCAGAAGTTCCAGCATAATTATAGGCACGGCTATAGCTTTGTCATGAGGGGTCCATAGTTACAAAGATGATCAATAGCTTTCTCAATGTCTCCAAGACTTCAAAAATGATAAATTAGGCAGCTTTTGCCTCTATCTTCACTTATTAGTAATTATTTATTTATTACAGCTAGGATCACGGTCTTACCCGTGTAGACCCAGTTCCTATGGGAATATTGAGAATAATATCTATATTTTGTGTAAAGTGTCATCTAGATTCTAAAACTAAATAACAAACTACAACAAAGATTTTGCACAAAATATATGAACAAATTATTTTCTTTACTTATTTAATTGGTAGCAAACATTGCCCGCGTTGAGCCAAAATTAAACAGGAAGAATCCCTCCATAGTCCATACATTGTGTGATAATACCTTAATGGCTTTAGGGTCCATTTTCAATGAAAGCTTCCTCTCTAGTGCCCAGGCGGCGCATAACTTCCTACAATTATCGCCATTCTAGAGCCGATTTACCTACACAAACCTTCACAAATTATATGTCAAAACCTTTCTCACAAACCAGTCTAACTATTAGTGAATACCACATGCAACTCAGTTTAGTAGTTTAAGTTTAACTTTGAGGTCATCGCGAACAGACATGATGACATACACTTTGTTTTATAATATGTACAGTGTGGCTAGTTTAAGATTTTACCGCGTCGATATCGAAAACGGTAAACGCAAATTTTATATGACACTGACACTCACCCATTTGAGTTTTCTTTCAATTACTGTCATGAGCACTAATTCAATTTCATATAAAATTTGCCTTTACGCGAATGTGAAGTTTTCGATTTGTTTTGGTGAAAGCTCACACTAGGCACTATGATGACAAAAAATAAACCGTCGTGGAGGTAACAATATTTACGTGATACATTTTGATTTCTATAAGGGGAGTATAGGATGTTTTGACCCCACTTAGCTCAGAACTTAATAAAAATCGCAGATTATTGATTGGGCGGATATTAAACAAAATATATAACGTTCCCGAATTGAACTTTGTTTTTTTATAATTTTTTAATTAAACTGTTATGGAGGTAACTAAATTATGGCGACTTCCACTTCTTTAAATGCCTCTACGACTAGTGAAGGCCGGCAGGCAACTCGCGACTCCGGTCCACTCTCTGATGTTCCTCAACCGAGACTTCATTTTACAAGCAACGCCCCTTCTACTTAATCTTCCAGAATAAGCTTAAGCTACCAAATTCATCATGTTTGCACCCTTGGACCCTATATGAAAGCTACCCTACGCCCATGGTTGTTTATTAATTCACGTTCAGTTTTCGTCCGTGCCAGTTATGATGTAATTGCAGGTGATAGTGGCGATGATAAGCGCTGATAACGCACCGTACTCGGTACTGCGATGACTGAGCCCCTTGATTCATACTCGATAACGGCTTGTCCTATAAAATATACTTTTGAATAATCCGTCATAACTCAGGACTCAGCGAAATCAGAATATTGGGAAATGTTTTTACTAATATACTAGGCCTCCATATACTAATTTTAAGAAATCTTACTTACGTGAAGGCGAAAGTGTGTGTGTATGTTTATTACTTTTTTAGTTTTTTATTGAAAAGTGTTACCCACACTTAAGAGAATATTTATCCTATTTAAAAATAAACGTAATATCAAAAATTGCGGAACCGACGGTCAAACTCGCTTCTCTCTGGCAATCCGGGCACTTAGAGCCTTACCGCTAGGCCACGATCCCGATGACGTCGATGCCAAAATTGTGCTTTGTTATTATGTTATTGATATCCAGGTATACGGCCTGTAATTCCATCTACAGTACGAACTGAACATGTTACAATACTACTGAAGGCGCATATTACGAATGAAGCTCTTCAATTTTAAAGATGACATATTCCATATTCTATATGTTAGAAGTAGGATGAAATCCAGACCCCTATCGGTTTCTACACGACATCGTACCGGAACGCTAAATCGCTTGGCGATACGTCTTTATCGGTAGGGTAGTACCTAGCCATAACGAAAACCTCCCACCAGCCAGACCAAGACAAATTAAGAAAAATCTCAATCTGCCCCGCCGGGAATCGAATCCGGGACTTCCGTCATATAAATCCACCGCGCATACCACTGCGCCACGGAGGCCGTCATGTGTACGTGTCTCCGTACAAAATCGTTGTTTTCTATGGCCATAAGCTGAATAAGTGTGAGTAGTCCCTTGCTAAGCTGATTATGATGAGATATAGTTTAAAACCGGATCTGATCCAAGGAAATATGTGTAACGTGCTGTGAGTCACAAGGCAACTGATATCCGATACAATGAACGTCATGTGACAGCGACGATTAGCGATCAATAGGTATATATATAAACTTGTTCAAACTTATTCACTAAAAATTTTTAACAAAAAATAGAACCGATTCAATAATAAGTAATCTACCTCCCCTGCTTCCTTGGTCAACACGGTACCACCTGGCATTACTTCGTACTGACCTTCCTCATTTTATTTTTCCCGCGCTTTCTTTTCCTCTCTTTCCCTTTCCTCTGTCTGTCGTCGTTCGTCTTCACTTTTTAACCGACGAAAAAAACGGAGGAGGTTCTCAATTCGACACGTATATTTTTTTTTATGTATGACCACGCATAACTTTTTACAGCGGTGCCCGATTTTGATAATTCTTTTTTTATTAGAAAGGACACACTTCCAAAATAGTCCCATTGTATCATGTTAGGATCTGATGATTATATCCTCGGAAAAACGAAGGAACTCTACAAGGGAGATGGTCCATTTCAGCTTCACTCATGTACCATTAAAATGGAAAAAAATACAAGGATTTTATCAAAGATAAAATTCATGAACGAAACGAACTAAATAATACGTTAGTTAAAAATTCCTAGTTTTTGAGGTATTAAAAGATGACGTCTTTCTGATACTAGTCTGTAGGTGATAAGATGCGGTGACATTAATTTGTCAAACTCAAAATATGTCATTTTTGACAAGTCCTTTCTTCCGTTCCGGGCTTCGTTTTTAGCTATAATAATAAAATATTTTAGACATAGATATCTTAGCTATAATGAGAACAAAACTCAATATATTAATCTGATTATTTAGTAATCCGTTAGGTACCTATGCCTAAACAGTAACCATCAAATCAAATGGACCATACGTCAATAAAAACTGACAGCAAAATTCAAAACAACATCAATCCACCGCCTGGAGAATGTTTACCATAGATAATATAACTTATCTAAGATCCGCCATGATTATACGTACAGTGTTGCATTGTTTTGGAGAGAATAAATAATATTTCGCCCAAATAAAAGTGAATTCGGAGATGTGGCTAATCAAAACTAGATTATTAATACATGTAGTTTTTTTCAACTTATGTACAGAAAGTGAGTCTGTGCTCCATACAATTTTGGACCATGTCCTTTCACAGGCACACTTGCAGCGATTTCGGTTCTTGTGTAAATGTCGGTAGCTTTTTGGCTACAAGTGCTGTATAATATATTAAAATATGATCTATAGTAAGAGTCGTTTACGTGTCGATAAGTCACTAAAAAGTAAGAAATAAAACTTTTTAGCAAAAAAAATGAATCTACTCAAAACGCGTTAAAAAGTAAAAAATAACTGCGTTATTTTCCAAGGTTTCTACTTTAAGGACATTACCTAGAACCCACAAACTGCTTTACTACGTTAAATAAATGTTCCTTAAACTTGCTGGCACCGACTCCTAGATATGCTTAAGTAAATTAAAGCAACTAAATGACACAGTTATTTTTTACTTTTTAGTGGAGTTTAGGAGGCTAGGCTAATTTGTATCCTAATATTCCTGCTGCTAAATAATAAAATGTAATAAAACCAGTTAGAACTCGATTTATTAAATTAAATATTAATATAATATGTTATTTAGTTGATGGTCTCCGTGGCGCAGTGGGTAGTGACCCTGCTTCTGCGTCCTAGGCCGTGGGTTCGATCCCCACATCTGGAAAATGTTTGTGTGATGAGCATGGATGTTTTCCAGTGTCTGGGTGTTTGTCTATGTATTATAAGTATTTATGTATAATATATATAAAATATTCATCAGTTATCATAGTACCCATAACACAAGCTACTTACGGGTACGCTTACTTTGGGGCTGTATAGCGATGTGTGTAATTGTCCTATAATATTTATTTATTATTTACAGTCGGAGTATGCATCCCTACTTCACAGACGGGCGTGTGTCAGAACATCGAGCGAGGCGGCAGCCCGGCTGTGTGCAGACTCTTCGAAACTAGGTTAGTGTTTTCGTTTTTTGTTAGACAAACAATGACGGCCTCCGTGGTGCAGCAGCATGCTCGCTGGATTAATAAGACGGAGGTCCTAGATTCGATTCTCGGCAGGGCTGATATTTATCCCTGAGGGAAAATAAAATCTTAGTGTATTCATTTTCATCAGTCCTGAATATTTGCTGATTTTTTTATGCGGAAATTTGATGTTTCTCGAAAACAATTTAAATGTTCAGGACTAAATGACTGCCTCGTTGGTGTAGTGGTTAGCCTATGTGACTTCGATCACGAGGTCCTGGGTTCGATTCCTGGGTCGGGTCACGGAATAATTCTGAGCTTTTTCATTCTTCTATGAGTTTCTCAGTACATTCCAAGCCCGGAGTCGTGAAGATGTTGGTGTTACACCCCCGTGCCTCGGAAAGCACGTTAAGCCGTCGGTCCCGGTCACTGTCATCAACATCTGATAGTGATCGTTAATAAATGAAACATTCACCCTAAGCCCGCTCCATATCCCCTCTCCTATAAGGAGGGAGGCCTGGCCCTGTAGTGGGCTGCAAATAGGCTGATAATTATGATGATGATGAAATGAAACCACCACATAATAAGCCTATTTCACATTAATGATTTTGAGTTTGGACACTTTGAATATTTTGATTTTAATCTGAGACGTTTATTTCTGCTACATTTTTATGATTCATGTGTAAAATTTACGCTCCAGGGTGGACTGCGCGTTGAACTTGGCGCGCCGACAAGCAGACATCGGAGTGTTCTCCGAGGAGGAAATGATCCTCCTCTCCCACCAGATGCCCAACGAGAACAGAGTTATTGGAGCCATCAGGGACGTCAACAGGTTCAATGGTAAGAGAAAAAATTAGTCCATTTATTTATTTTATAATTTTCCGCGAAACGAACGACGAACCCCAACGCCCCAGATCCGACTGAAGAACCTCAAAATTCGTTCCAATTCGAAACATGAGCATCGGCCTAAGAAAATCTTGATTCTATACTAAAGCCAAACTCGAATGAGAATGCTTGTCAACAAACAAATTAAAAATGAAGGTAGAAATCACTAGTCATTTTGCAACTAATTTTTTTTATTAACTTGTTAATGACGAATTCATGCAGTTCTTTTGTAAACTTCGTTCAAATCGGATAAAAATTTTCCGGCTTTGAATCCTGCCAAATATTTCTTAAATACTTTGTAAATGATCTCTCTAGCCGAGCTGCGGATTACAGTTTTGTCCATTTTGAGCACAATATCGCCACAATAACACAATAACATTTAAAATAACACGAACAACGATTGTCGATTCCAAGAAATGACACAACGTCTACCGACTTGACGTGGTTGACGACTCGCAAAAGGAGTGTTGCCAGTGATCATATTATCTTTTAGTATCGTTTCACCACTTTTTTAACCGACGAAAAAAAACGGAGGAGGTTCTCAATTCGACACGTATATTTTTTTTTTTTATGTATGACCACGCATAACTTTTTATAGAGTTGTCCGATTTTGATAATTCTTTTTTTTATTAGAAAGGGCATACTTCCAAGGTGGTCCCATTGTCACCATGTTAGGATCTGATGATGATATCCTGGGGAAATTGAAGGAACTCTTCAAATTTTGGAGGAACGCTTACAGCGATTTCGGTTTTTGTCTCGAAATAGGTAACTTTTTGGCTACTAGTGCCGTAACTATGACAGTATAGTACGAGTACGTTACGAGGCGATAAATCACTAAAATGTAAGAAATACAAATTTTTAAATAAAAATAGAACCGACTCAAAACGCACTAAAAAGTAAAAAATAACTGTGTCATTTAGTTGCTTTAATTTACTTAAGCATATCTAGGAGTCGGTGCCAGCCCAGGTTTCTACTTTAAGGACGTTACCTAGAACCTACAAACTGCTTAGTAAAATAAAGGTTCCTTAAACGGGGCTGGCACCGACTTCATAGATATGCTTAAGTAAATTAAAGCAACTAAATGACACAGTTATTTTTTACGTTTTAGTGCGTTTTGAGTCGGTTCTATTTTTATTTAAAAATTTTTGCCAAGCTATACAAACTATAATCCGCCGTTAAGCAACATTGCAACATTGTTGAGCATGATTGTTGGTACAACTGCAAGCACATGCGGCTTAACCTGCGTCTCAAGTTGATGGAAGGAATCTAGAATATTAAAATAATATAACATTTCAGAGCCATTCGCGTTCGAAGCCGTAGCGGTGGTCCCAGCCAGTCACACCGGGGGGTTGGAAGGTCTCCGCGGAGGCAGATACTGTCACCCTGGCTTCGATCAGACCGAGCAGCGCTGGTCTCCGCGCGTGCTGAAGGCTTTTGAGCGCGTTGTAAGTTTTACTGACATTTATTTATCTATACATTTATACATATAAATATAATCGGAGTGTCTGTTTGTGGTATCGAACTAATCGTATTTTCCTAGACAATATATACGGTACATACACTATTTTTGGGTGCATCCCAGTAGTACCCCCTAATTTTAGTTCTATAGAACTGTTTATACACCATATTAGTGCTTAGTTTAAAGTATATTACTGCTTAGTAAAATTAAAGAAATGTCGATATCAACATCTTGTTTGTACGTTACATATAAAATATCTATAGTTTTTATAAGTATAATATGGAATCTCTTTTGATTGCAATAATAAATGTCCACTTGAATTTGAGAGTATCTATAAACATACTATGTCGAATACAGCTTTGCTTAAATTGCACAAAACGTCTTTAAAATGGTACTGAGGTTTTTAATATATTTTTTTTCTAAACTGAATAGTTTGCGCGAAAGATACTTACTTCCAGAGTGGTAAAATGTGTGTCCCCCTGTAACTTCTAAAATAAGAGAATATTTTTTTAGACACGACTACTTCTTGGTTTTAACAACTTAGCTTTTGTCGCAAGGGTCATTTTTTTGTTAAAAACGAAATGAAATATCCATCAAAATAATATATACAGTTTATAACTTATATGCTATAAGTAAAGTCAAGAGCAAAAACTATAGTACAGTACTATATAGAACTATTGGGATATAATTTGACAGCACGGAAAATATCCCAACAGTTCTATAGAACTACTGTATGGGGTACTACTGGGATGCATCCCTATTTTTTACATTTTTTGTCTGTCTGTTTGTTCAGGCTAATCTCTGAAGCTACCAGTGGGATTATAACAAAACCTTTTGTATATGATAGGCAGACTCATGAGGAGTGACATAGGGTAATTTGTATCCTGATATTACCACGGGAGCGGGAACTATGCGGGTGTAACTGCAATTTTGACGACCTCCGTGGCGCAGTGGTATGCGCGGTGGATTTATAAGACGGAGGTCCTGGGTTCGATTCCCGGCGGGGCAGATTGAGATTTTTCTTAATTTGTCTTGGTCTGGCTGGAGGAAGGCTATCGCTGTGGCTAGTTACCACCCTACCGACAAAGACGTACCGCCAAGCGATTTAGCGTTCCGGTACGATGTCGTGTAGAAACCGAAATGGGTGTGGATTTCATCCTACTCCTAACAAATTAGCCCGCTTTCATCTTAGATTGCATCGTCACTTAACATCAGGTGTGATAGCAGTCAAGGGCTAACTTGTAGTCGATAAAAAAAATATATATTAACAGACAGTTTATAATATCATGTCAGCCTAGTAACGTCCACAGACGAAAAGGTCTGATAAGAGTGGGGATATGGAGCGAAGAACTACCAGTATGCAAGGACCGTGGCAAGTGGAAGGATGCAGTCTCTGCCTACCCCTATGGGAATAAGACGTAATGTTATGTATGTATACAGTCGGCTGATGCGAGCCGCTACGTTGGCCTTGGCTGCTTTGCCAAGTGCCTTTCACTTAACTCCGCGGCCGCCTTTAAATCGACATGTAATAGATGAACGAAAAAATATGAGGCAATGGAAAAACGTTTCGCGTCAAAAGAGCTGATGACGACAGTTTGTTTTTCATATTAACATATTTTCTATCCTGACCCCAGGCCGCTCGCACGGACCGTTGTCCAGGAGCCACCACAGCCAGTAGAACAGCTGAAGAAATGGAGGTGACCACCCTCACACAGTTCTTTGGCAGCGCCTGCCGCCCTGGACGATGGAGCATGAACAACACTGTGGATGCTGATCTCAGTAAGTCCCACTCAATTATCCTTGACATTTCAGCAAAATCCTTTTTTAATGGTGCATTACAGGACCAGACCTGTCTTCTTATAGAAGAAGGGATTTGTGACTTCTCCAAACACGCTGTTCCAATGAGGATTAGCGTGCTTAGGGTGAATACGTTTGACTTTATTATCACTATATCAGATATTAATGACAAACCGATTTGGGCCGTGAGCTTAACATGCTCTCTATGAAGCCCTGGAGAACATGCATCAAGTTTAATATCAAATAAGAATTTTGACGTGAAAACGTCTTATTATTCGATAGAGCCGGCTGCACGCACGAAAAAACATGACTCATGCCGCGTTACCTCGCTTTGAGGCGTTCCATGTAAGGCTTGAAGTGCAAGCGAGAGCGCAGAACGAGCGACAAAGAAGCACAATCGGCCTTTGCGTTCGGCAGCGTTCGACATCCGTCTATTAAATATAATTATTAAATATATTAATTTTAAATTAAAAATTAATATATTAATTATAAATTTAAAACATAAATTTATAAAATCAAAATCAATTATTTTATTAATTTAAATTAATATTTATAAAAATATACTTAAATTAAAAATTTCAATAACCAATTAAATGCTACCATTCCATCAGTATTTTCTTAAGACGTTGTCACGTTCAACTATCGTCAGTAAACCGACTTTACAGACAACCAATTTTTTTTAGTAAAATAGCTGGCTTCACAGCCCAAAACAGGACACGAACCCTTGGAACCCGAAGCAATACAAGCTGACCACTAGACCAACGAGAGAGTACTAAAACTCTCAACTTTTATAAAATAACGTGGCCATCACAAGCTCTTGTTCCACACGTTTTATTTTTATTGCATACTTTTGTGGATACCGCAGCAGCGTCATCAAGTAGTTTATCCTTGATTGTCTTCTAAAACTCTTAACTTCGGCATTATTATCTATTGGTACTATTCAGGTTTATGGACTGACTGTATCAATCCAGAGACTGGTTAGAATCCACGTCCAATGACTTAAGAAATCGAAGTCCTGTCTTTATATCTAAGATCCTCATTAACTCACATTTACCCACAGAGAACCGTTTCCCATCACTCTGCTCGCTCTGCGGCGAGAACGCCAACTGCTCCCGGTACAACATCGACATGGGCATCACTGTTGCCGGAGTGAACAACAACAACAGACACATCCAAGCGCTGCAGTGTCTCGTCAGCAACAACAACGGCACCGTCGCGTACGTCGCTTGGCAACACGTGCGGGAGTTCTTCAATGTGAGCACTTTGTTTCAATTTGATTGTCGACATCACCAACAACAACAGACACATCCAAGCGCTACAGTGTCTCGTCAGCAACAACAACGGCACCGTCGCGTACGTCGCTTGGCATCACGTGCGGGAGTTCTTCAATGTGAGCACCTTGTTTCAATTTGATTGTTGACATTACCAACAACAACAGACACATCCAAGCGCTGCAGTGCCTCATCAGCAACAACAACGGCACCGTCGCGTACGTCGCTTGGCATCACGTGCGGGAGTTCTTCAATGTGAGCACTTTGTTTCAATTTGATTGTCGACATCACCAACAACAACAGACACATCCAAGCGCTGCAGTGTCTCGTCAGCAACAACAACGGCACCGTCGCGTACGTCGTTTGGCAACACGTGCGGGAGTTCTTCAATGTGAGCACTTTGTTTCAATTTGATTGTCGACATCACCAACAACAACAGACACATCCAAGCGCTGCAGTGTCTCGTCAGTAACAACAACGGTACCGTCGCGTACGTCGCTTGGCAACACGTGCGGGAGTTCTTCAATGTGAGCACTTTGTTTCATTTTGATTGTTGACATCACCAACAACAACAGACACATCCAAGCGCTACAGTGTCTCGTACGTCGCTTGGCAACACGTGCGGGAGTTCTTCAATGTGAGCACTTTGTTTCATTTTGATTGTTGACATCACCAACAACAACAGACACATCCAAGCGCTACAGTGTCTCGTACGTCGCTTGGCAACACGTGCGGGAGTTCTTCAATGTGAGCACTTTGTTTCATTTTGATTGTTGACATCACCAACAACAACAGACACATCCAAGCGCTACAGTGTCTCGTACGTCGCTTGGCAACACGTGCGGGAGTTCTTCAATGTGAGCACTTTGTTTCATTTTGATTGTTGACATCACCAACAACAACAGACACATCCAAGCGCTACAGTGTCTCGTACGTCGCTTGGCAACACGTGCGGGAGTTCTTCAATGTGAGCACTTTGTTTCATTTTGATTGTTGACATCACCAACAACAACAGACACATCCAAGCGCTACAGTGTCTCGTACGTCGCTTGGCAACACGTGCGGGAGTTCTTCAATGTGAGCACTTTGTTTCATTTTGATTGTTGACATCACCAACAACAACAGACACATCCAAGCGCTACAGTGTCTCGTACGTCGCTTGGCAACACGTGCGGGAGTTCTTCAATGTGAGCACTTTGTTTCATTTTGATTGTTGACATCACCAACAACAACAGACACATCCAAGCGCTACAGTGTCTCGTACGTCGCTTGGCAACACGTGCGGGAGTTCTTCAATGTGAGCACTTTGTTTCATTTTGATTGTCGACAGCAACAATAAGATAGATATCATTTGATGTTTTGATTTTTTTGTTTATTTCAAGTTGGTCCTTGACTTGACACCTGATGGTAAGTTATATTGCAATCTAAGATGTAAGCTGTACCTAGTTAGGAGTGGGATGAAAACCACATCTTTTCGGCTTCTACACTAGATCGTACCAGAAAGCTGAGTCGCTTGACGGTGCTTCTTTGTCGATAGGGTGATAACTGACCTGACCTGAACCTATTTAGACTATCTTTAGCTGGGAATCAAACCCAGGACTTCTGCGCCATGGAGGCCGTCGAATTCTTTAATGTTAGTACTTTGTTTCAATATTCATTGTAAACCAACTTCCAAAAAAGGAGGTTGTATGTTCGTCATGTTTACTTTTCCTGGATGAGTTTATCATAATTTTTTTTGCTATCTACCAATCATACTATTAATAAATCATGTCTTTACAGATCCGCAACCCCGAGCTAACCACTTCATATGCCGTTCTATGCGAGGACAACACATTGAGGGTGCTCACCTCTGAGCTGCTGCAGTCCACTACTGCTCCCTGCTCCTTCGTGAGGCAACCCTGGGGTGCTATAGTCGCTTCTGCGTGAGTGCTTTTGTATCATTTATTATAGGACGTACATTATTTGCGTGGGGTGATTTTGGTATTTAAGTTATAAACCCCTTCCCCTAGCGAGATGATGTAAGATTTTGCTCGACCTTTCCCCTATTTTTTCAAACTTATGCATTTCGAAAAATCACACGTGATATTAGGGGTGGATGGAAGGTATCACACAAATTGTCGTCGTTTCATAGTTACTGGTTTAAAATCAGTGATAATCCACTGATTCATTTTAATCGGGTTAGTATATTTTAGTTGAAAATAACTTATTCTTTAATTTTGCCCAATTTTCTCGCAATTCGATATATTATATCACTTGAGATTTTTCTCGAGGCCCCCTCTTCCCCTAAGATTAGATGAGATTCGACTCGGCAACCTCAGCCCTTTCAAAAACCTGGTTTTTTAACTGCATAAAACATTTTTTGATATATGATGAATGAAATGATCTCTTCAGTCGCCAGACACTTTACTTTATGATAAACCTTCGCAATAGTTATTTACAGACAGACATATCTACACACACACGCTATCCGCACACGCACTCACACAATCGTGCACTTTCATAATAAAAAGTTGAGAGGTGTCAAGGGACACCCGGATGGAACGAAGTTCCTTTCGGTTAATTAGTGAAGGAATTGTAATAAAATTTTATTTTTTTTAAGTAATAATAATATTTGTTGTTGTACACCGAAACACCAGAGGGCGCCACGAGACAGCATACAGCGCGGGCGCCCCCCGCCACTCACGCGCACACACATCAAAGGCGACGGCAGGATCCTTTGATCAAAAAGTGTCGTGACAACTTTTCGTACGATTTTTTTCCGTCTAGCCCCCTTTCACAACGCGCGATAAGGAACTTCGTTCCAACATTAGTGTGAGCAATAGCTTTGTGTCATGATTGTCACAATTCCGCAGGCCGCAAGCATCCTCCATCCAGTCCAGCATGCAGCTGTGGTGGCCCAACGGCGTGGACCCCAGCGACTTCAGCTGGCAGTCCACCCTGTTCGGCGCCGTGGTGGGCGGGACCAACGCGCGCGTGGTCTTCCTGGAGAACCCCCCCACTCCACTGGAGTACACGCAAGGAAGTGAGTATTTTTGACATTCCCCTTGGTATGTTCCCGCTGTTGGTTTATAACACGGAGGTTCTGCTTTTGATTTCCGGCTGGGCGGATTAGGATTTTGTAAATAAGTCCAGGTCTAGCTGTTGGCTGCTGCGGCCGTGGCTAGTTGCCACCCTAGCCAAACTGATTTTTTGTTGTGCTACAATGTTGGTAGTAACCAGATTTGATCCTCTAAACAAGTAAGCGTTTTACAATTTAGATTTTATCATCAAATATGACAGCATTCAACTTGTAGACGACCTCCGTGGCGCAGTGGTATGCGTGGTGGATTTATAGGACGTAGGTCCTGGGTTCGATTCCCGGCGGGGCAGATTGAGATTTTTCTTAATTTGTTTTGTTCTGGCTGGTGGGAGGCTTTCGCCGTGGCTAGTTACCACCCTACCGACAAAGACATACCGCCAAGCGTTTTAGCGTTCCGGTACGATGTCATGTAGAAACCAATAGGGGTGTGAATTTTCATCCTACTCCTAACAAGTTGGCCCGCTTCCATCTTAGATTGCATCATCACTTAACATCAGGTGTGATAGCAGTCAAGGACCAACTTGTAATCATAAAAAAAAATTATAAAGAAAATAAAAGTAGGTATTCACTTCTAAATCACTGTTCCAGTTCGCAACTTCACAAGAATCGACGCCTCATCATCCTGCACTCCTGTCCACCGCTGGTGCACCAGGTCAGCCCAGGAGCAAGCCAAGTGCACCTGGGTGAGGAACTCCGCCTTCACCCTGGGGCTGGAACCGCTCATCTCTTGCCAGCAGAGGACCAACACCTTCGAATGTTTGGATGACATAAGGAATAATAATGCTGACTTCATTGCTGCGCGGTCTAACTATGGATACCTGTCCAGACAGTGAGAAATAAGCATTTTTTTAACCGACGAAAACAAAACGGAGGAAGTTCTCAATTCGACACGTATTCATATACATATACTTCCAAGGTGGTCCCAATGTCATCATGTTAGGATCTGATGATGATATCCTTTAATTTACTTAAGCATATCTAGGAGTCGGTGCCAGCCAAGGTTTCTTCTTAAAGGACGTTACCTAGAACCCACAAACTGCTTTACTGCGTAAAATAAATGTTCCTTAAACTTGGCTGGCACCGACTTCATAGGTATGCTTAAGTAAATAAAAGGCAACTAAATGACGCAGTTATTTTTTACTTTTTAGTGCGTTTTGAGTCCGTTCTGTTTTTTATTAAAAAAATTTTCTAATATAATTTTAACTGATCTTTTAACTGTGGGCCTTATAAGAAGACACAAAGCTTTCAGCGGGCGGCGAATAATGCTCGTATTCTCTGATTATCTGCATGTTGAATCAGAAATGAAGGGATCTGCAGAAAAATTAAGTCCAAGTCGCGGAGCTACGACAGTCGCACGACGCATCTGATAATGTTACCAGCGGGTTACAGTCAGCCGTTGGGTGCTGACGGCTCAAAACTATAAATTGCATCACATACCATCAGATGCAATTGCTAATTCAAAAGTCAAAGGCTAATTTGCATAAATCTTTCAATCCACGAAGGCTCGTCGTTATTTGTTTTTTAAACGCTTACAGCGCAAGTGTGCAATAAAAACTGCAAGAATGTAAGTTCTATTACACATTGGTACGCGTTACGTAGTATTAGAACTTCTATTCTTGCAGTTTTTATTGCACACTTGCACTGTAAGCGTTTGAAAAACAAAAAACGACGAGCCTTCGTGGATTGAACAATCTATAATGAGGTTTCGGCTGAAAACCAGCGCCACAGCTTGTTGTGGCTTCGTTCTGGGGTGAAGACCTTGTTTATCCACGACTATACTCCTAAGATAATCGTGGTTTTATTTTGTTGTTCTGTAATTGTTTTGTGTGGACAAATAAATAATTACTCTATTCTATTCCAATTAATAAAAATATCGCTATGCGATGAAGGCCGTCATAAGTTTATACACATAAAGGCGTTTGTATCGTCAACTTACTACTACTAAGTACTACATCCAAAGCCCAGCCGTCTTCACTCCATCTCAAAATGTCTGTTCCAGACACTATCGCCTCACCGCCGTGAAGTTGGTGCAGAACTCCCGCAGCAACCCTGAGTCGTTCTCTCGCATCGCTGCGCTGGTGAAGGAGACCTCCGCCCAGAGTGACATCACACGCTTCGAGAACCTTCGTGGGAAGAGGGCCTGCTTCCCCGAGTTTGGAGGCATCGGTAAGTTGTTTGATATAATTTTCTAGAAAGTTTGGATGTTCCTTTACAGTTATTAAACTTTTGACGTAACAAGAGAGTGTTGCTTGTTTAAAGTTATAAATTCTTCTTCTGAGGGTAAACAGCTTCATTACGTAATGTAATGTTGCGGTACGGCGTCAGTCCAGCTTTCCTTTCACTAACGCATACGGCAGCGGTAGGAGACTCCTCCTTTTTCAATCTAACGCACAGCATTAATTTAAGGTATCAGCATTTCTATGTAACACTGTAAGGCGTCAGTCTGTCTGGCTTCTCATTTTCTCATGCATATGGCAGCGGTAGACAGGCTCCTCCTATCTCAATCTAACCCTCGGCGCTAATTTAGGTTATCACTTCTGTTAGGGGGTCCCGAGACGCACACGCTTTTTTATCTTATCGACCCGAATTATATGTTTTTGGGAGAGTTTGTAAATTATTTTTGACCCCCGACGCAAAAACGACGGGGTGGTATAAGTTTGACGTGCATAATACTATACTATACTATACTACAGAATAGTAGAATACTACACTATGAAAAGTTTAAAATCCAAGATGGGCACCACAAAAAAATGTTAAATTTGATTTTAGTCGGGAGTTTTGAATTTAATAGTTATTTTAATTATTTAATCATACTTCTATTATAAAGGCGTAAGTTTTTGTGTGCAGTGATTTTAATAAAATTTAGTATGGAGTTAGCTGATGCCCTGGATTAACACGTTGTTGCAGCGTACATGGCGTTCGTGCGAGCAGCACAAGACAACGGCGTGATCAGCAGATCGGAGTGCGACTACGCGCGCGCAGTGGGCGAGCTGTTCGACAGCGCGTGCGCGCCCGGCGCCCTGGCCAACTCGCACGCGCTCGGCGAGTCGGTGAGTATGACCCCCTAGTGTGACCACTAGACTTCATCCTACTCCTAACAAGTTAGCCTGCTTCCATCTGTGGTGGCTGCGTCCACATACGTACACACCAACGATAGTTGTGAAATGTAGACGTGTAACTCGTGCGCGAGAAGTTGAGACTCGCCTGGAATGCAACCCTCCGCTTCCCCTGCAACTTCCCCTCACGCTTCTATGTTGTACTGTAGACAACGACATTTTTGCGAATAAGTCACCACCCCCCAGTGGGGCAAGTGCAAGTTTTTCACCGAACGACTACGTAAAAATGTGCTCACTCGTAACGTTAAATTATATAGAAAAAAAAAGCGTTTACTCTCGCTATAACTTTTTTTTTTTAATTTTAGTTTATTCACAATAGCCCTTTAGCGCAAAATAAAGAAAAAGAAAGGTTGACAAACATAAACAATAATACTATCTTAATAGGACGCGAGCATTAAGGTTTCGCTATTTGATACGATACCTCATGCTAAGTGCTTAAGACTAATAATTAATTAAGACTAACACATACTTAGAACTAGTTAGTACCTACTTAAAACTAATGCTAACATTGCTTTAACTAGCATTCAAGCTAAAATTAACTTAATGGATGCCGCAGATTATGGGATACAATTATTAAAACATTTTAATTCGTTTAGGACGTAGTTGGCAAACTGGACAAATGACTCTAGTGCAGATTTCTTTTTCATTAATTCGTCTAGCTTAAAAGGTGCAACTCTAAGGTTGTCACAGATCATTGTGTGATTGAACCGCTTCGTGCCAAACCTTGGACAGCTCTCCAAGAGGTGGTCCAGGATTTGGACGACAGAGACGTTGCACGGACAAGTGTTGTTAGTTGTAATTTTAAATCTGCTTAAGTATTCTTTGTGAAAGCCATGGCCTAGATGGCGCTAATTCAATTCGATATAAAATTTGCCTTTACTATTTTCGAAATCGACGCGGTAAAATCTTACACTAGGCACACAGGTCTCAACTTATTGCACACGGGCTATAAGCATTTGTTTAGAGACGGCGGGTAGATTTGCCCGACATAAGTCAGTCGTTAACGGGTAGCCTTTAAGTGACAACGTATATAATAAACAGTGACCAGTTAGTGTTGAATACTCTTTTAATAACCTGTTCCTAACAGAACACAGTGCCTTCTATACGTATACCTAAGGCACACCTGTCCATCCACGGTACCTCTACCACCTCTAAACATCTTAGGTTGCATCATTTCTTACCATAGGGTGCAGTAGCAGTCAAATGCCAACTGCAGCAAATAAAATCATAATCTGGTGCAGCGGCGGGTACCCAACTTTTTGCTACTAAACATACAGTTAGACCTGGACTAATTAAGAATATCTCAATATGTTCAACCGGAAATCGAATCATATCTATGAAGTCGGTGCCAACCAAATTTAAGGAACATTTATTTTACGTAGTTAAGCAATTTGTGGGTTCTAGATAACATCCTTAAAGTAGAAACCTGGCCGGCACCGACTCCTAGATATGTTTAAGTAAATTAAAGCAACTAAATGACACAGTTATTTTTTACTTTTTAGTGCGTTTTGAGTCGGTTCTATTTTTTGTTAAAAAAATTTATTTCTTACTTTTAAGTGATTTATCGCCACGTAACGTACTCGTACTATACTGTCATAGTATATTCTACGGCACTAGTAGCCAAAAAGCTACCGATAACGAGACAAAAGCCGAAATCGCTGTAAGCGTGCCTCCAAAATTTGAAGAGTTCCTTCAATTTTCCCAGGATATCATCATCAGATCCTAACATGATGACAATGGGACCACCTTGGAAGTATGTCCTTTGTAATAAAAAAAGAATTATCAAAATCGGACAACTCTGTAAAAAGTTGTGCGTGGTCATACATAAAAAAAAAATATATATATACGTGTCGAATTGACAACCTCCTACGTTTTTTTCAATAAAAAGGAAAATCTAATGATTTATAACAAAATGAAAATGAAAATTGTATTTTCCAGTCATTTAACGCAACGAATTTGTGCACCGTCTGCAGACCTTCGGTTAGCGTGGTGGGTGATAACTGTAAGTATTTTCTTATTAAATAGTGAAATCTATATAAACGTTTAATGCGTAACTTAGGCCCATCAATAGGCAAATAGAATAAGCACATTTTCAATGTTTCCCTACATATTGACTATAATATGGACAACAATATTGACTATAATATTGACAACAATATTCACTATAATATTGACAATAATATTGACAGTAACATTGAGTATAATTTTGACAACAATATTGACTATAATATTGACAACAATATTGACTATAATATTGGCAATAATATTGACAGTAACATTGACTATAATATTGACTATAATATTGACAATAATATTGACAATAATATTGACAATAATATTGACAGTAACATTGACTATAATATTGACAATAATATTGACAGTAACATTGACTATAATATTGACAATAATATTGACAGTAACATTGACTATAATATTGACAACAATATTGACAGTAACATTGACTATAATATTGACAATAATATTGACAGTAACATTGACTATAATATTGACAACAACACTGACCACATGCTGGCAACCTATGACTAATGCCTGTGTTCCAGTCACGTGCGCCTACAACCAAACAAACCTGTTCTACGGCAACAACGGCTCGCTGCAATGCCTCGCCGACCCGGAGAACCATGTCGCTTTTGTAGAGATGCGGAACATAAGAGGTAAATATACCATTACCGTCTTTGCACACGAGGTCTTTGCACAGGGCCACCATCCTTAGGCGGCCCCGAACAACCGACAATATCTGTGATACATTTAGGATATAATAGAAGATTTTGCTCAACAGAAATCAAGAAAGAACATCTTACACATCACAGCAAGCGCGTAATAATTGAGGTGCAATTTCGGCCAGTATTATGGGATATGTCGAATGAATTATCGAATTCTCCGCTGAGTAACCTACTTGTCAAGAACGGGTTCCACCGACGTCTTGCCAAATTGCTTCCACACTGTATACGTTCGACATCAAAGTGAGATTAGACCTGCTGTTTTAGCGTTAGCCCTTAGGGATTCTCAAATGATGATTTAAGATATAATAGAAGATTTTGCTCAACAGAAATCAAGAATGAACATCTTACACAAAACAGCTTGGCTGTCCAACCCCAAAATCAGGTCTTTCACAGGATATGTCTTCTACCTAGACATCTCGATAATTTTCTCAAAATGTTCCACCGCGGCTAATTGCTTGTTAACTTTAGACCATTCCACGTGGACATGATTTGTAGATATAGTTATTAGAATGAGTTAGCCTAAATTTCTTATTGTATTCTTTCTTAATAAAAAACTTCAACTCATGATACTTCTAGCTCATCTCCGGGCAGCCAATCTCCCGGACACAGCGGTACGTGGCCTGTGCAGGAACAACACACTAGCGCTGACCACTGGTGAGGTCAACGACACCAACTGCCTCCTGGCCTTCGTCGTGGACTCTGAGGTGCTCTCTCGAAGGTGAGGATACTACTTTATAGCCATTTTAGCTGCACGAGTAGAGGGTCTGACACAAAATGCTTAAGTCACTGCACGCGCGCATTTTCAAAAACGTTTAAGGTTTCTCCATTTCTTACTCTTTTCAAAATTAGCGAAAAATGTAGCCTGTGGGTGCGTGTTTGACGGAATATTCGTAAAATAACTATGTACAAGTAGCGGCACGAAACTCTAGCGCTGACCGTTATTGCGCAGAAGTAAAAATTTAGGTATCATGGGGGAGCTTGAGGAATGAAGGGCGGGCGTGCGTAGCGGCGATTGGCTCCCCTGTCGCATTCCGTCCCCCGCACCGAAACGACTGACCGCGGACTTCCAGTGTACAGTCTCGCCCTGAGTTGCATTGTTATTATTGTTAATTTTCAGTTGGTTTGTTAAATATAATTATATATTTTGTTGTTTTTTTAAGTTTGTTTATGAATTTAAAGGGAATAATATACCTAGAAGAAATACCGTTTTGCGACGCCAGGCGTGTTACCATTGCCTGATTCAGATTAGACTAGTCTTATATCTATAATAAAAATTGAGAATATAATAATGTTTTATTTTTCTACTCCCCGTAAGCTTTTCAAAATTTATTTATTCATTTATGGTAACTATCCATATATTTTAATATTTTTATATTTTTAATATTTTAATATTTTTTACTATATAATTATGTCTTAAGTAATACGAAATCTTTGGAAATTAGAACTATGAACTATAACATATATAAGCACAAACACGCACGTAACGTACACAAACACATACACACACACGCATGCACGCACACACACACACATATTAAAACGATGTCGTAACATGATTTGATATTAATTAGGTAATTAAAGTAAATATTGTATTGCGTACGCGACGGTACCGATGCGCAGCCATCCCTACTACTTACATATACTAAAGCCAAACTCGATTGAGAATGCTTGTCAACAAACAAATTTAAAATGAAGGTAGAAAATGCAACACATTTTATGTCAAATAAATTTAAAATTATGTTTTGTTATTTTAAAAATCTTATTAATAAGATATTGAATATATTAATTAGTTTTAAGCTTACTAATCTAATTTATTGTCATGAATTCCTCATTTACAAGTTAATTACAAAAAATAGGTGTAAAATGACTAGTGATTTCTACCTTCATTTTTAATTTGTTTGTTGATAAGCATTCTCAATCGAGTTTGGCTTAAGTATAGGTTTGGATCACAAGGCCCTGGGTCCAATTTCAAGATCTTTTACCAAGTAATTTTCAAGGAGTTGAGAAGTTGATCATGACCTTCATGCCTACGAGAATATATTAGTTAAGCCGTCGGTGCTGTCCACTAACAAAATCCGATAGTGATCGTTGAGTGTCAGACCGAATGAAAAATGCTTTTCCCTTTAAAAAATCTTATTTTACCGATTTTCTATTAGTCTACAATATCGTTCTTTCCAACAAGACAAGTAAACTGTCTTTCTATTCTAGGAACGACGCAATAACGAACAGCCTGAACGCTTTACTCGACACCCTAGACTTCTACTTCGGGTACAACTCAGCTGCCCAGCTCGTAAACCTGAAGATGTACTCTCCCTTCGACGGAATCAGTGATTTGCTGTTCCTGAACACGGCTGTGGCCCTGTCAGAGCCTTCCAGCGTGGACGATAATGTGGAAGCCAGGAACTACAACGAGCTGTTCAGACACTTGGACTCCTGTACTGGCGGTGCTGTGGGGGTGGCCAGCTCTCACTTCTCTATTCTGAGCTTGATTGTCATGGGTTTTATTACGCGTTATGTTGTTTATTGAATTTATTAGGTGCGATGGTGCGTTTACATGAGGTTTGTTGAGCAACAATAACACAAAAGAGATTGCTTTAATTTACTTAAGCATATCTATGAAGTCGGTGCCAGCAAATTTAAGGAACATTTTTTGACGTGACAACGTCTTATAATTCGATAGAGCCCGCTGCACGCACGAAAAAACATGACTCGTGCGGCGTTACCTCGCTTTGAGGCGTTCCATGTAAGGCTTGAAGTGCAAGCGAGAGCGCGGAACGAGCGACAAAGAAGCACAATCGGCCTTTGCGTTCGGCAGCGTTCGATATCCGTCTATTAAATATAATTATTAAATATATTAATTTTAAATTAAAAATTAATATATTTATTATAAATTTAAAATATAAATTTATAAAATCAAAATCAATTATTTTATTAATTTAAATTTATATTTATAAAAATATACTTAAATTAAAAATTTTAATAACCAATTAAATGCTACCATTCCATCAGTATTTTCTTAAGACGTTGTCACGTTCAACTATCGTCAGTAAACCGACTTTACAGACAATCAATTTTTTTACGTAGTAAAGCAGTTAGTGGGTTCTAGATAACGTCCATAAAAAAAACGTGTCGAATTGAGAACCTCCTCCGTTTTTTTTCGTTGGTTAAAAAGAGATCCAACTCAACATATTGACACATACTCTTTAAGCAGCATTCTTGGTGCATTTAATTGTTTCATTGCAATTTGGAGAAGTTATTATAAAATGGAAAAGATTCGGCTATATTATTCCATATTGCTTAAAGTCGTCGACGTCGACAGGACAATCACGACACAAATTGCACGTTTTAAATTGCTCCAATGATACTGTGTAGTGCGGTGGCTACATGGAGCAACTTTGATGTTACAGTATTGCACTAAATTGCCATGTTTGTATGTAGTCGTGATGTCATGAACCATAATAGCCAGCAATGTGTAAGCGCACCTCAACAAATGTTAAGTAAGATAAGTTTAATTTAGTTTTCGTTTTATTTTTTAATTTAAAAAAAAATTATGTAATTTGACATTACACGCAAGCATTATCTATATTGTATTAATAACATTTTTTATATTATCTACGTAATCATTTTTAATCTGTGTATAGATATTAGGTATATATTTTTTCTAATAATGCATTTATTTAAATGACAAACCAGTGTTATAAATTGATGAACAGTTTAGATTATAGATTAGATATTAATAAAATCAACCACCTCGATGGAATAAGTAGGTATTTACGCCAGGAATTTTGAGTTTTTTTTCCATTTTTCTAACTTATGTTTTTTTAATATCATCTCAGTTATTTGACTTATCAAAAAACTTTGTATAAATTGTAACTTTTTTAATTAATTAGTAATTGGATAAACGGAAAAAAGTAAATATCAAAACTACTATGAAACAGTACTTTTTTATTGCAGCATCTGTTATTGGCAACACTGTAAAGTGTATGCTTTAGATATTACATTTACTTTCTAGTAAAGCCTGACCAGGAAAATAAAAACCTATTTTGAAAGGACCACAAGTACTTTTTCCAATCTGTGCATGCTAGTAGAAACATCTTTTTTACCGTAAGCTGGCGAGTATTAATTAATAATCTGTTAATTTTATTATTTTCTGACAGAAAACATTTTGAAAACGAAGTCCTTGAATTCTGACGAAGGTTGACTTTACAATGTTAATTTGCACTGTTGGAGAAAGTTCACAAATTGGTCAAAAATGACTTTTTAATGCTAAGAAGATCTTGAGGGTAGGATATTTCATTCTGCTAAAATAATCCGCAAAAAAGAAAAGGGCGGTCTTTATTCAATGCGGTACTTTTGGGCTCTTCACGGAAAATAGCAAAATAAACAAATAATTGACTGTTCAAAGTAAGGTCTGCTTCTATCCAATATGGCGCGTTTTTTTTTATTTTTCTGGCCAGGCAATAAGACGCAATGTATGTTTAGTTGCAAGTTACAATACAGTTCTAGACATTCTACTCTCAGTATAAAAACTTAACACTAGAATAAGGGCTCGTAAAATTGTGTGAAAATTTGTATTTGTTTGCTAAAATATATCACTTTTTTAAGATTATTTTCTTTTACTACTAACTAACTACTACTTAACCCTAAAAATAAGATTTAAAACAGAATTTTAAATGAGAAGGCAAAGGTCTTTTCACAGATGACAGAAGATAGAGCGTATGTCACGTCTATTCGGTCAAATTAGACATTAAGTCTTTACGCAGCTTGTGTGCTTTGTCACACTTTTGACAGAGCGGTCGTGGTCTTCCATAGATTAAAGACAACTAGATAGAGCCCATAGCGTGTCCACTCGTGAGACAGCAAAACAGCCTTATTGACATGACAGGTCAACATTTAAAGTACATCATAAAACGTTATGTTTTAAAATATCGTAAAATACGAAATATTACTTTATGTAAGATAGTTTAGTAAACGCATAATACATGAAATTTGCTAAAAAATAACATATCTAAGCTTTAAATCATCAATGAATGAAGTTTATGCCTACTTACGTATGAAACGTAATTCCTTCGATTTTCTGTTCGCTGCGACTGTTGCAGCCGAAAATATTACAACCCACCATAGCACGATAACGTTTAAATTAATATCGTAACTGCAAAGTTATATTATTTATCAGCAAATTTAATAAAAAACTAATAATTGCTCAGATATGTCCCTTGCTTGTCACAAACTCCACTCTTGACAAGCAATAAAAACGAACACGCTGAGAGGGACAAAAAATAATCTTGTGTCACTTTCTTATAAAGGCCGAATGAGATAAGTCTGTCACGCTCTTGAACCTACAGCCGCGTTATGACTCCATCTAGTAGTCTTTAATCTATGTTGTGTCTGCTTTCAATATTTAGCTTATTCTTCTTTGCCACACTCTTGACAGAGCGGTCGTGGTCGTCACAATAGGAGAGGTGGCCGTCCCGAACCCGTCGCCATTGTTCCCGTACTGCACCACTTCTAAAAACTTCTATTTAGAGCGATTCTCATTTCAGTCCAGAGCATTGGTGACCTGCCGCGCGCTCTTGTGCCTTCGATTCTTCCCTGTGCCACAAGTCGCATGTGTCTCCTCTGCGAGTAATATGCCCAAAACATCCGGCCTTGGACGATGGAGGACACACGCTGTTTGATGAGAGTTCTGGGTGGATTCGTATGTTGGTTTGGAAATGAGTCCAGGATATCTACCAAGCATTTTCTCTAATGCCACATTTCTAAAGGACCTAATTATAGTAATAACACGCGGACGAAGTCGCGGGCGACTACTAGTAGTGATATATACAGATATCGTAATATGAACTCTAATCGTGCCAAGTTTCATTTGAATTAATTTAGTACTTTGGTCGGCTTTTTTAACTTTTTTCTTGCGTCCAATCTCGATGAAACAATGCCCGCTCTGAGCTAAGCTTAATCCACCTGTGAAAACCGTATGCAAATCGGTTCCCTGGTTTTTAAATGATGCACGAACAGATATACAGACTAAGAGACAAATTGATAATTGTAATAGACTTTATTTTGAATCTGTATTGTATATATTACCCGAGTATAACCCAGTTTTTGTCGAATGCAATGGACCGTGAACTTTGTTTCTATTGTATAAATACGCGTGCGCTGTCTTAGCGATTGGTCCGAGTAAAAACCACTGTAGGTAAACTTTAGCATTTTAAAAAGACTTTCAAAAATGTGTAAAGCATATATATGTGCTTTATATTTCCTCGCAATTTAATCTTTTTATGTTTCCCGTGAAATCATTTTATTCATATCCTTCCGTTTACGTCATTATTGTTAAACACTTATACCTTTCAAATAAATTATTAATATTAAAAAGAATATTTAGGATAAGATGTGCCTTATCTAGTTTCAGAATAAACAAAAATAATAAAAACATAACCTGCCGCACATCGCAAATTAAGATTACCCCGTATTATGTTAAACAAACGAACAAACTCTTCCGTGTACTATTTAGAATTTGAACTTTGATCGATTCTTAATTCATTTGCATCGTATATATTATATATATAAATCTAATATAATATCGGAACGAGTGTCCTCGTTTGGTGAAACGGGCTAATCTCACTTCGCAACGGATTGTAAATATTTTATTTCATAACTGAAATCAAAAGTGCAATTTTAGTCTTTTAAATACACAAATATTATATACATAAACTGTTACTGTGATGATACTGTAAGATCTACAATTATTTACAACATTTTATGGTTCTATCTTTTGTAGTTGAGGCAGCATACGCAAAATAAGTAACTTTTCTGGTTGATTTTTACACCTTGTGTCCGAAAAAGCCAAATTTTTATGAAAGTCTATTTTTTCCAAAATAAAATTTAGCCTATGTTATCTCGTGGATGATGTAGCGGTCGAATGGTGAAAGAATTTTTAAAAACAGTATCAGTAGTTTTTGAACCTATTCATTACAACAACAAAGTTTTCCTTTTAATTAATATTAGTATTTTGGTTACGGCTTTTTCACTTTTTTTCTTGCGTCCAATTAGATAATACAAAGCCTAATTATTCTAAGCTTTGAATGTCATAATTATCCATCTCTAATAACTGCTATGAAATAGGACTTTAGTTTTCAAAATGATGACACTTTCATACAACATTTACATCCCCTTTAACCCACAACCCTATTTTCAATTAAAAACCTTGTCCTTTTGAGACTCTAGACTCATGTACTGTGTACCAAATTTCATTTAAATCCTGTTTTAGTTGTAGATAAGCAAGACAGAATGAACTGAGTTTCTTTTTATTTATATATAAGTTAGGATGGTGTGACGTTGTTACGGTGTCGATGTTACGTCGACCGACAGTGCGTTGACGGAAACGGAACAGACGCTGTACGTTAGACACGTTTTACTTTGAATGTTGTATTATATTTGTTCCGACGCAACCGATAATACGCGATCTTCCGTCAGATGGGAAAAGACCCTAAAAATGATTTTAAAAGAAATAGTCTCACAGAGTCAATAGATAGCAACACTATGTCTTTTCAACCCAGCCGAGTCTGCCTCTACCCAACACGACCATTAGTACGTCATCGGTCGCAGGTTCGATGCTCGGCGACACTCGCGCCCGCCACGCACGAGGCTTCACGTCGGGTGATGGTGTAGCTAAAAAAATATAATAAAAACACTTAATATTTAAAATCTTATTTTTGACGGCCTCCGTGGCGTGGTGGCACAGTGGTATGCGCGGTAGATTTATAAGTCGGAGGTTCAGGGTTTGATTCCCAGCAAGGACAAGTGGGGTTTTTTAAATCGGACTAGGTCTAGCTGGTGGCTTCGGCGATGGCTATTTATCCCACCGACAAAGATGTATCATCAAGCGATTTAGCTTTCCAGTACGAAGTCGTATAGAAACCGAAAGGGGTGTGGATTTCATCCTACTCCTAACAAGTTACCCCGCTTCCATCTTAGACTGCATCATCACTTAACATCAGGTGTGATAGCAGTTAACTTGTAGTGAATAAAAAAAGACACGAAAACAATTGTCAGCTAGTCAGCCGATTAGTCGGCATATTTCCAACCGACTGACTGTTTGGCTCATATTTAATCGTGATACGACATAATTAGATAAATAGTTTGTAAACTTACCGCCAGAGCGGCGCTGCGAGTGCTAGGGGAAAGAGCGGGACACACTGAGCGCTCTCCGCAAGAGCGAACAGAATGACAACAGCACGTGAGAGCAAGCGAGCGCGACGTATATCGGCGTCTCGTAGTGATGCAACCACGTGACTATCGCCTGACTACACGCCTGGAAATATAAATCATCATCATCGTCATTATCATTAGTCAATGGCTCAGTCCTTGTAGAGAATATAGAGCGAAGACCCACCACGTTTCAAGACGGGTGGTAATGCTTATTGAAGTGAAACTTCTTTATCGGGGTTGGAAAGAAATTTAGTGTAACATTTATTCGTTACGCGTCACATTTTTCCGTTACGCGCCATCTTTGACTTATGGAAGTGACGTAATAAATATATATATATATATATATATATATATATATATATATATGTTATATTGAAGTGATCAGCAAAATCAAAGGGTTTATTTTAATTTTAATTCTAAAAAAAGTAAATAATTACATCTCTTTTTCTAATACTTAGGTGTAATTATGGTATTTATTTTATTAACGATCACTATCACTTGTTGATAATAGTGATCGGGGCGGACGGCTTAACAAACTCTTCGAAACAGGGGAGTGTTATATTGTCAACCTATTAACGGATAACTACAGGGCCAGGCCTACATCCTTGTAGGAGAGGGGATATGGAGCGTACACCCACCACGCTGCTCCAATGCGGGTTGACGGGCCTAGTGATAATGTTTCATTTATTAACGATCACTATCAGATGTTGATGACAGTGACCGGGACCGACGGCTTAACGTGCTGTCCGAGGGACAGGATTTTAACACCACCAACTTCCCGACTCCGGGTTTGAAGTGAAATAAAAATTTCATAGAAAAATGAATAAGTTAGAATTATTCCGTGACCCGACCCAGGATTTGAATCCAGGACCTCGTGATAGAAAAAACCAACCAGCCAACGATAGACCAAAGAAGTACCGCCAAGCGATTTAGCGTTCCGGTACGATGTCGCATAGAAACCTAACAAGTTAAGCCGCTTCCACCTTACATTGATTGAATCATCACTCAACATCAGGTGTGATAGTAGTCAAGGGCTAACTTGTAGTAGAAATTTTTTTAACAAAAAATAGAACCGACTCAAAATGCACTAAAAAGTAATAAATAACTGTGTCATTTACTTGCTTTAATTTACTTAAGCATATCTATGAAGTCGGTGCCAGCAAGTTTAAGGAACATTTATTTAACATAGTAAAGCAGTTTGTGGGTTCTAGGTAACGTCCTTAAAATAGAAACCGTGGCTGGCACCGACTCCTAGATATGCTTAAGTAAATTAAAGCAACTAAATGACACAGTTATTTTTACTTTTTAGTGATTTATCGCCACGTAACGTACTCGTACTATACTGTCATAGTATATTATACGGCACTTGTAGCCAAAAAGCTACCGATACTTACACTAAAACCGAAATCGCTGCAAGTGTGCCTATACAATTTGAAGAGTTTCTTCAATTTTCCTAAAATATCATTATCAGATCCTAACATGATGACAATGAGACCACCTTGGAAGTGTGCCCTTTCTAATAAAAAAAGAATTATTAAAATCGGACAACACTGTAAAAAGTTATGCGTGGTCACACATAAGAAAAATATACGTGTTGAATTGAGAACCTCCTCCGTTTTTTTTTCGAGGCAGCCAGAGATGATTACCGTAGTATAAACTTTGTCGGCTGTGCAGTTTGTGGGGTAGGCTTCCGCGCCGCAACACGACCATGGCATGGTGGGCGAGACACTCCCCGTAGAAGTCCTGCAAATAAATTTAATTTTAATACTGTCTTCAGTCATTACTTATACATGTGATACCCAAGATCTGGATCAAGATCAAGATTGCTTCTAGCAATAAGGCCGCCTTTGCATGTGTTATCACTCACCTGTTAGTGTGCTCACAGCACTGCAACGTCAGTCTAAGGGCGTGGTTTGTATAACTGTTTGGCTCCTGTAAGCCTTTCTGAAAAAATAAAATTGGTTGTCTGTAAAGTCGGTTTACTGACGATAGCTGAACGTGACAACGTCTTAAGAATATACTGATGGAATGGTAGCATTTAATTGGTTATTAAAATTTTTAATTTAAGTATATTTTTATAAATATTAATTTAAATTAATAAAATAATTGATTTTAATTTTATAAATTTATATTTTAAATTTATAATAAATATATTAATTTATAAATATATTAATTTTTAATTTAAAATTAATATATTTAATAATTATATTTAATAGACGGATGTCGAACGCTGACGAACGCAAAGGCCGATTGTGCTTCTTTGTCGCTCGTTCCGCGCTTTCGCTTGCACTTCAAGCCTTACATGGAAGCGAGGTAACAACGCATGAGTCATGTTTTTTCGTGCGTGCAGCCGGCTCTATCGAATTATAAGACGTTGTCACGTCAAAAATTGAATTCAAGTGTTTTTTTGTGAAAGATTATATATAATCGTTTATTATGTACTTTTCTACCCAAATGAAAGTAAGTCGCCAAATATGTTAGTGAAAGCAAAACTCGACAACGGTCCAGCTAAGTATTTATCTAATATTTTTAAAATTAACGTTTTTGCATCTCTGCGAAATGCTTTAAATTCTTGTTGTCTGTCTGTTTGTCCGCACTATTTGTATGTTCCCTTACAACTCCCACAAGGCTTGGCCGATCCCCAATATGATGACATATTTTTTTTTATCGACTACAAGTTGGCCCTTGACTGCTATCACACCTGATGTTAAATGATGATGCAGTCTAAGATGGAAGCGGGCTGACTTGTTAGGAGTGAGACGAAAATCCACACCCCTATCAGTTTCTATACGACATCGTACCGGAACGCTAAATCGCTTGGCGATACGTCTTTGTCGGTAAGGTAGTAACTAGCCGCGGCGAAAGCCTCCCACCAGCCAGACCAAGACAAATTAAGAAAAATCTCAATCTGCCCCGCCGGTCTTATAAATCCACCGCGCATACCATTGCGCCACGGAGGTCGTCAAAAAGTCCTCCTTATCCTTATAGGAAAAAATCTGAGAAGTGTTCTTAGCTACTTCCGGCTGACCTAGGCCAACCGTAAGTGGCTGTAAGTTGCGAAAAACACCCTAACAATGCATATGTATGTTGGTATTGTTGAAACGAAAATGTTTCTTTACATAAAATAGTTTAGAATATGCATTTCCGGTACAAATTTTCAAATCGAAATAATAAAAAACCAGTAAAAATGCCAAGTAAAATATAACATTGGGTGTCCTAAAAAGAGACCAGCCTTCTGGTCACGGGAGGCGTCGATTAAGCGCTTTGAGATTTCTCTATAAAAAAAGCGAGTACTCGGACCCCACGGTCCCAGCGTTTCAACTCCAAACGGCTCAAATACATAATCACCGACGAGGTTACTGTACTTGCGCCGTTTGAGAGTCTCCGCTGATGCAGCAGCAGCGCCCGCACAGCCCATCGTGCTAGGAAGATGTAAGGCGCAAGGGTGACCAGAAGGCTGGTCTCTTTTTAGGACAGAGGATCAGCATTGCATTCAACGTGGTAATGCTGCCAGCCTTCTGGGCACTTTACCACTCGACACTCGGATGGACTATGGACGGCTGCAAGTCGTTCTCCACGTTGATTTATTCTAGAAGATTTAAAACACGTTTATTAAAATAAAGATATTAAAGGCCTCCCCCCTTTCCAGTCTTCCCGGAGTAAATGGCTGTAATGGTATACGATATGAACGTGGATGATACTGACCTCCACTAAATTGGAAGACACGTAGTACATGACAGCACACTCCAAGAGAAGCAAGAGTATCACCTGTGCAGAGTACTGGAAACATAATGTTTGTCATAAAAAAGTAGAATATATGAAGTCTTTATTGCATACACAGAAAGAAAAGACGTGTGGCACTTGGAGACTGCCGCGGTAAAGCTATTGCATAACATTTTTTATCAACTTATGTTTACCTACCGACGTCATCGGGACCGTGGCCGAGCGGTAAGGCGCTCCAAGTGCCCGGATAGCTAGAAGGACGCGGGTTCGTTTCCCGATTCCCGTCAGTTCCGCCATTTTTTTTAGCGTGATATTTCAAAAAGTAATTTTTTTTACAAGCGTATATTTTATAAGTAAACTTTTTAGTTTTTCCATCTATCGATAAATACCAGAACTTTTAATGACTTTTTGAAATATCACGCTTGTAAAAAAAAAATGACTTTTTGAAATATCACGCTTGGAAAAAAAAATTGCGGAACCGACGGGATTCGAACCCGCGTTTCTCTGGCAATTCGGACACTTAGAGCGCCTTACCGCTAGGCCACGCTCCCAATGACGTCGACGCCGAAATTATGCTTTTTATATTATGTTTTTGATATCCAGCGGGTGTTAGGTTTTTTCGTTACGGAATTTCTGGATTCGGTCTCCACGCTCAAGGCCCGCGATAGAAGCTATGCAATAGCTTAAACAGAGAGAATGATTGAAATATGCATAAAAGCGGTCTTATGGCTGAAAGCGATCTCCTCCAGACAACTCGTAGGTATAATTAGCAGTGCTCTTTGAAATAAAATAAAAATACACTTTACTGTACACCATACTAGCGGCCCGGTACGTGCTTCGCAACGTATAAAGTGAAATATTAAAAAAAATTAGGTAGGTATGGAACATCAAATTCAATTATTCAAATAAAAATATTTTATTAATTGCTAGCTATTTCAAATCTTAATCTCAAACATTTGGATAAACAATATTTTATATTTTTCCATTTTGAGCATAAATAAACAAACGGCTGAGGGTACCCACTCTAGAACAGGAAACAAATTGGCCATGAAAAACATGATTCCTCCAAATTCACGCCACAAACGTGGACCCTTGGGCCTTGTTGATGGACATCGCAAATGATAAACGCACAGGATATTGCGGGTGCATCCCAGTAGTAGCCCCTAATTTTAGTTCTATAGAACTCTTGACACACCATATTAGAGTTTAGTGTCCCATTAGTTCTAATGGGACAAAATTAAAGAAATGTCGATATCAATATCTTGTTTGTACGTTACATATAAATTACCTAGTTTTTATAAGTATAATATGAAATCTCTTTTGATTGCAATAATAAATGTCCACTTAAATTTGAGAGTATCTACATAAACTGAAATGCATTATGGTGAAGTAAACTACAGCTTTGCTTAAATTGCACAAAACGTCAGCAACAATTTATTTCTTTAATTGCTGAAGATTATTTTGGGAATGACGAAAGAATTAAATAAGCTTTCAAAAAAGCTTATGGCGACATGCTAAATATAATAAAAATGATATTAAAATTTCTAATATCATTTTTTTCTAAGCTGAATAGTTTGCGCGAAAGATACTTCCAAAGTGGTAAAATGTGTCCCCCCCTGTAACTTCTAAAATAAGGGAATATTTTTTAGACACAACAACTACTTGGTTTTAAAAACTTACCTTTTGTCGCAAGGGACATTTTTTTGTTAAAAACAAAATGAAATATCAATTAAAATAATATAAAGTTTATAACTTATATATGGTATAAGCATAGTCAAGAGCAAAAACTATACTACAGTACTATAATAAAACACCTCCTTCCAGTCAATAATTATATATTCCTCACTCAATATTGTATGTCGTATTTCTAAACAATATCTATCTACTTTCACAATATTACAAAATAACTTATCGAGCTCCACTCGCATCTATCGATTTAAATCTTATTAAAATGTTTCAGCCCCGAGAGGTCCCCTGGCAACCGTCAGTCAATTAACGACAGCTGTCATTATAGTTTCGTCGCTACCCGAGTAGCCGCGGACCTCAAAGAAGGTTTTAATGTCAGGCCCCCAGGGGTTAATATCTGAATCATCGTCAAAAGTAACAACTAAATCTTATAATATTTAAAACATAACAGTACTATATAGAACTATTGGGATATAATTTGACAGCACGGAAAGTATCCCAACAGGTCTATAGAACTACGGTATGGGGTACTACTGGGATGCACCCGATATTGTAATCGTTTGAATTCAAATGACATATCAGTTGGTATCATAGGGATACGCGGTATCAAACAAACTTCTCCTTTTGATTTACCAGTTAAGATCGTAGCTATAAAATTTGGCAACAGTTTTCACTGCTAATCTGGTGCCATTACATAGTTTTGTGGATAAGTGCTAGTAATATAATCAAAGAACCAATTTTCAGATATTTTTTTTTTCAGATATTTGCTCGTCTGGCTCGTGGCATTTTTCCTTCATATAATAAACCGTTAGTATGAATGCACTCAACAATTATGTTTAAACATAAACACAAATTTAAATAGAACCACAAAGCCACAATAATTATTATCGCTGACAAATGAAATTGTCAGCGATAATAATTATTGTGGCATAACAACACGGAAAAACAAATAAAAAGTGACAGCAAATTCCCCATCCTAAAAAGTTCAAACAAAATACAAACTGATCCGCCATTTATTGAATTCATTTATTACAAAAAATGTGATAAATGAAGAACCACTCGACAGATTATAAGCAAACTTCACATAAACCATCTGCTAATTAGTCCAAATAAAGCCTGAAATTTTGGTTTGGATCGGTGAGCCCGTTCATGAGTTATAAAATAACAAAAAGTGCCATTGATTTTTATATATATACCTATAGATTAACAAATAAAAGTAAAATAACAGGAAGAAGAAATGGCATGTCCAATAGGCGGCCTTATCGTTAAAAAGCGATCTCTTCCAGGCATCCTTATTAAGAATTATGTAAACAGATGTAGGGAAGAGTGTACACAAGAAAGTAAGAAGAAAGAATATTTAAAAAAACACAATAGAAATACATAGATAAAAATAAAGCTGTCATAATGCTCTGTGTGATAGAGCTCCTCCGGGGAAGTACTCATCATCACTACTTGGTGTCTTCCGAACTTTCCTATTATCCACAATTCGCTTTAATTGTGGGTAATGGAGTCCGGTCTTGGTCGATGTTGTCTTGCCCAGTATCTTCCCTTCAAAATTACTCTTGAACAGGCAAACTGAGCACAGGGAAGTACTACCATGTTTATACCTGTCGCCAAGCAGCATTGCTCTGTTCTGATGCACCTCAGGTTGGCGGACGGCACTTTGGAGCGTGTTCCTTACATACCCTTCGAGTGTAGCTCTGTTTACCTATAGACTTTTCCACTTACCACAAAGTGAACCGTCTACTTGTTGGGTCAACTACTTCTTAAAATAAATAACTAAAAAACTCCAGTAAGAAATAAAACCGTGAAAATGATTTTTTATTTGGGTACCAAACAATATTTTAGGTTCCCTCGATAGCTAATTTCAAGTTTTTGACTTTAATTAAACGACTTTAAAAAAAGGAGTTTCTCAATTCGACCGTATATATTTTATGTGCGTTCGCACATAATTTCGTCGTTTATGATCCGATTTCGATATTTCTTTTTTTGTTGGAAAGGAGATAGTCCAGTGGTAGTACCATGAGAAGGAAACCAGGATCTGAAGTAGGAATCCTGGATAAACCGAGGGGAACATTCAAAAATTGTAGGGACAACAAGTAAGTTTGTTAATTTTTCCGGTTACTTCCGATTTCAAAACGTACAAATTAACATCAAAAATTTTTATTGATGAGTCGAAAAATATTTAACGGTTCGCTCGTTAAATCGCTTAATCGATTAAAATATTTGTGAGTTTTGAGTACAGTTGAATATACCATAAAGAGCAGGAACTGCGAGCCGATGAGGGCTCCGTACAGGCCCATGAATGATATGAAGAAGTAGAACGCTGCCAGCACCGCCACGCCCACGCCCACTGTTGGGGACAGCATCTCCTCGGACAGCAGGACCTGGTGATAACAGGTCATTATCAACTCCCGTATCATAGTAATTATCATCCGCAATATAGATCAAATAACGTCTGTATCTTGGTTGCAATTCGGTGACCTCTTTGGGGAAACCGAGGGTTTTGTCTGTGCAATTATGGACGAGGTTATCAAGACGAGAAACTACAGGAAACATATTATGAAAGATGGCACTCTAGACATATGTCGAGCGTGTTATCAGCCTGGGGAATCCCTCAGACATATAGTTTCCGGGTGTTCTCATCTTGCTAATGGCGAATACTTGCACAGACATAATCAAGTAGCCAAGATAATCAACAACTTGCTTTTCGGTATGGCCTTGTCGATTTTGATATTGAGGTACGACCCAGCGTCAGTTCTTGAAAATAGCAGTGCGTTGCTCTACTACTGGGATCGAACGATTATCACTGATAGGTATATTGTAGCCAATAGACTTGATATAGTGATAATTGATCGATCAATGCGCCGTGCAATGATTGTTGATATTACTGTTCCACATACTTAAACCTTGCTCATGAGATTTAATTTATTTAGCTTTCGCTTAGTTGTTGGATCAAGGGTCGGATACAAAGGCAGTAATTCTTGAAACGGCGCGTATTGTGAGGAGGTTCCTCACTCTGGAGCCCTAGCCACCGGTTGCTTGGACCCCCGGGCCCAGGAATGGATTTTTTTATAAATTTTTAATAGTGTTTTTTTTTATAATTTTATAAGCAAGTTAGCCCGCTTTCATCTTAGACAGCAACATCACTTAACATCAGGTGTGATAAGCAGTCAAGGGCCAACTTGTAGTCGATAAAAAAAAGATTTGCATTAAGAATTCTGTTTTACTGCAGTTACCTACTAGGTCGTTTACTGTCTCTCATATAACAAGATCCCTCCAAAGATTGGAACTCCCTGCAATTTTGAACAATTCAATTAATCTACAATACTATAATATTGAAATTCCATAATATTAATAGAGCCACGGTCTATTGTGATCTGTAAACAGAACACTGTACACAAGCAGCTGGCTACGTTATACCATCGTGTATTCGTTAAGTATTTAGGTTCTGGTACAGTCGGTATGTCACGGGCCGGTACGGATTCACTGCCAACCTATTTTTATAACGAACTAGCAGTCGACCGCGACTACGTCCACGTAAAAACCTCTTAGGTACCCTTTTAATTTTAAAGACAGACTTTCATATAACGTGCTCTTTTCCCGCTTCTCTCAACTTAATTTTTTTATAGTTTCCCGTCAAGCAATATCCTCCGTCCCGTCTCGTGTACTAAAGATCTACATTTTTGTTAAACATTGTACGATATTACAGTACATTAACATTAACAATTTATATTTATGGATACTGATGGGTATAGCTTAATAATATGAAAGAATACCAGTTCCAAAGTGAACCCTATTCAGTACGTATAGGTAATGTAACGGAGGTCATAATAATACATAATTAATAATAATAGTAATAATCTATCTATATATATAAAAAAATTAACAAAAAATAGAACCGACTCAAAACGCACTAAAAAGTAAAAAATAACTGTGTCATTTAGTTGCTTTAATTTACTTAAGCATATCTAGGAGTCGGTGCCAGCCAAGGTTTCTACTTTAAGCACGTTACCTAGAACCCACAAACTGCTTTACTACTTTAAATAAATGTTCCTTAGACTTGCTGGCACCGACTTCATAGATATGCTTAAGTAAATGAAAGCAACTAAATGACACAGTTATTTTTTACTTTTTAGTGCGTTTTGAGTCGGTTCTATTTTTATTCAAACATTTTTTTCAAATTATTATAGTTAATCAATCCACTCAATCAATCAATATACGACACTAGTAGCCAAAAAGCTACCGAGACAAAAACCGAAATCGCTGTAAGCGTGCCTCCAAAATTTGAAGAGTTCCTTCAATTTCCCCAGGATATCATCATCAGATCCTAACATGATGACAATGGGGCCACCTTGGAAGTATGTCCTTTCTAATTAAAAAGGAATTATCAAAATTGGACAACTCTGAAAAAAGTTTGCCGGGTTATACATAAAAAAAAAAAATATTCGTGTCGAATTGAGAACCTCCTCCGTTTTTTTCGTCGGTTAAAAAATGGTTCGTAAATTGATAAAAAAACTTGTATTTTTGGTTGTGATATACCTATTAAACTGCTGCCAAAAATATATAGGAGGTGCTGATAAGTGCTATCGCCCAGGATATCCTCGCCCACTTGTACTAAAAATCCCAGTAAATACACGATAATTAAATAAATTAATATCATATTGTGATCATTTTATGGGTTAGCTAATATGGGTTTGGTCACGAGGTCTTAAGTTAGAATGCTGGGTCGAATTATCGAAAAAGGAGAATGCCAGATCCTAACCCAGAAAGAACACACATTGTAAATATACTATATACATCGGAATAAAATTCTGTAAAAAAAAATTAACTATTTCCTTTTCATTTACACTGCTTACGAATTTTAAAATCTTTATTGTTACACTGGGTTCTAGCCTTTTAAATCGTTTTTATTGTATTTTCATCAACAGTGGGCTCTAAAAGGCTAACCAGAGTTGTTAAGCCTGTTTAAAAATGTGTTTAATGAAGCTTTTACAACTATACGGAACAACAATACGGAAATTGACCATAACCAACGTTGTACAATATGTTTTTATTAGTGGGCTAAAGTCTGGCATTCTCCTTTTCTTTCTTTTCGTATTTTTATGTAGGTACCTATATTCCTACATAAGCTAGTGAACTCTACCAAACTGGGCCACGCACCCCCCACTCTAGTATTTATAGATAATTTGTAACATAACTTCGTATGGCTCGCATGCAGTGAATTATTCAAACAATCAAGCTTTCATTGTTTAGTAGCCCGGCTATATCGTGCTGTGTAATCGCTACTACTTTAAATGACTCGTAATAGCCCGTAGGTAATTTAATTTTTACCCTATAAAACGATCATATGAAATCTAATAATCCAACAAAGAAATACAGAACCATTTTTTAAAAGATGGAATGGCTGTAACGATATCCTTAAAAGATATATATATTTTTGACCGACGAAAAAAAACCGAGGAGATTCTCAATTCGACACGTATATATATATTTTTTATGTATGACCACGCATAACTTTTTACAGAGTTGTCCGATTTTGATAATTCTTTTTTTATTAGAAAGGGCATACTTCCAAGGTGGTCTCATTGTCATCATGATATCCTGGAGATATCTTATGATGATATCCTGGAGAAATATAATCTTTTTTATTTACAGTTAAACATGTACATTGAATTAAATATTTACAATTAAATAAATAAAAAAGTAAAAGCTTAAACACTACAATATCCTAAACTATATATAATATATTAAACAATAAAAATAAAAAAACAGTAAAAAACTTAGGCGTCATAATATTCCTCCGAATCGGTGTCGAGCGGTAAAGTGCCCAGAAGGCTGGCAGCATTGCCACGTTGAATGGCAATGCTGATCCTCTGTCCTAAAAAGAGACCAGCCTTCTGGTCACGGGAGGCGTCGATTAAACGCTTTGAGATTTCTCTATAAAAAAAGCGAGTACTCGGACCCCACGGCCCCAGCGTTTCAACTCCAAACGGCTCAAATACATAATCACCGACGAGGTTACTGTACTTGCGCCGTTTGAGAGTCTCCGCTGATGCAGCAGCAGCGCCCGCACAGCCCATCGTGCTAGGAAGATGTGAAGGCGCAAGGGTGTCCACGCAAGTTGCGTCCCACACCAAAGGCCTTCCCATCTTCCATGGCATCAATGACATGCCGTCTGGTCTCTTGCCATCGTCGCGCGGCAAGCCGTTTGGTTCTAAAACAGCTGGCACGCCGGCGTTGACAAGGGCACGACGTATGATGTCATTGAGGTTAGCGTGGCGGGCTATGCGACCAGCGCTCCTACTGCAAGAAAGACCGTGGTGTCCGAGTTTATCGACTGCCTCTCCACAGACACACCGATGCGGAGAAACACTAGGAGCACCTAAGCGAAGACAGGTGGCAATACGGAAGGTGGTGTCGTCCAGCAAGGTACCAATGCTGGGCGAAGGAATGGCTTGTAACCAAATACCTGATTCCCACTCTCCCACAGCCAGCAAACGGGCACGCTCTGCGGCATTGGCGGAGGAACTACTTAATTAGTTTCTCTCTAACCAGTTCGCAGAGGGGCTCATCCCACTGTCTCTGGGAAAATGAAACTTTTGGTATGTTAGCACTTGGACAAGCAATTTTCCAAGCATTTATGGCCTCGGTCTTATACGCCACTTCAAAATTAACCAGTGTAGCAGATAAAATTTTCCTGGTTAATTCCTCCGTGGCGTGGACCGAGGACAAGAACGCTGGTAAACTAATGTTAGAAATTTTGCGAATGCTGAGTCCACCCAGGCGAACTGGTAGGGTCGCCTGTAGCTACACTCGATCATTCAAAGCCACATTTAAGATTTTACAAAGAGAATTTTGCATAATTTTGTCCATTGGTATTGAAGGAATTCTTCAAATTTTGGAGGCACACTTACAGCGATTTCGGTTTTTGTCTGGGTATCGGTAGCTTTTTGGCTACTAGTGCTGTATAATATACTATGACAGTATAGTACGAGTACGTACGTGGCGATAAATCACTAAAAAGTAAAAAAATAAAATTTTTTAAACAAAAAACAGAACCGACTCAAAACGCACTAAAAAGAAAAAAAGAACTGTGTCATTTAGTTGCTTTAATTTACTTAAGCATATCTAGGAGTCGGTGCCAGCCAAGGTTTCTACTTTAAGGACGTTACCTAGAACCCACGAACTGCTTTACTACGTTAAATAAATGTTCCTTAAACTTGCTGGCACCGACTCCTAGATATGCTTAAGTAAATTAAACCAACTAAATGACACAGTTATTTTTACTTTTCAGTGCGTTTTGAGTCGGTTCTATTTTTTGTTAAAAAATTTTTTACCCGATAAAACGATCATATGATATCTTATATTAGGATTGATTGCATATGATATCTTATCTTATATTAGGATTTCCATGCTTTTATTTAATTTGTCCTGTTTTAATTATTTTTGGGTCAAAAGTAGTAGGTAATTCAGACCCTCTTCCTGTTGACGTTTTGATCTGAAGTATGCGTACTCGTAGGTATATACACTGTGTTATCTATGGTATAACATCCCGAAAAGTACCGATACATTTCGATCTTGTTAATACAATTAGGTATGTGTATACCTAATTGTATCTATATAGATATGTTTGGCTGGTGGGAGGCTTTCGCCGTGGCTAGTTACCACCCTACCGACAAAGACGTACCGCCAAGCGATTTAGCGTTCCGGTACGATGTCGCGTAGAGACCGATAGAGGTGTGGATTTCATCCGCTTTTCGCTTCGATCTGAGATTGCACCATCACTTAACATCAGGTGTGACAGCAGTTAAGGGCCAACTAGTAGTCGATAAAAAAAAAGGCGTGTGGCACTCGGAGACTGCCGCGGTAAAGCTATTGCATAGCATTTTTTATCAACTTATGTTTACCTACCGACGTCATCGGGACCGTGGCCTAGCGGTAAGGCGCTCTAAGTGCCCGGATTGCCAGAGAGACGCGGGTTCCGTAAGCTTACCGCTAAGCCACGTTCCCCGATGACGTCGATGCCGAAATTGTGCTTTTGATATTATGTTTTTGATACTCAGAGGGTGTTAGGTTTTTTCGTTACGGAATTTCTGTAATCGGTCTCTACGCTCAAGGCCCGCAATAAAAGCTATACAATAGCTTAAAAATATATTATTAAATTTAAAAAAAATCATATAGTGATGTACTAATGTTACGGGCTCCTTAATATATTTCGTTTTATCGGATCAGTTTCAATAGTAAGATTAGGTACCTTCATCGTCGGGTTTCCAAACATATTGACAGCGTTGGCGAAGGAACTGGGCGAAGCTACCACCCACAGGCTAAAGGCGAACACGGTGATGCAGAATAACTGGAAAAGAATTTAATTTTTTAAAATTATTACCCATACAGAAAACAAGGCACTTCCAAATCGAAAAAAAAAGACGTGTGGCACTCGGAGACTGCCGCGGTAAAGCTATTGCATAGCATTTTTTATCAACTTATGTTTACCTACCGACGTCATCGGGACCGTGGCCTAGCGGTAAGGCGCTCTAAGTGCCCGGATTGCCAGAGACGCGGGTTCGAATCCCGTCGGTTCCGCAATTATTATTTTTAAGCGTGATATTGCAAAAAGTCATTAATTTTTTAAAAAAAATTACTTTTTGAAATATCACGCTAGAAACAAAAAATTTCGGAACCGACGGTATTCGAACCCGTGTCTCTCTGGCAATCCGGGCACTTAGAGCGCCTTACCGCTAAGCCACGTGCCCCGATGACTTTTGACACCGAAATTGTGCTTTTGATATTATGTTTTTGATACTCAGGGGTATTAGGTTTTTTCGTTACGGAATTTCTGTATTCGGTCTCCACGCTCAAGGCCCGCGATAAAAGCTATACAATAGCTTAAAAACACAATAGCAGGAGAGAATTTTAGACTACATTCAAAACGAAAATTTAGAAATTTAAACCTTGGACATTTTTAAATCTTTTTTCTTCATTTATTTAAGTAACCTTTTAACCGACGAAAAAACGGAGGAGGTTCTCAATTAGACACGTATATATTTTTTTATGCACGACCACTTGATGGCACTAGCTTCATAGATATGCTTATGTAAATTAAAGCAACTAAATGATGCAATTATTTTTTATTTATACTGCGTTCTGAAGTTCGTTAAACTTTATTTTTAATTCTTATTTTTATAAAAAAGTAAACAGTTGGGATGCAAGAAAATAAATGAATCATTCTTGAACAACTGACAGGATTTTTGCTTACGAGAAATAGAGAAAGAGATAATACTCGTATTCGTAAGCTTTCCTATATCGATCCTATGTTTACGTTTATTCTATTGATTCCTGGGCTACTTACTATACATTTAAACAAAACAATTATGTTTTATACTGTATGTAATCTCTTTTTACAGTAACCTTGTGTTTAGCGTTCAAGGTAAGTATTGTTTGGCAGACTTGAAGGACGGCTTAAATATATTTACATTATACGACTGCCTCGTTAGTTCAGTGCTTAGCCAATGTGGATTATAAGGTCCTGAGATCGAGACCTGAGTTCAGAGCTGTCACCAACAATGTATGCGCCCTATGCCAGCGTGTGTAACTGCGCTCTTTGGACTTGTAACTGACTTTAAATAAGGTATTGTTTGTATATGGTCTGGTAATTTCTGCGCCCTGAGCCAGCGTGTTTAACTGCGCTCTACAGACTTGTAACTGACTCTAAATAAGGTATTGTTTGTATATGGTCTGGTTATTTCTGCGCCCTGGGCCAGCGTGTGTAACTGCGCTCTACAGACTTGTAACTGACTCTAAATAAGGTATTGTTTGTATATGGTCTGGTTATTTCTGCGCCCTGGGCCAGCGTGTGTAACTGCGCTCTTTGGACTTGTAACTGACTCTAAATAAGGTATTGTTTGTATATGGTCTGGTTATTTCTGCGCCCTGGGCCAGCGTGTGTAACTGCGCTCTACAGACTTGTAACTGACTCTAAATAAGGTATTGTTTGTATATGGTCTGGTTATTTCTGCGCCCTGGGCCAGCGTGTGTAACTGCGCTCTTTGGACTTGTAACTAACTCTAAATAAGGTATTGTTTGTATATGGTCTGGTCATTTCAGCGCCCTGTGTCAGCGTGCGTAACTGCGCCCTACAGACCTGTAACTGACTCTAAATAAAGTATTTTTTGTATATGGTCTGGTTACTTCTGCGCCCTGTGCCTGGGCACCGCTGACACTGCCCTGGTTACGGCACTGCTTGGGTTGCAGTATTAAATTCACAGCCCGGTGTCGGATAGATACTTGGTTTTCAGCTGTCGGTTCCGGGCTCTATCATCAACTTCAACTATAGTGATCATTAACTAAACATTATCAACCTAAGTTCGCCAACGCGCTTTGGAGCAACGTGGTGGGCTTCCATTCCGTATCCCTCATGCATGGAGAGAGACCTGGCTCTGCAATAGGCTGTTATAAACATTATAAGCTTATTTATTGGCTTACTGCAAAACCAGGCCTCCTTCCTTAATCCTTATAAGAGAAGCTCAGAACTGTCACGCTGTCAATACGGGTTGGCGAGCTTAGGGTGTAACTATGTGGTCATTATCAGATGTTAATAAGGATAACTGGGATGGTTTAAGGTGCTCTCCGAAGCACGGATTTTTGTCATACTCAATCCGAACTTCTTGGAGGAAAATTACCCGATATACCTGGGACTTGGGAGTTGGGGCTCAACCCCAGGACCGCGTGTATCGAAGCATCCGCGGATTATTATATTACTAGCGGACCCCCGCGACTCTTTCTTCGAGAAATTATATTTTGTAATATTTCGACAAAAAGTTGCCCATATTCTTCCTCAGGATCTTGACGAAATTTCATTTAAATCGATTCAGTAATTTAGGCGTTTTTGAGTAACAAACAGACTACAGAGTTACTTTCGATTAGTTAGTATAGATTAGTATGGATAAATCGGTTTGTTTGCTTGTAATAATCTATACGATTGTGGGACCTTGAAATGTGTAGTTATGTAATGTATTGTATTTCACATTTATTTAGAAACCTTGGGATTATACTACAGTGCTATCGGCATCCAAATAAAGTTCTAGTTCATAAGTTTAAGGTCTCGAGGTTGTATTACGTACCTATATATCAAATAACAAAAGACCTTGGTCTTACTAGAAGTGCAGTAAGCTCCATATTGGAACGAGTGTCCGAAGCTGCTCTAGTGGGGTCCTACCGAATTTAGCTGGGCAGGGAGAATAACTTAAATAGAGGAGGTGAGTGTTGACGCGCGTCACTAAGGGTACCCTTAAACCTGCACCCATGTCACAAGTCTCGGGCTGTTCGGAGTTTTTCTCTCAGCCACGCGAAGGACCCGGCACCCGCACAGTGAATCCATGGAATGCTAAGATATTCGTCTCTCTATTTATCCCTGTGGCATCGAAGTTCCCAAACGAATTAACCGATTTTCATTATTTTTCTTTTTATTTGAAAATCGGGAGTGTTATAAGCTATGTTTGTTGAAATTTGACCCAAGATGGCCGTCGTCACGAAATGGCGGATTACATATTTTTTCACAACTCCTATAATATGGGTATCAAACGAAAGGTCTAAGTAGTAGAATACTGTGCCCTATTTTCCTCAAGGATTTTTGGATTCTTAAATTACAATTACTTACCATGGTAATAGAATTGCAGAAAATCAAAATGGCCGCCGCCGTTCTCGACGTTGCACTTGTCTTTCCACTCATTTTCTGTCCTCTAGCGCATCCGATTTCATTAACGAGATATTTTGGAGATTCACTCTGCGACAGACAATCGCGATAATACGAAAACGTTTAGGTTGTCTAATCCATTACTTTTATAGTCATAGTCCGATGAGCGCTGTCCGAGGTATACCAAGACCGCTGTATTCACTCTGCCTACTATTCGAAATTTCTTACCTACATCTAAAATATACTTTTGTTGCAAGCAATAAACAAATGGCCCAACGACAATAACTGCAAAACCATCGCATAAAAAAATTTTAACAAAAAATAAAAACGCCTTCAAAACGCACTAAAAAGTAAAAAATAACTACGTCATTTACTTACTTTAATTTACTTAACCACATCTATGAAGTCGGTGCCATCCAAGTTTAGGTAACATCTTTAAAGTAGAAAGCTCAGGTGGCACCGACTTCATAGAAGTGATTAAGTAAATTAAAGTAAGTAAATTACGTAGTTATTTTTTACTTTTTAGTGCGTTTTGAAGGCGTTTTTATTTTTTGTTAAAAATTTTTTATTTCATACTTTTGAGTGATTTATCAACAACGAACATACTAAAGAACCTACCTACTCGAACTAAACCATAAGTACCAATATTTACTAGCTAGTTATAACATTCTGACATCCCTGAAAATGTGCCTATAAAGTTTGAAGAGTTTCCTCAAGTTTTCGTAGATCTCATCATCGGATCATGACTTAGTAAACATTAAACCAACTGGAATCTATAACCTTACAAACTTCTCATTGAAACATATTAATCGAGCCCAATCACAAAGTAGCTACTGTAAACCGTTAAAGAGCTCCCTCAGCTCTCCTTCCTCTTCATCGCCAGACCCTTAATGACAGTCACAGTCCATCTAAATTTAAAGTTCTCATCGAGACAAATTAATCAAGCCCAAACACAAGGTAGCAACTGTAAACCGTTACGGAGCTCTCTTAACTGTACTTCGTCTTCACCACCAGGCTCTTAATGACAGTCACAGCCCATCTAAATGTAAAATTCTCATCAAGACAAATTAATCGAGCCCAAACACAAGGTAGCTACTGTAAGTCGTTACGGAGCTCCCTTAACTGTACTTTGTCTTCATCACCAGACCCTCAATGGCAGTCACAGCCCATCTATATGTAAAGTTCTTATCAAGACAAATTAATCGAGTCCAAACACAAGGTAAATACAGTAAATCGTCAAGGATTTCTCTTATATGTAGATCGACTCCATCAACAGATCGACTCCAGACCTTCATCAAATTGTAGTGCTTTTAAATACTTATCGGAAAAATTAACAAACGTACTTGTTGTCCCTACAATTTTTGAAAGTTCCCCTCGGTTTCTCCAGGATTCCACCATCAGATCCTGTTTTCCTTATCATGGCACCACCACCGGACTATCTACTTTCCAACAAAAAAAGAATTATCAAAATCGGTTCAAAAACGACGAAGTTATGCGCGACACATAAAAAAAAAAGAAAAAAAATATACGGTCGAATTGAGAAACTTCTTTTTTTTTGAAGTCGTTTAAAAACAAAGCAAAACTTTTTTCTTTTTTTTTATTTATCGACTACAAGTTGGCCCTTGACTGCTATCACACCTGATGTTAAGTGATGATGCAGTCTAAGATGGAAGCGGGCTAACTTGTTAGGAGTGGGACGAAAATCCACACCCCTTTCGGTTTCTACACGACATCGTACCGGAACGCTAAATCGCTTGGCGATACGTCTTTGTCGGTAGGGTGGTAACTAGCCACGGCGACAGCCTCCCACCAGCCAGACCAAGACAAATTAAGAAAAATCTCAATCTGACCCGCCAGGAATCGAACCCAGAACCTCCGTCTTTATAAATCCACCGTGCATACCACGGCGCCACGGAGGTCGTTAAACATCGCAGGGAATGAAAGAAAACTCCCACAAAGTGCCATCACCACAGGCCTTCAACCAGAGGCGTAGATGTTAAATCTCATATTCCTGTAATTACTCGAACAACCATGTTCTTCTGATTAGAACAGTGTAACACTGCTTCACAGCAGAAATAACGGTGGTACTACCTTCTCGGACGGGCTGTCACAAAGAGTTCTATACTCAAAACTGCCTCGCTGGTCTAGTGTTTCGCAAATTTGGCTTCGGATAACGAGGTCCTGATCTCGAGCCCTGGGTTGGGTGAAATATTGTTAAGCTTTACTTTCTTCAAAGATGTGTCAGTAAAAGTTGTTATTGTCGCACCCTCGTGCTTCGGAGCATATTGAAGTATTCAAATCAAGTAAATAATTATTATTAACATGATGTCCAAACATTATCACTGTAAAAAAAATTGGTTGTCTGTAAAGTCGGTTTACTGACGATAGTTGAACGTGACAATGTCTTAAGAAAATACTGATGGAATGGTAGCATTTAATTGGTTATTAAAATTTTTAATTTAAGTATATTTTTATAAATATTAATTTAAATTAAATAATAATTGATTTTGATTTTATAAATTTATATTTTAAATTTATAATAAAAAATTTTAATTTAAAATTAATATATTTAATAATTATATTTAACAGACGGATGTCGAACGCTGCCGAACGCAAAGGCCGATTGTGCTTCTTTGTCGCTCGTTCCGCGCTCTCGCTTGCACTTCAAGCCTTACATGGAACGCCTCAAAGCGAGGTAACGCCGCATGAGTCATGTTTTTTCGTGCGTGCAGCCGGCTCTATCGAATTATAAGACGTTGTCACGTCAAAACTGCAATATAGTATGGTGGGAGTAGGCTCAATATCCCCACTACAAAAGAGAGGTCCTGCAGTGGCTTTAACAACTTCATGGACCTAAAACACAACATTAAATGTTAAGTAGAATAGTAAGTCTCCCTCTAAATTATAAACAGTGTCCTTACTCCCTTGGGAAACACGCGCGGTGTTTGCATATTTTATTGTAGGAATGCGGAAAATTGGATAATTATGTTAGTAGCCATACCACCGGGAACGACTCTACTTGTACCTAATAAATATTTGGATTTGAAATATAGCTTCTTATTCATTCTCCCCTCTGCTATAGGGAGGGTTGCCTGGACCGATAGAGGACCGTTAACAGGCTTATAATGTCATCATGACGACCTCCGTGGCGCAGTGGTATGCACAGTGGATTTGTAAGACGGAGGTCCTGGGTTCGATTCCCGGCGGGGCAGATTTAGATACTTCTTAATTTGTCTTGGTCTGGCTGGTGGGAGGCTTTCGCCGTGGCTAGTTACCACCCTACCGACAAAGACGTATCGCCAAGCGATTTAGCGTTCCGGTACGATGTCGTGTAGAAACCGAAAGGGGTGTGGATTTTCGTCCCACTCCTAACAAGTTAGCCCGCTTCGATATTAGACTGCATCTTCACTTAACATCAGGTGTGATAGCAGTCAAGGGCCAACTTGTAGTCGATAAAAAAAAAATCATCATCAGCCTATATCGGCCCACTATAGGACCAGGCTACCACACTGCTCCAATGTAGGACGAGCTAAGGGTGTAGGCTTAACATGCTTTCTCAGGCACGGGTGTGTAACACCAACTTACCGACCTCAAAACCTCAGAATTACTATAAATAATCCTTAATCCAGAATTCGAACTCAGTACCTTGTGATCAAAACCAAATAAGCTCACTACTAGGCCACTGAGGGTCCTCATTCATATGTAAGTACCTATTCACGTTATAAATTTATTATTTTCGAATTATACCAAAATGTTAGGAATCTAATTCTTGTTTAGTTACACAAACTGCAATGTTGGCTTACAGAAGAGCAAAGATATTAAATAATAATATTTAGATAAGTTGGTAGTTAGGTACATTTAAAGCTTATTTAATTAAACATTTTATAAAAAAAAGTTTTATTGTCCATTTTTAATTAACAAACTTGGCATCAAAACTTAAGTAACTTAACGAAACTAAATGCAAAATTAAAAATTTTAAATACACCTAAAATCTTGGAACTATAGCTTTATTAAGTAACGTCCCCTAATTCTAAATTCTCAAAGTATTATCGTGTTACGAAAAACCGCGTAACAGTACGAACAACGCGCAACCCGACCGCATTGGCCGACGTTTCAGCGGTTACTGAATTCAGTAAATACTGAATAACAGAAAAGTTGTAAACTGATCGCAGTGAAGCTTTTTCCATTGCTAACTTGGTCACGCGAACTTACGTATTCACTGTCTCGGTTTAACTAGGGGACATGAAATAATTCATTCAATACCTCGTTTTCTGTGTAAAAAAGCCAAGCCTGGAAGATATAACTTTTAGTGATATGGTCGCCTTTCGCTTTTGTCTTTACTCTTTATGTATCGTATCTTCTTTCCGTTCTGTTTAATGCAATAAAGCTTATCTATACTAATATTATAAAGAGGTAAAGTTTGTAAGTTTGTAAATAAAGATCTGTCGGGGCTAATCTTCGAAACTACTGGTCCGATTTAAAAAATTCTTTCACCAGTAGAATGCTACGTTATCGGTGAGTGTTATAGGCTATATTTTAAATTTGTATTGTATACATTAACCGCAGTTTTTTTCGCGTGAGTCGGACCGCAAAAATCTGTTATTGGCTTTATGCGCGTGCGCTGCCTTGACTATTGGGAATAATTGAAAGCAATATATGGCAACTTTATGTATCTTAAAAAGTTCTACAAAAAGGTCCGCGACAGCGTATCTATCATTAATATTTTGGCGGATATTGTACTTTTTGTGTTTTACAAAATCATTTATTTCATATCCTTACGTTAACGTCATTATTTATACAACTAAACTTAAATCCTTATCAAAATATATTATTTAATAATCACAAGGATATTATAGAGATAAGATTTGCCTTTTACAGTATATTAATTAGTTACATAGTATAGGTTATAATACATTATGCGCGAACACACATAAAAAAAAACAAACAAAAAAATATATACGGTCGAATTGAAAAACTCCTTTTTTTTTGAAGTCGTTTAAAATTTTCTAAAAACCGCGACACGCGATATCTACGTACGTACAAGTACCTACTGAATAGGCGTCAGCATTTTGGTAAGTGTGGTGTTTCATAGAAACGATAATACGGTAACGGGGTTGAGAATTCGATCTTTGTTTAATTTATTTGTCATAAAATACCATATCTATACTATTAATATAAAGCGGAAGAGTTTGTTCATTTGTTTAAACGGGCTAATCTCTAGATCTGCGTGTCGGATTGTAAAATTATTTTTGTTTATTTTGAACATTGACATATTAATACTATGGACTTCGGGTCAGCGATAAAAAGTGTCCGAACCAAAAGTAAGCCAAAACGCGAAATGATTTCCAATCGCAATTCAGTCTCATATTAGCTGACTGACAGAATACACGTCAATAATGCCGTAATGTGTTAAAAAAAACTTGTAAGAACTACCCAGTAAGGTGAGGATAGAAGACGGTGTACCATATTTTCAGTAAAAATATTTACTGATGATTTTAAAGTACTATTTTGCTTAGAAACAGGCTATTTTATTAAAATTTTAATAAACTATAGAAACGAATTGCATAACCACGCAAACTGAACAAAAGTATCTATCGAACTTTTATCTTACGCTACCGCGTTTATGGGTTCAAGGGTGCAATATGCTTATCTAAGTAACCACATTAGTTCGGATCTGCCGTGAGCAATAGAATGTTTAAGTAAATTAACGACTGCATAAAATTATTTTGTTGTTTAATTTGAATTTTTAATGACGTATTTTTGAGTGAAAATAATTTGATTATTTTCATTCAAATATTTTTACTTTTTAGTCAATTTATTTTGTCACGAAATTAACAATAACTCGTACCATACTGATATAGTAAATTATAACTTAAGAATTAGCTACCGAAATTACACAGTTATTTAAAAAACCGATCTAACGCTTCAAGTATAATATATTTTCAATTTAATTAAAAAGAGAAAATTCCTTAAATTTCCACAGGAAAGAACTATGTCGAGTGGCATATCATGTTGACATTGGGATTTGGTTTGTAATTAATTGTCCTTATAACTAATTATTATTTTATACAAGAAATTACAAAATCTATGGACAAGTTTACCCAGCATGTAAAAAGTTATGTGTGGATTTGCTTAAATATAAAAATAATATAAGTGCCAAAAAAATTGAGAACCATCCTCACCATTTATGTTGTCCTATTTTCACGAGAAGCTGTCATGTTAAAAAAGCCTAGCCTGGAAGATATAACTATTAGTGATATGGTCGCCTTTCGCGTTTGTCGTTACTATTAATTTTTTGTATCTTCTTTTTATTCTGTATATGCAATAAAGCTTATAAGTAATAAAATAAAAATAAATAAATTATTTGCTGTATGGGACAGGGCTCGTCTAGGGATATACTGACACCGTGGTGACTATTACTTGGTCCTATCACTATAAGATTGCTACATGTGGCCGAAAGTTATGATTGATATATCAGGCGTATTTTTTTTTCATGCAAACTATAAAAATTTGGGCCCTGACTGGGATCACACCTGATGTTAAGTGTGATGCAATTTAAAATTGGAAGTGAGTTAACAGTTACCACGAGGACGAAATCCACACTGCTATAGGAAATAAAAATTTTAAAAGAAATAGAACTGAAACGCTAAAAAAAAAAATCACTTGGCATTTACTTCTTAATTTACTTAAGCATATCTATGAAGTAGGTGCCTCATTCTAAAATCATAAAACCTTTCTCAGGAATTACTCTATTTATTAGTAAAAGCCAAAAAAAAACTGTTCGAAGATTTCTGTCTATCATAAAACAAACCGGCATAACAAAATACGGAAGACAGTCAATATTTGATTTTGCGTTAATCTTAAAATATTTTTTCTTTCATTTATTTATATACAATACTTTTTAAATAAAAATAAAAAGTACATTATTGATGTATAAAAAAAAATTATTATTATAAACAACCCGTGGTGATTCTATGGTCGAAAGTTATGATAGACGGTGGGTAATACTAGGCGATGTAATATGAGGTTTAATCCGTTGATTGTTGTGACTATATTATCGCCCAAATTAAAAAATTCCTTAGCTTCTTCCACTCTCATTAATCCTTTCATACAAGTTCGTTGGTTTAGGGTACTCGCCACCTGGCCATTAATAAAAATGTTCTGAATTTGGTCCAGGAACATTCGCCTAGGCCTTCCCCTTCCAACATTTCCATTCACCCTCGCCTCATAAATCTCTTTTGTTAATCTTCTTTCATCCATTTTTTCTACATGCTCAAACCATCTAAGCATCCCTTTCTCAATTTTGGTCACTACATCTTCTTTTACACCACACTTTTCTCGTATCATACTATACTCCAGTTAAAATTCCAATGGGCAATGGTCATCTTAGAATAATTGTGCTCGGTAAACGAAAACAACCAGATTTTAAATAAAAAATATATATTTAAATATTCAAATAAGTTGACAAATTCCAATATTTACAGATACCAACCAACCAGCCATTTTGTCATTACAAAATTAATTACAGAATTAAACGCTTACACAACTACGTGGAGAGTGATCATGCTTTTGTTATAACCATCGAGAAGTGAACCATATACCGAGTCATATATATTATTAGCATGTTCGTATGTCTGTTTTTTTATTTATTACAAGTCAGCCCTTGACTGTACACACTTGATGGTAAGTGATAATGTAATCTAAGATGGAAGCGGTTGCCAGTAGGATGGTAGCCACAGCCAAAGCACACCAGTAGGACATTGACAGTGTACGTTTCAGATTTCTCTCTGTCAGAGACAGAGAGAGAGACAGAGAGAGATAGAGATGAATTAGAAAAACACAGTCTTGTGTCGTTAGAAAACCTTAATCGGCCCAACCGGGAATAGTACCTAGCACATACCGCTGCGCCATAAAGGCCCTGTCTGTATAGAGTGACGTCATATTTTGCAATTTTACAACTATACCAAAGCCAAACTCGATTGAGAATGCTTGTCAACAAACAAATTAAAAATGAAGGTATTATTAGTCATTTCACACCTATTTTTTTAAATTAACTAGTTAATGTCGAATTCATGAAAATAAATTAGATTAGTAAGTTTAAAACAAATTAATATATTCAATATCTTTGCATTAGATTTTTTAAAATAACAAAACATAATTTAAAATTTATTAGGTATAAAATTAGTTGCATGTTCTACCTTTATTTTAAATTTGTTTGTTGACAAGCATTCTAAATCGAGTTTGGTTTTAGTATACAATATTTTAGCAATGAATGGATTGCTGTGCGGGTGCCGGGTCCATCGCGTGGCTGAGAGAATAACTCCGAACAGTGGGGCAAGTGCGAGATTTTCACCGAACGACTACGTAAAAACGTAATCACTTGATTAAATAGAAAAAAAAGCGTTCACTCTCGCTGTAACTAGATGGCGCTACTAAAATTAAATATAAAGGACATTGCCAAAATTTGCCCCAGGCTGTCCAAACGTATGCTCATATTTAACTATTTTATATAAATACACAGTGAATTGTAATATATGAATCACTTAAAATATATCAAAAATATAAGAATTTCAATCAATTTTTGTGTTCTGAATCACGTGACCGTCGTCGTAGTATGAAAAGTCAACTTTTATCAACCTTCATAACTTTAATCAGCGACTGCTTAGCTACAAGTAACTTTATTACTATTTAAACAGAAGATCTGTGCTATTTAATGACATATATATAATCTCTGAGCATCACTGGGGCAGACTTTCATACATTTTTTACCTATGATCTTTGCGTTTCGTTTTTACGCAGTCGCTCGGTAACTCACACTCGGCACGCAGAGCTACACGCACACGGGTGTAGGTTTAAGGGCTAACGCTAAAACTCGCGCGGTTGCACGCTCGCGGGTGTATAATGAAAAATAGTATGGACAGCGCAACGGAGCGCGGGCGCGGGTGGCGGGTTCTCATCCGCGCGGCGGGCGGCGGGTAACAGCCGGGGGCAAATTACTGGCAAGGACCTGTGCCCGCGCTCCGATTTTGCCCGCGTGCGCCCGGAACTCACACCAGGTGTAGGTTAGCCCTAAAAGGTATCCCTTAGTGAAGCGCATCAACATCGCCCTCTGTCAATTTCATTTTAATATTTTTAACTGATTTTTAATTACGATTAACTTATAAAATTAATTCAAGTAAAGTGTTTTATATTCAAAAACCAAACTAATTGTTTCAATCAAAAGAAAAACTGATAGTTTACGTACCTTTCCCTTAATTGGGAGGTTCTCGTCAATATAAAGCCTTAACATCAAGCGGAGTCAGCGGCGTGCAAAGGTTTATACCTAGGGTAGGCATTATAAATACTATTATTATTATTTAATATAAGCGAAACGGAAATTACCTCTTCCAATATTGGTTCATAATTTCTAACAGACACGATCATACTATATAATTTAATAATTGTTTAGTATATTTTTATTAAAATATGGTGCATTCTCTAAGTATTCAACATAGATAATAATATTTTGTGCTCTTGTAAACATTTAGCTCTTCAACCTACCGTGCATTGTCAATTTCCTTTCCATAGTAACAATAAAGTTGGCAATAAAGGTCATTGAACCCACATTGAACTCCTGAAAGTCGCTAATAGAACAAGGAGTAGACAAACTACCCTCTATCTCTCTCTTACCTATGTATATATTCGAGGGGTCAATGCCCTTTATTGCCAATCTAATGGTAAGGAGTATAATTCCTACATTTGTGGAGTAGTCTAATTTTTTGTATATAACAAATTACTTGTCCATACATTTATATGTGAGAACCACTTTTAAAGTTTCCATTTGTTTCAATCTTAAACCCACCACGCTAACCCAATGCAGGTTGGCGAGATTAGGATGCCAACTATATAATATTTACCGAAAAATATGTCATATATTATAGGAACTCATAAAAGCGGTCCAGTTCAGTAAAATATTACAATTTCAGTGGTTCTTTTAAATAGGAATATTTTTGCATTTATAATTTTTTTTATAAAAATATCTAATGAGTCAAGAATACTTACATTTATTAATATATAAAAAAAACATTTCTGTCAACGTGTACTTAAACATAACCCTCTTTTATTTTGAACATAAATTAATGTAGTATATATAAAATATTAGGTTAAGCATGCAAGGATATATTTCAACGAGTATATATCACGTTCAATGACGGATTTTTATTTTATCGATATTTCGATTCGACAACGACGATGAATGTCGACCGTGAGAGACGACCGTGGTCACGACGGGACTCCGGTCGTGATCACGGTCGTCCACGGTCCATGTAAATGAATCGAAATATTTTTTTATTTCACTACAAGTTGGCCCTTGACTGCTATCACACCTGATGTTAAGTGATGATGATGTCAGGGATAACATTAAAAAACTTTGCCAATAGACATATTCCTGATATTAGACAATTTCCGTCACAAAATTAAAAAAAAATAGAAATATTCGTACATTTTATTTTCTAGGATCTAATATAACTTTTTGAAATGTTTACAGTAAAAATAAAAAATTAAATATATAGCCCCAAAGTAAGCGTACTCGTAAGTAACTTGTGTTATGGGTGCTATGATAACTGACCAATATTTTTTTTTATATATATTATACATAAATACTTATAATACATAAACACCCAGACACTGGAAAACATCCATGCTCGTCACACAAACATTTGTCCAGATGTGGGAATCGAACCCACAGCCTAGGACGCAGAACCAGGGTCACTACCCACTGCGCCACGGAGGCCGTCACATATAATATATATACTACATCAATTTATATATACACTAAAACTAATTATTAAACGCTTTGTGACCTTAACTCAGTAATATTCAATCAATAACAACAGTTTGCAATCGTGTCATAATCCGCACCTCAACTACAGGAGATACTCAACTGTGGAATGATATCTATTTGAACAGTACAATTTATCTATAGTAGGGGAGCCGAAGAAGGGATAATTGGAAATAATTGAACGTAGATAATAAAAGAAAAAGAGCGCAGAAATAAAAGGGAGGATTCCTTTCATGTTGCTGAATATCTCCACTAAGGGCTAACGCTAAAACACGGGCGGGTGCGGGCGCGGGCGCACGCGAGCGGACACCCGTCGCGTGCGCCCGTCTCAGTTAGCGCTGCTAGTATAATTTTGATGTCGAGCGAGAGGAGTAGATTACCATGGATTATTTACTAGTTTATTATTTGGCAAAAAGACGTCGACTGTATAACCTGTTCTTGATAAGTAGGTTACTCAGCGGAGAATTCGATAATTCATTCGCCATATTCCATAATACTGGCCGAAATTGCACTTCAATTATTACGCGCTTTGTATCAATGTTCATGATTGTACCTAGCCTCCGACGCGTGTGAGCGTGGCATCTAGCGACGCTCGACCGATTTGTAGAAACAAACCCGCAATGCAAATGCAATGCAAAGGCGGCCCGCTCGCGTGCGCCCGCGACGGGCACATTTATATTGGTTGTTTTATTTTATTTTTTACGTTGTGTTTGTCTATGTATTATGTGTGCAATAAAGATTTTCTTCTTCTTCTTTATTGGGAGGGAGTTAAAATATTAAAAAATGTTGATCAGTAGAAATACACAAAAAGAAGTGGGAGACTTGCAACATGAAAGGTAAGGGAACCTTTTAGGGTTTATCTGCAAATCGAATATTTCCAAAATCCCCTCTCGAGCACCCTTTATAAAATAAAAATGTATTGCGTATATTCAGCGTTCATTTAAAGAATTTTTTATATAAAAGGACAATGAATTATAATAATATATTAAAATTAAGAACTACAAGAAATAATTCCCAGACTAAAGATTTAACTATTATATTTATTATTTTACTTAACCAATTTTTAAATTAAAACCAAATACTGTCGACAGATGGCGCTATCACAAAATGTTGCTTTCATTTATATTTATTTATTTATTTATGAGATACGATCATTTTTGGGCGTTAGCGACGATTACATAACAATAGACAACGGCTTCCAGGATCATATATTTTTGCAATTTTAGTATCAGTAAAGAAAATAATAAACTTTAGTAAATATTGTGTCAACGCCATCTATCGAACAGCGCAAAAGGTTGCATCAGCGCCATCTATCGCACTAACCACATCAACGCCCTCTACCGAACATTGCAAGAGATTGCATCAACGCCTTAAAAAGAATAATATAAAAGAGGTTGTATCAATATCGTCTAACGAACTAGTGCAAGAGATTGTGCCAACACATTCTATCAGAAGTAACAGTGCAAGAGATTGCATCAACGCCATCTATCGACGCAGTACAAGAGATTGTGACACCATCTATGGAATAGTACAAGAGATTGTATCAACGCCATCTACCGCAGTAACGTTACGTGATCTAGTTGAGGGGCGACATGTAGGTGATGTCGTCCCATGGGTGGCGGTACAGCGGCTGCTTGAGTCGCTTCTGGTCCAGGTAGTGGCCCACCAGACCGATGGTGCGGCCCAACACGAACAGCGCGTTGATCGAGCCCATCGCTATGTAGTTGTTGCCCTCCTCCCTGTACACAGAAAGCACAGGGGTTTAAACCTTTTTCTATTCTATGGAAAGATAAGACCAACTTGTCATAGACAGTGTCATCACTTAACATCGGGTGAGATAACTCTTTCAAAACGTCATAACGCAATGTTAATAGCGACGTCATCTAGTTGTAACGAGAGAAAACGCTTCAATTTTCAAATAAATTGACGTTACGAAGATGTGCCGACTGTTCGGTCACTTCTATAGTCAGCGATTACCACCACACGCGGGCCAGCGTGACGTCACGTACGATGAGTGTTACGAGTGTACTCACTGCGTGAAGAGCTGGCAGTGTCGGAACAGGTCCACCATGGCGGCGGCGACGATGCCGTCCACGTTGAGGATGAGGTTGGGCTTCTTGCGCGTGGTGATCGCCTCCACGTCCAGCGCGTAGCGGGTCACCGGCCACGCGGGCCAGCGTGACGTCACGTACGTTCAGTGTTACGAGTGTACTCACTGCGTGAAGAGCTGGCAGTGTCGGAACAGGTCCACCATGGCGGCGGCGACGATGCCGTCCACGTTGAGGATGAGGTTGGGCTTCTTGCGCGTGGTGATCGCCTCCACGTCCAGCGCGTAGCGGGTCACCGGCCACGCGGGCCAGCGTGACGTCACGTACGATGAGTGTTACGAGTGTACTCACTGCGTGAAGAGCTGGCAGTGTCGGAACAGGTCCACCATGGCGGCGGCGACGATGCCGTCCACGTTGAGGATGAGGTTGGGCTTCTTGCGCGTGGTGATCGCCTCCACGTCCAGCGCGTAGCGGGTCACCGGCCACGCGGGCCAGCGTGACGTCACGTACGTTCAGTGTTACGAGTGTACTCACTGCGTGAAGAGCTGGCAGTGTCGGAACAGGTCCACCATGGCGGCGGCGACGATGCCGTCCACGTTGAGGATGAGGTTGGGCTTCTTGCGCGTGGTGATCGCCTCCACGTCCAGCGCGTAGCGGGTCACCGGCCACGCGGGCCAGCGTGACGTCACGTACGTTCAGTGTTACGAGTGTACTCACTGCGTGAAGAGCTGGCAGTGTCGGAACAGGTCCACCATGGCGGCGGCGACGATGCCGTCCACGTTGAGGATGAGGTTGGGCTTCTTGCGCGTGGTGATCGCCTCCACGTCCAGCGCGTAGCGAGTCACCGGCCACGCGGGCCAGCGTGACGTCACGTACGTTCAGTGTTACGAGTGTACTCACTGCGTGAAGAGCTGGCAGTGTCGGAACAGGTCCACCATGGCGGCGGCGACGATGCCGTCCACGTTGAGGATGAGGTTGGGCTTCTTGCGCGTGGTGATCGCCTCCACGTCCAGCGCGTAGCGGGTCACCGGCCACGCGGGCCAGCGTGACGTCACGTACGTTCAGTGTTACGAGTGTACTCACTGCGTGAAGAGCTGGCAGTGTCGGAACAGGTCCACCATGGCGGCGGCGACGATGCCGTCCACGTTGAGGATGAGGTTGGGCTTCTTGCGCGTGGTGATCGCCTCCACGTCCAGCGCGTAGCGGGTCACCGGCCACGCGGGCCAGCGTGACGTCACGTACGTTCAGTGTTACGAGTGTACTCACTGCGTGAAGAGCTGGCAGTGTCGGAACAGGTCCACCATGGCGGCGGCGACGATGCCGTCCACGTTGAGGATGAGGTTGGGCTTCTTGCGCGTGGTGATCGCCTCCACGTCCAGCGCGTAGCGGGTCACCGGCCACGCGGGCCAGCGTGACGTCACGTACGTTCAGTGTTACGAGTGTACTCACTGCGTGAAGAGCTGGCAGTGTCGGAACAGGTCCACCATGGCGGCGGCGACGATGCCGTCCACGTTGAGGATGAGGTTGGGCTTCTTGCGCGTGGTGATCGCCTCCACGTCCAGCGCGTAGCGGGTCACCGGCCACGCGGGCCAGCGTGACGTCACGTACGTTCAGTGTTACGAGTGTACTCACTGCGTGAAGAGCTGGCAGTGTCGGAACAGGTCCACCATGGCGGCGGCGACGATGCCGTCCACGTTGAGGATGAGGTTGGGCTTCTTGCGCGTGGTGATCGCCTCCACGTCCAGCGCGTAGCGGGTCACCGGCCACGCGGGCCAGCGTGACGTCACGTACGTTCAGTGTTACGAGTGTACTCACTGCGTGAAGAGCTGGCAGTGTCGGAACAGGTCCACCATGGCGGCGGCGACGATGCCGTCCACGTTGAGGATGAGGTTGGGCTTCTTGCGCGTGGTGATCGCCTCCACGTCCAGCGCGTAGCGGGTCACCGGCCACGCGGGCCAGCGTGACGTCACGTACGCCTTCAGCTCTCGCACGCGGGAATCGGGGTTGTTTATTGACTTCACCCTGTACCATGGGATAGAAGATGTTAAGTATACATGTAAACAAAAACAAACACATAAGTATTCATGATAGACTCCAGTGCCGTACATAGGAATCTTGTTAAAACTTTCATTGCGCTTTTTCGGTTCTAACATCCTTTTAGACCGAGGTCCGAATCTCACAGAAAACGCCCTATATTAGAAAAGCCGTCGGGCTTTAATCTGGTGTTCTGTGCTTCCTCAAACATAACGTTTTTAATGAATAAATTATTCTTTTACACTATTGATAAAAAAAAACGTGTGGCACTCGGAGACTGCCGCGGTAAAGCTATTGCATAGCATTTTTTATCAACTTATGTTTACCTATCGGCGTCATCGGGACCGTGGCCTAGCGGTAAGGCGCTCTAAGTGCCCGGATTGCCAGAGAAACGCGGGTTCGAATCCCGTCAGTTCCGCATTTTTAAAGCGTGATATTGCAAAAAGTCATTAATTAAAAAAAAAATATCACGCTTGTAAAAAAAAAAATTCGGAACCGACGGAATTCGAACTCGTGTCTCTCTGGCAATCCGGGCACTTAGAGCGCCTTACCGCTAAGCCACGTTCCCCGATGACGTCGTTGCCGCAATTGTGCTTTTGATATTATGTTTTTGATACTCAGGGGGTGTTAGGTTTTTTCGTTACGGAATTTCTATATTCGGTCTCCACGCTCAAGGCCCGCGATAAAAGCTATACAATAGCTTAAAATATCCAATATTAGAGCGCGTTCGTATGTACGTTCGTGCGCTCGTGTTAACGTGCGTACGTGCGTGCGTGCGTGCGTGCGTATACAAACCTGTGTCCGATGCCCATGATGAGTTCTCCCTTGGCGCGCTTCTCGTTGACGAACTCCTGCGGGTGCTGGCCGCGGTCGTACGCTGCGCAGAAGTCCAACGCCGCGCGGTCCAACGCACCTCCGAAACGGTCACCCTGCGATCATTAAATAGGTAAATAAATAAATAAGTGCAAGCCTTGAAGTAATATCATAATATCGGAACATGTCATGTTACCATGTATAGATATTTTATTTTATTAAATGGTTTGGTTTGAATGAAATTGAACGTACATAGTTTAGTAAATAGAAATCACAAACGCGATTGTTTGTGTAAACTTAAGGGACATCACACAGCAGAAACACTGTTAAATTATGATGGTGATAATGATGTTGATGATAATAATGGTGATGATGATAATGTTGGTTATTACAATGGTGATGTTTCTGTTGATATTGACGGAAATAATTATGATTATAATGATAATAATGGTGATGACGATAATAATGATCATGATGGTGATGACAATGATGTTGTTGATGGTGATGATGATGTCGATACAAACGGAGATGATGATGATGATTATAATGATAATGATGATGATGATTATGATCTTGATGGTGTAGATGACGATGATGTTGATGGTGATGATGATGTTGATACAAACGGAAATGATGATGATGATTATAATGATAATGATGATGATGATGATGATTATGATCTTGATGGTGTAGATGACGATGATCTTGATGGTGATGATGGCGATGATGATGATGATAGTAGTAATGGTGGTGGTGGTGGTGAGTATGAAAGCACGTGACGTGACTTACGATGGTGAGCAGGCCGCTGACGACGGACGAGATGAGGTCCTTGCCGGCGCGCGCCGTCACCATGGTGTTGTGCGCGCCGGACACCGCGGGCCCGTGGTCTGCCGTCACTATCAGCACCAGCTCGAAGAACTTGCTCGCCCAGTCCGGCAGCTCGCGCTGGAACCTGACACACGACACGTTGCAATGGCAACACAGATCACAGACTGGTGGTCTGTCACCATCTCAAATACTCAGAATTATTTTATTAAAATTTACGCCCATTTGAATTTCCTAGGCAGAATCAGAATTTACTTAAGCATATCTATGAAGTCGGTGCCATCCAAGGATTCTACTTTTACGTACGTTAGAACGTTACCTAGAACTCACAAAGTGCTTTGCTACTTCCTTCGTATAAACGTTCCTTAAACTTGGATGGCACAAACTTCATAGACATGCTTAAGTAGGTAAATTAAAGCAATTAAATTATGGAATTATTTTATACTTTTTAGTACGTTTTGAAGTAAATTCAATTTTTTTGTTAATATTTTTTTTATTGATGTTAGTATGATTTTTTTTGATGCAATCTAAGATGGAAGCGGGCTAACTTGTTAGGAGTAGGATGAATACACACTCATCTGGATGCTAAAAAACATCGTACCGGAACGCTAAATCGCTTGGCGGTACGTGTTTGTCGGTAGGGTGGTAACCAGTAGTATGCATGTATGTTTGGGTGTGTGCTAGTATGTGACAGCTATAGTAACAACATGGCACAAACTGGTGGTCTATCTCTTAGTCTCCAGGCTCTGGTACTCACCACAGCAAGCTGATGGTGCCGCCGACGCCCAGCTGTCGCTCCAGCACGGCGCTGATGGGCACGCCGCAGTAGCTCAGCTCCTGGCCGCGCTCGTCGCAGATCGTACTGATGAAGGCAGCTGGCTTGCGGATTATACCCAGCTTCTGTGGGTGTATTAACAGGAGGTCGTTAGAAAAGGCCAGCAGCTTGGCTAACTTTCTTGACTGCTATCACACCTGATGTTAAGTGATGATGCAATCTAAGATGGAAGCGGACTAACTTGTTAAGAGTAAGAAGAAAATCCACACCCCTTTCGGTTTCTACACGACATCGTACCGGAAATAAATCGCTTGGACGTTTTGAGATCACTATTTAACAAATGCCTATGTTTGCTACAAAATAAATAAAATAAAATTTTTTAACAAAAAATAGAACCGACTCAAAACGCACTAAAAAGTAAAAAATAACTGTCATTTAGTTGCTTTAATTTACTTAAGCATATCTAGGAGTCGGTGCCAGCCAAGGTTTCTACTTTAAGGACGCTACCTAGAACCCACAAACTGCTTTACTACGTTAAATAAATGTTCCTTAAACTTGTTGGCACCGACTTCATAGATATGCTTAAGTAAATTAAAGCAACTAAATGACATAGTTATTTTTTACTTTTTAGTGCGTTTTGAGTCGGTTCTATTTTTTTGTTAAAAATTTTTATTTCTTACTTTTTAGTGATTTATCGCCACGTAACGTACTCGTACTATACTGTCATAGTATATTATACGGCACTTGTAGCCAAAAAGCTACCGATACTTACACAAAAACCGAAATCACTGCAAGTGTGCCTATAAAATTTGAAGAGTTCCTTTAATTTCCCCAGGATATCATCATGAGATCCTAACATGATGACAATGGGACCACTTTGGAAGTATGCCCTTTCTAATAAAAAAAGAGTTATCAAAATCGGACAACTCTGTAAAAAGTTATGCGTGGTCATACATAAAAAAAAAATAAAAAAAATATACGTGTCGAATTGAGAACCTCCTCCGTTTTTTTTCGTCGGTTAAAAAAATAATCTGTATTCCTGCAAACATCGAACTCCTGGAGGAATTTTATAATCGTCGCAGGTTTTTACGCAACGGTCATCAGCGTTTAATCCGTGGAAATATAATGATATATTTTCATCAAATATTCCCAAGGACGTGGACTCCAAGCAGGCGTAAGGACTGACAAGCATCCCACAAACTCAGTATTCACCGTAACGTTTTCACGACCTCCGTGGCGCAGTGGTACGCGCGGTGAATTTATAAGACGGAGGTCCTGGGTTCGATTCCCGGCGGGGCAGATTAAGATTTTTCTTAATTTGTCAAGGTCTGGCTGGTGGGAGGCTTTCGCCGTGGCTAGTTACCACCCTACCGACAAAGACGTACCGCCAAGCGATTTAGCGTTCCGATACGATGTCGTGTAGAAACCGATAGGAGTGTGGATTTCATCCCGCTCTTAACAAGTTAGCCCGCTTCCATCTTAGATTGCATCATCACTTAACATCACATGTGATAGCAGTCAAGGGCCAACTTGTAGTCGATAAAAAAAACTGAGGTCCGAGTCTTACAATTATAATCTTCTTTTCTATAATAATGAACATTTTTCTTCAGTCTCATATTTATACGTTTCGTCCCCCAGTTTATGTGAACGTATGTAAGTACGAGTTGAAAATTTTATGATATGAGAGTACAAAATGTTAACAAAAGAATCCAGCATAGTTGCCAACTACGACGCTAGATGGCGCTGAACGTATTTTAACTCGCGCTATATGTAGTCGCTATGGAATACTACAATACGTTGGATATACGGTCAACGTCAACCCGAAAAGTGGCTTTAATTTTAAGTAATATTTTTGAATTGCACTGTTTCATGTTAATGAAACTCTGTGCACCAGTGATCATTGATCTAAATAATGAAATCATCGACGTTTTCTTCATCTAGCTCGTCGCAACGATCAGGATGAAGAAGATAAAAATCTAATTATACCATGTGTGGTATCCCAGCTTATGCGTCCAAGGCTGTGAGTTCGATTCCCACATCTAGAAAAAATGCTAGTATGATGTTCATGGATGTTTTCCAGTGTCTGGGTGTTTATCTAATTTTTATATGTACATAAAATTATTTATCAGTTATCTTAGTACCCATAGTACAAGCTATACTTTAAACTATATAGCAAGGTGTTTATTGTCCTATATTTATCATGTTCTCAACAGCTGGCGCCGTTGCTAAATAGCAAAGTGTTTATTGTCCTATATTTATCATGTACTCAATACCTTGCGCCGTTGCTAAATAGCAAGGCGTTTATTGTCCTATATTTATCATGTTCTCAACAGCTGGCGCCGTTGCTAAATAGCAAGGTGTTTATTGTCCTATATTTATCTTGTTCTCAACAGCTTGCGCCGTTGCTAAATAGCAAGGTGTTTATTGTCCTATATTTATCTTGTTTTCAACAGCTTGCGCCGTTGCTAAATAGCAATGTGTTTATTGTCCTATATTTATCATGTTCTCAACAGCTTGCGCCGTTGCTAAATAGCATGGTGTTTATTGTCCTATATTTATCTTGTTCTCAACAGCTTGCGCCGTTGCTAAATAGCAAGGTGTTTATTGTCCTATATTTATCATGTTCTCAATAGCTTGCGCCGTTGCTAAATAGCAAGGTGTTTATTGTCCTATATTTATCAAGTTCTCAACAGCTTGCGCCGTTGCTAAATAGCAAGGTGTTTATTGTCCTATATTTATCATGTTCTCAACAGCTTGCGCCGTTGCTAAATAGCAAGGTGTTTATTGTCCTATATTTATCATGTTCTCAACAGCTTGCGCCGTTGCTAAATAGCAAGGTGTTTATTGTCCTATATTTATTATGTTCTCAATATCTTGCGCCGTTGCTAAATAGCAAGTTGTTTATTGTCCTATATTCATCATTATAATTCCTAAAATTTATATAGTTTAACAAATGAAGCAAAATTGAAAGAGAAATGTTGGGAGGGGAAGGCCTAGGCGAATTTTTCTGGACCAAATTCAATTTTGTCTCCCAATCTAGTTCTTGACTAGCAAAGCTTCAGCGCTCGTCCATATCTTCCAGTCACATGAGTAGATAAAAGGAACAGAAGCAAAGCTTTTTTTACCTATTTTGGTAGGGTTGTCACAATAGGTAAGGACAAATTAAACAACCAAACAAACAACGTGTCGCAGTGGCATAACCCTAAGATTGTCAACTAACTGCGCCAGCGTCAACCGGTTTGTTGCAGTCTCGCCGCGTACGCGACAAGCGGCTGGTGGTCACTCACACATGCCCCGCGTGCTTGTAGTAGTGCGACCGATTCGCACAGTAGTATGAAGCGTGGTCTCTGTACCTTATGCCTACTCATGTGCTGTTGTATTAAGGATAAATAAATACAGATAGAAAAAAATATACTTTAGTTTTTCACTTCATTCACTTGTTGGTTTGTTGGATATCATTTCTTTTTTAGTTTTATTGAAAAATGTTACCTACACTTAAGGGACACTTTTACATTTATTTATATTTAAGAATAAACATAATATCATAAATAGCGGAACCGACGGGATTCGAACTCGCGTCTCTCTGGCAATCCGGGTACTTAGAGCCTTACCGCTAGGCCACGGTCCCGATGACGTCGGTGCCGAAATTGTGCTTCTGATATTATGTTTTTGGTGTTTACGGCCTGTAACGCCATCTACAGTATGAACTGAACATGTTACAATACCATTGAAGGCTCATATTACGAATTAAGCTCTTCAATTTTAAAGATGACATATTTCTATTTTATTCTTTTTTAGTTTTTATTGAAAAGTGTTACCCACACTTTAGGGATTATTTTCTATTTAAGAATAAACATAATATCATAAATAGCGGAACCGACGGGATTCGAACTCGCGTCTCTCTGGCAATCCGGGTACTTAGAGCCTTATCGCTAGGCCACGGTCCCGATGACGTCGGTGCCGAAATTGTGCTTTTGATATTATGTTTTTGATATCCAGGTATAAGGCCACCTACAGTACGAACTGAACATGTTACAATACTATTGAAGGCTCATATTACGAACGAAGCTCTTCAATTTTAAAGATGACATATTCCTGTTTTATTCTTTCTGTTGAATATCATGTGACATTTTTGTACAATCCGCTCTGAAAGAGAACAACTTGTAGTCGATTAAAATAACTAATAAGTCACTGTAAGCTGAGGTCCGAGTCATATAACTTAATTTTAAGACTTTCTTTCTTGTACGAAATTTTCAGTAAAATCTAAACCCGGATTCGGGGAGTTGGCGGATTTTTTTTTTATTCATTACAAGTTAGTCCATGACTGATATCACACCTGATGCTAAGTGATGATGCAGTTTAAGATGAGAGCGGGTTAACTTGTTACGAGTAGGATGAAATCCACCCCCCTTTCGGTTTCTACACGACATCGTACGGGAACGCTGAATGACTTGGCGGTATGTCTATCTCGGTAGGGTGGTAACTACCCACGGCGAAAGCCTCCCGCTAGCTTTCATTGCTATGGTGTTACATTCCCGTGTCTCGGAGAGCACGTTAAGCCGTCGGTCTTGGTCACTACCGTCAACATCTGATAGTGATCGTTAAATAGTTGAACATTATCTCCCTTAGCCCGCCAAACAGCATTTTTTAAATATTATAGACAATTACACACATCGCTATATAGTCCCAAAGTAAGCGTAGGTAGCTTGTGTTATGTACTATGATAACTGATCAATATTTTTATATCATCATTATCAGTCTATTAATGGCCCACTACAGGGCTAGGCCTCCCTTTTTATAGGAGAGGGGATATGGAGCGTACACCTACCACGTTGCTCCAATGCGGGTTGGCGGGCTTAGGTGATAATGTTTCATTTATTAACGATCACTATCAGATGTTGATGACAGTGATCGGGACCGACGGCTTAACATCGTGCTCTCCGAGGCACGGGGGGGGGGGCAACACCACCCACTTCCAGACCCCGGGCTTGGAATGTACTGAACATTTCATAGAAGAATGAAAAAGCTTGAAATGAACTTGTTAGGAGTTCGATTAATTCATACCCTATAGGTTTCTACACAAATACGTACAGGAACGCTAAATAGCTTGGTACATCTTTGTCGGTAGGGTAATACACACACGGTGAAAGCCTCCCACCAGCCAGAAAGACAAATTAAGAAAAATCTCATCTGCGTGCCAGGATAACCGAGGACCTCCGTCTTATAAATCCACCGCGCATACCACTTCGCCACGGAGGTTGTTATAAATACTTATAATACTCAGACACTGAAAAATATCCATGCTCATCACACAAACATTTTCCAGATGTGGTAATCGAACCCACGACCTAGGACGCAGAAGCAGGGTCACTACCCACTGCGCCACTCGGCCGTCGGCCGGCATTGGAGCAGCGTGTTGGGTCGAAGCTGCATATGCAATCAGTACAAGGAGACCTGGCCCTTAGTGGGTCTTTAATGGGCTTGCAAAAAGCAGTACTCACCCTTGCCCAGTCGTAGTCCATGGGTACCTTGGGCGGGTCGGTCTCCTCCTTAACTATGATCTTGCCTTCAGATACCAATTTTTTGTACACCTGGTAAATAGAAAAAAATTGAAAAATTAAACCACAATAATTGCCAAAACACTACCGATACTTTAAAAACTACCGAAATCGCCAAAGTGCCTATAAAATTGGTAGAATTCCTTCGCGAATCCTACCATCAGATCCTAATATGATGGTAGGATTCTCGGATACGTCTTTGTCGGTGGAATGGTAGGTATGATGATCGGACCATTTTGAAAATATATACTTCCAAAATGATCCGATTATCTAATAAAAAATGAATTATCAAAATAGTCAACTCTGTTAAAAGTTATGCGTGATCATACACAAAATAAAACAAATATACGTCCAACTGAAAATCTTCCGTTTTTTCATCAGTATAAAAAGTTAGAAGTCGAGTAGAGAAAAATACAGCTTTCTCTTCTGCCCCAACGCAACGAAAGAGAAAGCGATACTTTTGCTTCCGCCGCCATTGAGCGACGTTTGTCGTCGTCTTTGCTCGAGATTTTTTTATGAAAGCGATACTTTTGCTTCCGCCGCCATTGAGCGACGTTTGTCGTCGTCTTTGCTCGAGATTTTTTTATGAAAGCGATTATTTTGCTTCCGCCGCCATTGAGCGACGTTTGTCGTCGTCTTTGCTCGAGATTTTTTTATGAAAGCGATACTTTTGCTTCCGCCGCCATTGAGCGACGTTTGTCGTCGTCTTTGCTCGAGATTTTTTTATGAAAGCGATACTTTTGCTTCCGCCGCCATTGAGCGACGTTTGTCGTCGTCTTTGCTCGAGATTTTTTTATGAAAGCGATTATTTTGCTTCCGCCGCCATTGAGCGACGTTTGTCGTCGTCTTTGCTCGAGATTTTTTTATGAAAGCGATACTTTTGCTTCCGCCGCCATTGAGCGACGTTTGTCGTCGTCTTTGCTCGAGATTTTTTTATGAAAGCGATACTTTTGCTTCCGCCGCCATTGAGCGACGTTTGTCGTCGTCTTTGCTCGAGATTTTTTTATGAAAGCGATACTTTTGCTTCCGCCGCCATTGAGCGACGTTTGTCGTCGTCTTTGCTCGAGATTTTTTTATGAAAGCGATACTTTTGCTTCCGCCGCCATTGAGCGACGTTTGTCGTCGTCTTTGCTCGAGATTTTTTTATGAAAGCGATACTTTTGCTTCCGCCGCCATTGAGCGACGTTTGTCGTCGTCTCTGCTCGAGATTTTTTTATTTAAAAGTCTTGACTGCAATCTCATCTGATGTTAAGCGATTTGGTGGCCTATAGGTAAAAAGAAAAGAAAATATAGGTGTACCTTGTTGATAGCGCCACCTAGCGTGTCAAACGAGTCAGGCACCACGGCGCCGTGCGCTGCCAGTGCAGCGTTCTTAGCCGCCGCCTTTTCAAGCGCCGAGCCGGCCAGCGAGCCCGCGTGCCCGAACTGCACCTCCGATGTGAACATATCTGTAATAATAAACAAATAAATTAACACTATATTAGCTATATGTTTTTTAAACAAACTAATAAACTGCTCAAGCTAGTGCCGATGTACCAGGCTATTCTTGTCCCTCATCATCTTGCACACGTGGTACTCCTCCACGCCGCCCCCCTCGCCCAGCAGTACCACCATCTAGCTACATTACACAGCACACAAACATGCTCACCGGAGCAAGTGCCGATGCACCAGGCCACCAGCGGCTTGGTGAGCTTCTTGTCCCTCATCATCTTGCACACGTGGTACTCCTCCACGCCGCCCACCTCGCCCAGCAGTACCACCATCTTGCTACATTACACAATACACAAACATGCTCACCGGAGCAAGTGCCGATGCACCAGGCCACCAGCGGCTTGGTGAGCTTCTTGTCCCTCATCATCTTGCACACGTGGTACTCCTTCACGCCGCCCACCTCGCCCAGCAGTACCACCATCTTGCTACATTACACAATACACAAACATGCTCACCGGAGCAAGTGCCGATGCACCAGGCCACCAGCGGCTTGGTGAGCTTCTTGTCCCTCATCATCTTGCACACGTGGTACTCCTCCACGCCGCCCACCTCGCCCAGCAGTACCACCATCTTGACATTTGGATCCGCTTCGTATCTGTGAAAGGTTAACAAATTTGTAATAGGGGTTAAAGAATGAAATTGCCGTTTTATTGTAATAGGTACTTTGAACTGACATAAAACCTTCATGGTTTAAGATTTTAAAGTGACACTTTTTTCATACGGTACCTGTGTAGTTCTTCTTTTAAAAAATGTGCAACATTCGATTATCAACTTTCAGTTGTTTTTTTTTATTCAGCTTAGACAATAGAGATGGATACTTCGAAAATTCGTGTGATTTTTGAATACGAGTTCCGACGCGGAACTAAGGCGGCAGAAACAGCTCGCAATATTAATGTTGCGTTTGGAGAGGGGATATATATCATGACATAGTACAAAGTCGCTTTTTTATGTCTGTCCCTATGTATGCTTCAATCTTTTTAATCAATTTTAATGCGGTTTTTTTTAACAGATAGTGACTCAAGAGGAAGGTTTATGTGTATAATACATGCATAATATAGTAGAGAAACGCTGATCATTTTAAAGGTTTCTGATATGATGTCATAAATTAACGCATTTCTTGCGCTTTCATTGCAATCGCTGGCTAAACCCTACGAGATATATCAAAATAATGTACTACAGTATTGCACACCTTAAAAAGGTCAACAAAATAGTCCGCGATGGTATATGTCTATCTCTAAGGGATAACCCAAGATAACCATTTTTTATCTTTTACTTTCAACCAAAAGTTATGGCTTATTTACGAAGCGATTTTAAGCAATACCGCATTCATCCTTATTCGTTTAAGTATCTTAAATACTTTGCGCATTCAATATAGATCACAATTGCCCTTTACAGCATGTAATTTAAGTGAATATTTTCCAAGATGTATAAGAATCAAAATACATAGCGAGCAGCTAGGGAGCGCGCGGGGCGTGCGTGCGCCGCCGCCGTACCAGCATTGCAGGTCGCTAGTACTATATAAAGTAGGTACCAAGGATCCATACCTCAACAGATGGTCCACAAAGGTGGTCCCTGGGTAGCGGTCCCCGCCGATGGCCACGCCTTCGCACACACCGTCCGCCTCCTTGGACAGCACGTTGTTGAGTTCGTTGCTCATGCCGCCAGACCGGGACACGTACGCCACGCTGGAAATATATACATTCAAAATCATTTATTTGAAGTAGGCTGATTATAAGCACTTTTTAACCGACGAAAAAAAAAACGGAGGAGGTTCTCAACTCGATACGTATATTTTTTTATGTATGACCACGCATAACTTTTGTATGCGTATTCAGCAGGTCTGAGAATCGGCTACTATCTATTTTTCATGTAATTTTTTTTTTTAATTTTTAATGCAAAACAACGTTTGCCGGGTCAGCTAGTATATATATTTTTTTATTTATGTATGGCCACGCATAACATTTTGCAGAGTTGTCCGATTTTGATAATTCTTTTTTTATTAAAAAGGGCACACTTCCAAGGTGGTCCATTGTCATCATGTTAGGGTCGGATGATGATATTCTGGGAAAATTGAAGGAACTCTTCAAATTTTGGAGGTACGCTTACAGCGATTTCGGTTTTTGTCTCGGTATCGGTAGCGGCTACAAGTGCCGTATAATATACTATGACAGTATAGTACGAGTACGTTACGTGGCGATAAATCACTAAAAAGTAATTAAAATTTTTTAAATAAAAATAGAACCGACTCAAAACGCACTAAAAAGTTAAAAATAACTGTGTCATTTGGTTACTTTAATTTACTGAAGCATATACAGAAAGCGGTAATGCTTGAGACGGCGCGTATTGTGTGGAGGTTCCTCACTCTAGAGCCCTGACCACCTGTTGCTTGGATCACTGGACCCCGCAGCAAATGGACTGGATTTTTTTTAATTAATTTTTAATAATTTTTTTTATAATTTTTATTGTGAAAACAATTAAAAAAAAGATTGTTAATAAATAAGTGAAAGATAATCAGACTAAATAAGCAAACCTGGAGTAATGGAGCTATTACAAGTTGGCCCGTGACTGCTATCACACCTGATGTTAAGTGATGATGCAGCATAGCGGGCTAACTTGTAGAGAGATTTTGCTGGTGTACCTCTTGCACCCACTACTGCATATAAACTAACTACGTAGCCGGTTTTCTTAGCATTTGTAAGGTCCTTTTAACCCCTGGGGGCCTGACATTCAAACCTCCTTCGTTGAGGCCCGCGGCTACCCGGGTAGCGACGGAGCTATAATGACTGCTGTCATTATTTGCCTGACGGTTGCCAGGGGACCCCTCGGGGCTGTGAAACTTTAATATATGGTTTTTAGGGATATTTGGTTTCGAAACATATAGCTCTTGTATTGACTTTCAAAAGCTGCCTTCAGCTTCTTTCGAAGAAAGGAAATTGTCTTTATGTCGAAAAATTACAACTAAAATGTCACCGATTTTCAAAAGCCACCTTCAGCTTCACCAGTGGGCCCAAAGATCGCTCGGAAGAGATATGTCGACTAAAGAAACTGAGAAATATCGCGCATTAGCTCTCATTCATAGCTCTCTTTCTCGTTGCGTTGAAACGAAAGAGAAAGAAATATTTCCGATTTCGCCATTAGGTAGTTATGTATTAGTCAAGGTAAACAAGAATTCAGAGAAACCTTAATTTGAAGATTTTTTTATCGACAAGTTGGCCCTTGACTGCTATCTATCACACCCGATGTTCAGTGATGATGTGATCTAAGATGGAAGGCTAACTTAGCCCAAGTTAGCCTACGTAACATGTCAATAGTAGGAGAAAAAACCACACCCCGTTCGGTTTCTACACGCCATCGTACCGGAACGCTAGATCGCTTTGCGGTACGTCTTTATCGGTAGGGGCAAGGCCAAGACAAATTACGAAAAATCTCAATCAAGAAGCTGGTTGAATGGAGCACTCACCTGCCCGGTCGGTACAGCTTGCTGTCAACGATGTTGTCGATCATACCGGCGGTGTTGCCGATCTTGAAGCAGCCGGGCTTGATGCCGCCCACTGTCGCCGGACCGATTATATTCACCTGCGGGTGATTGACGTGAATAGAAGCAGGCATAAGTTCATTATGAATAGTTATTATTTTGTTAATATTTAGTTGTTGCGGAGTTTTGAACTAACTGCCTCGCCCGTATGTCCTAATGAAAGACGACCTCGCACCGAAAAGCAAAAAGCAGTGTTTATTGACCCCCTAATAAATAAATGAATATTGTAGGACAATTACACACATCGCTATATAGCCCCAAAGTAAGCGTACTCGTAAGTAGCTTGTGTTATGAGTAGTGATAACTGATGAATATTTTATATATATCATACATAAATACTTATAATATATAGATAAACACCCAGACACTGGAAAACATCCATGCTCATCACATAAACATTTTGCAGATGTGGGAATCGAACCCACGGCCTAGGACGCAGAAGCAGGGTCACTACCCACTGTGCTACTCGGCCGTCAATATCAATAAATAATAACTATTCATAATGAACTTATGCCTGCTTCTATTCATGTTATTATATTTGACGGCCGAGTGGCGCAATGGGTAGTGACCCTGCTTCTGTGTCCTAGGCTGTGGGTTCGATTCCCACATCTGGAAAATGTTTGTGTGATGAGCATGGATGTTTTCCAGTGTCTGGGTGTTTATCTATATACTATAAGTATTTATGTATAATATATATAAAGATATTCACCCATAACACAAGTTACCTACATTTACTTTGGGGCTAGATAGAGACATGTATATTGTCCTATAATATTTATTTATTCTGCTAATTTTGAGTTGTTAAGAAGTTTTGAACTAACTGCCTCGCCCGTATGTCCTAAGGAAAGACGACCTCGCACCGAAAACCACCCCCATGTTTGTTGACTCCCTCATAAGTAGATTTATGACATCAAGCGGTCGCTGGATGCTGTTGGATCCACACAGTGTTGTTTGAAAGTCCTTACAAGAGGTCTAGGTCCAGCAGTGGACGTCTAAATATTATGTTTTAAAGTTTTCCCTTCTTCTGAAAAATTCTCAATTAATTCTAACGGGAAGTTGGTGATGACCCCCGTCCCTCGGGAAGCACGTTAAACTGTCGGTCCCTGGTCAACATTATCAATATTTGATAGTAAACGTTAACACCCTACTCCCATTAGTGCAGCGTGGTGGGTATTAACTCCATTTCGCCTCTCCTACAAGGGAGTGTAGTGAGCCGTCAATAAGTTGATAATGATGGTAGAACTCACCTCTCTAGTATCGGCAAGTTTGATGATCTTCCGCGTCATATTCTCGGGGATGCCTTCAGCTATGATGACGATCGTGTTGATCTGAGGATGCTGCATCGCCTGGAACACGACATACCAAATATTTAATTTTTTATTTTCTATATAGTTATATGTCCCTCTACGCCCAGTTAACTAACTAAGCTCGCTGCGACGCCGTCAGCCATTACAAAATAAAATAAAAGTGATCCTTAAATCGGACGCACGTCTTTTATTTCTCATCTTTTTTAACCGACGAAAAAAACGGAGAAGGATTTTTAAGTCAGTAATAATAACATTTAATAATCAAACGCTCCTAAAACCAAAAGTATCTACTTTCTATGTATCAAGTATGTATCTAGCTAATAGCTTTAGCCCACGACTCCAGGTGCGTGTAATTAGTTATAACGGCAGCCTAATTTTTCTGAACCTTGAATGTCAAGTTTATTGATATCTAATCAACTGTCTAAAAATAGCTTCTATGTTTAAAAAAATTTTAACAAAAATAGAACCGACTCAAAACGCACTAAAAAGTAAAAAATACCTGCGTCATTTAGTTGCTTTAATTTACTTAAGCATATCTATGAAGTCGGTGCCAGCAAGTTTAAGGAACATTTATTTAACGTAGTAAAGCAGTTTGTAGGTTCTAGATAACGTCCTTAAAGTAGAAACCTTGGCTGGCACCGACTCCTAGATATGCTTAAGTAAATTAAAGCAACTAAATAACACAGTTATTTTTTACTTTTTAGTGCGTTTTGAGCCGGTTCTATTTTTTGTTAAAAATTTTTATTTCTTACTTTTTACTGATTTATCGCCACGTAACGTACTCGTACTATACTGTCATAGTATATTATACGGCACTTGTAGCCAAAAAGTTACCGATACCGAGATAAAAACCGAAATCGCTGTAAAATGTGAAGAGTTCCTTTAAAATAAAATCTCCTTCCTAATAAAAAATAAAAATCTAATAAAAAAAGAATTATCAAAATCGGACAACTCTGTAAAAAGTTATGCGTCATACATACAAAAAAAAATATACGTGTCGAATTGAGAACCTCCTCCGTTTTTTTTCGTCGATTAAAAATGACGATCCTTTTATACAACATTTCATCCCCCTCCCCCTTTAAGCAATTAAAATTAGCCTATATCCATTTCCACAGGACTTGTTCGAGCAGGTGCGTACCAAATTTCATTTAAATAGGTTCAGTAGTTTCAACGTGAGAGCGAGACAGACAGACAGACAGTTAATAAAATAAATAAAATAAAAAAGCATTTTATTTCGTGTAGATTTACAAAAACGAATCAAAATAAAATTTAGTTATTAATTTTACAATTTCGTCTGCAAGAACCCCTCTGTATGTAAAAGCCTCCTCCAAAGATATCCAGTCCTCTCTATACTAAAGCCAAACTCGATTGAGAATGCTTGTCAAGAAACAACTTTAAAATGAAGGTAGAAAATGCAACACATTTTATGCCTAATAAATTTAAAATTATGTTTTGTTTTTTTATAAAATATTTAAAAATTTTTTATAAAATATTTAAAAGATATTGAATATATTAATTAGTTTTAAGCTTACTTATCTTATTTATTGTCATGAATTCGTCATTAACAAGTTAACTAAAAAAATAGGTGTAAAATGAATAGTGATATCTCATTTTTAATTTGTTTGCTGACAAGCATTCTCAATCGAGTTTGGCTTTAGTATAGATTGGGCTACCCGATGCCAGTTGGGGCCGGCTATTTTTCTGAGGTCGGCTTCCCAACTAGTTACAGGCCTACCTCTCTTTCCCCTTGTGGACCTGCCCAAGTAGTCACCTCCTTCGTCCATCTCTGATCCCGTAGGCGCATCACGTGACCGCCCCACTTTCATTTTTAATGATTGAGCATGAACCAATCCGTCTCTTGCCTTAGTGAAATGTCTAATTTTTGTATGTCTTATTTTCTAATCTTTCTAATATTCATCATACTGCGCTCTAAGACAGACAGTTACTTTGGCATAATTAGTATTAGTTAAGATTAGAGATGTACAAAATGGTTCCATAAAAACATTTAAATACAAAATGCAAAATACTTTTCAGATTTACTATTTCAAATGCAAAATACTAAATACTTTTGCGTTTTGTATTTCAAATGTAAAATAGGTATTTTCAAAATGCTTTGTCAAAATAAAATACCTTTTGACCAAATTGTATGACATTACTAAAATAAGATTAACATAAGTTACTTATAACACTAAGTGTCGAAAGACTCGTCTAAATAGGTCCAGCTGTTTCAGAGATTAGCCGGAACAAACAAATTGACAAAAAATTGATTGTTGGTGTAGTATAATCAGTAGTCCTATAAAGATAATTTAATTTGAATACTTAAAAAATAAATTTTACATACAAACTTTCAACCCCCATATAAACCTATAAGGATGAAATTTTGAAAAATCTTTTAATGACATATATACCTATTCAGTAGTTCGTATACAAATTTTCATTAACATAACTTTAAAGACTCTTGATAGAAACTTTCAACCCCTTTTACTTTAATTTTCGCGACCAGAAGTATCCTATTCAATATACCTTAAAATATGAACTACAAACGTGCCAAGTTTCATTTTAATACATTCAGCGTTTTAGCGTGAATCGCGGCCGACAAAAATCCGTATAGACAGACAGTCAGACGGACAGAGAGACAGACAAACATTTTTTTAATTACATTTTTCGATTCAGAATTGATTATATAGTGCCCTGTAATAAAAATTTCAAAAATATCTTCAATGTACAGAAATGGACCTGTTACAGTACCTACTGACTGGTAATGTTGGCTAAACTTAATCACAAAGTATTTTGCATTTAGAAATGGACTTTAAAAATGCAAAATACATCTTAAAAGGCATTTCAAATAAAATACAAAATGTTTCTGTTAAAAAGTATTTAAATGCAAAATAGGTATTTTGCATTTTAAATAGAAGAAATTCAAATAAATCACACCTCTGGTTAGGATCACAGTACAGCCACGTAGTTGATATACCTAGCTTCCATGCGGAATCAGTAATGTTCTAGAGAAATTCTGCTTGATACTTTCGTAATAACGATGTATCAATATACAAAAATACTTTTCAAAAACGACTGAACGGATTTATTGAACTCACGTGTATCAAACTTATTATACTTTTCTGTAACGACAAACGTTAGCGCGATGTAAAATCCTACAGCGCCATCTGTTGGCGTGGTGGCAAGTTGTACAGCGCCATCTGTCGGCACACTGCCAAATACTTAGCGCCACCTATTGGCATGATCGCAAATCCATATTATATTAATTTATCTAGTTTGTTAATTTTATTAAAAAGATGGACGTACAAAAAGGGTGTACGAATGCGAGCGAATATTATCTCTGTCCTTATTTCTGGTAGGCAAAACTGTCTCATTTCATTTCTTTCGTTTCGACAGTTCATCAATAAAGATATATAAGGTATATCACTTCACTACGTATACAATAGTCTCCCGCCACAGCTGTCTGTCCCTCTGCTCGCAATAAAGTTAAAGACTACAGAATAATATCTAAAATACTTCCACCGCCCATACGAACACAAAAAGAAACCATTAGCCAAGCGACTTTTAAATTTAAAACCAAGAATTTTTACTTGAACGCACAAATTGAGGCAGCAAAACACATATACACTGAATGACAATAATATGATCGACAGTGATATAATTTATATATAGGATTAGTAACATTTATATATTATAGGAAAATCAATTACTTCTTTTTTCTTTTTTTTATCTTTTTTGTGTAATAGGATAGATTAGATTTAGATTACCAGTTAGTGGCATAATAATATTATTTTATTTTATTTTGTAGGTTAAACTTGTTTTTTTTCGTTTTTTATATAAATTTTAGCTCAGATTTTTAATTAGTAGCAGTAATTAGTTCCTTTTCTTTTATTATTTCTTAGTTTTGTTTAAATTTTAATTTTACATTGGTTAATAATTGTAGATGCGGAGCAAACTGAAAATCAGCGCTGTGCATTCCTACCAATGCACAGCACAAGGCTGAGTTTGCGGCCAGTTGCCAAATTGTTAGTTTAGGTTGAAGTCATAACTGATTTATATAATAATTAATAGATAGAGATATATATTTATATATGTATAATTTTTTGTTTCTAGCAATAAGAATGGCAATAAAGACCTTTATTATTATTATTATATACATAAATTATACGCTCACGCCCGGACACACAATAAATACATATAAACAAAAACCGAAACTGTTATGATAAACGTACTTAGATACTTGATATAAATAAACTTAAATATAGGCTACATAAATACATATATGCTCCGGGCGGAGGATTCACCCCGGCAGAGAGACCAAACGGCCGGGGGTCAGGGCGACAGGTGAAGAAACCGGCGGACTATCCTAGCCGAGTCGAGCAAGACCGCTTTTTGCATCTTGCCTGCGAGCGAACCGCCACGGAACCCCAGCCGCCTCAGATGGTGAGCGAGGCTGACTGGGACTAACCCATTGGCAGATATAACGATCGGGATGATTTCAGTGGACTCCACATGCCACATGGCGGTAACCTCGTGAGCCAGATCAAGGTACTTACGTTTTTTCTCCGTCTCAGCTCTCACAAGGTTCTCGTCATATGGAATTGTGATGTCCACCAAAAACACCCTCGACTGTGCCCGGTCTAACACCACGATATCAGGCTTATTCGCTAGAATAGTCCTGTCCGTGATGATAGACCGGTCCCAATAGAGCCGGATTCCGTCGCGTTCTAGCACTGGCACCGGTGTATACTGGTAATAAGGCAGCCGCTGATCCAAGAGACCGTACATCAGAGCAAGCTCTTGGTGAAGGATTTTGGCTGCTTGGTTGTGTCTGTGCAAATACTCAGTGTTGGCAAGAGCCGAACAGCCCGAAAGCACATGTCTGAGTGACTCTCCGGGATGGCGACAGGCTCGACAAATGTCGTGAGTGCCATCCTTCAGAATGTACTTTCGGTAGTTCCGCGTCTTAACCACCTGATCTTGTATCGCACAGACAAACCCTTCGGTTTCCCCAAAGAGGTCTCCGAAGCGCAACCACTGCACGGACGCTTTTCTATCAATATGGGGCTCATGAAGAGCCTTAAAAAAGCGTCCGTGCAGCTCCTTCCCCTTCCATACGGTCTCTCGGTCAGAGGTGCTCAGTACCACCGGTTTCTGCCAATCGCTCTTGGCCAAGGATAGGGGGGTGAGTCCTTTATCACATTCTATGACCTCCACATGCATCGGAGACTCCCTTTTCGTCTCGAAGTAGGTCCTGAGGCTGCATATCTCCCGATTGTGCATGGTTTTGGCGCTGAGTAGGCCTCTGCCACCGCACTTTCGGGGGATATACAACCTCATGACAGACGATTTTGGGTGATGCATACGGTGGAGAGTCATAGTCGTGCGGACTCTTGTATCTAGGGCGTCAAGTTCGGTCTGAGTCCATCTGAGCACGCCAAAGGAGTACATGAGAACGGGCATGACCCAGCCGTTATAAGCTCGGATCTTATTGGCGCCTGACAAGTAACTTTTACAGATCTTTGTCAGACGTCGAAAAAAGTCCTCGCAAACTGACTGTTTCATGTCCGCCTCCTTTACCCCTACGGATTGTGACATGCCCAGATACCGGTATGTTTCAGTTTCAGAGAGGGTCTTGATGTTAGTTGGCTCGGGGTTGATCCCGGCCGTATGAGTAACCTTTCCCTTCTCAACATGCAAGACCGCACACTTGTCTAGCCCAAGCTCCATTCTGATGGAACTACTAAAACCCGTGGTGAGGTTCAGTAATTCCCTCAGACGAGTAGCATTGGGTGCCAGCAGTTTGAGGTCATCCATGTATAGAAGGTGAGGCACTTTTGTCCCTCCTCTCCGAAACTGAAAGCCTGTCCCCGAATTCTCTAGTAATGTACTAAGAGGATTCAAGGCCAAGCAGAACCATAGTGGACTCAGACAGTCGCCCTGGAAGATACCCCTCCGTATCCTTATCCGGTCATCGGCAGCCGCCAGCCGCTTGCCATGGAGACAAAGGATCGTGCTCCATTGCCCCATACACGACCGGAGGAAGTCTTGAACTGTACTATCAACTTTGTACAGCTCAAGGACCCTCAAGAGCCATGAATGAGGCACCGAGTCGAATGCCTTTTTATAGTCAATCCAGGCTGCGGCGAAGTTCCGGCGGTTGCGTTTGACCAGCTGGCCCGCAACGGAATCGATGAGAAGGTGCTCCTTAGTACCGCGGCTACCACCCCGGCATCCGTTCTGAGCTCCAGATATGATGTTATTTTCGTCAACGTGACGGGTTATCTTGGAGCTCAGAACGGATGTCAGTGTCTTGTAGATGGTAGTAAGACACGTAATGGGGCGGTATTTAGATGGGTCCGCGGTATCGGTGGTCTTTGGAGCTAGGTGAGTGATCCCGGTGGTGAAAAGGTTCGAGAGCGTCCTTTGCTCGAGAGCCTCTTGAAGTTGGCGAGCCAAGGTGACATGGCAAGCCGAGAACGCCTTCAGCCAGTAGTGGTGCAGTCCGTCGGGCCCCGGACTTTTCCAGTTCGCAGCCCGCCTTACTGCACCAACTACATCCTCCGAAGAGATGGCGACCGGGTTCATCGGCTTAATTGCGGCACATGCCTCCTCTATCGCCGCAATCCAAGGGCCCTCATCGTGCTCTACCTCTCCTGACCAGATACTTCGCCAGAAGGCGATGAGGTCGGCCGGACTCGGCTGTGGAGAGACGGAACAGACTGCAGGACACTCCAGTTTTTTGTAGAACCTTTTCTGATCACTCGAGAAAAGACGATTCTGCTGAAATCGCTCGACTCTTTCCGAGTATCGTCGTATGCGGTTCCCCCACGCAGCGATTTTCTGCTTCAGATCGTCGATGCGCTCCGTTAGTTTTTGGGTTATGTCGGCTTGATCCAGCCTAACCCCGAGCCCATTGAGGGCTATCCTAACAGAGCGCACAATCCTTGGCCTTGTGTTGCCCGACCTGAAGCATAGCAATCTGCCAATGAGTCTTCTGGCGTGGGTGATACGGCATTCTATCCTCCTCTTCCAGGCTGGTTCTGCTCTGGTGTTATTAGCAGAACACCCTGGCCGCCCTGGTTCCTTGATTTTAATACCAATGAACCTATGGACGGCCATAGCTGCCCCGAAGAGAATAGAAGCCGTATCATCCAGGCCAGTGCTGACCGCCAAATGCTGGGGAAGCATTTGGTTGACAGCCTCAATTATTATTATTATTATTATAAAAAAAAAATAATGCACTCGATTAATTTATTTTTAGCATAGAAGCTCATTTCGCTATGCAGGCGCTCACTAAAATCGGATTTCTTGATTTAAGCAGGTAAAACCGCTGGTGCGCCTAACGGTGTTGTAAAAAATGGTAACGTTGTTTTATCTACATTAAATATTCTTTTGAAAAATGTAAATGGACTCGTATATTATACGTGTCTATATTGCGAACCATATAGATTAGCAATTAAGGGCGTTGAACCCTCGAAAAATGCTAAGAGCATAGAAGGCAGACTATCTGTCTCTCTCTTACCTATGTATTTGCAATCTACTGCGTGAGTCTCACTTACAAATAATAAGTTTCACTAGTTGGTAACTATGGCAATACTTAGTAGTTTAAAAATTAATTCAGACTTTTTATAGCCGCTACACTTTTGACGACCTCCGTGGCGCAGTGGTATGCGCGGTGGATTTATAAGACGGAGGTCCTGGGCTCGATTCCCGGCGGGGCAGATTGAGATTTTTCTCAATTTGTCTTGGTCTGGCTGGTGGGAGGCTTTCGCCGTGGCTAGTTACCACCCTACCGACAAAGACGTATCGCCAAGCAATTTAGCGTTCCGGTACGATGTCGTGTAGAAACCGAAAGGGCTGTGGATTTTCGTCCCACTCCTAACAAGTTAGTCCGCCTCCATCTTAGACTGCATCATCACTTAACATCAGGTGTGATAGTAGTCAAGGGCCAACTTGTAGTCGATAAAAAAAAAATAATAATATTGCTTCTCAACGATAATTAAATGACCACTTTCCGGAAGTTATATAAAAATATCCCAAAAAAAAATTAAAAAATCCTTGAACAATTTTAATGTCTTATCCTTTTATTTATCTAACTGTCAAATGGTAGGTTCAGAAAAGCATTGGACCTTAGATTACCTTTATGTTCATTTTTTTATATGTTATATTTCTACGTTTTAAACAGTACAGAAAAGGACAACTTCTAAAAGGAAATTTTTATAGTTTTTTTTTTGTTCGTAATGCAATCTCCAAATTACTACAAAAAAAAAATTGGTTGTCTGTAAAGTCGGTCTACTGACGATAGTTGAACGTGACAATGTCTTAAGAAAATACTGATGGAATGGTAGCATTTAATTGGTTATTAAAATTTTTAATTTAAGTATATTTTTATAAATATTAATTTAAATTAATAAAATAATTGATTTTGATTTTATAAATTTATATATTAAATTTATAATAAATATATTAATTTTTAATTTAAAATTAATATATTTAATAATTATATTTAATAGACGGATGTCGAACGCTGCCGAACGCAAAGGCCGATTGTGCTTCTTTGTCGCTCGTTCCGCGCTCTCGCTTGCACTTCAAGCCTTACATGGAACGCCTCAAAGCGAGGTAACGCTGCATGAGTCATGTTCTTTCGTGCGTGCAGCCGGCTCTATCGAATTATAAGACGTTGTCACGTCAAAAACAAACAAAAGAAAATGTTACCTGCATAGTGCTGTCGTACGCGGACCGCAGCGAGGCGAAGTTGACCAGCACGGTCGCCTCCTGGTGCTTGCGCATAGCCACGTCCATGTCGCTGAACACTGGAACATTTACATAACACTTTTGTTGATGGATAATATTTTTTTTGAACACTATTTAAGCGGGCAAACGAGCATGTTTGACGCGGCCCATATTCATTTGCTACACCGGAGGCACTTCTAATGCGTTAATAGCCTTTGAAGAATTAGATTATTTCCGGTACGATGTCGGTTAGAAACTGAAAAGGGATATGGATTTCATCCCACTCCTAACAAGTATCCCGCTTCCATTTTAAATTGCATCATCACTTACCATCACGTGAGAGCGTAGTTAAGAGCCGACTCGTCATTGAAAAAAATACGAGACTAGATAATGTTAAAATCATTGTTTCTCTCACCCGGAATAAAGACCTCCTTATTCCCGAAGTAATACTTCTGCTTGTGATCGGCAGTGAAGGGGTACACTATAGCGACGACGGACGGCTCCGCGCGACGACATATGTAGTCGAAGTCCAACATGCCCTGGAAATGAACGCTAATTCATTAATAATGAATAATTTATTTACTCTATTTGTCACTATTTTCCTCGAAAAGAGAAAGTCACTCAACAAAAATTGAGGAACAATGGCAACACTGCCAGTTTAGTACCTACAGCCTTTCTAAGAACTATCGCAGCCTAACCTCAAATCTATTAACCCCTGTGGGCCTGACATTCAAACCTTCTTTGAGGCCCGCGGCTACCCGGGTAGCGACGGAGCTATAATGACAGCTGTCATTACCCCTCGGGGCTGTGAAACTTTAAAGAACACCGTATCTGATACGTAAGAGGAGCCCCCCGTATATCAATGCGACAACACAGAAGTGCATCGTTTCGGGGTTCCTTTAAGTTATCGGCCTGTAAAATGTGAAACGACCTTCCTCCCTCGCTTCGTAGTCTAAAGTCCGTGTTTTCATTCAAGAAACACTCAAAAAAACACTTTTTAGAACAACAGAAAATTTTCCAATAAAGGCCGAAAACGAGTTTTTATACGAGTATAATAACAAAATTAGTAACCTTATTATGTAGTTATTGATGTTTTCTATATGTTTTGTTTTGAATTTTATATAATTAGTTATGTATTCCTGTTTCTTTTCTTTTTTTTTGTCCCAGTACTTTTTAATTGCTTATTCTAAACTGTCCCTATCGTGTCCTGCGATGCCACTTAAGGTATGGAGGGTAGAGGAAAGGAGAGTCATCTTATATGGGAGAAAAGTTGAAAAAGTGTCCAGTTGTATGCGTTAAATAACAGTTCAAAAATCCTCCACAATCGCGCTAGTGGATGCACAGGGTATGGTATGAATGTAGCAATCGTAGATGAATTGAAGTATGCCGAGTTAAAAAGTTATTGAGAACTTCAACAACTTACGTTGTACAAAATATTGTGGTAAATATAACCTTACAGAATTTTAACCAATTTCAAAAAAAATGATTTCAAAAGTTTTATTTTGTATTTGGCGCTTCTTTTGAGAGTTACTTTGATGCAACTGTGGCGCCATCCTAATTTAATACATTTTGACGGACACTTTTTATATACACAGATTGTCCTCCTTTCCTCTACTCTCCATACTTAAGGTTATGGCTGAACACCAGCGCTGCAGTGGCGAACATTGCAGCAACATGCTGAGGCAGTAACCTTTTTAGCTGAGATGATTTGTATTAGTTATTTAATTTAGTTTTTCTTTCAAGATTTTTTAGTTGTATCTTTAGTTCTAAGTTTATTTTTAAGCTATATACTGTACAACAAAAGCTAAATAAAATATTTTATTATTATTATTATTATACGTCAAATCGTACTGAAGCTTTTCGCGGCGATTGTCAATCAATAAAATGTTTATTGCAGCGCCCCGTGGCCGGTTATTACAACAATATCTACTTAGGAACCATCGCAGCTTAACATCGAATCTATTGCAGAACATCGTATCTGAATCGGTCAAATCGTTCTGCAGGTTTTTCCAAGTTCCTGGTTTTTCAGCACCCTCTAGCGAGTAATTAGGATAACACCTCACAAAAACATCATTACAGCCTAACTTCATATACCTATTGCAGAAAACTGTATCTGAATCCCTGATCTGACCAGGTCTAACAGGCTGATAGTGATGATGCTGCCGGTACCTGGATGGCGCGGTTCTGCATGCCCCACACGATGGCCTTGGTGCGGTCGCTGAACAGCGGGCGCGCGGTGGACAGCTGCTGGCCCAGCTCGGCGCGCGTTGGTGCTTGAGAGCAAACCAGGTCCAACAGGCTGATAGTGATGATGCTGACGGTACCTGGATGGCGCGGTTCTGCATGCCCCACACGATGGCCTTGGTGCGGTCGCTGAACAGCGGGCGCGCGGTGGACAGCTGCTGGCCCAGCTCGGCGCGCGTTGGTGCTTGAGAGCAGACCAGGTCCAACAGGCTGATAGTGATGATGCTGACGGTACCTGGATGGCGCGGTTCTGCATGCCCCACACGATGGCCTTGGTGCGGTCGCTGAACAGCGGGCGCGCGGTGGACAGCTGCTGGCCCAGCTCGGCGCGCGTTGGTGCTTGAGAGCAGACCAGGTCCAACAGGCTGATAGTGATGATGCTGACGGTACCTGGATGGCGCGGTTCTGCATGCCCCACACGATGGCCTTGGTGCGGTCGCTGAACAGCGGGCGCGCGGTGGACAGCTGCTGGCCCAGCTCGGCGCGCGTTGGTGCTTGAGAGTAGACCAGGTCCAACAGGCTGATAGTGATGATGCTGACGGTACCTGGATGGCGCGGTTCTGCATGCCCCACACGATGGCCTTGGTGCGGTCGCTGAACAGCGGGCGCGCGGTGGACAGCTGCTGGCCCAGCTCGGCGCGCGTTGGTGCTTGAGAGCAGACCAGGTCCAACAGGCTGATAGTGATGATGCTGACGGTACCTGGATGGCGCGGTTCTGCATGCCCCACACGATGGCCTTGGTGCGGTCGCTGAACAGCGGGCGCGCGGTGGACAGCTGCTGGCCCAGCTCGGCGCGCGTTGGTGCTTGAGAGCAGACCAGGTCCAACAGGCTGATAGTGATGATGCTGACGGTACCTGGATGGCGCGGTTCTGCATGCCCCACACGATGGCCTTGGTGCGGTCGCTGAACAGCGGGCGCGCGGTGGACAGCTGCTGGCCCAGCTCGGCGCGCGTTGGTGCTTGAGAGCAGACCAGGTCCAACAGGCTGATAGTGATGATGCTGACGGTACCTGGATGGCGCGGTTCTGCATGCCCCACACGATGGCCTTGGTGCGGTCGCTGAACAGCGGGCGCGCGGTGGACAGCTGCTGGCCCAGCTCGGCGCGCGTTGGTGCTTGAGAGCAGACCAGGTCCAACAGGCTGATAGTGATGATGCTGACGGTACCTGGATGGCGCGGTTCTGCATGCCCCACACGATGGCCTTGGTGCGGTCGCTGAACAGCGGGCGCGCGGTGGACAGCTGCTGGCCCAGCTCGGCGCGCGTTGGTGCTTGAGAGCAGACCAGGTCCAACAGGCTGATAGTGATGATGCTGACGGTACCTGGATGGCGCGGTTCTGCATGCCCCACACGATGGCCTTGGTGCGGTCGCTGAACAGCGGGCGCGCGGTGGACAGCTGCTGGCCCAGCTCGGCGCGCGTTGGTGCTTGAGAGCAGACCAGGTCCAACAGGTTGATAGTGATGATGCTGACGGTACCTGGATGGCGCGGTTCTGCATGCCCCACACGATGGCCTTGGTGCGGTCGCTGAACAGCGGGCGCGCGGTGGACAGCTGCTGGCCCAGCTCGGCGCGCGTTGGTGCTTGAGAGCAGACCAGGTCCAACAGGCTGATAGTGATGATGCTGACGGTACCTGGATGGCGCGGTTCTGCATACCCCACACGATGGCCTTGGTGCGGTCGCTGAACAGCGGGCGCGCGGTGGACAGCTGCTGGCCCAGCTCGGCGCGCGTTGGTGCTTGAGAGCAGACCAGGTCCAACAGGCTGATAGTGATGATGCTGACGGTACCTGGATGGCGCGGTTCTGCATGCCCCACACGATGGCCTTGGTGCGGTCGCTGAACAGCGGGCGCGCGGTGGTCAGCTGCTGGCCCAGCTCGGCGCGCGTTGGTGCTTGAGAGCAGACCAGGTCCAACAGGCTGATAGTGATGATGCTGACGGTACCTGGATGGCGCGGTTCTGCATGCCCCACACGATGGCCTTGGTGCGGTCGCTGAACAGCGGGCGCGCGGTGGTCAGCTGCTGGCCCAGCTCGGCGCGCGTTGGTGCTTGAGAGCAGACCAGGTCCAACAGGCTGATAGTGATGATGCTGACGGTACCTGGATGGCGCGGTTCTGCATGCCCCACACGATGGCCTTGGTGCGGTCGCTGAACAGCGGGCGCGCGGTGGACAGCTGCTGGCCCAGCTCGGCGCGCGTTGGTGCTTGAGAGCAGACCAGGTCCAACAGCGCTGGCGTCAGCTCCGGCAACTCTATCTTCGGTGTTGGCTAGAAACATACGGATGATTTTATTTAAAGTACCACAAAACTTAGGAACCCTTTGTCACGCAACGGCACCGTCATCAAGCGCAACTCTCACAAAAATCTGACTGAAGAAAAGTTGGTTGTTGCCTCTTTAAGGGCGTCTCCTGTGGGGCGGAGACCTCGGTTTAGAGGGACTTAGAAACATAGAGTCTGTGGACTGCGTGGATCAGCTTTCAAACCATAGTCAAAATGGGCTTCACCCTTTGATTATGGTCTGAACCCAAATCGAATGAAGTCCGAAATCAGCGAGCTTGAAAGAAATCAAAATACTAGAAAGACAGCGTACCTAAACTTACGGTACCCAAACATTAACTTGCTGTACATTCAGGTTTAAGCAGTTGCTTGGGAGCGTACACACACAATGGCCGGCATTTTACTTTGTCGCCAGATTTCTTCCATCTTGATTGCACCATCACTTACCATCACGTGAGATGGCAGTTAAAAGCAGACTTGTTATTGACAAAAAAATAAGTCTGTAGATAATAAATTAAATTTCTCACCCGGAATAAAGACCTCCTTATTCCCGAAGTAATACTTCTGCTTGTGGTCGGCAGTGAAGGGGTCGCCAGATTTTTAAATACTAATTTGTTGTTTAATGGGGCTAACCTCAATGGACGCAGTTTTGTCAAAGTAGAGTCCAACATTACGGAGGCAGAAGGGGTGTAGCTTCTTTAAGGGCGTTCTATGGGTCGCGGCTTAGAAGGAGTGTCCGTCTATCTAAATCCGGGTATACCGATTGACCGGGACCTAGAGAACTGATAAGTTTCATAGGCCGAGTAGATCACACCTGAAACTCTCTTGACTATGGTTGGAATCCACATGAAAATGATGTCAGATTAGGGTAGCTTGAAATGGCCCAAGTATGCCGTTTTTCCAGCAGTTTTTGCTTTATTGAGTTTACTATAGATTTCCAAATTATAAAAGGATTCTCACCCCTGGTTCAGGTTTAGGCAGTTGCTTGGGGGCGTAGTCCAGCTGGTGGTCGGGTGGGATGGGGGCGTGGCCGAGAGCGAGACGCACTATGGCCGTCATGTTGCTCTCGGGGCCGAACACGTACATCGGGATGCGTAGACGGTGACCGACTTCGCGCATTTGTCTGAAAATTAAATTTATTTAAAATTAAATATTTTATTACACTTCTTCGTCATCATCATTATGATTGGCCGGTTGACATCCAGTGGGTTTTGGAAATTCGCTAGATACAGAGCGCTCAAGATCGTGACGTGGGAAAGTTCAACAGTGGAAGTATGTCGGCTGATTCTGTTAATCAGAAGGCGAACCCAAATTCGCGTAGTGCTACTAACCTCGAATGAGAAATGCTCAACGCAAACGCCAACTGTGGGTTTACGAACACAAAGGTGTTTGAGGGCTATGGAGGCAAGTTGTGCGTTCAGACTTTACGCCGCAAACATCTATGAGCTAAGTGACGACATTCATGATGCCCCTATAGACATAAGCCTCTTCCAAGAACTTCGACCCTTCAGCTTCTACGACAATCGTATTTGATTTATTAAAAAAAAAATATTCTACTCGTCAATGGTCCAAACTTGTACGAACAAAAGTTTACTCTATCACTTACAAAAAAGAGTTCGATATGCTTCGCTTGCGCAGGACCGTATACGGTCCAACGCCATTTTAGGATTTATTGCGGACCATACGGTTGTATAAAAGCCGAGGGGTTATAAAGCAAGATTTTGAGCTTTGAGCTTGATGTCAACCGTCCATCTAGTGGAGTTTCAACCAACAGTACTTTCCGGTGCATGGTCATCATTCCAGCACCTTGGGACAAATCCATCCATGGGTTCTTCGGACTATATACCTCCCTCCCTTATTGCCACTACAGCCTTGCGATATGTTGAGCTATCCATGTTAGTACCAAGGTTTTTCTGCGGATTTCATTTCTGATTCAATCGCCCAGATATATCGAAGCATTGCCTTCTCCATCATCTACATAGCGACTCAGAGCATCCTTTAGAAGGTAGGACTACAAGTTGACCCTGTAGAAGGAAGGACTACAAGTTGACCCTTGACTGCTATCACACCTGATGTTAAATGATGATGCAGTCTAAGATGGAAGCGAGCTAACTTGTTAAGAGTAGGATGAAATCCACACCCCTTTCGGTTTCTACACGACATCGTACCGAAACGCTTAATCGCCTGGCGATACGTCTTTGTCGGTAGGGTGGTAACTAGCCACGGCGAAAGCCTCCCACCAAGACCAAGACAAATTAAGAAAAATCTCAATCAGCCCCGCCGGGAATCGAACCCAGCACCTCCGTTTTATAAATCCACCGCGCATAACACTGCGCCACGGAGGTCGTCAAAAATTGATAGCAACCAAGTACCCAATTGAAATGTGACCAGTTTACCTGAGTCCCTCCTGGTAGTTGGGTCCACCACGGCGCACGAATATAGTGACGTTGTACTGCAGTAGCGCATCCTTGTACGTCTCGATAGCGGTGATGATGCCCCGGAAGGTATCTGCCACGTTCGTGAAGTTGGCGATTCCTCCGCCGATGATCAGCACCTAGAAGAATACAGTGGAACTTGGTATAAAGTGTCCAATACTATAGAGTGCTTCAATTTTACACTCAATCTTACCTTCGGAAATTCGAACTTTTTTTCTAGTACTGGTAAGGATATTATTGCTGATGTAAATTAATCATGAAATGCCATAATAATGCCAGGCATGTTGCCTGGAATTTAGAGACTTGGCACCATAAAAAAAATCCTGGAGTTAAGCTGGCATTAAATTTGCCCTTCAGAGGCAATGCTCTAATGAGGTGTACTTTGCCGCTGGGGTGTCGCTCCCGGCACATGAGGCTGAAGATGGTCTTGGCGTTGTCGGCGGTCTGGCTCTCGGTGGGTGCTCCGGAGTACTCCCCGTAGTCGGCCAGCACGGACGCGCTTCAGCACTGCCAACTGTTGACTGTGATGCCTCACCTTGCCGCTGGGGTGTCGCTCCCGGCACATGAGGCTGAAGATAGTCTTGGCGTAGTCGGCGGTCTGGCTCTCGGTGGGTGCTCCGGAGTACTCCCCGTAGTCGGCCAGCACGGACGCGCTTCAGCACTGCCAACTGTTGACTGTGATGCCTCACCTTGCCGCTGGGGTGTCGCTCCCGGCACATGAGGCTGAAGATAGTCTTGGCGTAGTCGGCGGTCTGGCTCTCGGTGGGTGCTCCGGAGTACTCCCCGTAGTCGGCCAGCACGGACGCGCTTCAGCACTGCCAACTGTTGACTGTGATGCCTCACCTTGCCGCTGGGGTGTCGCTCCCGGCACATGAGGCTGAAGATAGTCTTGGCGTAGTCGGCGGTCTGGCTCTCGGTGGGTGCTCCGGAGTACTCCCCGTAGTCGGCCAGCACGGACGCGCCTCAGCACTGCCAACTGTTGACTGTGATGCCTCACCTTGCCGCTGGGGTGTCGCTCCCGGCACATGAGGCTGAAGATGGTCTTGGCGTAGTCGGCGGTCTGGCTCTCGGTGGGTGCTCCGGAGTACTCCCCGTAGTTGGCCAGCTCGGAGGCGCCTCCCAGCGCGCACACTGTGTCCGTGTACACGACGGACGCGCCGCCGCCTGCTACCATCGTCCAGATGCGGCCGGACTTGTTCAGCACTGTCAACTGTGGACGAACATTTATATTAGTAAGGAGGTTTATTAAAGATCCACTGCTTAGCAATAGCCGATCTTCGAGAGTACGTCGTTTAATTTTTGTTCACCTAATCCGGAAACCGGAGTCATCTTCTACCTTGGAACCTCTCTCTGCTCTCTATGTACCCCAACCGTATTTAAAATTTGCGACTCGTCGAGCTATATTGGCTTTCTATTCGTCTGTGGTTATCTGGATTTCTAGCTCAAGAGATAATCTGAGCATAGCTTGATCGATATTATCCTTTAAGATTGTCAGATTCGGACCTTAGCGAGACATTGCAGTCCCACGTTCTTCTCGACCCCGGACTTGGCTCTATCATACTTATACAGGAAATAAGCTATTAGAAACTAAATCATCAACATAAAGCTGTAAAAACTCACTTTCAAACTGGCACCACTCTTCGCATCCAGATCAGCAATATGCGCCTCCTCAGGGTACGCATCCCTGCCGAAGGGTGGGGGGAATGTCACCTCCCCCCAATTCTTGGCGCAGATGAAGTCCGCGGTCTGGTCCAGCTTGGCGGCCAGATCCAGGAGGTAGACCCGCTCGTTGGTGATGACTACAGGGTTGATCTCCATGTACGTGAAGTATAAGTCCACGAACACGCGGTAGAGGGAAGTGATGAATGTTGTCAATATCCTGGAAGTTATTACAAGCTTTTATTTAGTTTTATCAGTGGGGCAAGTGCGAGTTTCTTACCGAGCGACTGCGTAAAAACGTAACCACTCGTAACGTCAAATTATATAAAAAAAAAGCGTTTACTCTCACTATAACTAGATGGCGTTACTCCTATTTCATATAAAAGGAGAATGCCAGACAATGTATAGGACTTTAACCCACTAATAAAAACATATTGTACAACAATGTATTATGCATCAATTTATTGCATTTTTTAAACCATTTAATATAAATTACATTTAAAAGCTCTAGAACTTGGAGTATTCGACACGAGCCTAACGTTGGTTATCGTCCATTTCCGTATTGTTGTTTCGTATAGTTGTCACACTGGCATTACAATCGTATAGTTTCATTAAATACATTTTTAAACAGGCTTAACGACTAAGGATACCAGTCTTTTAGAACCCATTTTTGATGAAAATATAATAAAAATGATTTCAAAGGCTAGAACCCAGTGCAACAATAAAGATTTAAAAATGCGTATAGTGTAAATTAAAGGGAATAGTTTAATTACTTTTTTAACAGAATTTTATTCCGATGTCCAACAGTAAAAATGGCTTATTGTAAAACATTTATGTAATAATAGGATATCTTTAGTATATTTACAATTTATGTTCTTTCTGGGTTAGGATCTGGCATTCTCCTTTGCATTTACTGTTTTCGGTATCGACGCGGTAAAATCTCACACTAGCCACACTGTTCTGTAGTAAGTACGCGATCGAAGACATATTTTGTCTAGAGATAATGGTAGGGGAGTCGAAGGGAGATTTTGAGATGTCAGGAGCTGGAAGGTAGCCATAGGAATTCCGCAATGAAACAACGTAACCCCATCGTGTTTATACTCATTTGAATCGTCGTGATGAGTACTTAAAATGAAACTGTTTTAAAAAAGCTTTTTAAATTATAGTTATTGTAGTAAATTGAGATGTTATTAATTGGTCCAAATCTACTTCGGTCAGTTACCGCCCTGTCGGCAACGACGTATCGCCGAAAAATTTAGAGTGCCGGTACTGCTCCTAACAACCCAACAGTGCTAACTTTTTTCACAGTAAAATTGACCCCCAATTTTGAGAAAAAGCTTATCTATACATTTGGTCGAAACGTTTTTTTTATCGACTACAAGTTGGCTCTTAACTGCTATCACACCTGATGTTAAGTGATGATGCAGTCTAAGATGAAAGCAGGCTAACTTGTTAGGAGTGGGACGAAAATCCACATCCCTTTAGATTTCTACACGACATCGTACCGGAACGCTAAATCGCTTGGCGATACGTTTTTGGCGGTAGGGTGGTAACTAGCCACGGCGATAGCCTCCCACCAGCCAGACCAAGACAAATTTAGAAAAATCTCAATCTGCCCCGTCGGGAATCGAACCCAGGACCTCCGTCTTATAAATCCACCGCGCATACCACTGCTCCACGGAGGTCGACACATCAGCATGATGATGAGGTCATCATTTTGAATGAAATTTTCATTTGAATAAATTGACAAATTTTATCAATGATTATTATATATCGGCGGCATTAAGCGCGATAGCAACGTCATTTGTTGACATGGTAGCTTGATTGCGATCACACCGGATGGTAAGTGACGATACACAACGTCAGTTTTTGATAACCTATCTGCAATACATTTATTCGAATGACTCACTTTAAAAATACTAAGAATAGTTATACTAAGAAGATATAACGCTTTTAGTTATAGTTCACTTTTATAAGTTAGTACTTTCAGTGGCGTTCACAAGGCTTATAACTAAGGTAGGCACCATAGATACTAACGAAACGAAATAGAAAATTTATTCTCGTAATGTGTTCTCAGGATATTAAATAAATAAATATTACAGGACAATTACACATATCGCTATATAGCCCCAAAGTAAGCGTACTCGTAAGTAGCTTGTGTTATGGGTCCTATGATAACTGATCAATATTTTATATATATGATACATAAATACTTATAATATATAGATAAACACCCAGACACTGGAAAACATCCATGCTCATCACACAAACATTTGTCCAGATGTGGGAATCGAACCCACAGCCTAGGACGCAGAAGCAGGGTCACTACCCACTGCGCCACTCGGCCGTCAAAGAATAGGTATGAAGAGCACAAATCTCCCACTCAATGGTATTTGTCCATGGTTTTGAAGGCTTTAATGTTATAGTCTGTACTAACCTTTTGACAGTGGTAGATTTGACGTTCTTTAGTAGAGCGCGATCTATGTCCTCGCCTGTAGGGAATGTGTCCACTGGGACCTGCGAAAATTATAAATTTAACTTTATAATGCTGTTATGCGATAAGGCTGCCTTTATACCAGCTCTACTTATTGATTTTTATGTCTTTGTTTTACGTTTTTCTTCGTTGTGGCGTACAAATAAAGAATAAATAAATAATTTAAAAAATAAATTGGAAATTCCAAAGCACACACCTCAAAACAACCATTTTAATAAAAAATATAGTCAACTTATAAAATAAAGAAAGTTGACATTTAAACATTTTAAAATTTATTTCTGGAATGATATGTTGATTTTTTGTCTGATCTGAGTGAGTTCATCGCTTGGATTTATCGGAATTTTGCGAACAATAGTAAAATACATAAAATTACTAATAATATTTAAGTTATAATATTTAAAAAAATATTGTAAATTTGATTAGGCTACGTTGCAGGTTTTTATTTAAACTCGTAATGAGATGGAATACATAGGACATTAGTTAAAAACTAACAAATAATTCAAAATTACGAAAAGGCCAACGAAAAAATCCAATGTTACGGGACTCAGACACATAGTAGATAAAAGGTACAGAGACCGCGCTTCATACTACCGCGCGAATCGGTCGCACTACTACAAGCACGCGGGGCGTGTGTGAGTGACCACCAGCCGCTTGTCGCGTACGCGGCGAGACTGGAACAAACCGGTTTACGCTGGCACAGTTAGTTGACAATCCTAGGGTAATGCCAGTGCGACACGTTGTTTATATGGTTGTTTCATTTGTCTTAACCTATTGTGACAACCTTACCAAAATAGGTAACAATTTTGCACGTTCTTAAGAAGCTTTGCCTCTGTTCCTTTTATCTACTCATGTGACTCAGAGTCGTGTACTGAATCTTTGGTTTAAGTTTTAGTTAACATATCCCTTGCACCAGTTACAATATAACGCTTACATCGAGCCTGAGCGCCAGTGCGTCCACGTCGCCCACGTCGACGCCGCCCTGGTGGTGGAACATGATGGTGTCCGAGCGGCGGCCGGAGTGGATGCACAGGTACATCTCCTCGCTCTGGAACATTATACATAATATATATTAGTTACTTTTATTTTTTTAAACATGATTCTAAGTACGTATTCTTTTATGACTAATACGTGAAGAAATTTTTTTAGTCCATATAAAACGATAAATTTTTGATATATTTATGATATGCCTATGATAAATCACACGCAGAAATCAGATTAATTTGTATTAATTGAATATGACAACAAAAAAGTATCAAGAATTTAAATCACGTCGCACTAAACAATAATATATGTACAAGGTTCTTTATATTCTGTGATAAGTTCGTTACTTGCGGGATACTTTCACTGTTTACACTCTTACTTTGGCTTCAGGCAGTACTTGTAATTGATCAGCAAACGGTACAAACTTCTAACAAATATATCTTAAATTCCAGATAACCCACAACTTTAACTTTAAAGTAGAAACTTTTTATTAATTTACTATATAGTCTTTTACACATATTATATCTATAGACGCTAAAATGATGAAAGTTCGCCATCATTATTAATTACGGGTTCACGCGTATTGAACTACGAACACCTGAGTATTGGTCCGGATTTGACATGACAGGTGGCATTACTTGTGATATTTACCAAGCAAACGTGCAAGTACTGACCATTAACAAAAATATCTTAACTAACTAACTAACAAAAATATTAATTAACTCTAAACTAGAAACTATTTATTAATATATTCTCTCGTCTTTTACTTATATATTTCATCCATAGTGGAAGGTAAAAGCATTCTTATCTAATTTAAATTATGAGAAGGCACGCACGCGTTGCTTGTCATTACGCGCACGCCTACGCGCACGCACACTATACGCACATAATTCATACGCACACTTATAATAATCTTAGGGTTTCTTTTTGTAACTGTATTTTTTTTCTTATTCTTGTGTAAAACAGTGGCCCTTAAGATACGGGCTTACTTAGTTTAGGGGCCAGGGATTCATTGTACAAGCTATTATTTAACTTTTCTTCTTATTCTTACTGACGCTAAAACTATGAAAGTTCGCCATGGTTCACACTCACGGGTTCATGCCTGATGAACGGTTCGACCACGAACCGCCTCAGCTTGCCCGACGCGGCGCCGACCTTCTGCTCCTTGTTGCTGTGCTCGGACAGCCAGCGCCGCACCTCCGCGGCTGTCTTGTTCACGCCGACCAGCCCGAGCTTGCCGCGCCGCTTGATCAGCTGGTCTGGCTTTACCACTAGTTGCTGTGGACAAATGTTCATAATATTAATTAATTATTTCCTCTTAATTAAAGGAATTGTATTTTAATTTTATTATGTGTATACTACTATACTAGTAGTGCCATATAGAGGTTATATAATATTGAGGTTACAAAATTCTTCTGCTCTTTAAGACGAATCAAACAAATAAAAAGTTTTATTTAAAAATATTTTTTGTGTATTTATTAGGTCTGAGAGTACGTAGGCCATTTTTACACTCCTAAGTGATAACAGCTCTTTCTAGATTTTTTAATTATTATTTGACATCAAAAAAGTATAGATTGAAAACAAAAACTTTTTCGTAACCTTTTATTTTTCAATATCATCTAAAACCAAAGTACTCATCAAGATGATTGAAACGAGCTCAAACTCGATGAGGTTGTGCCTTTTTATTGCGGAGTTCCCATGGCTACCTTCCAGCTCCAGCACCAGATCAGCTCCATGTCCTCATAAAACAGCATTCTAGTGATATACATATGTATACACAATTTCAGTCGGATGGAACGAAGTTATATATACATCTACTTTGACGACCTCCGGTGGATTTATAAGACGGAGGTCCTGGGTTCGATCCCCGGCGGGGCAGATAGAGATTTTTCTTAATTTGTCTTGGTTTGGCTGGTGGGAGGCTTTCGCCATGGCTAGTTACCACCCTACCGACAAAGACATACCGCCAAGCGATTTAGCGTTTCGGTACGATGTCGTGTAGAAACCGAAAGGGGTGTGGATTTCATCCTACTCCTAACAAGTTAGCCCGCTTCCATCTTAGATTGCATCATCACTTAACATCAGGTGTGATAGCAGTCAAGGGCCAATATACTCTCTCGACTTCGTAAACACAACGTATACGTAACGTAACGCGTATAGGTTAGAACACGCATGGCTTGCTAAATACATACGTTCTGATATTGTAATATTAAAATATGATTTGCTTTTGCTTTGCAGCACAGAACAGCAGCGCAACGCAGGTGGCTTTTCCTTCCCAAGCGATACAATAGCTTAGTATAGCAAAAAAAATGTCGTTACAAATTTTCGTAAGAATTTTTTCCGTCTAGCCCCTTTCACAAGCTTGTAAAATATTATATAATCCTTTTCACTATATATGTACTTCTGTAGAGAGGGGTGCATCCCAGTAGTACCCCTTAATTTTAGTTCTATAGAACTGGTGATACACCATATTAGTGCTAAGTGTCCCACAAAATTAAAGAAATGTCGATATCAACATCTTGTTTGTACGTTACATATAAAATATCTATAGTTTTTATAAGTATAATATGGAATCTCTCTTGATTGCAATAATAAATGTACACTTAAATTTGAGAGTATCTATAAACATACTATATCGAATACAGCTTTAATTAAATTGCACAAAACAAAATGAAATATCAATTAAAATAATATAAAGTCAAGGGCAAAAACTATACTACAGTACTATATAGAACTATTGGGATATAATTTGACAGCACGGAAAATATCCCCACAGTTCTATAGAACTACGTTATGGGGTACTACTGGGATGCACCCGTAGAGAGATAGATAGAGAACTATATAGATAGTTCTATAATAGGTACCCACCTCTTTCGTGAGCCATGGGTTCTTGCCGAGTTCGTCCTCCCATATCGTGCCCTGGTCGAACACGGCAAACCGACACGGCACCAGCGCTGTACCCGGCGCTATGTGCCTGAAATAAAAAAAAACGATTTAAATACTTTATTGATAGAAGCAGATGTTAATCATCATCATAGAATTCTTCTAATATATAATACTCTTGTGACAGTGTTTGTGACCAAATCTTTAAAACGATCTCCGATCAAAGGACATTGCCAAAATTTGCCCCAGGCTTTCCAAACGTATGCTCATATTTAACTATTTCATTTAAATACACAATGAATTTTAAACAACTACCCATGTTTCATAGCCATCACTTGAAAATATATCAAAAATAGACGAAATTCAATCGATTTTTTACACGCTTTTTATTAGCTTCACTTGTATGTCAGTATGTCAGTTTGTCAGTATGTCAGTATGTAACTTGTATGTGTGTTCGCGCATAACTTCGTCGTTTATGAACCGATTTTGATAATTCTTTTTTTGTTGGAAAGTAGATAGTCCGGTGGTTTAAAATAAAATACGCTTTTTTAAAATAAAATAATTTCTTTTTATTTACACTATTATTAATTTAAATTTATTAAAATTATTTTCTATTTTTTAATTTGGGTTTCTATAAAAAGCGTGTTTTTAGTTTTTTTAAACTATTATTTATTGTGTTCTGAATCACGTGACCGTCGTCGCAGTATGAAAAGTCAACTTTTATCAACCTTCATAACTTCTATCAGCGACTGCTTAGCTACAAGTAACTTTATTATTTAAATAGAAGATCTGTACTATTTAATGACATATATATTATCTCTGAGCATCTCTGGGGCAGACTTTCATACATTTTTTACCTATGTCCTTTCACCCCGTAGTAAGTACGTTAACCTGTAGGTCCCGGTCATAACAATATTATTACCACCTGACAGTAACGGCACATGAGTAAATAAAGGGAACAGAGGCAAAGCTTAAGAACGTGCAAAATTGTTACCTATTTTGGTAGAGTTGTCACAAAGGTTAAGACAAATTAAACAACCAGACAAACAACGTGTCGCACTGGCATAACCCTAAGATTGTCAACTAACTGTGCCGGTGTAAACCGGTTTGTTCCAGTCTCGCCGCGTACGCGACAAGCGGCTGGTGGTCACCCACACACGCGTCGCGTGCTTGTAGTAGTGCAACGGATTCGCGCGGTAGTATGAAGCCATGTCCCTGTTCCGTTTATCTACTCATGTGGTAACGGTTACGCCAAACATTTGCACACTAAGCCCGCCATATCTCATTAGAGCAGCGTGATGGCTCTACACACTATATACCCTTGTTGCCGCCTCCGCCTCCCGACAATGCAATGGTGATAACAATCAAAGGTTCACCTGTTGATGAGGTCCTTGCCGGTCGCCTCGTATATAGCCTTCGAGGACATGATGTGTGTCTGTGTGCGTCGTTGTCTACTGCTGGCTGCGCGTCATAGAGCCGCTGGAATTTGGTCTGAAACAAAAACAAAAAAAATTGGTTGTCTGTAAAGTCGGTTTACTGACCATAGTTGAACGTGACAATGTCTTCAAAAAATACTGATGGAATGGTAGAATTTAATTGGTTATTAAAATATTAATTTAAGTATATTTTTATAAATATTAATTTAAATTAATAAAATAATTGATTTTGATTTTATAAATTTATATTTTAAATTTATAATAAATATATTAATTTAAAAAAATTTAAAATTAATATATTTAATAATTATATTAATAGACGGATGTCGAACGCTGCCGAACGCAAAGGCCGATTGTCCTTCTTTGTCGCTCGTTCCGCGCTCTCGCTTGCACTTCAAGCCTTACATGGAACGCCTCAAAGCGAGGTAACGCGGCATGACGTCATGTTCTATCGAATTATAAGACTTTTTCACGTCAAAAAATAAAGCAAATTCACGCATCTACAATTCGGTACTGTACTGTGGAGAATAAGGCAAAGGCTACCAATTCATTCTTGCCAAATAAATATTTATAAAATGTTTGGCCTATAAAAAAAAATATTCAAAAATTATTACATTATTTAGTTCAATATCCCCTTAAACTTTGATTTTATGAATACCAAAAGCGTTTTAGGCTGACCGCACATTGTAAGATTTTTTTTGTCAGAAAATTTCTGACGCCCGCCGGATGTACTCTGTTAATATATTTTGTTGTGGACCCCGCATACTAGCAGTATTCTGACGTTTCAGCCGTCCGCTTCTGATGACCCCCGAATGCAATCGATCGAATGGCAGATTTTTTCTGATCAGAAATTCGGAGGGCGCGGAGGCCTCCACTTTTAACAGCCTCCGTGGCGCAGTGGTATGCGCGGTGGATTATAAGACGGAGGTCCCGGGTTCGATTCCCGGCGGGGCAGATTGAGATTTTTCTTAATTTGTCTTGGTCTGGCTGGTGGGACGCTTTCGCCGTGGCTAGTTACCACCCTACCGACAAAGACGTACCGCCATAAGCGATTTAGCGTTCTGGTAAGATGTCGTGTGGAAACTGCAAGGCGTGTGGATTTCCATCTTACTCCTAACAAGTTAGTCCGCTTCCATTTTAGATTGCATTATTACTTAACATCAAGTGTGATAGCAGTCAAGGGCCAACTTGTAGTCAATAAAAAAAATATATTTCGTATTAGATTCCGCACACCATCAGAAAACACCAACATAATTATGTTAATGAATGAAAGATGTACGTGTTCATTTTGTACAGTGTCTCATTTTCACGTGTTTCATGTGAAATTGACTGTGACTTCAGCAATAAAGTGGATGAACCTATACTAAAGCCAAACTCGATTGAGAATGCTTGTCAACAAACAAATTAGAAATGAAGGTAGAAATCACTAGTCATTTCACACCTATTTTTTTTAATTAACTTGTTAATGACGAATTCATGGCAATAAATTGGATTAGTAAGCTTAAAACTAATTAATATATTCAAAATCTTTTAAATAAGATTTTTAAAATAACAAAACATAATTTTAAATTTATTAGGCATAAAATGTGTTGCATTTTCTACCTTCATTTTAAATTTGTTTATTGACAAGCATTCTCAAACGAGTTTGGCTTTAGTATAGTATTGACATTTTTCCTTTTTTAACTAAGTAGAACAATAACGCGAATAAAAGTAACTGATCGTCCTCCATTTTGTTTCTTTTTCTTACTTTTTGTAAGCCCAACTATGCGGCCAGCCAAACTAAACTCAAACACGCCGGCAGAAAGTTTCTGATAGGTGTGCGGGTGTTATCTACGGGCGTCAGAAAGGAGATGGTCCATTTCCGCATCACTCTTGTACCACATACCATTAAAGTTTCACAGCCCCGAGGGGCCCCTGGCAACCGTCAGGCAAATAATGACAGCTGTCATTATAGCTCCGTCGCTACCCGGGTAGCCGCGGGCCTCAACGAAGGAGGTTTGAATGTCAGGCCCCCAGGGGTTAAAATAGGAAAAATACAAGGATTTTATCAAAAATCAAATAAGTGAACGAAACGAACTAATAAAAACGTTGGTTAAAAATGAAATTCCTAGTTTTTGAGGTAATAAAAGATGGCCGCTTTCTAATATTAGTCTGTAGGTGATAAATATGTCATTTTTGACAAATCTTTTCCTCCGTGTTCCGGGCTTTGTTATTAGCTATAATACATTTTAATCTGATTATTCAGTAATCCGTTAGGTACCGATGCCTAACCAGTAACCATCAAATCAAATGGACCATACGTCAATAAACACTGACAGCAAAAGTCAAAACACCATCAATCCGCCACCTGGAGAATGTCAGCCATAGATAATATAACTTATCTAAGATCCGCCATGATTATAAGTAGTGTTGCATTGTTTTGGAAAGAATAAATAATATTTCGCCCAAATAACAGTGAATTCGGAGATTTGGCTAATCAAAACTAGATTATTAATACATGTAGTTTTTTCAACTTATGTACAGAAAGTGAGTCTGTGCTCCATACAATTTTGGACCATCTCCTTTCTAACAGAATAATTCTCACAATATGCGGCCGGCCTTAAATTAGACAGATATGTCAGGTTTTCGCAGAACCACAATATCAAATATCATACAAATTCCTATATTAAAAGTCTCCGACCTCATTAATGAATAAATATGTACAATAAATACATGAATAATTCAGCGCAGGCCGTGTAACGTTCATTGATCTACAAATTAAATTATTATAATAGTTAACTATTTATATAACCATTTATCCAATAGTTAATCTATGCGGTTTAGGACCATGAGGTTAAAGGTTCGACAATAAAAAATTTAACGTTTTTTGCAGACATTTTTTTCTTATTTTAACTTTCGGTAAAAAGTTAATAAAATTATTATTATAAAAACAAATGTTTATATGTCCGTCATTGTTTTTATAATAATAATTTTATTTGAGACTTTTTAGTTTTTGTCTATGGTATAGAAATGAGACTGTACACTTGGTACACTTTTTGCCATTTTTTGTTAAAAAAGTAATGATATTTATATTTTTGCTAAGGTAAGAGAAAAAAAATACACACATCCTCCCTTTTTTCCCCCATTTACAGCCGCCATTTTGAAAATTTATATAGCCTATGTCACTACCACAATTTTGACAAATTCCACGACACCTCTCATGTCAAAATCCGTTCAGTCGTTTAGGCTGTAGCGCGTGCCGAAGAAATGGACATATATACATACATACGCTCGAAAAACATAACCCTCCTTCTGACGCAGTCTAATGCGGCCGAGTGGCGATGTGGGTAGTCACCCTGTTTCTGCGTCCTAGGTCGTGGGTTCGATTCCCACAACTGGAAAATGTTTGTGTGATGAGCATGGATGTTTTCCAGTATCTGGGTGTTTATCTATATATTATAAGTATTTATGTATAATATATATATAAAATATTGATCAGTTATCATAGCACCCATAACACAAACTACTTACGAGTGCGCTTACTTTGGGGCTATATAGCGATGTGTGTAATTGTCCTATAATATTTATTTATTTATTTATTATAATAAATATAAAGAAAGAACAAAAACGAAAATCATGAATATTAATGTAATTATGCCACACATAACAACTTGTTTATTTGTCGCCAGGACAATACCCTGGGATGTATGAAACCCAGAAAACAAATAAATAATAGTCTAGAAACTACATAAAATTTAACACAAAGACAGATTATAGTCTGGAAAGCACACCGTTTTATCCGGGTACTTAAAAAGGAATAGAGATCCGCGCGGCCGAAACTTATAATAATTGAATAATTTATAATTAATGGTAATTTATATATACGTTATGTATTTGTTCGACTGGGCATTGACCTGCCAAAATAAATTGGTAACTCTTTCATAAATGGGACTTCAGGGGCATAGAACTTTTCATGACACGCACTATGAAACCCATTTTTAACCGACGAAGAAAAAACGGAGGAGGTTCTCAATTCGACACGTATATTTGTTTTTTTTTTTTATATATGTATGACCACGCATAACTTTTTACAGAGTTGTCCGATTTTGATAATTCTTTTTTTATTAGAAAGGGCATACTTCCAAGGTGGTCCCATTGTCCTCATGTTAGGATCTGCTGATGATATCCTGGGGAAATTGAAGGAACTCTTCAAATTTTGGAGGCACGCTTACAGCGATTTCGGTTTTTGACTCGGTATCGGTAGCTTTTTGGCTACTAGTGCCATATAATATAGTATGACAGTATAGTACGAGTACGTTACGTGGCGATTAATCACTAAAAAGTAAGAAATAAAAATTTTTAACAAAAAATAGAACCGACTCAAAACGCACTAAAAAGTAAAAAATAATTGTGTCATTTACTTGCTTTAATTTACTTAAGCATATCTAGGAGTCGGTGCCAGTCAAGGTTTCTACTTTAAGGACATTACCTAGAACCCACAAACTTCTTTACGTAAAATAATTGTTCCTTAAACTTGGCTGGCACCGACTTCATAGATATGCTTAAGCAAATTAAAGCAAGTAAATGACACAATTATTTTTTACTTTTTAGTGCGTTTTGAGTCAGTTCTATTTTTTGTTAAAAAATTTTTAATATATTAATAGTGATTGCCTTATTGGTCTACTGGTTAGCCTTTAGGGAATAATGCTCAGTTTTTCATTCTTCTTTGGCTCGGAGTCGGGTAGTTGGTGGTGTTACACCCCCGTGCCTCGGAGAGCACGTTAAGCCGTCGGTCTCGGTCACTATCAACTTTTAACCGACGAAAAAAAACGGAGGAGGTTCTCAATTCGAAACGTACATATTTTTTTTTCTGTATGACCACGCATTACTTTTTACAGAGTTGTCCGATTTTGATAATTCTTTTTTATTAGAAAGGGCACACTTCCAAGGTGGTCCCATTGTCATCATGTTAGGATCTGATGATGATATTCTGGGGAAATTGAAGGAACTCTTCAAATTTTGGAGGCACGCTTACAGCGATTTCGGTTTTTGTCTCGGTATCGGTAGCTTTTTGGCTACTAGTGCTATATAATATACTATGACAGTATAGTACGAGTACGTACGTAATAAATCACTAAAAAGTAAGAAATAAAAATTTTTAACAAAAAATAGAACCGACTCAAAACGCACTAAAAAGTAAAAAATAACTGTGTCAATTAGTTGCTTTAATTTACTTAAGCATATCTAGGAGTCGGTGCCAGCCAAGGTTTCTACTTTAAGGACGTTACCTAGAACCCACAAACTGCTTTACTACGTAAAATAAATGTTCCTTAAACTTGGCTGGCACCGACTTCATAGATATGCTTAAGTAAATTAAAGCAACTAATTGACACAGTTATTTTTTACTTTTTAGTGCGTTTTGAGTCGGTTGTATCGCCCCGGCTTCGCACGGGTGCAATGCTGATACCGGCGGCAGCGCACGCACGCTCCGCGCTCTCCCCAACCACTCGCTATGTCCCTGTATTTTGAATCTTATATATCTTGGAAAATATTCACTTAAATTACATGCTGTAAAGGGCAATAGTGATCTATATTGAATGCACAAATTATATAAGATACTTAAATGAATAAGGATTAATGCAGTATTGCTTAAAATCTCTTCGTAAATAAGCCATCACTTTTGGTTGAAAGTAAAAGATAATAAATGGTTATTGTGGGTGATCCCTAAGAGATAGACATATACCGTCGCGGTCTTTTTCGTTGACCTTTTTAAGGTGTGCAATACTGTAAAACATTATTTTGATATATCTCCAAGGGTTAAGCCAGCGTTTGCAATGTAAGCGCAAAATAAATTCTATAAAATGTTCAGTACGTTCTAAGCCCGGAGTCTGAAAGTTGGTGTTGCCCCCCCGTGCCTCGGAGAGCACGTTAAGCTGTCGGTCCCGGTCACTATCATCAACATTTGATAGTGATCATTGGGGCAGCGTGGTGGGTGTACGCTCCATATCCCCTCTCCTATAAGGAGGGAGGCCTGGCCCTGCAGTGGGCCGTTAATAGGCTGATAATGATGATGATGATTCTCACGGGAACGGGAACAGCGCGAGTGAAACCGCGGGCGATTGCTAGTCGCTAGTATCTATACATGTAACTTTTAACTATGTTTACGCAGTAATAATAATGCAAGGTCAAGCACTGCAGCTGTAAGTGGCAGAGATCAAGGGGCAAAGTTATAAAAAAAGGATTTATTTTAAATTGATAAAAGGAAGCTTAGATGATTTTAGACGGCCCCCGTGGCACAGTGGATTTATAAGACGGAGGTCCCGGGTTCGATTCCCGACGGGGCAGATTGAGATTTTTCTTAATTTATAGCTAGCTGGTGGGAGGCTTTCGCCGTGGCTAGTAACCACCCTACCGACAAAGACGTACCACCAAGCGATTTAGCGTTCCAGCACGATGTCGTGTAGAAACCGAAAGGGGTGTGGATTACATCCAACTCCTAACAAGTTAGCCCGCTTCCATCTTAGACTGCATCATCACTTAACATCATGTGTGATACTAGTCAAGGGCTAACTTGTAGTCGATTAAAAAAAAAAAGTTAGCAACGCTCTGCCAGGGTCCATGTCATGTAAAGCATGTTAGTACAATAATTTAACATGAACGCTAAATAAATGAATTTGAATTTGAATTAAAATTCGGAATTATTTCGTGACCTGACCCAAGAATCGAACGCAGGACCTCGTAATCGAAGCCACTTAAACTAACCACTAGACCAACGAGCAAGTGAATACATATTGTGTAATTTAAATTAATAACAAAACACTTACATTTTTTTTACATTTGTATTTTATTTTTTAATTTTTAGTTTTTTAAGCTATTGCATAGCTTCTATCGCGGGCCTTGAGCGTGGAGACCGAATACAGAAATTCCGTAACGAAAAAACCTAACACCCCCTGAGTATCAAAAACATAATATCAAAAGCACAATTTCGGCAACGACGTCATCGGGGAACGTGGTTTAGCGCTAAGGCGCTCTAAGTGCCCGGATTGCCAGAGAGACGCGGGTTCGAATCCCGTCGGTTCCGAAATTTTTTTTTTCAAGCGTGATATTTCAAAGTCATTTTTTTTTAAATAATGACTTTTTGCAATATCACGCTTTAAAAAAAAATGCGGAACCAACGGGATTCGAACCCGCATCTCTCTGGCAATCCGGGCACTTAGAGCGCCTTACCGCTAGGCCACAGTCCAGATGACGTCGATAGGTAAACATAAGTTGATAAAAAATGTTATGCAATAGCTTCACCGCGGCAGTCTCCGAGTGTTACATCTCTTTTTTATTTGTATTATTGTATTGTCAAAAATTAAATAAAAATGAGAGAATGAAAACACTAATAATATTCACTCTTAATATATAATCTTCATTCATCGTTCGTTCATATCAAGATCTTAAAAACGCAAAAACTTGTATAAATGTAAAATTTAAAAAATATTTAAAAAAACGTGTAATTCCCCTACCTACTTCTCATATTAAGATGTGGTTGGTTATGATAAAAAAAATGTAATAATTATACAAATAAAAGAAATTATACAAATAAAAGAACAATGGTCTGCTATTTGTTGATGGAATTCGTAATTCGTCTACAAATGTAAACTATTACAGTTTACGTAAAATAATTTATTTTATTGACGTGACTACGTCTTATAATTCGATAGAGCCGGCTGCACGCACGAAAAAACAGGACGTCATGCGTCGTTACCTCGCTTTGAGGCGTTCCAGGAAAGGCTTGAAGTGCAAGCGAGAGCGCGGAACGAGCGACAAAGAAGCACAATCGGCCTTTGCGTTCGGCAGCATGTCGAAATGCGTCTATTAAATATAATTATTAAATATATTAATTTTAAATTAAAAATTAATATATTTATTATAAATTTAAAATATAAATTTATAAAATCAAAATACTTAAATTAAAAATTTTAATAACCAATTAAATGCTACCATTCCATCAGTATTTTCTTCAGACGTTGTCACGTTCAACTATCGTCAGTAAACCGACTTTACTAGTACACATAAGTAGTATCGAATTAAATCGATACTTTTTCTGGTTAAACTAACTCTTTTGTGTGCCGAACTACTCGTGTTCAATGATTTCAGCTTAATTTCAGTAGAACAAACCTATAAAGCAATAAAATTATTATTATAAAAACAAAAACCCGACTGCTTAGAAGTTATGAACTGAAAAGAGAAAAACAAGGACCACTATATCTGTATAAAATTCTAAATACTTTATGGTGCTGCAAACAGGGACAAAATATTTTAACCTGCGGGGAAAGAAAGATCTACCAAAACTACGTTTGTTCCCGCCTGCAGCACCGCACTGCAGTTTTACCGCGGAAGTCTCCGAGTGCCACACGTCTTTTTTTATTTTTCAAACGCTTCCAGTGTGCAATAACAACTGCAAGAATGTGAGTTCTATTACACATCGCTACTCGTCACGTAGTAATAGAACTCACATTCTTGCAGTTTTTATTGCACACTTGCACTGTAAGCGTTTGAAAAACAAAAAACGACGAGCCTTCGTGGATTGAACGATCTATACATGGGCAAAGCCGCAGGTATCCGTTAGTAAAAATGTAGAACTAATAGTAAATGTACAAAAAAATGGGTTATTCGTTGTTTCAAGTCACAAGAAAGACAAGTTATCATGGCCGTAGATTGTATCTCATACTAATTAACTCTCGGTATTTTTTTTAATGCCTACAAGTTGGCCCTTGACTGCTATCACACCTGATGTTAAGTGATGATGCAATCTAAGATGGAAGCGGGCTAACTTGTTAGGAGTAGGATGAAAATCCACACCCCTTTGGGTTTCTACACGACATCGACAATTGACAAGCATTCTCAATCGAGTTTGGCTTTAGTATAGTTAAAAATTTAAAAAAAATATTAATTAAAATTAAATAATGTTATTAAAGTTGTATAAAATAATTATATTACTTTATTATTTGGTTTATCTCAAGTCACAAGAAACTACAATATGAATAAATACGAGTTATCATGGCCGTAGATTGTATCTCGTACTAATTAGCTGTAGGTTATTTATATTGTTAAGGTTACAAAGTCCTTTCTCGACTCAAACTATAGTACTGGTAGCTTAAACTCAAAGGACATAGCTAAAAAATTTTTTAACAAAAATAGAACCGACTCAAAAGTTCAAAACGCACTAAAAAGTAAAAAATAACTGTGTCATTTAGTTGCTTTAATTTACTTAAGCATATCTATTTAAGTCGGTGCTAGCAAGTTTAAGGAACATTTATTTAATGTAGTAAAGGAGTTTGTGGGTTCTAGGTAACGTCCTTAAAGTAGAACCCTTGGCTGGCACCGACTCCTAGATATGCTTAAGTAAATTAAAGCAACCAAATGACACAGTTATTTTTAACTTGTAATCGATAAAAAAATATATAATTAACCTGTAAAATACTGCCAAACTTGCAAAATGTTTTAAAGATACCTTAGTTTTAGGAGTAAGGAAAAACAGACCTCGGAGTGGCATTCCAGACCTTAGCTATGCGTGGGAAAAAACTCCCACCCAGTGTCTTACTTTTATGCAACTTCCCAGGCGGAATCATGAGGGAGATGTGTAAACAAGAATTTATTAAATCTTCAAGGTGCCAATCCTAATTGTTAAGCCTTATTGTTAGGCCAGCAAGCCTTATTCAATTCTGGGCTCTGCACCTGATTGGACTGTATTAATGGACACGTATGAAAAGCACTATAAAATCCCGGAAGACTTAGCTATTTCGACATCTAGACTGGACATATTTCTTTTTTCCAAACAAATTAAACGTATAGTACTTGTCGAGCTTACAGTGCCATGGGAAACAAACATCCCTAAAGACCATGTATTCAAAGTGAATAAATACTATGACCTTACTAATGAACTAACCAAAAATGGCTATGTGGTTAGTTTATACGCGGTAGAAGTGGGTGCGAGGGGTATACCAGCGAAGTCTCTCTACAACCTGCTAAAAGACCTTGGCCTTACTAGAAGTGCAGTAAGCTCCATATTGGAACGAGTGTCCAAAGCTGCTCTTGTAGGGTCCTTCCGAATTTGTCTGGGCAGAGAGAATAACTTGAACAGAGGAGGTGAGTGTTGACGCGCGTTACTAAGGTTACCCTTAAACCTACACCCGTGTCACAAGTCTCGGTCTTCTCGGAGTTTGTCTCTCAGCCACGCGATGGACCCTCACCCGCACGGTAAATCTATATATTGCTAAGATATTCGTCTCTGTTAATATGGATTTTTTTTCAATTTAAAATAATTATTTTTTACACAGAATTCTGTTAACAAGATCGAAATGTATTACTATTTACCTATCACATTGTATATATTATTTCTGAGGTTGAAAAGCTAGAACCTCAACCGGTAAAAAAATTAATGTTTTAAAAATCGAATGCGCAAGCGTCTCTGGCGCGAACGGTCGGACGACTCTGCGGAGCTGTGATTGGTCGAGGAAGATGGTGTGGCACATCGCGTGATGCCGCCGGGCCGCGAGTGACGTCACCGAGGGGGTAAGGTAAGCGACACATCACTACCAATTATACATAAAGGTATTTTAAAAGGCTAGAACCAGAAGCTGTATCAAAAATTGGTGTTTTAAAAATCGAATGCGCAAGCGCATTCTGGCGCGAATGGTTGGACGACTCTGCGGAGCTGTGATTGGTCGAGAAAGATGGTGTGGTATGTCGCGTGAAGCCGCCGGGCCGCAATCGTTTACCATTCATCATAAAGGTATTTTTAAAAGACTAGAACTCAAAGTTGTGTAAAAAAAATATTGTTTTAAAAATCGAATGCGCAAGCGAGTTCTGACTTCGACCGTAACTAGTTACCATTCTACCGATAAAGAACTGCCGCCAAGCGATTTAGCGTTCCGGTACTATGTCGGGTAGAAACTACGACGCCACAGAGGTAGACACACAAATATTTCAGACTATCATCACACCTCTTTTTACGTTCCTGGTTAAAAAATACTATATTTAATCTATACATCTATACTACTAATATAAAGAGATAAAGTTTGTAAGTTTGTAAATGGGGCATCTGTTGGGGCTAATCTTCGGAACTACTGATCCGATTTATCGCTATCACTATCACGGAGTATCATAGGCTTTATATTTGTTTGTATCATATATATTAGCCGAGTTATCACAGTCTTTGTCGCGCGAATCGGATCGTGCAATTTATTAAATCGGTTTTATGCGCGTGCGCTGCCTTAACTATCGGATATAATTAAAAACATGTTATGAAAACTTTATGTATCTTCAAAAATTCTACAACAAAATTCCGCGATAGCATATATCTATCTTTTATATTTTGGCAGATATATAACTTTTTGTGTTTCAAAAAATCATTTAATTCATACGCTTACGTTTACGTCATTATTTATATAACTAAACTAAAATCCATATCAAAATAAATTATTTAATAATCACAAGGATATTATAGAGGTAAGATTAGCCTTTTACAGTATGTTAATTACTTACATAGTTTAGAAGATAATACAAAATTTTTAAAAAGTGCGATACTGCCGCTATTACCCTCCTTCTGACGCAGTCGGGTAATAAGCAAAGTGTGGCTTGGATCTAAACTGTCAGGTGTTTGTACTACACACATAAAAGTTACCGCTACTGTGTGATCTGCGTGAACTGCCTCGTTAGTCCAATAGTTAGTATGTATGGCTACAAATCGCGGGATCCGGGTTTGAGTCCCGAGTCTAGCTATGAAACAGTAATTATTCTTCATTGGTTTGCGCTGTGGATTTATAAGACGGAGGTCCTGGGTTCGATTCCTGGCTATGCCGATTTAGATTTTCTAAATTGGTCCAGGAATGCTTGATCGATGTCATGTAGAACACGAAGGTTTTATTCTTTTTTTTTTTATCGACTACAAGTTGACCCTTGAGTGCTATCACACCTGATGTTAAGTGATGATGCAGTCTAAGATGGAAGCGGGCTAACTTGTTAGGAATGGGACGAAAATCCACACCCCTTTCGGTTGCTACACGACATCGTACCGTAACGCTAAATCGCTTAGCGATACGTCTTTGTCGGTAGGGTGGTAACTAGAGCCACGGCGAAAGCCTCCCACCAGCCAGACCAAGACAAATTAAGGAAAATCTCAATCTGCCCCGCCGGGAATCGAACCCAGGACCTCCGTCTTATAAATCCACCGCGCATACCACTGCGCCACGGAGGTCGTCAACTCTACTCCTAACAAGTGAACCCGTCCATCTTAGATTCCGCCATCACTTACCGTCTAGTGTAATTGCAGTTAAGACGTTATCGAAGTACATTAACTATACTACGTACGAATTTTGCTATCTCTATAGATACTAATATACAGTTATATAGAAACGTCTCAAAAGATTTTAAGTTTCGTTTAAGACTCTTGACCCTCTTAAACGTGAGAAAAATAACTTGATAATAGCCCTTGACCTAACCCAATCCAGTGGCGTGCACAAGGTCTATGACTAGGGTAAGCACTATAGGTATAACTACAGGAAATGACAAAAACTAACTAGAGGAACGTAAAATCACTTGGCCGTACGTCTTTCTCGATAAGATACCAACGAAATTTCAATCGGCCCAGACCGGAAATCGAACCTAGGAGCTTATAAGCTCTACCGGGCATACCGTAGCATCATGGAGGCCGTAAATATCGTTTGCATTCGTCAGTTTTTGGGGAAAGTATCAAAACAAATGTGATAATAGGGCAGTGTGATATAAAATTTTTTAACAAAAAATAGAACCGACTCAAAACGCACTCAAAAGTAAAAAATCATTTTTCCGGGCGATGGAAAGAGCAATGCTCGGAGTTTCTGCATGATCGAATCAGAAATGAGGAGATCCGCAGATGAATCGACATAGCTCATCGAGTCGTAGAACTGAAGTGACAATGGGCGGGGCGCAGTGCGAACAACTGGCGGACGTTGCAGGCCCAAGGTGCTAGAATGGCGACCCCGCACCGGAAAGTACATTGTTGGTCGACCCCGCTCTAGGTGGGTTGGGGGCCCAAGGTGCTAGAATGGCGACCCCGCACCGGAAAGTACATTGTTGGTCGACCCCGCTCTAGGTGGACTGACGATATCAAACGGGTCGCAGGGAGCCGCTGGGCACAAGCGGCTCAGGGTCGTTGTGTTTGGAAGTCCCTAAAAAGCCTATGTCCAGCAGTGGACGACTATTGACTGCTGATCATTACGATGATCTCATTCCTACAGGTGTTGGTAGAGACCACGTCCTTCCACTTGCCACGATCCTTGCATATCTCTCGATTCTTACAATTTCATTAAACTTTTCATACATTTTTTTTTTTTAATCTTTATTTTGAGTCTTCATCACAAAGTGATGATGTTTACATATTACAATCAAAATATAGAATAAACTACCGACAGATAATAAACACTTAAAAGTAAAGTAAATAAAGAATTAATACTACAATACATTTAATAATAAAGTGCACAACAACTTCGCCTGCTCCGATAAGGGAAATCAACTCCAACATGTTTTAATGGAGTGTGAACGAAACGCAGTTGAACGTCGAGCCATACTGAAACAAGGTGTAGATGTTGGACAGTGCAACAGCATCTTGGCCTTTTCATACATGTACGTCGGTTTAGGGTATTCTAGACTTGGCCTTTAATCATTTTATAAATTCAATATATAAAATGAGCGACTCTGACCCTTCTTCTTCTGATAAAATGACAGGTCAAAACCACCCTAAACCTGTATGAATATTTTAATGAAATTGGGAGAAGGGGGACAGATATGCAAGGATCGTGACAAGTTAAAGGACGTGGTCTCAGCCTACCCCTATGGTAGGGCTGCCAACCGTCCTGGTTTCCCAGGACATGTCCTAGTTTTTGTAGTGTCCTGGGACGTCCTGAATAGTTTTTAAGCAGCGTCCTGGATGTATATATTTTAGGATTCGCGCGCCTCTCCTAAAATTTTTACGCTACGAGCGGCGTCATGACTCGCAAGTACTCGTAATTGCGATGCCGCGCTGCTGTGCCGTTTCAAAAATTGTTATAAATTAAGTGTTTGTTTTATATTTTAATAACTAGTTTTCAACTCGTATAATTTTACTCAAGTATTTTTATTTAAAAATGTGTTTATTTTAATTAATTTAACTATTGCAACTCTATCAATGCGTCCTCAACTTAAAATCCTGTTTTTTTTTAAGCTATTGTAAGGGCCTTGAGTGGAGTCATCAATCCCGTAACGAAAAAACCTAACACCCCCTGAGTATCAAGAACATAATATTAAAAGCACAATTTCGGCAACGACGTCATCGGGGAACGTGGCTTAGCGGTAAGGCGATCTAAGTGTTCGGATTGCCAGAGAGACACTGGTTCGAATCCCGTCGGTACCGAATTTTTTTTTTATTTATTTATTTTTTTAAATATATAAATATAATTATGATTGCATAAATTGATAAAAAACTTAAAAAAAATTAAATAAAAATTTAAAAAAGCCAACATCACGCGGTGTCCCCCGATGTTGCTTAACTTCTATACAATAGCTTTACCGCGGCAGTCTCCGAGTGCCACATGTCTTTTTTTTATTTGAGGTTGGCAACCCTATCCTATGGAAATAAGGCGTTATGGTATAACTATCATCATCATCATCATCATCATCATCATTAGCAGCCAATAGACGTCCACTGCTGGGCATAAGTCCTTTCCTGCGACACGTTTAATGTCGTCTGTTTATCAAGTATATGCTATATTTTTTGACGAACAACGTCTTATAATTCATAGCCGGCTACAACAAAAAACATGAATCATTACCTCGTTTAGGTTCATGTAAGGCCTGAAGCAAAATCGGCCTTTGCGTTCGGCAGTGTACTTCCGTCTATTAAATTAATTATTAAATATATTAATTTTAAATTAAAAATTAATATATTTATTATAAATTTAAAAAATCAAAATCAATTATTTTATTAATTTAAATTAATATTTATAAAAATATACTTAAATTAAAAATTTTAATAACCAATTAAATGCTACCATTCCATCAGTATTTTCTTAAGACGTTGTCACGTTCAACTATCGTCAGTAAACCGATTTACAACAATCAATTTTTTTTTATCAACTACAAGTTTGCCCTTGACTGCTATCACACCTGATGTTAAGTGATGATGCAATCTAAAATGGAAGCGAGCTAACTTGTTAGGAGTAGGACGAAATCCACACCCCTTTCGGTTCGACACGCCATCGTACAGGAACGCTAAATCGCTTGGCGGTACGTCTTTGTCGTATGTATAATGAACTTCCGCAAAGTAACTGCTGCAATCGGAAAGGCATGTTAAAATCAATTTATGACATAATATACGAGTAGATAATATAATCTGTTTATTGATTGATACAATAACATATTGTAGCGATAACAATAATTGTTATTAATGTTTATACCACATCCGTGTATGGATTTAAAATTGATTTTTTAGGGGTCGATAAGTAAATAAACAAATAAATAATGTGCAGGATAGATTATAAGCTATTTAAATAGTGAAATAGTGTAAAATAATAAACATTTGACGACCTCCGTGGCGCAGTGGTATACGCGGTGGATTTATATAACGGAGGTCCTGGGTTTGATTCCCGGCGGGACAAATTGAGATTTTTCTTAATTTGTCTTAGTCTGGCTGGTGGGAGGCTTTCGCCGTGGCTAGTTACCACTCTACCGACAAAGACGTATCGCCAAGCGATTTAACGTTCCGGTACGATGTCGTGTAGAAACTGATAGGAGTGTGAATTTCATCCTACTCCTAACAAGTTAGCCCGCTTCCATCTTAGACTGCATCATCACTTAACATCAGGTGTGATAACAGTCAAGGGCCAACTTGTAGTCGATAAAAAAAAATGTAGTTACTTGAAAGTTTGCCTTTTCTTTGCGAGCGAAGTCGCAAGCGGGTGCTAGTGATATTACAAAATGCGTGTGGTAGCGACGATCTAATTCGCGGCCGAGTGTACCGATGTAGGTCAACGACCTGTACGATAATGGCGAAGGTGAACGAATGACCGTGATCTTGATGCCTATTTGATTGCCGACTGTACCTATTTGACTAACATATAGCGGTTTTGATAAAATTATTATTTTTTATATATTTATATTAAATCACTACACCAACGAGGCCTTAGCCTGTAAACATAGCTATACATATTATTTTTATTGTCGGGTGTACGTAACAGTTAGTGTGTGTTTGTGTGTTAAAGGAGCTGACCTTGCACGTTGAATTGAACATTATAACACTGGAGTCCTTTCACCGGAACCATATTTGACCCACTTAATATGTAAGGCCGAACCTTAGCCGATAATCTAAATATAAATAAACACAGCCTTATAGATAATACTAGAGGACGCCAGCGGTTTCACCTGCGTATAGATCGTTCAATCCACGAAGGCTCGTCGTTTTTTTAAGCTATTGCATAGCTTCTATCGCGGGCCTTGAGCGTGGAGACCGAATCCAGAAATTCCGTAACGAAAAAACCTAACACCCCCCACTCCGACCGGCACAGCGGTGATACTTTTTAGTTTTTTCAGATTGTCTTATTCGCGTCTTTGTTCGCCAACGTCTATACCATGTTGAATACACCGGTCCGGCGTAATAGAACTAACATTCTTGCAGTTTTTATTGCACACATTTGCACTGTAAGCGTTTGAAAAACAAAAAACGACGAGCCTTCGTGGATTGAACGATCTATAGTTGTCGTTACCGGCGGTATTTTGGAATAAAATTTGTCTTAATTCATCCAGGGTGTCAGCTATCTCCATACGAAATTTTATTGAAATCGCTCCAGCCGTTTAGTCGTGAAGAAGTAACAAACATACTGACAAAAACGTGCGTTTGTACTGCCTTGTAGGTATATTGTAGCCAATAGACTTGATATAGTGATAATTGATGGATTGTACGCGACGCGAAATATTGTAATTTATATTTACTGGTGCCAATAAAGGGCGAAAAAGGAACGTAGCTGGTGACAGCTTTCGCAGATGTCAAACTCAATTGACACATATTTAAAAGAAACCACTCCGAAGCCAACTGCCAAAGCGTCACAAGCTACTTTCCCCAAATATTTACCTGAATCCTGTGATTTTATTGGCATAAAACACCAACAATGATAATATAGCATTAAGTCTAAATATATTCCAAAGATTCCAAAGATGGTCCAAAATTGTATGGAGCACAGACTCACTTTCTGTACGTAAGTTGAAAAAACTACATGTATTAATAATCTAGTTTTGATTAGCCAAATCTCTAAATTCACTTTTATTTGGACGAAATATTATTTATTCTCTCCAAAACAATGCAACACTTTATGTATAATCATGGCGGATCTTAGATAAGTTATATTATCTATGGTAGACATTCTCCAGGTGGTGGATTGATGGTGTTTTGACTTTTACTGTCAGTGTTTATTGACGTATGGTCCATTTGATTTGATGGTTACTGGTTAGGTATAGGTACTTAACGGATTACTGAATAATCAGATTAAAATATTGAGTTTTGTTCTTATTATAGCTAAGATGTGTATGTCTATAAAATTTTTTAGCAAAAAATAGAACCGACTCAAAACGCACTAAAAAGTAAAAAATAACTGTGTCATTTATTTGCTTTAATTTACTTAAGCATATCTATGAAGTCGGTGCCAGCCAAGTGTAAGGAACATTTATTTTACGTAGTAAAGCAGTTTGTGGGTTCTAGGTAACGTCCTTGAAAGTAGAAACCTTGGCTGGCACCGACTCCTAGATATGCTTAAGTAAATTAAAGCAACTAAATGACACAGTTATTTTTTACTTTTTAGTGCGTTTTGAGTCGGTTCTATTTTTTGTTGAAAAATTTTATTTCTTACTTTTTAGTGATTCATCGCCACGTACCGTACTCGTAGTATACTGCCATAGTATATTATATTGCACTATTAGCCAAAAAGCTACCGATACCGAGTCAAAAACCGAAATCGCCGTAAGCGTGCCTCCAAAATTTGAAGAGTTCCTTCAATTTCCCCAGGATATCATCAGCAGATCCTAACATGAGGACAATGGGACCACCTTGGATGTATGCCCTTTCTAATAAAAAAAGAATTATCAAAATCGGACAACACTGTAAAAAGTTATGCGTGGTCATACATAAAAAAAAATTAAAATATATATATATACGTGTCGAATTGAGAACCTCCTCGGTTTTTTTCGTCGGTTAAAAATAAGTATAAACAAAGCCCGGAACACGGAAGAAAAGACTTGTCAAAAATGACATATTTTGAGTTTGACAAATCAATGTCACCGCATCTTTATCACCTACAGACTAACTAATATTAGAAAGACGCCATCTTTTAATACCTCAAAAACTAGGAATTTCATTTTTACCTAACGTTTTATATAGTTCGTTCCGTTCACTCATTTTATTTTTGATGAAATCCTTGCATTATTCCTATTTTAATGGTATGTGGTACAAGAATGAACCGGAAATAGACCATCTCCTTTGCATTAGATATTATTTTATAAATTTAACACAAGTTAGCGATGTAATCGCACGTAATGGTAAGTGATGGTATAATCTAAGATGGAAACAGGCAAACTTGACAGGAGCAGGATTAAAATCCACACCCGTTTCGGTTATTGCACGACATCGTGCCGGAACGCTAAATCGTTTAGCGTTTTGACGGTTCAACTTTATAACACTGGAGTCCTTTCACCGGAACCATATTTGACCCACTTAACATATAAGGTCGAGCTTTAGCCGATAATCTAAATATAGATAAATACGGCCTTAGAAATAACATGATTTAGCCTATAGTCTAAATATAAAAATAAATTGGCTGTCTGTAAAGTCGGTTTACTGACGATAGTTGAACGTGACAATGTCTTAAGTAAATACTGATGGAATGATAGCATTTAATTGGTTAGTAAAATTTTTAATTTCAGTATATTTTTATAAATATTAATTTAAATTAATAAAATAATTGATTTTGATTTTATAAATTTATATTTTAAATTTATAATAAATATATTAATTTTTAATTTAAAATTAATATATTTAATAATTATATTTAATAGACGGATGTCGAACGCTGCCCAACGCAAAGGCCGATTGTGCTTCTTTGTCGCTTGTTCCGCGCTCTCGCTTGCACTTCGAGCCTTACATAGAACGCCTCAAAGCGAGGTAACGCGGCATGAGTCATGTTTTTTCGTGCGTGCAGCCGGCTCTATCGAATTATAAGACGTTGTCACGTCAATAATGTTTTGAAACTAGATTTTCTAATAAGATTTAGGGGCATTGTTTTTAACAATATGTATTTTAGCGGACGGACAGACAAGCAAACTGAAACACGTTATTTAATTTGTGTTTTTGTTCGCTTGTCCGTCAAATTCAAGAGCCTTTTTCTCCGTGACATGCGAAGGTCGCAGTTTTGATTTTTCGAAAACAATCAAAATGGACGCTCGTTTGTGTTTATTTATGACTTTATGTTTCGGGTGCATCCCAGTAGTACCCCATACCGTAGTTCTATAGAACTGTTGGGATATGTTCCGTGCTGTCAAATTATATCCCAATATTTCTTTATATTATTTTAATTGATATTTTGTTTTAACAAAAAATGTCCCTTGCGACAAAAGGTAAGTTGTTAAAACCAAGTAGTTGTCGTGTCTAAAAATATTCTCTTACTTTAGAAGTTACGGGGGGACACATTTTAACACTTTGGAAGTATCTTTCGCGCAAACTATTCAGCATAGAAAAAAATGATATTAGAAATCTCAATATCATTTTTATTATATTTAGCATGTCGCCAAAAGCTTTTTTGAAAGCTTTAATCGTTCGTCATTCCCAAACTAATCTTCAGCAATTATCTAAAGAAATAAATTATTGCTGACGTTTTGTGCAATTTAAGCAAAGCTGTATTTGATATAGTATGTTTAGATACTTCAACATAATGCATTTCAGTTTATGTAGATACTCTCAAATTTACGTGGACATTTATTATTGCAATCAAAAGAGATTGCATATTATACTTATAAAAACTATAGATATTTTATATGTAACGTACAAACAAGATGTTGATATCGACATTTCTTTAATTTTGTCCTATTAGTTGTATATAGAACTAATGGGACACTAAGCACTAATATGGTGTATCAACAGTTCTATAGAACTAAAATCAGGGGGTACTACTGGAATGCACCCTATGTTCTTCCCTTACAAAACGCCAATTTCAGATGTAAGGACCTTAGCGCTTCGAGGTGGCATATTTTAATGGACTTTTGACGGCTTTCGTGACGCAGCAGTATGTATATATATGATTTATAAGACGGGGTCATGGATTCGATTCTTGGCTTAACCGATTCAGATTGTCTTAACTGGTCCAGGTCTAGCTGAAGGGAGACTTCGGTTTAGTTACCACTGACGTACCGCCAAGCGATTTTGCGTTCCAATACGATCTGTAGAAACCGAAAAGGGTGAGGACTTCATCCTACTCGCTTCCATCTTAGATCGCGTCACCACTTACCATCAGATGTGTTGTCAAGGGCTAACTTTATAACGGACTAAAATGAGCTCTATGAAATGATAAATTCAGAAAATCTCAATTGGCCCTGCCGGGAATCGAACCTCGGACCCCCATCTTTACATCCACCGCGCATATCACTGCGCCACAGAAGCCGCCAAAGGCCGAGAGGCAAAAGTCCAAAGTGATTTTTAAAAAAAATTGTAATGAAGAAAGAGTCCCTTTACTGTCAGTAGGTTAAAAATCGTGTAGTAACATCAATCAATGCCAATAGTTAATTAGTTACGTATCATTTAGGTAGGTAATTAAAATACTAACTGGGTTTACGTTTAAGTTACGTAATCAACAATACCTAACACGCAATGCTTATAATTGAACTGTCTCCAGTAACTAATCAACTAGTTAATAGCTATTTTTTTACAAAATACCTGAAACTAACTATAAAGATTAATCATTTTAAACACGAAACATCATTTTCAGCATGGTTTAACAGACTCTTTCGGCAGACCAGCTATATATTGTTACTGATGACCCCTCCGAGGAATTAGAAAGAAAGTAAAAGAGTTTATGTTTTTAAACGTCATTTGTATTAAAAAAAAATTAACAAAAAATAGGACCGACTCAAAACGCACTAAAAAGTAAAAATTTTTAACAAAAAATAGAACCGACTCAAAACGCACTAAAAAGTAAAAAATAGCTGTGTCATTTAGTTGCTTTAATTTACTTAAGCATATCTAGGAGTCGGTGCCAGCCAAGTTTAAGGAACATTTATTTTACGTAGTAAAGCAGTTTGTGGGTTCAAGGTAACGTCCTTAAAGTAGAAACCGTGGCTGGCACCGACTCCTAGATATGCTTCAGTAAATTAAAGCAACTAAATGACACAGTTAGTTTTTACTTTTTAGTGCGTTTTGAGTCGGTTCTATTTTTTTTTTTAATTTTTATTTCTTACTTTTTAGTGATTTATCGCCACGTAACGTACTCGTACTATACTGTCATAGTATATTGTACGGCACTAGTAGCCAAAAAGCTACCGATACCGAGACAAAAACCGAAATCGTTGTAAGCGTGCCTCCAAAATTTGAAGAGTTCCTTCAATTTCTCCAGGATATCATCATCAGATCCTAACATGATGACAATGGGACCACCTTGGAAGTATGCCCTTTCTAATAAAATAAAAAAAAAGAATTATCAAAATCGGACAATTCTGTAAAAAGTTATGCGTGGTCATACATAAAAAAAAAATAGATATACGTGTCGAATTGAGAACCTCCTCCGTTTTTTTTCGACGGTTAAAAAGTAAATGCAATCTAAAAAAAGGAATAAGTTAAAAGAATGGAACAATACAAATGATTTCGTATGCAGAAGGAAGACAACATTCAGTGAGTTCAAAGCGAGCTGTCGTTGAGTCAAGACGGTTGAAGGAATGTAGGGAGATGTTCCCTGAGAGTGTGCGTGTAAGGACGATGGATCTGCAGTGGACCCCCAGTGTGGTGGGGTGTGTGGCCGTGAGGTGCCGAGGCAGATCATCGTCGCCGCCGTGATGGGTTCCTTCAGGCTTAGGAGCGTGAAACGACGGCGTCGCAGCGTGCTGCATTGAATCTTGTATAACTATCTATTTATTGGTTAACAAACGTCTAATTCTCCCTGTTGTGTGGTTGTTCTTTCAATCCTCGACCCCTATGTCGTAACAATATATTGGTATCTTTGATACACATTTACGAGTACAGTAATACCCCTCCTTACGCGACCCCATTGTGCGCGATTTCACTATAACGCGAATTTCAAAGTTGATGTCCCAAACTTGCCCCAGTTGTGTCATGTTGTGTGTGTTGTGTCCCAGGGTGGTTTTATATGAAAAACACCTAGAGACCTAACAAAATAAATGAAATAAAATAGCTTTATAGTCATAATTTTTAAATTTATAAATAGAAATATTAGAACTAGCGGGGTTTTAAAATAAACCTAAAAAAAAGGTATTATTTTTAATTCCTATTGAGTCGTTGTTGATATCGACAATTGCATACAAAATGTATAAAGAAATTACGTTTTTTCATAACATTTTGTTTTCGGTAGTTAAGATAACACTAAGTGTGAAATAATAAAACAATTATTTAACTTTGTGTTTGTTAAATTACCTATAACAATATTTTTTACTAAAATAACGTTTTAGGCAGGTATTTTAGTAAGAGTTTATGGTACTGATTATGCAATAATCCCTCTATCTAGAGCCAAATATACTATTTATTATTAAATTATATAGGATTACCAACCCAAAGGTAAAAGTTTAATTGAGACGCATAAACATTTAATTTTTCTTGGGGCAAACAATGTATGGACGGTGGGCCATCTACTTTCGCACTCAAATACCTCGCATTACCTGAAAGAGTGTGTATTAACATAATGTTACGACGACCTCCGTGGCGCAGTAGTATGCGTGGTGGAATTATAAGACGGAGGTCCTGGGTTCGATTCCCAGCGGGGCAGATTGAGATTTTTCTTAATTTGTCTTGGTCTGGCTGGTGGGAGGCTTTCGCCGTGGCTAGTTACAACCCTACCGACAAAGACGTATCGCCAAGTGTTCAGCGTTCCGGTACGATGTCATGTAAAAATCGAAACGGGTGTGGATTTTCGTCCCACTCCTAACAAGTTAGCCCGCTTCCGTCTTAGACTACATCATCACTTAACATCAGGTGTGGTCAAAGGCCAACTTGTAGTCGATAAAAAAAATGTAGTCATCAAATTTACTATAATCACGCTTAAACAAACTCCCGTGCAATGCAAAGCACAGACTAGGACAAGTCTACCAGTTGACCCAGTTGTGTGGCGATCAAACAGAAATGCGTGGATTACATGGGAAATTTTTCAATAGTTTTTGCTCATCAGTCATATCCTACTGTGAAGTTTGAACCTAAAGTTGACTATGTTTAATCATAAACCTCGATATACGCGAATTTCAGTTAACGCGATTTCTTCCGGAACGTTTTCCTCGCGTAAAGCGGGGCATTACTGTATATCTCTCGAAGGAAGGCAGTTTCACAATTCGCACAAAACCTTAACATCCTCAGCAATCGCTATCTATTTGTGAAAACTGCACAGAAATTTGTTACAAATAGACTTACAGACAAGGCGGAGAATTTTTTTTTTTTTTTTATCGCGTTCAAGTTGGCCCTTGACTGGTATCACACCTGATATTATGTGATGATGCAATCTAAGATGGAAGCAGGCTAACTTGTTAGGGGTAGGATGAAATCCACACCCCTATCGGTTTCTACACGACATCGCACCGGAACGCTAAATCGCTTGGCGGTACGTCTTTGTCGGCCAGCCAGACCAAGACAAATTAAGAAAAATCTTAATCTGCCCCGCCGGGAATCGAACCCAGGACCTCCGTCTTATAAATCCACCGCGCATACCACTGCGCCACGGAGGTCGTCAAACACGCCACGGTCGTCGTTATATGTAGTGATTAAATAATAATAAAAGCAAAAATAATTATGTTTAATAAATGTCACAGTGGATTGATGTGGAATTGTTTATTCTTTTCATAAATAAATGAAAAATATATTGCATTTAATCATGTACCTCTTATGGGTAGATAGATCAGCATAGTAAAATTAAGGAGATCTGGGGGAGACGAATATCTTAGCATTCCATGGATTCACCGTGCGGGTGGGGGTCCATCGCGTGGCTGAGAGAAAAACTCCGAACAGAGCCCGAGACTTGTGACACGGGTGTAGGTTTAAGGGTACCCTTAGTGACGCGCGTCAACACTCACCTCCTCTGTTCAAGTTATTCTCGCTGCCCAGACAAATTCGGAAGGACCCTACCAGAGCAGCTTTGGACACTCGTTCCAATATGGAGCTTACTGCACTTCTAGTAAGGCCAAGGTCTTTTAGCAGGTTGTAGAGAGACTTCGCTGGTATACCCCTCGCACCCACTTTTACCGCGTATAAACTAACCACATAGCCATTTTTGGTTAGTTCATTAGTAAGGTCATAATATTTATTCACTTTGAATACATGGTCTTTAGGGATGTTTGTTTCCCACGGCACTGTAAGCTCAACAAGTACTATACGTTTGATTTGTTTGGAAAAGAGAAATATGTCCGGTCTTGATGTAGTAATAGCTAAGTCTTCCGGGCAAAGATCAATCGCTAAAATACGTAAATTAAAAAAAATAGACTAATTCTTTGAACCAAATCATCATCATAATTGTCAGCCTATTAACGGCCCACTACAGGGCCAGGCCTCCCTCCTTATAGGAGAGGGGATATGGAGCGTACACCCACCACGCTGCTCCAATGCGGGTTGGCGGGCTTAGCGTGATAACGTCTCATTTGTTACTTAACAATCTCAATCTGATGTTGATGAGATTTGGGGGCGTATTCGATTAAGAATACTTGTCAAGAAACAAAATAAAAATGAAGGTGGAAATCAATAGTCATTTTACACCTAATTTTTTTAATTAATTAGTTAATGACGAATTCATGACAATAAATTATATTAGTAAGCTTAAAACTAATTAATATATATAATATCTTTTAAATAAGATTTTTTAAAATGACAAAACATAATTTTAAATTTATTAGGCATAAAATGTGTTGGATTTTCTACCTTCATTTTTAATTTGTTTGTTGACAAGCATTCTCAATCGAGTTTGGCTTTAGTATAGCTAAGATTTCTAATTTTGAATGATTCCCTGATTTTTTGATAATTTTAGGTAAAATAACTTATTTTATATCACAAATTCTGTTCGACATAATAAATAAATGTAAAATTTAATAATTAAGTATATTTATTTATAGCCTCGTTGGTCTAGTGGTTATATATCCGGTTTCTGGCTTCGATCACGAGGTCCTGAGTTCGAATCCTGGGTCGGGTCACGGAAGTGAAATTCTCAGTACATTCCAAGCCCGGAGTCGGGAAGTTGGTGGTGTTACACCCCCGGGCCTCGGAGACCGCGTTAACCCGTCGGTCCCGATCACTGTCATCAACATCTGATAGTGATCGTTAATAAATGACACATCATCCTAAGCCCGCCAACCCGCATTGGAGCAGCGTGGTGGGTGTACGCTCCATATCCCTTCTCCTATAAGGAGGGAGGCCTGGCCCTGTAGTGGGCCGTTAGTAGACTGATAATGATGATGATGATGATTTAAAAACAGAATTAATTATTAAGGGCAACAAACTTAACACTACCTGTCATATAAGAGACCGGTTATTTAAAACATTTACAAACTCATTTAAAATGCAATTATTCATGTGCTAATTATTATTTTATATTATATTTATATACAAACAAGAACCTCACAAATGGAAAGGCGATCTGCGACCTTGTCATTTTATATTTTATTTATTTTTTATAATTCATCCGAGAGTAGGAAATCATTTTATGCACTTAACATTTATTTATAATTAAAAAATAAAATAAATAAATCGCGCTTAAAATATCACAACTGGAAAAGATTTGTGCCCTTGGCATTATATTTTTTTTTATAATTGAAATATTTTATGTTCTTATGATTTTTTTTTTAAATAAAGAATCTCACAAATCGAGAGGTGTTTAAAGGCCTTGTCATTTTATGCATTTTTTTTTCGCCAGAGAGAACAGAAAAGGGCTTTTTGCGCGTTTAACTTGATTTAGTATTTTTTTATTTTGACCTTTTAGAATAATAACCTGAAATTATTAGGTATTTAAAATATACCTGCGTCCTTTAAAAATATGTTTTTCTTGAGTGAAGGGATTTAGGCATATATAGTTTACACAGATAAGATGGCCTTGCTATTAATAAAAAAACATTGTTTTTAAAAAATTTGTAACAAAAAATAGAACCGACTCAAAACGTATTAAAAAGTAAAAAATAACTAAAGTAGAAACCTTGGCTGGCACCGACTCCTAGATATGCTTAAGTAAATTAAAGCAACTAAATGACACAGTTATTTTTTACTTTTTAGTGATTTATCGCCACGTATCGTACTCGTACTATACTGTCATAGTATATTATACGGCACTTGTAGCCCAAAAGCTACCGATACCGAGACAAAAACCGAAATCGCTGTAAGCGTGCCTCCAAAATTTGAAGAGTTCTTTCAATTTCCCCAGGATCTCATCATCCGATCCTAACATGATGACAATGGGACCTCCTTGGACGTGTGCCCTTTCTAATAAAAAGAGAATTATCAAAATCGAACAACTCTGTAAAAAGTTATGCGTGGTCATACATATATAAAATAAAAATATATATAGATATACGTGTCGAATTGAGAACCTCCTCCGTTTTTTTTCGTCGGTTAAAAATAAATCTGCGTCCTTTAAAAATATGTTTTTCTTGAGAGAAGGGATTTAGGCATATATAGTTTACACAGATAAGATGGCCTTGCTATTAATAAAAAAACATTGTTTTTAAAAATAGATCATCTGTGGATGTCAAGTATTTTTTTCAATTCTTTGAACAGGAAAGGTTATACCGTGTATTTATATGTTAATAATAACTAATATTATAAAGAAAAAAGTTAGTTTGTATATGTCGTAGCCACATCGTAGATATGCTCATTTCATGAAATGCTTGAGTAGTTCATAAAATGGCCGCGTTTCATGAAATTTTGACGACCTCCGTGGCGCAGTGGTATGCGCGGTGGATTTATAAGACGGAGGACCTGGGTTCGATTCCCGGCGGGGCAGATTGAGGTTTTTCATAATTTGTCTTAGTCTGGCTGGTGGGAGGCTTTCGCCGTGGCTAGTTACCACCCTACCGACAAAGACGTATCGCCAAGCGATTTAGCGTTCCGGTACGATGTCGTGTAGAAACCGATAGGGGTGTGGATTTTCGTCCCACTCCTAACAAGTTAGCCCGCTTCCATCTTAGACTGCATCATCACTTAACATCAGGTGTGATAGCAGTCAAGGGCCAACTTGTAGTCGATAAAAAAATGTTTGCCTGTCTATTGACCACATTATGATATGGTTTGGGCAGATCAATGATACAAAAACGTTTCTCGATGTGACCAACTTAACGCGCACTACTACATTACTTCATGAAGTGGTCAAAATTATTTGATCATATAGTATACTATACTAAAGCCAAACTCGATTGAGAATACTTGTCAACAAACAAATTAAAAATGAAGGTAGGAAATGCAACACATTTTGTGCCCAATAAATATAAATTATGTTTTGTGTTTTTATAAAATCTTATTTAAGAGATATTATATATATTAATTAGTTTTAAGCTTACTAATCTAATTTATTGTCATGAATTCGTCATTAACAAGTTAAATAAAAAATTAGGTGTAAAATAACTAGTGATTTTTACCTTCATTTTTAATTTGTTTGTTGACAAGCATTCTCAATCGAGTTTGGCTTTAGTATAGTTACACCCTGACTTAGAGTACTCAGAGTCGGTTATTTTTTTTGTAAACCCATAAATACGAGCTCTGCGAAGCGGGGCGGGGTGGGGAGTTCAAATATTATGTTTAATTCTCTCATATATTTTTATTTATATATTTTTTTAAATCCTAAACAAGCTAGCCTTCTTCCATCTTAGATCGCATCATCACTTAACATCAGGTGTGATAGCAGTCAAGGGCCAACTTGTAGTTGATAAAAAAAAACCCATGTCATCCACCAGCTGATAATGATGATGATGAATATACTGAACCTAAAAATACATTTATTGTTTGAATATACGTACATTAATTGATTTTTCCTTAGTGTTGCTGGGTGAACTTTGACGTAATACGTCAACATGTGACCACATTATATCTGACAAGAATACATTAATATGTGCATAAATTGAATGGCCTTCGTGGCGCAGTGATATGCGCAGTGGATTTATAAGACGAAGGTCTCTGGTTCTATTCCCGGTTTCTATATTAGATTAGAGACTATTAGTAGTGGCTCTACCAGTGGCTCCGAAGGCGAATTATTTATTACCTCACCACCACCACCACCAGGCGACGCGATGGAACATCCCTGGGAGTCCCATATCCCCCCCCCCCCCAAACGGTGCAGCTATAGCCGCCTCATTTCTGGGGAGGATGCGTATACGCATTTCCTAGCGTTAAAACAAAAGTGCCTAAACATTGCATGCAATACAATATAAATACATAAAATATGAAAAATTGTTGTTCTCACGATTAAATAAGCAGTTGCATAACTTTATAAATAGAGGTCTTTGAGGGAGGAAGGGTGAAATGGGTCTATTTTTGGCTGGTGGGAGGCTTCGGCCGTGTTTATTACCGCCAAGCGATTTAGCGTTCCTGTACGATGTCGTGTAGAAGCCGGAAGGGTTTGGATTTCATTCTACTCCTAACAAGTTAGCCCGCTTCCATCTTAGATTGCATCATCACTTAGCATCAGGTGTGATAGCAGTCAAGCGCTCACTTGTCATGAATAAAAAAAGCTTTTAATAAATTACTAAGGTCTGGCCATTACACGCTGTCGCACTATAAGGGACCGGTTCCTACGGCACCGTATCAATGAGCACAAGTAACTAAATAGACAAGTGCCGAATTCCTATGATAAACAACCAACTCAGCAACATATCTGCATGTATTTCATCCAAATCCGTTCAGCCGTTTTCCGTGACAAATATCCATACTTTAACTGTGACCTTTGAAGTACGTCGTCGTAATGCTACGCGTACCTACACTTGTAAAGGAACTGGTTAAGTTATTTGGGAGCTCACACAGACTTGGTAGTGATTGACAGAGGTAGTCTGACTGCAGACCGCTATATCAGAGAAGTTTTAGAAGAAAATGTCGTACCGTTTGCCCCATATATCGGTGACGATTTTGTTGTTATGCGGGATAATGCTCGGCCGCATACCGCTCGGGTAACTCAAGCTTATCTTAATGATATGAATATCACTGTTATACAGTGGCCGGCGAAATCACCTGATATGAACCCAATAGAGCACGTTTGGGGCTTGCTGAAAAAAAAAGGTTAAGTCCAGAATTCCAGCTCCTATTAATTCCTATGATAAACAACCAACTAAGCAACCTATCTGCATGTATTTCATCCAAATCCGTTCAGCCATTTTCCATGACAAATATTTTTATCAACTACAAGTTGGCCCTTGACTGCTATCACACCTGATGTTAAGTGATGATGCAATCTAAGATGGAAACGAGCTAACTTGTTAGGAGTAGGATGAAAATCCACACCCCTTTCAGTTTGTACACGACATCGAACAAGAACTCTAAATCGCTTGGCGGTACGTCTTTGTCGGTAGGGTGGTAACTAGCCACGGCGAAAGCCTCCCACCAGCCAGACCAAGACAAACTAAGAAAAATTTCAATCTGCCCCGCCGGGTATCGAACCCAGGACCTCCATCTTGTAAATCCACCGCGCATACCACTGCGCCACGGAGGCCGTCCATACTTTAACTGTGACCTTTGACGTAGGTCGTCGTAACGCTGCGCGTACGCTTGTAAAGGAACCGGTTAGTAAGTAATTTGCAAATATCTCCGTACATACGTCAATAAAATACGTATTTTTCTTGTTTGATCAACTCCATAAAAGGAGGCTTTAATTATTGACCCTTATTATATACATAGACGTAGTAATGTATGTAGAGTTTTTTTTTATCGACTACAAGTTGGCCCTTGACTGCTATCACACCTGATGTTAAGTGATGATGCAGTCTAAGATGGAAGCGGGCTAACTTGTTAGGAGTGGGACAAAAATGCACACCCCTTTCGGTTTCTAGACGACATCGTACCGGAACGCTAAATCGCTTGGCGATACGTCTTTGTCGGTAGGGTGGTAACTAGGCACGGCGAAAGCCTCCCACCAGCCAGACCAAGACAAATTAAGAAAAATCTCAATCTGTCCCGCCGGGAATCGAACCCAGGACCTCCGTCTTATAAATCCACCGCGCATACCACTGCGCCACGGAGGTCGTCAAAAGTTATCGTTACTTAAATGTAAAATCGGAGATATTAGTTAAACATGATGTGATTTGATATTAGAAACTAGCAGTCGCCCGCGACTTCGTCCACGTGAAAACCTCTTAGGTACCCTTCTAATTTTAAAGACAGACTTTCATATAAAGTGTGCTCATTCCCCGCTACCCCTCTCAATTTAATTTTTTTATAGTTTCCCGTCAACCAATATCCCGTCCCGTGTACTAAAGATCTACATATTTGTTAAACATTGTACGATATTACAGTACATTAATATTATTTCGTTGATACAACTCTTAACAAGTGCATTAATTTCAACCAAATTTGATTACAATAAAAACGGTTCTAGTGAGTTAATCTTAAAAGATAGACTTATATTGTCGTTGACATTTTTTTAGATCATTTCAAGAGGAATAATTCTTTCATACATATATTTTTGGTATCTTGAACCGTTTTCGCAGCGCACGCAACTGAAGCCCTCAAGGATGAATAATTTTCCCCGTTTTTTTTTTCACATTTTCCATTATTTCTTCGCTCCTAATAGTTGCAGCGCGATGTTATATAGCCTAAAGCCTTCCTCGATAAATGGTCTATTCAACACAAAAATAATTTTTCAATTCGAACCAGTAGTTTCTGAGATTAGCGCGTTCAAACAAACAAACTCTTCAGCTTTATAATATTCGTATAGATAAGAAGCGTAATCGACATGTTAATTCTTTTTTTTTTTTAATTAAATATTTAGCTATATATCTGTTTTCAAAATGAAGCTGTGAAAACATGACATAGAATCTTTTCCACTGCTGACCGCCGCAAAAAAAATCAAAGCTATCACTACAGCGGAATAATTTTCACTTTTATTATTCATTTTTTGACTTTTATTATTTATTTTCTTTTTCTTCTTTTTCTGTATTTAAATTTAATAATAAAATAGAATTGAAAATGTTATATCTCTCCGGGTTAAGTTGTCATGATTAAATAAATAAATAATTTTAAAATTTAATATCGATTTGGATAGAGCTTTTGTAATTTCACTGTTATTCTCAAGGAAGGTTTTAGCATAACTTTAGGTTATTAGGTTTTCCGTTCAAGAAAACATAAACGATCATATTACTTTATACGGAGCATCGTGTGTGTTAGCATTTTGAAATATTACAATTTGTTACCAAAGACAATACTGTACGATATTGTCTATGGTAACGTAAGCTTGTGTCTGTCGACCGTAAGATGATATCAGAGGACTAGATTCCAGGCCGTAAAATAAAATGTAAAATGTATATGTTAGAATAGTCGAGTAGTGTATTTTACTGTTCTTTTGGTTGTTACAAAGTACGCATATTTTTAGTGTAATATTAATTATTGTAATTGAGTGGTTTTGTAATTCATTTAAAAAGAGCATGTGTCGAGTTTTTCTGGCCGCGTCTTTTCTCGTCACGGACTGCTTTTCCGATGCGGCGGTAGATAAGAGATTATGAAAGAATAAAACGATTTTGAAGACAACAGAATATTATTTTAAAATCCCGCTGCAACCAACATGTGTAAAAATTTTTGATAATTTTATTTACAAAAAACATTCTCGTTCTGCTCCAAATGCCTCGTTGGTCAAGGTTTGGAATCACTAAATCCTGGCTTCCAATTGATCAATTTCCCATTCTCATTTTGCCTGTCTCCGAACTGAGAATTTATAGTGAGATTTTTTTGCAGGAGATAAAAGTTAGATATTTCATATGCCACAAACCGGACGCAGTTAGATATTTCATATGCCACAAGACGGAGGTCCTAGGTTTGATTCCCGGCGGGGCAGATTGAGATTTTTCTTAATTTGTCTTGGTCTGGCTGGTGGGAGGCTTTCGCCGTGGCTAGTTACCACCCTACCGACAAATACGTATCGCCAAGCGATTTAGCGTTCCGGTACGTTGTCGTGTAGAAACCGAAAGGGGTGTGGATTTTCGTCCCACTCCTAACAAGTTAGCCCGTTTGATCTTAGACTGCATCATCACTTAACATCAGGTGTGATAGCAGTCAAGGGCCAACTTGTAGCCGATAAAAAACCTAGGATCTGTTAATACCGCGTAAAAAAATCCAAGCTAGTATACTTACAATAAAATTGTAACAGATATAACTCTGTAGTATATTGAAAATATTTTTAAAATTTAAATTGGAGGGCACTATATAATTGATACTGAAGCCGAAAAATATTATTTTAAAATTTGTTAAAAGTTAAATTAAAAAAAAACGTCCATACAAAAAGTTACATATTCGTCAAACGGGAACACTGAACGACTGAACAGGGGACGCGAAAATACATTCAAATATTATGAATTCTGTCCGTTTCCTCATACCAATTAACATATATAATGAACTGACATACGAAGCGTGTACGTTTATTTAAAAGTAAAAACCAACACTTGTACACTTTCTCTAAATTCAACTTAAACTTAAACAACTTAAAAACTAATAAAACTCAACCACATACATTTAAACACGTTGTATCCAACGAAGTGAGAAATCCAGTAGGAATTTTATCACGATTATCACACGCGAATTTTATAATTCGACATATAAAACCGACGTCCGCCACGCACGGATGCCAAAGGCCAACTGAGCTCGTATAACTTATTAGCTTTAATGGAGAATGGAACTGATATTGATATCAAGTCGATTCAAACGTCATCGAGTGACGTATCTATGCCTCGAGTTTTTTTTTAAGAACAGCACCGTGGTTATTGAGGTGTATTCTATGGGCAAGTCCTGCGGTCACCTAGTTTAAAATTGGAATACATTTTTTTTCTAATCGTGTCGATTGGTTTATGGTTTTCAAAACTTCTGTACTGTAGGTTGAAAAATCTGCGGTCATCGTCACCTAGTTAATTTTTTTTTTTTTCTATTTGTGTCGACCACGGTTCGTGGCTAAAGTGAAAACATACTTAGGTTAAATAATTACCTAGTGACATTCAAAATACGTGACGCAGTGGTATGCACGGTGAATTTATAAGATGGAGGTCCTGGGTTCGATTCCCGGCGGCGCAGATTGAGATTTTTCTTAATTTTACTTGGTCTGGCTGGTGCGAGGCTTTCGCTGTGGCTAGTTACCACCCTACGGACAAAGACGTATCGCCAAGCGATTTAGCGTTCCGGTACGATGTCGTGTAGAAACCGAAAGGGGTGTGGATTTTCGTCCCACTCCTAACAAGTTAGCCCGCTTCTATCTTAGACTGCATCATCACTTAACATCAGGTGTGATAGCAGTCAAGGGCCAACTTGTAGTCGATAAAAAAAAATGATGCTATCTCAAATCGAAACGGGCTACGAATAGGAAGAAATCCATACCCCTTTCGGTTTCTACACGACATCGCACCGGAACCAATCCGAATTAGGATAGCGTGGTGGGTCGAAGCTCCAAAACTCTCCTATAAGGAGAATGGCGTAACCCAGTAGTGGGCTATTCCGAAAATGATGAAATGACAGGCATGAACAAAGTCAAGGCTACAAGTTATCTTGTATATAGTTGAAGTGATATTACATGAAGAGCTGTCAGATCATAAACTTCATATATAACATTGTTTTTTTGATCTGCTCTGATATGATTCACTTGCTGATAAGTGAATACGTGTCACATAATATTATTTTAAATCTATACATTTGCAAGTGATTTGAGTTATTAGAAATTTCTAAGACTTCTTTCTTTGAAGAATTTCTTCAGTCAGAAAATTTCTGACGCCCGTCGATACCACGCAATCTATCAGAAACTTTTTTTTGGCGAGTCTAAGTTTAGTTCGCGGCTGGCCGGCAACATAACAAAATTAAAAAAAAAATACAAAATGAACGACGATCAGTTACTTTCGTTAACGTTATTGTTCTACTAAGTTCATAAAATTTTTTAACAAAAAATAGAACCGACTCAAAACGCGCTAAAAACTTAAAAAGTAAAAAATAACTGTGTCATTTAGTTGCTTTTATTTACTTAAGCATATTTATTAAGTGCCAGCAAGTTTAAGGAACATTTATTTAACGTAGTAAAGCAGTTTGTGGGTTCTAGGTAACGTCCTTAAAGTAGAAACCTTGGCTGGCACCGACTCCTAGATATACTTAAGTAAATTAAAGCAACTAAATGACACAGTTATTTTTTACTATTTAGTGCGTTTTGAGTCGGTTCTATTTTTTGTTAAAAAATTTTATTTCTTACTTTTTAGAGATTTATCGCCACGTAACGTATTCGTACTATAATGTCATAGTATATTATATGCCACTAGTAGCCAAAAAGCTGCCGATACCGAGACAAAAACCGAAATCGCTGCAAGTGTGCCTATAAAATTTCAAGAGTTCCTTCAATTTTCCCAGGATATCATCATCAGATCCTAACATGATGACAATGGGACCACCTTTTAAGTGTGCCCTTCCTATAAAAAAAAAATTATCAAAATCGGACAACTCTCTTAAAAGTTATGAGTGGTCATACATAAAAAAAAATATATATACGTGTCGAACGGAAAGAACCTCCTCTGTTTTTTTTCGTCGGTGAAAAAATAGGCTTTTGTTCATCAAAATACTTTCACGTATTTACCTCATTAAGAGGCGGACGAACTCGCGATTTAGTTTTAGCAATTAAACAAATGGCCGTTAAGGTAATTATTATTGGGGTTCCGTACCCAGAGAGTAAAACCGAAACCTTATTACTAAGATTCCACTGTATGTCTGTCTGTCACTCTGCAGGCTGTATCTTGTGACAATTCTGTAAACAATTTTCACAGATGTATTTCAATTGCGGCTATAACAACAAATACTAAAAAGTAATTAAAAAAGACGTGGCACTCGGAGACTGCCGCGGTAAAGCTATTGCATAGATTATTATCAACTTAATATGTTTACCTACCCACGTCATCGGGACCGTGGCCTAACGGTAAGGCACTCTAAGTGCCCGGATTGCCAGAGAGACGCGGGTTCGAATCCCATCGATTCCGCATTTTTTTTAATTTTTTTAAAGCGTGATATTTCAAAAAGAAATTTTTTTTACAAGCGTGATGTTTCAAAAAGTCATTAAAAGCTCTATTTATCGATAGATGGAAAAACTAAAAAGTATCACCGTTTAGTTGAAATCACGCTTAAAAAAAAATTGCGGAACCGGCGTGATTCGAACCCGCGTCTCTCTGGCAATCCGGGCACTTAGAGCGCCTTACCGCTAGGCCACGGTCCCGATGACGTCGGTGCCGAATAATGTTACTTAACTGTAACTTGATACTATACTAGCGGACGGCCGCGTCTCCGTCCCAAGAAATTCTATTTTGTGATAGTTCGAAAAACGTAGCCTATGTCCTTTCTCCGGCTTTAAACTATCTCTGTGCCAAATTTCATTTAAATCGGTTCAGTAGTTTAGGCGTGATTGTGTAACAAAACAGACATAGTTACTTTCAGACACTGTACAACATACATGACCAACATTTTTCCAGATGTGGGAATCAAACCCACAGCCTTGAATGCAGAACAGAGCCACCACTTGGCTGACAAATAAAATGAATATTTAAGTGGAAGTATCACACAAGACGCGTGATTTTTTTTACGTTTTGTACGGAACCCTCCATGAGCGAGTGCGATTCGCACTTGGCGCTTCTACTAACTTATATTAAGTACACGCCTCACTGTTTTCTCCTTAAGTATACAATTATATAAATCTCCAATTTACTGTTCATTACCGACTGTGATGCAACCAGAAACTTGTACATTGCGCCACGTAACGCACTGCGCATTAGCTGATTACACGCTCATTGCCTCGTTGGCGCAGTGGTTAGTGGGCTTCGATCACGAGGTCCCGAGTTCGAGTTCTGTAGGGATAACATGCGCAAGAAACATGCGCGACGAAAAAAACGGAGGAGGTTCTCAATTCGTATATATATATGACCACGCATAACTTTTTACAGAGTTGTCCGATTTTGATAATTCTTTTTTTATTAGAAAGGGCACACTTCCACGATGGTCCCATTGTCATCGTGTTAGGATCTGATGATGATATTCTGGGAAAATTGAAGGAACTCTTAAAATTTTATAGGCTGCAAGTGTAGCGATTTCGGTTTTTGTCTCAGTATCGGTAGCTACTAGTGCCGTATAATATACTATGACAGTATAGTACGAGTACGTTACGTGGCGATAAATCACAAAAAAGCAAAACGCACTAAAAAGGAACAACTATATTACTTTTTAGTGCGTTTTGAGTCAGTTCTATTTTTGTTAAAATTTTTTTAAAAACCGAAAGCAAACGAAGACCAATTTAGATCACAAAATCGTTAAAAATTGTTTTTGTTTATGTATTTCTTTTGTTTCTTTCTATCTTGTGATTGTGCAAAATAAATATTAAAAAAATTATTATTATAAAAACAAAAAACCCGACTGCTTAAAAGTTATGAACTGAAAAGAGAAAAACAAGGATCACAATATCTGTAGAAAATTCTAAATACTTTATGGTGCTGCAAACTATAACAAAAATACTTTAACCTGCGGGGAAAGAAAGATCAACCAAAACTACGTTTGTCCCCGCCTGCAGCACCATAAAGTATTTAGAATTTTTTGTTTTTATAATAATAATTTTATTTGAGACTTTTTTGTTTTAGTTTATGGTATAGAAATGAGACGGTGCACTTAGTACACTTTTTGCCATTTTTTGTTAAAAAAAGTAATAGGAACATGATATGATATTTATAATTTTGAAATGGTCTTTTTACGACCTTTCATTTGACACCCATATTGCTAAGATAAGAGAAAGAAATACACACGTCCCCCCTTTTTCCCCACATTTACAGCCGCCATTTTGATAATTTATATAGCCTATGTCACTACCACAATTTTTACAAACTCAACGACACCTCACATGTCAAAATCCGTTCAGCCGTTTAGGCTGTAGCGCGTGCCGAAGAAATGGACATACATACATACATACGCTCGAAAAACATAACCCTCCTTCTGACGCAGTCGGGTAAAAAATTCATTATTTAATAACTGGAACCTAGGACTTTATGATCATAAGCCACAAACATTGGCTAACCACTGCATTGACGAGATTCTACAACAGAACAACCCCTCAGGGTATGATAGGTACATCTTCTACAAAGTACAGTAGCAAGGTAGATCTCTTTCGGCCTTTGACATTGCAAATATAAATTGGCTAAATGAACGTACAATAACGCCGATTGGTACGAGATATCTAAAAACTAGCGCACGCCCGCAGTTTTGCCCGTTAAGTAATTTCTTTTCCCGTGGGAATGTCAGATTACAAATGAGCTTTTGTCACTCCTCCTCCTTTCATCATCATCATCATCATTATCAGCCTATTAACGACCCACTACAGGGCCAGGCCTCCCTCCTTGGAGAGGGGATATGGAGCGTACACCCACCACGCTGCTCCAATGCGGATTGGCGGGCTTAGTGTGATAATGTTTCTTTTATTTACGATCACTATCAGATGTTGATGACAGTGGCTTAACATGCTCTCCGAGGCACGGGGGTGTAACACCACCAAACTATCCAAGACAAAGACGTATCGCCAAGCGATGTAGCGTTCCAGTACGATGTCGTGTAGAAACCGAAAGGGGTGTGGATTTTCGTCCCACTCATAAGGGACCGTTCAAGTATTACGTAAGCACTATAGAGGGGTGGGGGGGTCTGTGCATTGCTTATTTTTGATGACATGGGGGGTGGGGGGGTCTAGATGATGATTACGTCATCAATAGTTATTTATTTTTTTACACGAATAGCAAAAATTCGTGAATTCTCTATGTTGAATACTGTATCAGTAAAATCCAATTTCTATACTAAAATAATTTTCTAATTTTTAAAATTATAATTATGACAATTATTAAAAAAAAATATGAAATTTATAATTGAAAAATGTTTACGTAAGGATAGGGGGAGGGGGTAGGAACTTTGCTTACTTTTGCTGACAAGGGGGTTGGGGGTAAATAATTGAAATAAATCTGCTTACGTAATATTTGAATGGTCCCTAACAAGTCCCACTCCTAACAAGTTAGCCCGCTTCCATCTTAGACTGCATCATCACTTAACATCAAGTGTGATAGCAGTCAAGGGTCAACTTGTAGTCGATAAAAAAAAAGCTCGGGACACAGAATATACCGAAAACTTCAAAGAAGTATGTACTCTCAGAATTATTCCGTGAACAGACCTAGAATTCGAACACAGGACCTTGTTGTCAAAGCCATCACTTAACATCAAGTGTGATAGCAGTCAACGGTCAACTTGTAGTCGATAAAAAAAAAGCTCGGGACACAGAATATACCGAAAACTTCAAAGAAGTATGTACTCTCAGAATTATTCCGTGAACAGACCTAGAATTCGAACACAGGACCTTGTTGTCAAAGCCATCACTTAACATCAAGTGTGATAGCAGTCAACGGTCAACTTGTAGTCGACACAGAATATACCGAAAACTTCAGGACCTTGTTGTCAAAGCCATCACTTAACATCAAGTGTGACACAGAATATACCGAAAACTTCAAAGAAGTATGTACTCTCAGAATTATTCCGTGACCAGACCTAGAATTCGAACACAGGACCTTGTTGTCAAAGCCATCACTTAACATCAAGTGTGATAGCAGTTAAGGGTCAACTTGTAGTCGATAAAAAAAAAGCTCGGGACACAGAATATACCGAAAACTTCAAAGAAGTATGTACTCTCAGAATTATTCCGTGACCAGGCCTAGAATTCGAACACAGGACCTTGTTGTCAAAGCCACATATATAGGCTTCTTTCATATACAATTTTTAAAACTCTACTGGTAAGTCTTATAGATATTAGCCGAACGGAACAAATTTAGTAAAATATTTTAACAAAAATTAGAACCGACTCAAAACGCACTAAAAAGTAAAAAATAACTGTGTCATTTAGTCGCTTTAATTTACTTAAGCATATCTATGAAGTCGGTGCCAGCAAGTTTAAGAATAAGAAACATTTATTTGACGTAGTAAAGCAGTTTGTGGGTTCTAGGTAATATCCTTAAAGTAGAAACCTTGGCTGGCACCGACTCCTAGATCAGTCAGTCAGTCATGGCCTATACGTCTGTGACAGACGACTGAAACAGCATCTTTTGGGTTACATCTACATTGATGGCTATGAAGGCCAATTCGAGAACGACACAACTTGCCGCAGAGCTCACAAGAAAGAGAAGAGCTGGGAAAGCTATAACATTCCCTTCTTTTTAACCGACGAAAAAAAAACGGAGGAGGTTCTCAATTCGACACGTATATTTTTTTTTTTTTTATATGTATGACCACGCATAACTTTTTACAGAGTTGTCCGATTTTGATAATTCTTTTTTTATTAGAAAGGGCATACTTCCAAGGTGGTCCCATTGTCACCATGTTAAGATCTAATGATGATATCCTGGGGAAATTAAAGGAACTCTTCGAATTTTGGAGGCACGCTTACAGCGATTTCAGTTTTTGTCCCGTTATCGGTAGCTTTTTGGCTACAAGTGGGGTATAATATACTATGACAGTATAGTACGAGTACGTTACGTGGCGATAAATCACTAAAAAGTAAAAAATAAAAATTTTTAACAAAAAATAGAACCGACTCAAAACGCACTAATACACTACACAAACAAAAGTAAAAAATAATTGTGTCATTTCCTTGGTTTAATTTACTTAAGTATTACACAATTATTATTTGTCTCCTGTCTGCCAGCAACTTCAACCACTCCCTGTCATGACACTCCACATGCTTTACCTTCTTACGCCATTCAATCCTGTCCTCCGCGAGTTGCTCCCAACTCTTGTGGGCGATTTCAAAAGCGGTCATGTCCCGTTGGGCGCAATCTTTAAAACGTAACAGAGGTCTCCCAACGTTTCTTTTTACTCGACTGCGTCAGAAGGAGGGTTATGTTTTTCGAGCGTATGTATGTATGTATGTATGTATGTATGTATGTATGTATGTATGTATGTATGTATGTATGTATGTATGTATGTATGTATGTATGTATGTATGTATGTATGTATGTATGTATGTATGTATGTATGTATGTATGTATGTATGTATGTATGTATGTATGTATGTATGTATGTATGTATGTATGTATGTATGTATGTATGTATGTATGTATGTATGTATGTATGTATGTATGTATGTATGTATGTATGTATGTATGTATGTATGTATGTATGTATGTATGTATGTATGTATGTATGTATGTATGTATGTATGTATGTATGTATGTATGTATGTATGTATGTATGTATGTATGTATGTATGTATGTATGTATGTATGTATGTATGTATGTATGTATGTATGTATGTATGTATGTATGTATGTATGTATGTATGTATGTATGTATGTATGTATGTATGTATGTATGTATGTATGTATGTATGTATGTATGTATGTATGTATGTATGTATGTATGTATGTATGTATGTATGTATGTATGTATGTATGTATGTATGTATGTATGTATGTATGTCCATTTCTTCGGCACGCGCTGCAGCCTAAACGGCTGAACGGATTTTGACATGTGAGGTGTCGTTGAATTTGTCAAAATTGTGGTGACATAGGCTATATGAATTTTCAAAATGGCGGCTGTAAATGGGGAAAAAAAGGGGGGATGTGTGTATTTTTTTCTCTTATCTTAGCAATATGGGTACCAATTGATAGGTCGTAAAAAGACCATTTCAAAAATATAAATATCATATCATGTTCATATTGCTTTTTTAACAAAAAATGGCAAAAAGTGTACTAAGTGTACCGTCTCATTTCTATACCATAAACTAAAACTAAAAAGTCTCAAATAAAATTATTATTATAAAACCAAAAAACCCGACTGCTTAGAAGTTATGAACTGAAAAGAGAAAAACAAGGATCACTATATCTGTATAAAATTCTAAATACTTCATGGTGCTGCAGGCGGGGACAACCGTAGTTTTGGTAGATCTTTCTTTCCCCGCAGGTTAAAGTATTCTGTCCCCGCCTGGAGCACCATAAAGTATTTTGAATTTTGTACAGATATAGTGATCCTGTAATGTTTTTATAATAATAATTTTATCTTATTTGCTATGGCGCCAAGTATGACGCACCGTGGCAAACGATTTGAAGGCACACGTTGCACATGCCCTATCCATCTCAACCTCCTTTACTTCAGCAAAGCGGTGAGGCTAGGTGGTTGTGAAATCTCTAATACCCTCTTATTTGTTATCCTGTCTTTCCAAGTGATGCCAAGGATGTTGCGAAGACAGCGCATATAAAAGCCGCTAGTTTCACAAAATCAACAAAAAATCAATAAGCCACTTGGTAGAGAAAGAATTTAATAACAAACGAATTCAATCCACGGTAAATAAAAACAGATAAAAAATCACTCTCAATGCACGAACATAACAGCGTTTTCACACCGCATCGTCGAGAGGTCAATAAGAGGTCAGGTTGTGTAGGAAAAATCACCAATGCACAGCTCTAACTACGGAACAAATTGCGCTGAAATTTGGCACTCGTGTTATGATGGACTGTCCAAAATTAACCCCTAAAAGGGTAAAAAGGGATATTCAAATTGTCGCGGCCGCTAGTTTCACACAAGCTTTGTTTCCAAAATCAACAAAAACTAATAAGTCACTTGGTAGAGAAAGAATTTAATAACAAACGAATTCAATCCACGGTAAATAAAAACAGATAAAAAATCACTCTCAATACACGAACATAACAGCGTTTTCACACCGCATCGTCGAGAGGTCAACAAGAGGTCAGGTTGTGTGGAAAAAATCACCAACGCACAGCTGGACGGATTTGGCTGAAAGGAGATGGTCCAAAATTGTATGGAGACCAGACTCACTTTCTGTACACAAGTTAAAAAAACTACATATATTAATAATCTAGTTTTGATTAGCCAAATCTCCGAATTCACTTTTATTTGGGCGAAATATTATTTATTCTCTCCAAAACAATGCAACACTATGTATAATCATGGCGGATCTTAGATAAGTTATATTATCTATGGTAGGTATTCTCCAGGTGGCGGATTGATGTTGTTTTGACTTTTGCTGTCAGTGTTTATTGACGTATGGTCCATTTGATTTGATGGTTACTGGTTAGGTATAGGTACCTAACGGATTACTGAATAATCAGATTAATATATTGGAGTTTTGTTCTCATTATAGCTAAGATGTGTATGTCTAAAATATATTATAGCTAAAAATAAAGCCCGAAACACGGAAGAAAGGACTTGTCAAAAATGACATATTTTGAGTTTGACAAATCAATGTCACCGCATCTTTATCATTTTAATGGTATGTGGTACATGAGTGAAGCTGAAATGGACCATCTCCTTTGGCACTCATTTTATTTATTTCATTTTATGTTGAAGGACTGGCCAAAATTCACTTCGTAAAAAGGTGAAAAGGGATATTCAAAATTTCACGTAAACGAAGTCGCGACCACGAGTAACATATATAAGCTTTGTTTCCAAAATTAACTGAAAATTTTCAATTCCGTTCATGTTCGCTTCCGGACGGAAAAGGGTCAATATTGGTGATTTCTTTTGTGTATGTAGAAAACTGCCATTTTATGCATTTACCTAGTCTAAACCTGTATCTAGGGTTGCTAGGTTGTTAAATTGCCGGACAGAACAGCATCTTTGGCCGGAGGTTTTCGTCAAAGAGCCGGACACCATGTCATTGAGGATTTGGTATGACAGTAAATAAAAATTGTAAGTAAAATCAAGCTTCTCAGCAAAATCTGCTTTCCTAACCGATGGTAAAGCCATTACACACTAACAGACATAATTTTTTAAAGTACTTGTAAGTTACATGAAATAAATTAATTTAAATTTGTTCCACATTTAAAGTAAGTTTCGCTAATAACAGATAAAACAATCACTCGCGAGACACCGTCAAGAGGTCAACAAGAGGTCAGTTGCGACTATAGCCTCCTCCGTGACACCCCGCGGCCAGAGGACGGCGCGACATTGCGGCGACATTGGGAAGGTCGCGACTATCTGCGAGAGGTGAGAGGGGGTCAAAGGGGGGTTGTTGCATAAGCAGGCACACATTCATCACGCACTTATCGGAATATACATGTGGTAGGAATGTTTTTTTTATTTATTACAGGTTAGCCCTGGACTGCTATCTAGATGAGTAGGATGAAATCGTACGTCTTTTTTGTGATAACTAGTCACGGCGAAAGCGTCCCACCAGCCAGACCAAGACAAATTAAGAAAAATCTTAACTGTCTTGCCGGGAGTCGAACCCTGGTCCTGGGTTCGATTCCCGGCAGGATAATTATATCCACAATGCAATATTATGATGACATGAAGCTGATGCTGGAAATGGAAGGTCGCCATAGGAATACCATAATAAAACGAGACAAACCTATCAAGTTTGGGCTTGTTTTAATGGTTTTGATGAGTAGATAGTCCCGATCTATTAATATTGCAAAATAAGTGTTAATTTTTTTTTTAATTTATACTTTTTACTCGTATACCTTTCAGACTCTCAAACTTTGATTTAAAATGTATCATGTGAAGTGAAGTGAATGAAGTTGGTGGTGTTACACCCCGTGCCTCGGAGAGCACGTTAAGCCGTCGGTCCCGGTCACTATCATCAACATCTGATAGTGATCGATAGTGATCGTTAATAAATGAAACATTATCACACTAAGCCCGCCAACCCGCATTGGAGCAGCTCTGTGGGTCTACGCTCTATATCCCCTCTCCTATAAGGAGGGAGGCCTGGCCCTGTAGTGGGTCGTTAATAGGCTGATAATGATGATAATGATGATGTGAAATATGAGCCTGAGTTTAATATCCTCTTGCCTCCTGTCGTCGTAAATATTCTTAAATTTTTTTTTTTTTTTAACACTAGAATTTTAACAAAAATGTTCATATTTTTCCACCTATTTAAGTGGATGGGAGAAAAAAATTAAATTAGGCTTTTTTCCGATGCTATCAGGTAGACAGTTGGACGTATGAGCAAATAAGCGAGTGAACTTCGATCCTAACTGGAGTCAATATATATAATAAGGAATCTTTCTAACCAAAGGCGATGGTTCAAAATTGTATGGAGCACAGACTCACTTTCTGCCAAACTCACTTTTAGCCAAATCTCTGAATTCACTTTTATTTAGGCGAAATATTATTTATTCTCTCCAAAACAATGCAACACTATACGAATAATCATGGCGGATCTTAGATAAGTTATATTATCTATGGTAGACATTCTCCAGGTGTATGGAGAGTAGAGGAAAGGAGAGTCATCTTATATGGGAGAAAAGTTGAAAGTGTCCAGTTGTATGCGTTAAATAACAGTTCAAAAATCCTCCACAATCGCGCTAGTGGATGCACAGGGTATGGTATGAATGTAGCAATCGTAGATGAATTGAAGTATGCCGAGTTAAAATATTTAATGTTATTATCGACTAAAGTAGTTAATTATTGAGAACTACAACAACTTACGTTGTACAAAATATTGTGGTAAATATAATCTTACAGAATTATAACCAAACGTGCGTTTAGAGTGATAACAATATTTGGAGCTTCTTTTGAAAGTTACTTTGATGCAACTGTGGCGCCATCCTAATTTAATACATTTTGACGGACACTTTTTATATACACAGATTGTCCTCCTTTCCTCTACTCTCCATATCCAGGTGGTGGATTGATAGTGTTTTGACTTTTGCTGTCAGTGTTTATTGACGTATGGTCCATTTGATTTGATGGTTACTGGTTAGTTATAGGTACCTAACGTATTACTGAATAATCAGATTAAAATATTGAGTTTTGTTCTTATTATAGCTAAGATGTGTATGTCTAAAATGTATTATATCTAAAAACAAAGCTTGGAACACGGAAGAAAAGACTTGTCAAAAATGACATATTTTGAGTTTTTATCACCTACAGACTAATATTAGAAAGACGCCATCTTTTAATACCTCAAAAACTAGGAATTTAATTTTTAACCAATGTTTTATTTAGTTAGTTTCGTTCACTTATTTTATTTTTGATAAAATCCTTGTATTTTTTCCATTTTAATGGTATGTGGTACAACACAAGAGTGAAGCGGAAATGGACTATCTCCTTTGCGTTATTTTCTCTAAGTATTACGGAACGTTAATGTCAGTATGTGATTGACTATTTTGACAATGAAATACACTGTCAATATAGACAAGCTAAGATAGCGGGAACTGCGTAATTATGATCTCGAGTCATTTTGGATGTTTTTAAAAAGGTCCGGACAAAAATTAGCAAAACTTGTGAGATTTATGGTTTTTTACCAATTCTGAGATAACTAAATTCAGAATTGGGATTCAACCTAATGCCCACATGCAAAATTTGTCAACGCGAGTGTTTTAAATATATTATATATATACATTCAATTGTTTCTTTTTTATTAATTTTATTTCATTTATTCATTTAGTTACATTTCCACTATATACATGTCACATCAACAATAGTTAAAATGTCATTTTTACATTGGAACCCTGTAAGGGTGTCCTAACTAGAGCAATTTTCTGAATAATTTTTTATAGGATGCTTTCTCAATTTCATTATTTTTTTAATATTGTTACAAAGTCTTTCATTTTCTCCTTTTCTCTAATGCTACCTTAAAACCTACACCTGTGTCACAAGTCTCGGGCTCTGTTCGGAGTTTTTCTCTCAGCCACGCAATGGACCCACACCTGCACGGTGAATCGATGGAATGCTAAGATATTTGTCTCTTACATTTACTTTTTGTACACTTTTTCACACAACATACCTATAAAATTACTTAATATGCAAATTATGTTGGAGCACCTATAGCATGGAGGAAACTTCATTAAAATATGATTACAGCAAGGAAATCAAAACAGAGCTGGGTATTTTGCGGTGGACCCACCTACATAACAAGGAAAATTATTTTCTTTAACTGTACTATGTATATAAGGATAGCATACAACTGTTATATAATGATAGGATATTTGTTTCAGTTTTACTTAAGTTGTGAAACTGGGTATTCGGTTCTAAATACAGTTGCATCATTATCAGCCTATTCTGTCAAACTTAAAAATATCCAATATGATTATACTTTGTCTCAAACTTTACTTCTTTTTAACCAACGAAAAAGAAAGGGAGGAGGTTCTCAATTCGACACATGTATATATATTTTTTTTATGTATGACAATGCATAACTTTTTACAGAGTTGTCCGAGCAAAGGGCACACGACCAAGGTGGTCCCATAGTCATCATGTTAGGATCTGATGGTGATATCCTGGGAAAATTGAAGGAACTCTTCAAATTTTATGGCTTTTTGGCTACTAGTGGCGTATAATATACTGTGACCAGAGTGACGAATATCTTAGCATTCCATGGATTCACCGTCCGGGTGCCGGGTCCATCGCGTGGCTGAGAGAATAACTCCGAACAGAGCCCGAGACTTGTGACACGGGTGTAGGTTTAAGGGTACCCTTAGTGACGGCCGTCAACACTCACCTCCTCTGTTCAGGTTATTTTCCCTGCCCAACCATATTCGGAAGGACCCTACTAGTGCAGCTTTGGACACTCGTTCCAATATGGAGCTTACTGCACTTCTAGCAAGGCCAAGGTCTTTTAGCAGGTTGTAGAGAGACTTCGCTGGTATACCCCTCGCACCCACTTCTACCGCGTATAAACTAACCACATAGCCATTTTTGGTTAGTTCATTAGTAAGGTCATAGTATTTATTCACTTTGAATACATGGTCTTTAGGGATGTTTGTTTCCCACGGCACTGTAAGCTCAACAAGTACTATACGTTTGATTTGTTTGGAAAAAAGAAATATGTCCGGTCTAGATGTCGTAATAGCTAAGTCTTCCGGGATTTTATAGTGCTTTTCATACGTGTCCATTAATATAGTCCAATCAGGAGCAGAGCCCAGAATTGAATAAGGCTTGCTGGTGGAATTTGTACTTGAGCCTGCTTTAACGAAGTTGGTTTGTCTTTTATTCGTCGTCAACCCTTTTTGAGCCCTAGCTACTGAAAGGCTTATAGCTTCACGTATGATTTCTAGTACTCTGTCGTGGCGGCGTGAGTAGAGACCCCTGTCCAGGAGCACCTTGCACCCTACCAATAAGTGCCTTGCAGTGCCCACTGCCTCACCACAGGTATAGCAAGATTTTTCCGAGGCTTTTCCCCATCTTACTAGGTTACTCTGATCTGGGAGAGTCAGTTGAAAGGCATTAAGATAAAATTTCAATAAGGCAGGAGACCAATCGTACAGCAAGGCGCGCCACTTCAGAGCCAGAGGGATGCAGAACTCGCCTAAGTTTAACCACTCGTTTTGCATTTCTAGGTTCATGGCATGCACTTTGTAGTTGTCATCCTCATCTTGTTTAAGAAAAGATTTTATTATGTCTTGGTCTTCCTTTTTACGTCTTGCACCCAACCCGGTTCTATTTACCTGAGCCCCTGCCATAAATTGTTTGTAAAATTGAAGCCTAGAGTCAAGTTTTCCGGCACCCTCGTCTTTAGGAAGTGATGCAACTAGTTCGTCCTGGGACTTAACTAGAATGTGCGTTCTGGTAACCCTGAGGTGTTTATAGAGTTCCGATGGCCTTTTTAGTTTTAACCCAAAATTATTGTAATCTCTGAATAGAGTTGAGGGGTCAGCCGAGAGTGCTAGACCAAACCAAGACTTCAATGTTTTTATGACATTTGCATCTAGTTTTGCCAGATGGGTTCTGCCAATATCATAAACGAGGAATGGCCAAGTCAGACGTGAAGTGAGATAGTTGTCATAGACCCACGCTTTTTTTATATTGTTAATGGGCTGTTGGTCTACCTTATTAAGGTCATTTATGAAGTTATCGACGACTACCTCGAGGGATGGTGTGCGTCCTTTGTACGAGTCGATACGTGACGATAAATCACTAGAAAGTAAGATAATTTTTAACATAAAATAGAACCGACTCAAAATGCACTCAAAAGTAAGAAATAACTGTGTTATTTAGTTGCTTTAATTTACTTAAGCATATCTAGGAGTCGGTGCCAGCCAAGGTTTCTACTTTAAGGACATTACCTAGAACCCACAAACTGCTTTACTACGTTAAATAAATGTTCCTTAAACTTGCTGGCACCCACTTCATAGATATGCTTAAGTAAATTCAAGAAACTAAATGGCACAGTTATTTTTTACTTTTTAGTGCATTTTGAGTTGGTTCTATTTTTTGTTAAAAAGTTCTATTTATGTTTTGATAGAGATTTCCTAATAGCAAAGACATAATTATCACCAAGTGATTCAGCAATCGACTCAGTCAGGAATTGAACCCAGGACAGGCCGATGATGATGAATAACAGTCGGAAGTTGTATAATCTGCAACTTTCATGTAACTTATGCCTCTAAGTTCAGGTCATTATTACTAACATCTATATACATACATCATGACGCCTCGTTCCCATAGGGGTAAGCAGAGACTACATCCTTCCACTTGCCACAGTCTTCGCCTCATAAATCTCTTTTGTTAATCTTCTTTCATCCACTCTCTCTACATGTCCAAACCATCTAAGCATCTGATAGTGATTATTTACATATAGAACGATAATCAATTCCTATATAACACTACAATTAACCTTTATATCTATATGAATAGATTATAACAAACTTGTGGAAACTTAGTGTTTGTGCATAAAATTTAAAATATTGAGACATAAATTAACTTCTTGCCTTCAGCCTGTGTTACACATTATGAGGTTTCAATTCTGGGTTGTTTTCTTTCCACAAAGAAAATATCATAATATAAATAGTTAGGAATTAGGCAGTGTAAAACTATCTTGTCTAGAAAAGCATGTGAAGCCATTAGACTTTTTCATTACAATTGATATATCTAATAGTGATAGCCACTCGACAATGAATTCGCTGGCTAGTGGGAAGCTTTGGCTGTGGCTAGTTTACTCCCTACTGACAAGTCATTTAGCATTATGGTACAATGTACTCCAAACAAGTTAGCCTTTCTTTCTTCTTCTTTCTTCCCAGGCTTTTTCTACACTTGGCCACTATATTGGCTGTTGTGGGTGACAAGTTAGCCTGCTTCCATCATATTCTACTAATTTGTGATGAATAAAAAAAATATTTTGCCTGCCAAATATAGCAAAGCAACATGGTAGACCAAGGTAGGAAGGAAAGTTAACTAAATAAACTAAAGTAAATATTTTTTCCAAATAAATTGTAGCAGGGATATTAATATTTCTTCTGTTAATTCTATTGATATAAGAACCTAATATAAGCTAATTAACACCTAATATTTTCTTCTTTTACTTAACAATTATGTTTATCAGATATTTATATTCAATTAAATAAGAAATGCCTTTAGTATTATGTAAAATAATTCTACAAAAAATTAGACTCAAAGTAAAATTTATTTATTTCAAGTGAGCTGAGTTTACTAGCACTTTAGAAACATAATAGAATTTATAATAAAATTTAATAAATACTTTAGAAACATTATAAAAACAATGTTGATAATTTAATGTCATAAACTTCACATTAGAGCTATGAGGTCTCCAAAATTATAGAATTAAACTACATAGATTAACAGAATTACTATAAGTATAATATAACAGCATTCATGCATGATTCTATGTGATAAAACTGTTATGCATTTAAAAATTGAACTAAAACCTATAAGTTAGCTATTGATAAAATAGTTTATGACTAGAAGTACCTACTTAAGTACCTACTTAACCTAACTTGTGCGAGTAATTGGAAATAGATACAACATATTTCCTTTATAATTTTAATTCCTACAAATTCAGAGCCCGCAATTAAACAGCGAAATTAAATCGACAATCTGAACCGATGTAACGTTAAAATCTCAAACCGAACCCGTAAACGATGACTAAACAATATTTACCGATGCTAAATCAATTCCTCCCAATCGTACGCGGTATTACCGGCTTAATATATCGATATAATAGGAGATTAACTGCTAAGTATGATTGTAAAACTTATCTATAGTTAACCTATAACTATATACATTTATGATAAAGCGGACAAACTCACCGAGATTCCAGCTGGACGTGGAACGCGTAACGTAACTTCGAACGGTTAATATAACATATAAATTAATGCAAATACAATGAACTATTATATGACTATGTTAGTCAGTTAGCGACTCGACGCTCGACCATACATTTAATTTGACTTTGACATTTTGACATTACATTGCATTACATCAGATTCTAGGGATGCAGACACATTAATTTAATCGATTTAAAGTATTAATACCGTTCATCTATTAACCAACTTGGAAAAATAATGTTTTTATGCGTATTTGAATTTCGTATGTTCATAGTTGTCTCAAAAGATGTCCATTAATTTGGTCGATTGAAAATTTATATTGGAGAATTTACTAATGAAATTTGGAAAATAGCGTTTTGTGTCAATTCTGTATGCATACATTTATTAGTTTATCGCATATTTTACATATGTCTAATACATTAATTTAGTCGATGTCAAGTTTTATCGTGAATTTATTAAGAAATTTTGAAAAATAATGTTTTATATACCTATCTACTTCCCATATGTTTTAATTTTTATATACATTTCATATGTAGGTATGTATATCAAAACTATGATTTTATTATTGAAATGCTTCCTTTCATTTAATGTAGCTATTTAAGGACATTTGGTACTAGAGGTGAAGTTGCGTGAAAATCAAATAAAATAGGCAAACTGATATAGGACTGGTATGAATGGTATTTTTAAGGCCTGTGTGCACCAAGATTTCGGTTATCATAACCAACGGTTAACATAACTTTACTATAAATTTACTACTTATAATAAGCCCGTACGACGGGTAAGGACGTAAACCGGGCGGTTATCTTAAGCGAGTTTACGTCGTTAACCGGTATACGGGTTGTCGTAAACAGTAAATTTTACGTTTAGCTTATGTTAACCGTTGGTTATGATAACCGAATTCTTGATGCACACAAGCCTAAGTGATCGGATCTGACGATAATCAATTTATAAAAATCAGGTATCAGATTGTACAGCCCTAGTCTGTTGTACTCTGTGGTCTATGTTAAAATATTATTCATTCTGTGTTTAAAAAATGAACTTCCCGTTTGACACTGACAGACGACAGTCAGTGTTGCTGAGTTAGTGGATTTACCACTAAAACTGTGGTTTTAACATACCATTTAACGTCGAATATAAGTCTTAAATACACGAAAATGTTTAATTACTTTGATAATATACGTACTTAATACAAATTGAAAGTTAAGTGAAGCGCTTGAGTTTACTTAAATAAACCCTTTATTAGAGTTTTTGGAAGTGGTTTTGATTTTCTGGTTTTTTTAGATGTCTAGTGGAGAAGTTATAGGCTATTTATTGGCAGCATTGGTACAAATGTATTATCTACGGCATTGGTTGATATTAGCGATGGGTCGTTATCGGTTTTTGAGATAACGTAACGTAAGCGTTATGTGATTTCCAATAACTAGTTTCTTAACTAGTGATTTTTATAACTAGTTATTCTGAAGCAAACGTGATAATTGTAACGTAAAATCGTTTGGTTAGGTAGCAGTATAACTTAATTCTTCTTCACGCACACGTATCGTGTATCGATACGTCTTCGTTTCGCTTAACAACATGTTATGATTGGAATTAACAAATCAATTACAAATTTGTTCAGTCTAATCTTATTCAGATTACATTCACTGCATTTGTATTTTAATGAATGATGTTTCATTCACACTTACGCTCGTGTTTCATTTAATACATACACGAAAGAATTTCTTTCGTGTATTAAATGATCGCAACAAAATCGATCCTTTCTTTCAAAGAAAGGATCGATTTTGTTGCGATCCTTTTTTTAGGCGCGTTTTACATTACTCGTTTTACTCCTTTACGTTGTCAAAGCTATGTGTAAGGTGGTCAATGTAAAACGTCGTTTTCATCTTGTCATTACGAATATTGTAAAACCAGTGATTTTGCGTGAGTAGTGAAAGTAGCCAAACATCGACGCTATGCCTTAAACATAAGAGTGAATTCGATTTAACTTTATGGCGTTGTGATTAAAAGAGTTATTGAAGACTGATGCCTATTTCGATCGTTTAAATGGCGTTATGAATATCACTAGTTTTTGTTGTAGTGGAAAACGAGTGATCACTGTTCGAGCTCGTAACTGCATATATAACCAGTTATGGTTAATAACGCCCATCGCTAGTTGATATTGACAGATCGTAAACAAATATTTTTTTATAATTTAATTTTTTTTATAATTTTATAATTTAATTAAAATAAATGTCTATTTTATGCTTGAAAGTTAACTGAATAACTGATGAATTGAAATAAGTAATAAGTCAAAATGAACAAACTACAAAAAGACATTTTGGAATTGGAAACACAGTTTAAAACGAAATCTTGCAGAATATGTTTAACTCCAGATATACATAACAATTGTAATTTAATTAATAAAAAGTTAATAGAGTGTATAAAGTTTTGTACTGGGATTAGGGTAAGTATTCTGTCTAGCCCAACAACTTATTAATTTTAATTTCTTAGTCCAGAGTTGCGATGTTTGTGGTGGTCCACCCCCGTATCTCGGAGAGCATGGTAAGCCGTCGATCCCGGTCATTATCATTAAATAGTGATAGTGATTATAGAAGGAGTAAGATTTATAAGACGGAGGTGGTGGGATCGATTCTCGGCTGAGCCGATAAAGATTTTTAACAAACGAAAAATATGGAGGAGGTTCTCAATTCGACGCGTATATTTTTTTATTTTCATAAAATTTTACAGAGTAGTCCGATTTTGATAATACTTTTTTAAATTGGTATCCTGTGGAACGCTTTGGCCTTGGCTAGTTGCCATTCTACTCATGAAGACTTACCACTAAGCAATTTAGCCTTCCCGTCACATTTTGTGTACAAACCCCAAGAGGTGTAGATTTCACCATTACCAGATTACCAGTTTTCATCTTAGATTGCATTATCAGTTACCAAGTCAAGCGCTAACTTGTAATGAATAAAAAAAATTAATCAATCAATGTTTCAAAAGTACTTGTAAACAAAGCCTACTAATAACTAAGCCCAACAGTCTACATTGGAGCAGCATTATGAGCCTGAGCTCCATAGCCTCTTCTATAAAATTAAAAATAGGCTGATAATTATAATTATGGAACACTAAAGCAGTATGCATTACTCTTGTGTTTTTATTTGTTTTTAAATATTTGCTGCTGATATATATCTGTAAGCCTGTAACTGACGGCCGAGTGGCGCAGTGGGTAGTGACCCTGCTTCTGCGTCTTAGGTCGTGGGTTCGATTCCCACAACTGGAAAATGTTTGTGTGATGAGCATGGATGTTTTCCAGTGTCTGGGCATTTATATATTTATTTTAAGTATTTATGTAAAATGTATATAAAAATATTGATCAGTTATCATAGTACCCATAACACAAATTACCTAAGCTTACTTTGGGGCTATATAGCGATGTGTGTAATTGTCCTATAATATTTATAATATTTATTTATTTATAACTACCTCGTCAATTCAGGGCTAAGCCTAGGTAGTTTCTGATTATGGGGTCTTGTGTTTGAGCCCTTTCTAAAAATTTCAATCCTAACTAATATTATAAATGTGAAAGTAAGTAATACACTATGATTGAGATTCTCAACATGACATTATCCAATGATTTCATCATCTGTACCTACACATATTATGTTATCTGTGTAGATATATATTTTTTTAAATTTCAGATAAATCAGAACAACAGACTTCCAACACAAATATGCAAAGACTGTTTGAGCAGCATTGCGGTGGCATACAAGTTCAAGAAACTATGCATGGATGCTGAAGAAATATGCAAAACCCTACTGCAAAATAGAACTAAAGTCGACATGCCAGAAGTATGTACAAAGAGAACTAAAGTTGATATGCCAGAAATACACAGAAATCTAAAGCAAAATGTAACAAAATCTTATACATTTGCCATAAAAAAGGTTGAGGTTGACCACAATGAAAGCCAAGTTAATGACACTGACATAAGAGATGATGGGGGTATTAAAGAAAACTTTGTGAGTATAGATCATTTGAACGAATCAGAGGTTGAGAAAATTGTAATGGATAATAGTTTAAATGCAGATGGAAATGATGTTACATACTTAATATATGACCCTGGAGTTCAGGATGATGGTGATAATTTAATGGAAGATCAAGGCAGCTATGGCGATGTGGACAATTCATTGATAGATATATCTGGTTCAAGCAGTATTCAAAGGTAAAGAAAATTGTAAGGGCTTTTCTATGAATTTCCTTATTTTTCAACAGAGACGAATATCTTAGCATTCCATGGATTCACCGTGCGGGTGCCGGGTCCATCGCATGGCTGAGAATAACTCTGAACAGAGCCCGAGACTTGTGACACGGGGTGTAGGTTTAAAAGAGTACTTTTAGTGACGCGCGTCAACACTCACCTCCTCTGTTCAAGTTATACTCCCTGCTCAGCCAAATTCAGAAGGACCCTACTAGAGCAGCTTTGGACACTCGTTCCATTATGGAGCTTACTGCACTTCTAGTAAGGCCAGCAGGCTTTTAGCGGGTTATAGAAAGACTTCACTGGTATATAGGGCTGACCTATCCGAACCAAAATTTCAGGCTTTATTTGGACAAATTAGCAGATGGTTAATGTGAAGTTTGCTTATAATCTGTCGAGTGGTTCTTCATTTATCTCATTTTTTGTAATAAATAAATTCAATAAATGGCGCATCAGTTGGGTGCATCCCAGTAGTACCCCATACCGTAGTTCTATAGAACTGTTGGGATATTTTCCGTGCTGTCAAATTATGTCCCAATAGTTCTATATAGTACTGTAGTATAGTTTTTGCTCTTGACTTTACTTATACCATATAAGTTATAAACTTCATACTATTTTGATTGATATTTCATCTTGTTTTTAACAAAAAAATGTCCCTTGTGACAAAAGGTAAGTTTTTAAAACCAAGTAGTTGTCGTGTCTAAAAAATATTCTCTTATTTTAGAAGTTACAGAGGGGACACATTTTACCACTTTGGAAGTATCTTTCGCGCAAACTATTCAGCTTTGAAAAAAAATGATATTAGAAATCTTAATATCATTTTTATTATATTTAGCATGTCGCCAAAAGCTTTTTTGAAAGCTTATTTTAATCTTTCGTCATTCCCAAAGTAATCTTCAGCAATTATAGAAATAAATTGTTACTGACCATTTGTGCAATTTAAGCAAAGCTGTAGTTTAGATACTTCAACATAATGCATTTCAGTTTATGTAGATACTCTCTAATGTAAGTGGACATTTATTATTGCAATCAAAACAGATTTCATATTATAATTATAAAAACTAGGTAATTTATATGTAACGTACAAACAAGATGTTGATATCGACATTTCTTTAGTTGTATATAGAACTAATGGGACACTAAACTAATATGGTGTGTCAACAGTTCTATAGAACTAAAATTAGCGGGTACTACTGGGATGCACCAAAAATATCCTGTGCGTTTATCATTTGCGATGTCCATCAACAAGGGCAAACACTCCACGTTTGTGGTGTGAATTTGGAGGAATCATGTTTTTCACATGGCCAACTATATGCTGCTAGTAGTATATATATATATTATTAGATAGACCCATGGCTCTCCACACCTTGTGGAAAAGAACTAACATTTCTTTAGAAAGAAGAAAGAAAGAAAAAGCGTTTATTCATCATTAGTGCTGCAAACAATAGAAACATGTTGCACTAAGCAATGGCTGTCTGTAGCACCAAATAAGAATGTGTTTACAGCTCAGCATATGCTGTGCATAGCAGTCGAGTACAATACCTGGCGCTGATTTTCAGCTGTGACCCGAGTGACGTTACAGCCATTTAAAAATAAAACAATACTTAAAATTAAAAACAAAAATACAAGGACAAAAACAAATAAAATTATGCAACAAAATTCAACGCAAAAGTAATACTAATACAGACTAAACTGACACTAATAGTAATAATAAAATAGAAATAAAAATAATACATAATAGCTAAATTATAGATAGATAGATATATATTTTACATACATACATATATAGCATCACGCCTTGTTCCCATAGTGGTAGGCAGAGACCACATCCCTCCACTTGCCACGGTCCTTGCATATTTCCTTAGCTGCTTCCACTCTCATTAATCCTTTCATACAAGATCGTCGGTTTAGGGTACTCGTCACCTGGCCATTTTTTAAAATGTCCTGAATTTAAATTCAAATTCTTACTTTCCACTCAGTACATTTTCTTTATTTAATTTCAGAGAATCAGATGAAAGCGACACCAAGTTGCCAAAGAAACTAATGTTCGGTCCATACAGCAAGAGCAAACTCCAACGCATAAAGCTGTACTGCAAGTGGTGTGACTTGAAGTTTGCCACCAAACAAGAGGCAGGGGTACACAGGGAGATGGTACACAAACGTAAAACGTCTTTTACTTGTAAGGTATGTTTCTTTTAAACTTTTTAAGTGACAACGTCTTATAATTCGATAGAGCCGGCTGCACGCACGAAAAAACATGACGTCATGCGTCGTTACCTCGCTTTGAGGCGTTCCATGTAAGGCTTGAAGTGCAAGCGTGAGCACGGAACGAGCGACAAAGAAGCACAATCAAATATAATTATTAAATATATTATTTTAAATTAAAAATTAATATATTTATTATAAATTTAAAATATAAATTTATAAAATCAAAATCCATTATTTTATTAATTTAAATTAATATTTTTAAAAATATACTTAAATTGAAAATTTTAATAACCAATTAAATGCTACCATTCCATCAGTATTTTCTTAAGACATTGTCAAGTTCAACTATTGTCAGTAAACCGACTTTACAGACAACCAATTTTTTAAGCAAACACGCCGTTTTGACTACATTTCATGCAACTGTATCGAAATCATTACATAGTATAAAACAGAGTCGCTTTCTTTTGTCTGTCCCTATGTATGATGAAATCTTTGAAACTACGCAACCAATTTTTATTATCAGATAGAGTGATTCAAGAACAAGGTTTATGTGTATAATACATGCATGATATAGTAGAGAAACACTGATCATTTCAGAAGTTTCTGATGTGATGTCGTAAATTAAAGTTTCACAGCCCCGAGGGGTCCCCTGGCAACCGTCAGGCAAATAATGACAGCTGTCATTATAGCTCCGTCGCTACCCGGGTAGCCGCGGGCCTCAAAGAAGGTTTGAATGTCAGGCCCACAGGGGTTAACGCATTTTTTGCGCTTACTTTTTTGCGCAAAAGCTGGCTCAACCCTATTTTATATCAAAGTAATGTACTACAATATTGCACTCCTTATAAAGGTCAACAAAAAAGTCCGGGATGGTATATGTCTATCTCTTAGGGATAACCCACAATAACAATTTTTATCTTTTACTTTCAATCAACAGTAATGGTTTATTTACGAAGCGATTTTAAGCAAAACTGCATTATTCCTTATCCAATTGAGTATCTTAAATACTTTATGCATTCAATATAGATAACTATTGCCCTTTACAGAAAGTAGTTTAAGTGAATATTTTCGAAGATATATAAGATTCAAAATGCAGCGACACACTTTAGTACCAGCATTGCACCCGTACGAAGCCGGGGCGGGGCGCTAGTATTACATATACTAATTACACAAAGGAGAATGCCAGACAATGTATAGGACTTTAACCCATTAATAAAAACATATTGTACAACAATGTATTATGCATCATTTTATTGCATTTTTTTACTATTTAATATAAAATTCATTTAAAAGCTCTAGAACTCGGAGTATTCAATTCGAGCCCAACATTGGTTATCGTCCATTTCCGTATTGTTGTTCCGTATGACTGTCCGTCTGACAGTTGCAAAGCTTCATTAAATACATTTTTAAACAGGCTTAACGACTCCGGATACTAGCCTTTTAGAGCCCACTTTTGATGAAAATACAATAAAAACGATTTAAAAGACTAGAACCCAGTGCAACAACAATGATTTCAAAATACGTAAAGAGAATAAATTAAAAGGAAATAGTTTAATTATTTTTTTAACAGAATTTTATTCCGATGTACAACAGTAAAACTGGCTTATTGTAAAACATTTATATGATAATAGGATATTTTTAGAATATTTGCAATTTGTGTTCTTTCTGGGTTAGGATCTGGCATTCTCCTTTACTACATAGCCACAAGTGGGCACACGGCCCGTCGAGTAGGGACCGTTGAGTAGAGTTGAGTAGGCTGATAATGATATCTTCTGTTCAGGTATGCGGCAAGACGTTCACTCACCGCGCCGCGCACTACCTGCACAGGCGCTCACACCTGCCGCCCATGTTCGCCTGCGACCACTGTGACTACCGCACCTCCCTCAAGTTCCAGATGGCCATCCACGTGCGCATACACGCTGGTAAGCATGTCATTTCATGTCAGTCATGATAAGCCATGTCAGTCATGTTATACGTCTATAATGTCATCATGTTATGCCGTGCCAGTGATGTCATGCTATGTCAGTCATGTTATATAGTATAACATGACTGACATGGCTATAATGTCAATCATGTTATACCATGCCAGTGATGTCATGCTATGTCAGTCATATGTACTAGTATGTCAGTGATGTCATGCCAAGTCAATCATGTCATATTAAGTCAGTCAAGTCATGTAATCTCAATTATGTTATGCATTAAAATAAAAATTTGCTTTACTGCACAAACCATCACAGCAAAGATACCAATAAATTAGAGACAATGATTAGATGTTTAATAGATGGCCTTATCGCCAAAAGGCGATTTCTTCCAATTTTTGCAATTTTTTGGTAGCAACGTGATGCATGTCATGTTAGTCATGTCGTACCATGTCAGACATGTCATAAAATGTGAGTCATGCCACATAACCTATTTGTTTATCACAGATGATCCCAAAAGCTATCAATGGCATGCATTGACGTAACCTATTTGCTTGTCACAGATGGTCACAAAAGGTATCAGTTGCTAGCACTGATACCTTTTGCGACATAGTTACATACAGCCATAGTACATAACATTACTTCTTTCATATTTGTTTGTCTTAGATGGTCCCAAAAGGTATAAGTGCAAGCATTTAGCGCTTTACTATTTATGTTTAGGATATCGGAGTAGCTTATTAACTTATTGACATCTATTGTTTACGTAGATGGTCCTAAAAGGTATCAATGCGAGCAGTGCCCCTCCTCGTACCACACGTCCTCCAACCTGTTGAACCACCGGCGCAAGGTGCATGAGCGACTGAAGAGGTTCGCGTGCCACGTCTGCGGAAAGACGTTCTTCACCAACACAGACCTAAACGACCACGTCGATACGCACAGCAAGGTCAAACGGTGAGTTCTGTTTATACATGGCCAGATGGTCCTGTAGGGTACCACATGTCCTCCAACCTGTTGAACCACCGGCGCAAGGTGCACGAGCGACTGAAGAGGTTCGCGTGCCACGTCTGCGGAAGACGTTCTTCACCAACACAGACCTAAACGACCACGTCGATACGCACAGCAAGGTCAAACGGTGAGTTCTGTTTATACATGGCCAGATGGTCCTGTAGGGTACCACATGTCCTCCAACCTGTTGAACCACCGGCGCAAGGTGCACGAGCGACTGAAGAGGTTCGCGTGCCACGTCTGCGGAAAGACGTTCTTCACCAACACAGACCTAAACGACCACGTCGATACGCACAGCAAGGTCAAACGGTGAGTTCTGTTTATACATGGCCAGATGGTCCTGTAGGGTACCACACGTCCTCCAACCTGTTGAACCACCGGCGCAAGGTGCACGAGCGACTGAAGAGGTTCGCGTGCCACGTCTGCGGAAAGACGTTCTTCACCAACACAGACCTAAACGACCACGTCGATACGCACAGCAAGGTCAAACGGTGAGTTCTGTTTATACATGGCCAGATGGTCCTGTAGGGTACCACACGTCCTCCAACCTGTTGAACCACCGGCGCAAGGTGCACGAGCGACTGAAGAGGTTCGCGTGCCACGTCTGCGGAAAGACGTTCTTCACCAACACAGACCTAAACGACCACGTCGATACGCACAGAAAGATCAAACGGTGAGTTCTGTTTGTACGTGGTCAGGTGGTCCTGTAGGGTACCACATGTCCTCCAACCTGTTGAACCACCGGCGCAAGGTGCACGAGCGGCTGAAGAGGTTCGCGTGTCACGTCTGCGAGAAAACTTCATTACCAGTACTGACCTCAAAGACCACATCGACACTCACAAAAAGATCAAACGGTGAGTTCTGTTTGTACATGGTCAGGTGGTCCAATAGGGTACCACATGTTCTCCAACATATTGCACTACCACCGCAAGATGCACGAGTGGCTGAAGCCGTGCGCGTTTCGCGTCTGCGGGGACACAGTACTGGTAGTACTGACCTCAACAATCATATCAATATGCACAGAAAGATCAAACGGTGAGTTCTGATGATCAGATGGTCCTGTAGGGTACCACATACCCTATAACCTGTTGAACAACTAAGCGTTTTCCTTAGATTTCTGTATTTGGTATAAGTTATTTGATTTTTGAGACCGACGTTGAGTTAGGAAAATTAAGAAAAATGGTCCGGAAGTTTTTGAGACTTCAGCAATGGACTTTTTTAGTATTCAGATTTTACATGTTTAATTATTTTTGTCTACAGTTTTCAATGCGACATATGCCAAACGTTGTTCTCCGTGCGCTGGAGCTGGAAGAGCCATCTGCTGAAGCAGCATGGGGTGGTCCTGCCGCCGGCCAGGCGCGGACAGCGGAAGATCAACGTGGTCGTCGGCGACACGCCGGACGCCTCCGACCACAACCCTGACCACACGGAGTAGCACTTCACTAAAGAACCATATGCTGGAGCAGCACGGGGTGGTCCTGCCGCCGGCCAGGCGCGGACAGCGGAAGATCAACGTGGTCGTCGGCGACACGCCGGACGCCTCCGACCACAACCCTGACCACACGGAGTAGCACTTCACTAAAGAACCATATGCTGGAGCAGCACGGGGTGGTCCTGCCGCCGGCCAGGCGCGGACAGCGGAAGATCAACGTGGTCGTCGGCGACACGCCGGACGCCTCCGACCACAACCCTGACCACACGGAGTAGCACTTCACTAAAGAACCATATGCTGGAGCAGCACGGGGTGGTCCTGCCGCCGGCCAGGCGCGGACAGTGGAAGATCAACGTGGTCGTCGGCGACACGCCGGACGCCTCCGACCACAACCCTGACCACATGGAGTAGCACTTCACTAAAGAACCATATGCTGGAGCAGCACGGGGTGGTCCTGCCGCCGGCCAGGCGCGGACAGCGGAAGATCAACGTGGTCGTCGGCGACACGCCGGACGCCTCCGACCACAACCCTGACCACACGGAGTAGCACTTCACTAAAGAACCATATGCTGGAGCAGCACGGGGTGGTCCTGCCGCCGGCCAGGCGCGGACAGCGGAAGATCAACGTGGTCGTCGGCGACACGCCGGACGCCTCCGACCACAACCCTGACCACACGGAGTAGCACTTCACTAAAGAACCATATGCTGGAGCAGCACGGGGTGGTCCTGCCGCCGGCCAGGCGCGGACAGTGGAAGATCAACGTGGTCGTCGGCGACACGCCGGACGCCTCCGACCACAACCCTGACCACATGGAGTAGCACTTCACTAAAGAACCATATGCTGGAGCAGCACGGGGTGGTCCTGCCGCCGGCCAGGCGCGGACAGCGGAAGATCAACGTGGTCGTCGGCGACACGCCGGACGCCTCCGACCACAACCCTGACCACACGGAGTAGCACTTCACTAAAGAACCATATGCTGGAGCAGCAGGGATGGTCTTGTCGGATTCGTGGGGCCATCTCGTAATAAATGAATAAATTATTTAATTGGAACATCCTGCAATATTTATTTTATCTATTCCAGTTTTAGGGGTAACGCTAAAACACGGGCGGGTGCGCCCGTCTCAGTTGGCGCTGCTAGTATAACTTTGATGTCGAGCGTGTACAGTTGTGTGGAGTAGATTACCATGGATTATTTACTAATTTATTATTTGGCAAAAAGCCGTCAACGGAAAAAATGTCGACTGCATAACCCGTTCTTGACAAGCAGGTTACTCAGCGGAGAATTTGATAATTCATTCGCCATATGCCATAATACTGGCCGAAATTGCACCTCAATTATTACACGCTCTGTATCGATGTTCATGATTGTACCTAGCCTCCGACGCGTGTGACCGTCGCATCTAGCGGCGCTCATCTGATTTGTAGAAACAAACCCGCTCGCGTGTGCCCGCCGCCCACGCCCACGCTCCGTCGCACGCGCCTGCGCTGTTCATACTATTTTTCATTAAACACCCGCGAGCGTGCACCCGCGCGAGCTTTAGCGTTAGCCCTTAAATCAATGAACGCGGGTGAAACCGCGGGCGTCCTCTAGTTTACTAAATAAACCAGTACAAATCCCCATTTTTCAACTAAGACAAACTATGAAAAAAGAGGTTAGGAACACATATAATTTCTAACATAGACAAACCATAAAGCTATAGAGATTTATGGTTTTTTAGAGTAGCAATAAAATTTACATAATTATGTCATTGTTGACATTAGACCAAGAAGTTTATCTTGGGAATCGCATAACGAATACAAAATTGACGACTAAAAATACCCTTGAATGACGTCACTTATGTCCTGTCCTCTTCTATTCCTATGTTTTAGACGATAATGTAAAGGGCAGGGCATAAAGGTTACTTTTGTATCCTGTCTTTTTGCATTTCTTCCTGTCTGTATGTCTGTCTGTCCGCACTATTTATGTTCCCCTAGAACTTCCAAACGGTTTGGTTGATCCCCGATATGATGACATATTCTTATAGGAAAAAGTCTGAGGAGTGTTTTTAGCTACTTTTTTTTACCCGACTTCTCAGGAAAAGGGGGGGTAAAGTTTTATGTGTTTTCGCGGATAACTTCGTCATTTATGAACTGGTTTTTGGAACGAAGTTCCTTATCGCGCGTTGTGAAAGACGGAAAAAATTCGTACGAAAAGTTGTCACGACACTTTTTGATCAAAGGATCTTGCCGCCGCCTTTGATGTGTGTGCGCGTGAGCGGCGGGGGGCGCCCGCGCTGTATGCTGTCTCGCGCTCTCCTGGCGCCCTCTGGTGTTTCGGTGTACAATAATAAATAAATAAAATAAAAATAAAAATAAAAATAAAAAAGCCTTTTATTTCGAGCAGATTTACAGAAACTAATAAAAATAAAATTTAGTTATTAATTTTATAATCTAGTCTGCAAGAACCCCTCTGTAGGTAAAGGCCTCCTCCAAAGACATCCAGTCCTCTCTTGATTGGGCTACCCGTCTTGTAGAATGTATTTAAAATTAAAAGTTTATTCTCAATAGCAAATTCTATTAATTTTTGTCCCCCAATTTTGTTTGCTTTTTCTGTACTTGAATAATAGATAAGTGAGTACCTTCAAATACCAAGTTTAGGATTGTGACTCTTTCTGTTAGACCAATGTAGCTTTCTATATTATTTTTGTGACGTTTACTTATTATAAAATCTACGCCACACAAACCAGGCGTTTGTCCTGTGTGGCATAATATAAAATTCTCGTACTATTTTGTTTCCCAATCGTCTCGTTTCGGCCAGACCGATTATGTCATAATTAATGTCTGATAAAGCTTCATTTAATTCTATCAAGGGTTGATATGTGGAGAGCGTTTTGACATTGTACGTTGGTTTTTGTTGTTATAGAGATCTTTTGATCTTTTGGAGGGTTTTGGTCATAATCTTCCTCGGTGACCAGCCGGCTTGGAAGATTTGAATTAGATTTTTTGGTTATTTTCTTATGTTATCGGTGTGAGAGAGGTGCTGTAGTTGCTAGATCTTCTCTTTTTTATTGTCCTTTGTTCCGGATACGTTAATTGGATTTTTAGTCAAGAAGTTCAAGATCCCTGGCTTAACTATATCTTCGGACAATGTACAATGTACAATAACAAATATTATTATTACTTAAAAAAATAAAATTTTATTACAATTCCTTCACTAATTAATCGAAAGGAACTTCGTTCCATCCGGGTGTCCCTTGACACCTCTCAACTTTTTTTTTATATTTTTGATCTTAATAACAAGATTCAGGATCATTTATTTAATGAAGTAACAACTCGTCATCATAGATATGCTTAATTAACCAAATAAATGACGCATTTTTTTTCTTTTTAGTGCGTTTTGAAGTCTGTTCAAATTTTTTATTAAACATGTTTTTGCATAGTAGTTTTTGTGGCTAATAAAAAAATATTTTTTCTTTTGAAATATTTAATCATTGTTCCAACGTATACATAGAAGTATCCAAGGCCCACTTCTCTAGCTGCTGGTCAATCCATCCGCGGAATCTGCTCACGTTGACGTAGACTGACGGGTTGCCGTTTTTACCACATTCGATGTCCCACACCACTATACCGAACTGTACCACGCGTTCATTCTGAAAGAAACACAATCATTTTAACTTGGATTATATAGAGCAAGATCCCAGACTTGCTGGTTTGTCATGGCTGGCTAGCTTGTCGTTAATGACCCACTACAAGGCCTTCCTCCTTATAGGAGCAGGAATAAACCCATTTCTCTGCTCCGATCATTATCATATGTTGATGGTAGTGACCGGACCGATGGCTTAATGTACTCTCCGAGGCACAGGAGTGTAACATTACCAACTTCCCGACTCCGTGCTTGGAATGGATTCAAAGGATATTGAAACGATCTTGCCTGCTAAGCGTAGTCGTAGGTACGTACCTGAGCTGGACACACGAGGGGGAAGCCCCCGTCCCCCGCGCAGACGTCTCTGCCCTGTTCCCCGCCCGCGCACATGAAGGACTGGTTCAGGATGAAGTGCACGCCCAGGCGGGTGCCGCGGTACCACTGCTGGCAGTCCTGGTGAGCATAGTCGTAGGTACGTACCTGAGCTGGACACACGAGGGGGAAGCCTCCGTCCCCCGCGCAGACGTCTCTGCCCTGTTCCCCGCCCGCGCACATGAAGGACTGGTTCAGGATGAAGTGCACCCCAGGCGGGTGCTGCGGTACCACTGCTGGCAGTCCTGGTGAGCTTAGTCGTAGGTACGTACCTGAGCTGGACAAACGAGGGGGAAGCCCCCGTCCCCCGTGCAGACGTCTCTGCCCTGTCCCCCGCCCGCGCACATGAAGGACTGGTTCAGGATGAAGTGCACGCCCAGACGGGTGCCGCGGTACCACTGCTGGCAGTCCTGGTGACTCATTATTGGTACTTCCACCTGTGATGATGAGTGGAACATTAGATATGTAGACGACATTCAGAACTGCTGACAGATTTTAGAATTGTTCAAAGTACTACAAACAATTAATTAGGCTACTAGGCTACTTAGATTTATTAAATCGACTTTATGCGCGTGCGCTGCCTTAGCTAATGGATATAATTCAAAACATTGTATGAAAACTTTATGTATCTTTAAAAGTTCTACAAAAAATCCGCGGTAGCATATATCTATCTTTTATATTTTGGCAGATATAGAACATTTTGTGTTTTAAAAAATCATTTAATTCATATGCTTACGTTTACGTCATTATTTATATAACTAAAATTAAATCCTTATCAAAATAAATTATTTTATAATCACAAGGATATTACAGAGATAAAATTTGCCTTTAACAGTACATAGTTTATGAGATAATACAAAAATTCTAAAAAGTGCGACACGCGACACGTTCGTACGAGTACCTACTGATTAGGCGTCAGCATTTTGGTAAGTATGCTGTTACATGTTAGAAACGATAATACGGTAATGGAGTTGAGAATTCGATCTTTGTTCAATTTATTTGCCATAGAAGACCATATCTATAATATTAATACAATAATTAATACTAGATCTGCGTATCGGATTGTAAAATTATTTTTGTTTATATTGAAAGCTAGACTTAAGTGTCTAATAGACTATTTAATATCAAGCTATACACATCCGCTTGCCATAAATATATATTGTTAATGTTTATGTACTGTAATGTCGTACAATGTTTACCAATTTGTAGATTTTTAGTACACAATGTGAGAGCCCGGACGCGAAGCCGAATCTGTAGTAGAAGTTGCCACGGCAATTATTAGACTGGATAAGCAGTGTCTTATTTGTATTGTACCTACTGCTAATGCTAACTAGGCTGTATTTCCTAGTAGATCAGTAGAGCATTAGCATTGTAAATATTTTTAACCAATGAAAAAAAACGGAGGAGGTTCTCAATTCGACACGTATATTTTTTGTTTTTTTTTTTATGTATACGCACGCATAACTTTTTACAGAACTGTCCGATTTTGATAATTCTTTTTTTATTAGAAAGGGCTGACTTCTAAGATGGTCCATTATCATCATGTTAGAATCTGATGATGATATCCTGGGAAAATTTAAGGAACTCTTCAAATTTTATAGGCACACTTGCAGCGGTTTTTGTGTAAGTATCGGTAACTTTATGACAGTATAGTACGAGTACGTTACGTGGCGATAAATCACTAAAAAGTAAGAAATAAAAATTTTTAACAAAAAATAGAACAGTCTCAAAACGCACTAAAAAGTAAAAAATAACTGCGTCATTTAGTTGCTTTAATTTACTTAAGCATATCTAGGAGTCGGTGCCAGCCAAGGTTTCTACTTTGAGAACATTACCTAGAACATACAAACTACTTTACTACGTTAAATAAATGTTCCTTAAACTTGCTGGCACCGACTTCATAGATATGCTTCAGTAAATTAAAGCGACTAAATGACACAGTTATTTTTTACTTTTTAGTGCGTTTTGAGTCGGTTCTATTTTTTGTTAAAAAATTTTATTTAATTTTCTTACCGTCTTGATATCCCTCTTCCCATCTTCAGCAGCTTGCGTCCACTCGTACGCTTGGCAGCGCGCAGGCGGCGCTTCGTCGACGCGCGGCAGACAAGCGACAGACAAGCGAGGGGTCAGCTGCAGCGGCTTCAACAAGATCAGCACCGCGATGTCGTTGTGTAAATTCACTGAAACATCAGCCTATGTTATAGTACACACTGTATTGTAATGAAAGTTAGGTATGGTAGGCGGCCTCTGTGGGGCAGTGGCATACGCAGTGGATTTATAAGGGAGGTCCTGGGTTCGATTCCACCGATGTATGACCACGCATAACTTTTTACAGAGTTGTCCGACTTTGATACTTCTTTTTTTATTAGAAAGGGCACACTTCCAAGGTGGCCCCACTGTCATCATGTTAGGATCTGATGATGATATCCTGGGGAAATTGAAGAAAATCTTCAAATTTTGGAGACACGCTTACAGCGATTTCGGTCTCTGTCTCGGTATCGGTAGCTTTTTGGCTACAAGTGCCGTATAATATACTATGACAGTATAGTACGAGTACGTTACGTGGCGATAAATCACTAAAAAGTAAGAAATAAAAATTTTTAACAAAAAATAGAACCGACTCAAAACGCACTAAAAAGTAAGAAATAACTGTGTCATTTAGTTGCTTTAATTTACTTAAGCATATCTAGGAGTCGGTGCCAGCCAAGGTTTTTACTTTTAAGGACGTTACCTAGAACCCACAAACTGCTTTACTACGTTAAATAAATGTTCCTTAAACTTGGCTGGCACCGACTTCATAGATATGCTTAAGTTAATTAAAGCAACTAAATGACACAGTTATTTTTTACTTTTTAGTGCGTTTCGAGTCGGTTCTATTATTTGTTAAAAATTTTTATTCGAAATAATCTAAAATTAGATGATATTTTAACAATTTTAAAAAAGGGAGTTTGATTTTCCATATCTCTAAACATAATTACTATTATTCTCTAAATATAGTTATTATATAAACTAATAACCGGCCAAGTGCGAGTCGTGAAACAAGGGTTCCGTAGGTACAAATTAAAAAGTCTCTGGTGTCTAGCTGTGGACGTTCATCAGCTGTAAATAACTCACATGGATTAAAGTCTTCGTGTACCATCTTTGCTGTAACCCCGCTACGCTGCACCTCGTCTCCAGCCCCCAGGCCGGCCAGCACCTGCAGCTGGGAGACACCCTGGACAGTGTGAGCAGCAGTCAGCACCGCGAGAGGGCTGATGAGGGTACCACCACCTATGCTGCCTTGGAAGATGTCGCTGTTATTTTGATCCGTTTTCGATAGATCTTTTCTGGAAGGTAAAATATATTTATATTAATATTTAAAACATAGCGATTTCGGTTTTTGTGTAAGTGTCGGTAGCTTTTTAGCTACTAGTGCCGTATAATATACTATGACAGTATAAAACGAGTACGTTACGTGGCGATAAATTACTAAAAAGTAAGAAATAAAAATTTTTTTACAAAAAATAGAACCGACTCAAAACGCACTAAAAAGTAAAAAATAACTGTGCCATTTAGTTGCTTTAATTTACTTAAGCATATCTAGAAGTCGGTGCCAGCCAAGGTTTCTACTTTAAGGACGTTACCTAGAACCCACAAACTGCTTTACTACGTAAAATAAATGTTACTTAAACTTGCTGGTACCGACTTCATAAATGTCCCAGAAATAAAACACTCATATTATGAATAAAATACCAATTTTGACGACCTTCGTGGCGCAGTGGTATGCGCGGTGGATTTATAAGACCGGTCCTGGGTTCGATTCCCGGCGGGGCAGATTGAGATTTTTCTTAATTTGTCTTGGTCTGGCTGGTGGGAGGCTTTCGCCGTGGCTAGTTACCACCCTACCGACAAAGACGTATCGCCAAGCGATTTTAGCGTTCCGGTACGATGTCGTGTATAAACCGAAAGGGGTGTGGATTTTCGTCCCACTAATAACAAGTTAGTCCGCTTCCATCTTAGACTGCATCATCACTTAACATCAGGTGTGATAGCAGTCAAGGCCCAACTTGTAGTCGATAAAAAAAAACGTAGAGAGTTTCATTTAGGATCAACCCACCCATAACCTAAAATTTCAAAAAATCTGTTGATTTACTTACATGATGACCATCCAGGGCGTTTTCCCATTCTCACGTATCCCACAAGTGGGCTTGCGTACGACTTTGGTAGAATGGTTGTTTTCTTTCTGAAAAAATAAACAATATCTATTATATAAAAACAAGTCGGGTTTTCCTTCCTGACGGTATAACTCCAAAACGCACGAACCGATTTCCACGGTTTTGCATTCGTTGGAAAGATCTCGGGCTCCGTGAGGTTTATAGCAAAGAAAATTTAGGGAAATTTTCAACAGAAAAGCGGGAAAATGTTTTTCCCATACAGCGCCATATCTGATACATAATAATGTTTATGTACTGTAATATCGTACAATGTTTAACAAAAATGTAGATCTTTAGTACACGGGACGGGACGGAGGATATTGCTTCACGGGAAACTTTAAAAAAATTAAATTGAGAGGTGGAGCGGGGAATGAGCACACTTTGTATGAAAGTCTGCCTTTAAAATTAGAAGGGTACCTAAGAGGTTTTCACGCGGGCGACTGCTAGTAATCCTTATTAAGGCAAAAGTTTGTATATATGGAGGGATGTTTGTTATTCTTTCACGCTAAAACTACTGAATGTATTTTGATGAAACTTCACAGTAATATAGCTTACATATCAGAATAACACACAGGCCACAATTTATCCCGAAATTCCCACGGGCACGATAACTAAGCGAGTGAAACCGCGGACGTCCTCTAGTTTTATATTATATAGTCGTCTTAACGGCGTTCGTGGGCCGTAGCGCAATGGATCGTTCGGTCCAACCGGAAATCAAACCCAGGATCTCCAATCAACCGTAACCACAAAGCGCATAATAGTGCGCCACAGAGGCCGTCATCTTTTTAAAACTATGACAAGTATTTACAAACTGTTAAAAAAATACCTGTAGTTGTCGGTATGTCAGAATTGGGGTAGAGGTAGAGGTAGTAGAGGTAGAGATAGTAGAGGTAGAAGTAGTAGAGGTAGGAGTAGCAGAGGTAGAGGTAGTAGAGGTAGGAGTAGCAGAGGTAGAGGTAGTAGAGGTAAAGGTAGTAGAGGTAAAGGTAGAAGAGGTAAAGGTAGTAGAGGTAGGAGTAGCTTTCAGAACATGATCCTTCTTGTGCGAACAACAAAGCAGCGTGTCATTTGGACAGAGTATGTCGATGCTGAAAACAAAAAGAACATTATTAAAATAGGAAAAGGAGAATGCCAGATCCTAACCCAGAAAGAACCCAAATTGTAAATATACTAAAAATATCCTATTATTATATAAATGTTTTACAATAAGCCATTTTTACTGTTAGACATCGGAATAAAATTCTGTTAAAAAAAGTAATTAAACTATTTCCTTTTAATTTACACTCTACGCATTTTTAAATCTTTATTGTTGCACTGGGTTCTAGCCTTTTAAATTGTTTTTATTTTATTTTCATCAAAACTGTGCTCTAAAAGGCTAGTATCCAGAGTCGTTGAGCCTGTTTAAAGTTATTGCAATCAAGTTAGCTTATGATACTACTATTATAAAGGCGCATGTTTGGTGATTTTAATAAAAGGCGAATGCCAGACACTGTATAGGACGTTAACCCACTAACAAAAACATATTGTACAACAATGTATTATGCATCATTTTATTGCATTTTTTACTCTTTAATATAAATTGCATTTAAAAGTTCTAGAAGTCGGAGTATTCGATATGAGCCTAACGTTGGTTATCGTCCATTTCCGTAAACAACCACATAGCACAGCCGTCACACTAACATGACAACCGGAAGGCTTCTTTAAATACATTTGTAAACAGGCTTAACGACCCTGGATACTAGCCTTTTAGAGCACACTATTAATGAAAATACGATAAAAACGATTTAAAAGGCTAGTTAGTACCCAGTGCAACAATAAAGATTTAAAAATGCGTAAACACTGTAAATTAAAAGGAAATAGTTTAAATACTTTTTTTAACAGAATTTTATTCCGATGTCCAACAGTAAAAATGGCTTATTGTAAAACATTTATTTAATAATAGGATATTTTTAGTATATAAACAATTTGCGTTATTTCTGGGTTAGGATCTGGCATTCTCCTTTGGTATGGAGTTAGCTGATACCCTGGATTAACGCATGGGCCACATTTTATCCGGAAATTCCCACGGGCACGAGCGTCCTCTCATCATCATCATCATTATCAGCCTATTAACGGCCCACTACAGGGCCAGGCCTCCCTCCTTATAGGAGAGGGGATATGGAGCGTACACCCACCACGCTGCTCCAGTGCGGGTTTGTGGGCTTAGGGTGATAATGTTTTTATTTATTAACGATCACTATCAGTTAATGATAGTGACCGTGACCGACGGCATAACGTGCTCTCCGATGCACGGGGCAGTGCACCAACTTCTAGACTCCAAACTTGGAATGTACTAAACGTTTCAAACAAACATGAAAAAGCTCAGAATTATTCCGTGACCCGACCCAGGGATCGATCCCAGGACCTCGCGATCGAAGCCAGATAGGCTAAGCACTAGACCAATGAGGCAGTCCTAGACCAACGAGGCAGTCCTAGACCAACGAGGCAGTCCTAGACCAACGAGGCAGTCCTAGACCAACGAGGCAGTCTTAGACCAACGAGGCAGTCCTAGACCAACGAGGCAGTCTTAGACCAACGAGGCAGTCCTAGACCAACGAGGCAGTCGTAGTGCAGGGAGCAGAGCGTCCTCTAGTCTATATATATAAAAGAAAGTCGTGTTAGTTACACCACTTATAACTCAAGAACGGCAGAACAGATTTGGCTGAAAATTGGTAGGGAGGTAGCTTAGAGCCAGGAGACGGACATAGGATACTTTTTATCCCGTTCGACAGCGTTCCCGTGTGACTTGACATGAAACGTCAGTCACTATAAAACGTGGTATAACAAAAAAGAATCAGACTTGGAATAACAAAACGCAAATGACAGCTATGTAATTGACGTAAAATGACAGCTATGTAATGACGTATGGATGACAATTTGATATTTGTAAGAAATCAACATTAAAACTATTTCTATTAAATAAATAATTAACAAGTGGATTGAAGTGAAGTGAAGTTTAATTAATAATGCCGCGACCAAGACGATCGAATCTTTCCCGACAAAGCCGTAATGCAAGAAGAATACAAAATACTGCAAATGAAAGGACTGAAGAAGAACAAGAAATTGCACGTGAACAGCGCCGCGATAGTATGGCTCGACTTCGTGCTTCTCAATCACGAGAGCAAAGTGAAGCAGCCCGTGAAACAGCTCGGTTGGGAATGCAGAATCGTCGAGCGAACAACAGAAGTCAACAAATAGATAATTTGCGACGCAGAACAAGATATTTAGCTGATTTGAATCGAGCAGCGTTTCGATACGATTGCAGCAATGATTACAGCTTGCATCCTAGCGTTTGCATTGGGCAAATGGACGTTGTTTGCGAGTATTGTGGTGCATTAAAGTTTTCCGGAGAAACGCCTGGATTATGCTGCCTTAATGGTAAAGTGAAATTGCCAGTGTTGACTCCGCCACATGAGCCATTGTATTCATTGCTTTGTGGCGAAACACAAGAATCACGCCACTTTCTTGCAAATACTCGAAAATACAATAGTTGTTTCCAAATGACGTCATTTGGGGCAGACATTATCGAAGAAGGAGGATTTAATCCGACATTTAAGGTATTTATTTTTGTACTTACATAGAATGTAGTTAAAGAATAACTTACTTTATCTATTGGTATGTATTATATTTGCTAATACTGAACTCTACTCTCCCACAGAAAAAGTGTTTATAACCCAGTTAATACTGTCTGGTTTTTATTTTGTAGATACAAGGACAGATTCACCATCGAATTGGATCATTACTACCTTTCGAAGATACACAGAATAAATTTTTACAAATATATTTCATGGGCAACATGGAAGAACAACTTGATCGACGCCTAGGGATCAATGCAGGAATGAAGCGAGCAATTCTTCAAGACTTGCAGTGTCTGCTTCATGAACATCATGCGTTGGTCAGGTTGTTTAAGAGTGCTTTAGAGCGCATGCCAAATGATGACTATAAAGTTGTCATCAAAGCAGATAAACGACCATCTGGAACACACGAACGCACATTTAATGCTCCAACAGTAGACGAAGTTGCCATCCTGATTGTTGGTGAACAATTGGAAAAACGCGATATTGTGCTTACACGTCGCGATACTGGGCAACTGCAACAAATATCTGAAACTCATCGATCATATGACGCATTGCAATACCCACTGATGTTTTGGCAAGGAGAAGATGGATATTATTTTAATATTAAAATGATAAATCCATTGAATGGTAAAGTATCAGTATCTTAATAATGGTTAATGTCTGTATTATTTGCCTTTGAAATGGTTAATTATCAAATTTTTAATTTCAGGTGAAGAAACTACAAAGAAAGTTAGTTCAATGAATTATTATGCATATCGTTTGATGATTCGTCAAAATGCTGACAACTATTTGCTGCGGTTTCGTCGATTGTTTCAGCAGTATTGCGTTGACATGTATGTAAAAATAGAAACGGAACGTTTAACATTTATTAGGTTGAACCAAGCCAAACTGCGTTCTGAGGAGTACATCCATTTACGTGATGCAGTTAGTACTGAAGGAAATACAGCTAATATTGGTCGATTAACTATACTGCCGGTGACGTACATTGGTAGCCCACGTCATATGCATGAATATGCACAAGATGCAATGACATATGTGCGTCATTACGGCCGGCCAGATCTCTTTATTACTTTTACCTGTAATCCAAAATGGATAGAAATTACTCAATTGCTGCTTCCCGGACAAACATCAAATGATAGACACGACATCACAGCACGTATATTCAGGCAAAAAATTCGGTCCGTGATGAACTTTATTGTTAAACAATGCGTCTTTGGAGATACTCGATGCTGGATGTATTCAATCGAATGGCAAAAGCGAGGCCTGCCGCACGCACACATTCTTATTTGGTTAGTGGAAAGAATTCAGCCTGACCAAATAGATGATATCATATGTGCCGAGATTCCTGATCATGAAGTCGATCCAGACCTACATGATGTTGTTACTACTAATATGATTCATGGACCGTGTGGTGCCATCAACCCCCAATCACCTTGCATGGTCGATGGAAAGTGCTCTAAACGATATCCACGGAAATTAACGGCAGAGACTGTCACTGGCAACGATGGGTATCCGCTGTATCGGCGTCGATCACCAGATGACAACGGTCGAACTGTCACAACGAAAGTGAAAAGAATGGATTTTGTTGTCGACAACAGTTGGATTGTTCCATATTCACCACTTATTTCTAAAACGTTCAAGACACATTGCAACGTTGAATACTGCAATTCAGTTAAGTCCATAAAATATATTTGCAAATATGTCACGAAAGGCAGTGATATGGCGGTTTTTGGATTGCAATCCTCGAATACCAACGATGAAATTTCACGCTATCAAGTTGGTCGTTATGTGAACTGTAATGAAGCGATTTGGCGTATATTCGCATTTCCCATTCTCGAACGTCATTCTACTGTTATACATTTGGCGGTGCATCTGGAGAATGGTCAACGAGTATATTTCACGGCTTCAAATGCTATGCAACGTGCTGAAACACCTCCAGCAACTACATTGACCAGTTTTTTTGCAATCTGCCAAAGCGATCAGTTTGCAAGAACTTTGCTTTACTCGGAGATGCCACGTTATTATACTTGGAATGCTTCATCCAAGAATTTTCAAAGACGGAAGCAAGGTGATGCTGTTCCTGGGTATCCAGATGTGCGTTTTACTGATGCTCTTGGTCGTATGTATACAGTTCATCCAAAGAATGATGAATGTTTCTATTTGCGGTTGTTGCTGGTAAATGTGCGTGGGCCAACTTCATTTGAGACACTTCGAACTGTTAATGGTGTTATATTCCCAACATATCGTGCTGCATGTGAAGAATTGAACTTATTAGAAAACGATACCCATTGGGATACGACAATCGCTGAAGCCATTATCTCTGCATCTCCAAGTCAGATACGCACATTATTCGCTATCATAATTTCGACATGTTTTCCATCAAACCCATGTAACCTGTGGCACAAATACAAGGATAGTATGTCAGAAGATATTTTACATCAAAGTCGTGTCAGTTCCAGAAATCACGATATTGAGATGAATGAGGAGATACATAATCGTGCTTTACTTTTGATCGAAGATATGTGTTACCTCATGTGCGGTAATTTATTAATCAGGTTAGGAATGCCAGCGCCAAATCGTGAAATGAATGACGCATTTAATCGAGAATTGGAACGGGAACGTGAATATGATCACCAGGAATTAGATTTAGTAGTTCAAAGGAATGTACCCCTGTTGAATTACCAACAAAAGGAAGTTTATGATACTTTAATGAAGGCAATCGCTGATGAAAATGGTGGTTTATATTTCCTAGATGCCCCTGGTGGAACTGGCAAGACATTCCTTATGTCATTAGTTTTAGCAACTGTTCGGGCGAGATCCAACATAGCGGTTGCAGTTGCTTCTTCTGGAATAGCAGCCACATTGTTAGAAGGATGCCGTACAGCTCATTCAGCATTCAAATTACCGTTAAATCTTCAAACTATTGAAGAACCAACGTGTAATATTGCAAAACACTCAGCAATGGCCAAAGTTTTAGCGGCATCGAAAATCATCATCTGGGACGAATGCACAATGGCGCATAAACGTGCATTAGAAGCACTTAACCGAACATTAAAAGATTTACGCAATGACTCGAGATGTTTTGGAGGAGCAATGATTTTACTGTCTGGCGATTTCCGCCAAATACTGCCAGTAATTCCAAGATCTACGGCTGCCGACGAAATAAACGCTTGCCTCAAATCGTCAAATCTATGGCGCTATGTGAAGAAACTGCAGCTGACAACAAACATGAGAGTTACATTGCTTAATGATACATCTGCTGAAGATTTCTCGGAGCAATTGCTGACTATCGGTAATGGTCAAGTACCTGTCGATGAATCGAGCGGATTAATTTCATTTCCAAATAATTTCTGTAATTTTGTCTCATCAAAAGACGAACTTATCAACAATGTATTTCCAAATATTATTTCTAACTACAAAAATAATGAATGGTTGAGTGAGCGAGCAATTTTAGCGGCTAAGAATAAAGATGTAGATGACCTGAACTACATAATTCAAAATAAGATCATTGGAACAATGCATTCATTCAAATCTATTGACTGCGTCACAAATGAAGATGAAGCCACCAACTATCCAATTGAATTTTTAAACTCTTTGGACGTGCCTGGCTTACCACCGCACAATTTATTTATTTATTTATTTATTTATTTATTAAGGAAAACCAACTGCTGATACATTATTTCTAGTCCATTGAATATATATATCGAGCTTCAGTTAATGCTCAGCTTACAACAGGTCTTCACAGCATGCATAATAACTTTTAAATTAAGATGTCATAAATACAATGTCAATAAATATATTAGTCTAACTACACAGAACTTATGTCTAAAAAAAATGTGTCAATTGTTAAACAAAAATAATAAAAAAAAATAATAATAATAAATAAAATGTCAGTTACTAATACTAAAAATGTCAATAATTTTTCTCCTAAAGTCATAAAATTTGTTATGGAATAGATCGATATCCTTACACTTAGTCACAAGATTATTGTAAATGTCAGACATTCTTGGTAAAGGAGAATACTTTCCTAGTTTCGTTCTATATGGCCTATGATACAGCAATTTGCAAGGATACCGAGGATTATTCATGCGTGGTGTTCTAAGTCCGAAACTCTGAATCAGTTCAGGACAATCCACATCATTGTTAAATAATTTAAATAAAAACGACATCGATATTATTACTCTTCTATCCTCAAGACTGAGTCTCTTAAAAAAGGAAAGCCTATCAGAATAATTACGTAGATTTTTGTTAAATCTATAAGACAGCTGCCGCAAAAATCGTTCCTGTACTCTCTCGATTCTTTTCATGTGAATTTTTGAATGCGGTGACCATATTGTACAACAATACTCAAGCTTGCTCCGCACATAGCAATCAAACAGTCTTATTATTGTGGCACATTGTCTGAAATTTTTTGAGCTTCTAAGAATAAATCCAAATGATTTATTTGCTTGGGCAATAGTCTTATCAATATGAGGTAGAAATGTTAATTTGCTATCCAAAACAACACCCAAATCCCCATTGACATATTAATACTATGGACTTCGGGTCTAATGCAAAATTTACGTCAAAAGTGTCCCAAGATATTTTATACACACTAGGATGTATTTATGTTTTTATACACAAAATAACATTGTAATGTATGTCTTATCGTATTGTTATACAGTCTAATTTGCAACGGTCTAATTGCATGCAATAAGTAATCTGCTTCGATTGACGGTTGCCATGGCAGCCTTTTTTTGACATGACAGCTACTCGTGAAAATAGGACAACATAAATGGTGTGGAGTCGGTAGCTTTCAAATTTTTTTGGCATCTTATATTTATATATTATATTTACAGCAAATTTTAATTTATATTTACATATCCCTGACCTCTATATGCTGGGATAAATCTTGTACCAAATAATAATTGTTGTAATTATCTTGTATAAAATAATAATTACTTATAATAATAATTAATTACAAACCAAATCCACTAATGTACAAAATGATATGCCACTCGACATAGTTCTTTACTTTGAAATTTTAAGTTCTCGATATTTTCCTCTTTTTAATTAAACTGAAAATATATTTTTTTACTTCAATGACGTTAGATCACTTTTTTAAATAACTGTTCCCAATTTCATGTAGATAATTCTTATAGTTATCAAATTAATATACCATTATGGTAAAAGTTATTTGATTAATATTCATGACATAAAAAATAAGAGTTGACATAAAAAATAAAAATTTTTGAATTGAAAATAATCAAATTATTTTCATTCAAAAATTAAGTAATTAAATAATTCAAATGTTAAACAACAAAATAACTCTATGCAGTCGTTGTTCTAAAACATTCTATTGCTCACGGCAGATCCGAACTAAATGTGGTTAATTAGATAAACATATTGCACTCCTTCTATCCTATACGCGGGTAGCGTATGGGAAAAGGATAGATAGATACTTTTGTTCATTTTGGTTGGTTATGCAATTCGTTTCTATAGTTTATTAAAATTTTAATAAAATTGCCTGTTTCTAAGCAAAATAATACTTTAAAATCATCAGTAAATATTTACTTACTGAAAATATGGTACACCGTCTTCTTTTCTCACTTTACTCGGGTAGTTCTTACAAGTTTTTTATAACACATTACGGCATTATTGACGTGTATTCTGTCAGTCAGCTAATATGAGACTGAATTGCGATTGGAATACATTTCGCGTTTTGGCTTACTTTTGGTTCGGACACTTTTTATCGCTGACCCGAAGTCCATAGTATTAATATGTCAATGCAAATCCCTAATTGTATCTATTTCTTTCAATTGCTTGTTGTTAATGTCATATACAGATAATAATTTATTTTTATTTCGTGTGAATTTTATGTGGTAACACTTGTCGATATTCAAGGTCATTTTATTAGTATTACACCAAGAGTTTAATTTAATCAAGTCTTCTTGTAATAATTTTATGTCATTGTCACAGCGCACAATACGGGTCAATTTCAAATCATCAGCAAAGAGACTTGCATTGCAATTATCAAATATGTCAATTATATTATTTATAAATATGTTGAAAAAAAGAGGTCCTAGATTAGATCCCTGTGGTACTCCTGATTCTGCTATAATCACTCCAGATTGTTGTCCATCAATCACTACCCTTGACTTCCTATTAATAAGGTAAGATTTGATCCACTTCAACAAGCAATCTGAGATGCCATGCGCTTGAAGCTTGCCCAGTAGTAGTCCATGGTTAACTTTGTCAAAGGCCTTTGAAAAGTCAGTGTATATAGCATCCATTTGATACCCAGCATCCACACATTCAGCAATATTTGAAACATGTAGTAATAGATTGCTGTTTGTCGAGCGCTTACACATAAATCCATGTTGCTTATCACTGATGTATTTTTTCAAATGTCTATACATATGTTGGTGTACTAACGATTCAAAAGCCTTGGCCATGGTAGATATGATAGAGATAGGTCGATAATTTTTTACATTTTTTAGTTCACCAGATTTGTGCACAGGAACGATTCTCGACTCTTTCCAAACATCAGGAAACCGACCATCTTGTAAGGACTTATTAAAGATTATTGAAAGTGGAAAGGATAACTGCCACGCGCATTTAACTAAAAATATCGGAGGTATATTATCCGGTCCTGCTCCTTTAGATTGGTTAAGTCCTCTTAGTTTCTTGAAGATAGATGAGCGGGAAAGATGAATATTGTCTATTTCGTCGATTAAACCAGAATTTCTTACACCTAATTCATTAGTTGAGTTCGTGTCTATTTCATACACCGAGGAAAAGTGCGTCGCGAACAACTCACAAACAGATTTAGTGTCATTAGCTTGTTTGTCGCTTAGTATCATGACAGATGGATAAGCGCTACTTTTTCCCCGAATGTTTTTTAAGTGCGTCCAGAAATATTTAGGGTTTTTACCTATTTCAGTTTCTATCCTATTTATATATTCGTCATAACAAATTTTTATTAATTTAACACAATCTTTACGTAAGTATTGGAACTCTAATAAGTCTAATGGATTCTTAAATTTTTTAACTTTGACATGATATTTACGTTTTATTTTAAGTAGTTTTATTAATTGGGGAGAAAACCAGACTGGATATGTTGAACTTTTTTGGATTTTGAGAGGCACATGTTTGCCAATAATATCTTTTAAAATGCTATAGAATTTATCAACTATTGAGTTAATGTTATTGCAACCCGCGAACTCATCCATCCATGATATAGCATTCAAATCATAAATTATTTTGTTATAGTCGGCTTTAAAAAAATTCAGGGAATTTCTAGATGCATTTATGTTCTTGGATTTGCTGATTGGTTCAATTATATTAATTTCCAGTGGAGGGTGATAGTTATCTATCTTTTTGATTGGGTTATCACATTTGCAAACTGTTACCTCATCAGAAGCCAAAATCAAGTCCAAAATTTTGTTTTTATGGTTAAATATTAAATTGAACTGCTTTAAACTATTAAGCGACATGAAATCTATTAGAGAACTCTTTAACATACAATTACCATAGTTAGATGGGAGTGCATCTGAAGCATTAGCAGACGCAGACCATGTGATTCCGCTCAAGTTTAGGTCACCGGCAATCAATACTGAGCTGTTAGTTACGCTAAAAACTTTATTGGTGTTATCAATAAAAGTATCCAGTAATGAACTATTTACAGGTGGAGCTAGATAAACACCACATAAATGTAATGATTGTTTACCGTATTGATTCTTGTAATCAATAGTGACCCATATATCTTCACAATCACTTTCCCAGTTCTCTTCGCGTCGTGAAGCAAGGTGTTTACTGACTGCTATAAGTACACCACCCCCCGTTTTTTTATGCACAGAACCTAAACAAGTCTCCCGATCACGTCTATATACTTGGTATCTGTTGTCAAACATTTCACCGTCAAAAATACTACTATTAAGCCATGTTTCAGTTAGAATTATAATATCAAAATCATTGTTCAATATTTCGCGATATATCTCTTGTGTACTCGACCGAAGCCCCCTAACATTCTGATAAGGCTTGTATTTAAATTCCTACCAGAAATCCACTTGTTTTACTTCCAATAAATTCGCAATACCTGCCAAAAATAATAAATGCTCACCAAATTGTGTTTCATGAATTATTATACAAATGAAGCTAATTTCCTTTTTATTGCATGCCATAAAAGTATGCAAGCACCATTAAAGTTAATTACAGACTAAATATTTTATATTATCGCTAAATAGATATTACCAATATTGTATTTTATGACATTCTTTTTAGTAATCTTTGCTGAGAGAAAAAAACTAACGGTCGATCGAATTCGTTTTTTTAAACAAAAAATAATATTGATTTCCCCAAACACAAGTTACTTGTTTATTGCTTTATTAATTTAATAAAAATATTATGATAAAATATAATAAGGAAATATACAGAAACAAAAATAAAAGAGAAATGGTAAAAGTAGTTAAATAAATATTTAATTTATAGGTTGCATTAGCGTAAATAATTTTACAATTGCATGCAAGGCTCAATAGGTATTTTGTTGATACCATAAACCGAAAGTAAGGGTTTTTGTCATCATCAGAAACATCGAAGGAAACCACAAAGGCAGTATGCCCATCTTCAGGAATTTGTGAGTGTGATACAAACCATGTTTTCAGTTCTCCTAAGCTAATATTAGGGGGTTCGTACTCTTTTTGACGAATCTTTGCCAGCTAATTATTCAATTGCGTCTTAGATGGTACTTTTATTCCTTCTTTTTTTTGATAAGGCATTCATAATTGCCTTTGGTTTCAGTTTGAGTTCAAATAGTTTATCTATTTCATTACGGGTTTCCACGGACATACCACGGCCATTTTACTTTATTGCGACGATAATATCTTTTTACGCCTTCTTGAGTGTTATGAACCTTTTGGAAAGACCACACGCTTTCGTTTTTAATAAAAATTTCGGCATCTCGAATGTTTCAAAATTTCTTGACAAACACCCAAGATCTTCCTTGTTTGCGTCTTCGTTTCGGTCGTAATTGATTATTTTTTTGGTCAGAATCAGGTTCAGAACTAAGCAGAGGCGCTTCAACTATACTTGGTCCAGTCAGTGTGGCTAGTGTGAGATTTTACCGCGTCGATACCGAAAACAGTAAACGCAAATTTTATATGGAATTGGAGTAGCGCCATCTAGTTGTAGTGAGAGTAAACGCTTTTTTTTAAATATAATTTGACGTTACGAGTGAGTACGTTTTTATGCAGTAGCTCGGTAAAATACTCGCACTTGGGGTTGCGGCCGGCCGCCTAAACGCCCACTTCTGGTGGTGGCCGTGCACGTTGCGGGGTAAAAAATAGGAATACGAAAGTTATCTTAGTTTGACAATAATATATTTTGGGTTTACTTTGAATTATTTGATTACACTAAGAGAAATTAGATCTGTAGTATTTGGCATTAATGTTAATGTTTCAGTAAAACAATATTTGGTGAGCATTTATTAATTTTGGTCAGCAAATATAATATTTGAACAAAACATAAAATTATTCCGATGTATGTATACTTATTTTGGAACATGAAATGTTATATTTAAGAAACCTCGGTATAGTGTGGATTTAATTTATGTGGAGGCAATTTATAATACTCGGTACTTAGTCTTAGGGTATAAAAATTATTTTGGTGAGCACTTAAATTGTTCCCTTCTGATAATAACATTTTATTGAGTTAAATTTTAAAATTAAAAAATAAATTGTCAAGCATTACAATACTTATAAGTAACTATAACTATTTTAACTTAGTCTATTTTAAATTGTTTAAAGTGTCCATATTCCTAATAAACTTGTACTCAGTAGACTCGTTTTTGCGCATGTATATAAATCCACGCTTGACCCATACGAACTTATAATTGAAATCTTTTGCCTTGAGACGTGCAGCAGCATGCAGGGCCTTTTGATTTGGTGATAAGTGTTCAGTTACGTAAATTGGCTTCCGTTCACTGCTAAGGCCGATATGACTTGAGTTCAATTTATCGCCAACTTGACCAGCCTTTTTGTTAAAGCCAATTACAGCAGCTAAGTACTCATCTCGTACCCTCGGACAGCTAAACTTCACTATGACTGATCTGGGCCTGAGGCTGTCTTTTTGTATTTTAGCCGTTCTAGTGCATAAGTGCACATCTGATTCCTTCAGGCTATATTTAGTGATGTTTGCTATCTGCTTGACTACTGATAGTAAATTCTCATTTTTATGTTCAGGAAGACACTGGATTTCCACATTATTAGCTCGGGAATGTTGTTCTAATTGCGTCAATCTAGAATTAAGATCGTTTATATTTGTTTTTAAAATCTTATTTTCGTTTTCCAGTAAATTAATGCTCGTAATTTTTATTTGGATTTCCTTTTTTAGTTGCTCGTGTTGCTGCTCCATGAAGGTTATAGAATCAGTAACCTGCGTAATATGATCAGTTATTTCCTGAAGTTTCGAGTCAAACTTCGATATTATACTAGTTTTAAAGACATCCAGCAAAGCCTTCAGCTCCTCTCGAACGACCTGACGTACATCATCTAACGTTAAATCATAAGATGCACCGGAGTCACTGTCGGACAATTGGGATTTTTTTCGTTTATTTCTTTTCGTAACATTCGTGGTTGCTACACGATCGGCACATGAATTATTATCGTTATTAGCCGCAACACGAATTGGAGTATTTTCATTGTCAATACCGGGACAGGGACGATTACACGCGGGGCACAACCAGGATGATAAAGAATCTGAAGATAAGTCTTTGAAGCGACTGTTAGTGGTATTTACACAGCCGAAGTGATAATTTTTCGTACACTTTGAACAATTTAGAATTTCATTCGTATTAATAGAGCGGCTACAACACTCGTACATTTTAACTGGTCTTGTTTTCGAGGGGTTCGACATCATAATATTTTTATTTAATCGTCCAATTCAATCTACCAAACTACACGATGACCTATGCACACTGCTGATGATACAAGATATATTTAAAGAAAATTAAAAATTGAAAAACTGGCACTGGTGTCAGGATTTGAACATCGGTATAGTAATGTTAAGTCCAAGTATCCGCGCACTACGCCAGCCGGTCAGTAACGATGCGCGCGAAACTGTCTATCAGATTGCAACTGCAGCCACCTCGTTCACGGACGTCAGTTATAATGTCAATTTATTTTCCGTTTACCGTACTTCCGTGTACAAAATACACGGATATTTATCCGTGTATTTTGTTTCACTTCTTATTTTATTGTTCCAATGATTACTACATTTAGTGTAATTAAACTAAAATCAATTGAACTAGTTTATGCGGTTATTATTATCGTCACTTACGGCACAATCACAAGTCAGTTCTAGGCACTAGTTTACATTTGTTTAAACTAAGTTCGTAACGTTCACTGAGTTTAAAGTTCGGCGAAATACACATATAGTCGCAGATTTTTACCGTATTCGTTATTAAAATACAAGATGAGGTAATAAATATTAACTTAAGCACTAAAAACTCAACTAAATCGTAGTTAGACTAATAAAATATAATTAATTAACGGAGCGAATGTTTACAGTTGTAATGAATTTACGCCTAAAGGTTGGCTCCGTAGTAATCATGCTTCGAAACATAAACCAACCAAAACTGTGCAACGGTACGCGTTTGGTGGTTAGTAAATTGATGAACAATGTAATTTACGCTACGATAATGATAGGAAAATTCAAAGGTGAGGAAGTTCTCATTCCGAGGATCCCGATGATCCCAACCGATATGCCGTTTGAATTTAAAAGACTTCAATTTCCGATACGTCTTGCATTTGCCATGATCATCAACAAATCACAAGGCCAATCCTTAAAAGTTTGTGGTTTAAATCTAGAACATTCATGTTTTTCCCATGGTCAATTATACGTGGCATGTTCACGGGTCGGAAGACCATCTGCGTTGGTTGTTTTTGCGCCTGATAATAAAACAAAAAATGTCGTGTATCACAAGGTGCTTAAGTGAAGAGCAACCTATGTACCTACTAAAATACAGAAATAATAATGAATGATTAATGTAGTTATTAAATTTTTTTTTTGGATTTTTTTTCCAATAAAAATAAATCTGCTTATTTATTGCCATTAAGGCGGAACAAAGTTCGCCGGGTCAGCTAGTGGTAAATAAAACGTGATAACTTACCGATGAAAGTCTATAGAGCCGCTGTAACTGTCAGGTTGGCCGCATTGCTCTGCCGGCAGGCACACCCCCAACTCACCGTTGTCTTTTATACAATGCGAAAATGCTTCTGTAATCAGGAGATACATAAATCAATCAAACAAGTTCGCCCGCTTCATCACAATCCATCAACTGTGACTGTAGTCAAGTGCTATATTGAAGTGATAGAGAATACTAACGATCTCCGTGGTGTGGTGATCGCGGTGGATTAATAACCCTACCCTATTGGCAAAGACGTGCCACCAAGCGTACTTCTAACAAATTACCCGCTTCCATCTTAGAATCCATCATGACTTAACATCAGATGTGAGTGCAGTCCACGGCTAACTTGTATTGGATGAAAAAATATACATATTTAAGTACAAAAAAAGCTTATTTTCTTTTGTGGTGCGATCAGGTGGTGGAGACAACCCACCACCACCCATGGCCCTTTCAACCTCTCGGTCAATTGGACCCAATCTCGGGAGATCAACCCGGAAACCGCACTTCTCTCCGCGTTTCATCACCGGGCCGCCTTCTTGACTCCCTACAAGTTCTTTGTCATCTGGTGATAGAGAGTACCTGACCATGTTAATGCTTTCCACTTAATATCACGAGACGATTTTATTATAAGGTAAAAATTTTTTTAACAAAAAATAGAACCAACTCAAAACGCACAAAAGTAAAAAATAACTGTGTCATTTAGTTGCTTTAATTTACTTAAGCATATCTTTGCAGTCAAGTTTAAGGAACATTTATTTAACGTAGTAAAGCTGTTTGTGGGTTCTAGGTAATTAAAGTAGTAACCTTGGCTGACACCGACTCCTAGATATGCTTAAGTAAATTAAAGCAACTAAATCATACAGTTATTTTTAACCGACGAAAAAAAACGGTGGAGGTTCTCAATTCGACACGTATATATTTTTTTATTTATGACCACGTATATCTTTTTACAGAGTTGTAAAAATAATATACGTGTCGAATTGAGTCCGTTTTTTTTCGTCGGTTAAAAATGGAGACCCTTGGGCCCTACAGTCGTAGTGCCGAGAAATTCTATCGGAATATTTCACCGCGCTTAATTGCCTCAACTGGTGACCGAAGGGCTGGCTCATTTTTTGCGCAAAGGATTAGCCTGGCTATCCAACGCGGAAATGCAGCCAGTATTCTTGCAACCATTCCACGTGACCATGATTCGTATAGTAATTAGGATAAGTTAGCTTTTTTTTTCAGGTTCCTCTCATCATTACTTAACATCAGGTGTGATAGCAGTCAAGGGCCAACTTGTAGTCGATAAAAAAAAGTTCCTTATTGTGTTCTTTACTACAAAAAACTTTACTGTAAATAAAAAATACTTACTTTCTGTAGTGGCGTGGCCAGTTGGAGAGCTATATAATTTTTGATCAACCTCAGTCATATTGAACTTCATAGTGGCTGCCATAGTGTGGTGTGTGGTGACCACAAACACGAGGGTGATGACTTGCCACACCATCTTAATGCTATAAATGTAAAGACGAGTTTTTGTTCACTTATAATTATGTAGACATTTAGTTAAAGCTACTAGAACTCGTTTATTCTTATATCCGTATCTATACTAATATTATTAAGCTGAAGAGTTTGTTTGTTTGAATGCGCTAATCTCAGGAACTACTGGTTCGAATTGAAAAATTCTTTTAATGTTGCATAGACCATTTATCGAGGAAGGCTTTAAGCTATATAACATCACGCTGCAACTATTAGGAGCGAAGAAATAATGTGTTGTTGATTAAGAGTATTTAATTAGTTATATATTTCTAAAAAATATAATTCTGCCGCTATATCGTCCAAATTAAGTTGACCTCCTCCGTGTTATGTTATACGTACTTAATAGAATAAATATAAAAAAAATTATTTCTTACTTTTTAGTGATTTATCGCCACGTAACGTACTCGTGCTATACTGTCATATATATACGGCACTAGTAGCCAAAAAGCTACCGATTCTGAGATAAAAACCGAAATCGCTCTAAGCATGCCTCCAAAATATGAAGAGTTCCTTCAATTTGCCCAGGATATCATCATCAGATCCTAACATGATCTGAGGACCACCTTGAAAGTGTGCCCTTTCTAATAAAAAAAGAATTATCAAAATCGGACAACTCTGTAAAAAGTTATGCGTGGTCATACATATATACGTGTCGAATTGAGAACCACCTCCGTTTTTTATCGTTGGTTAAAAATGAAAAACTCAGAATCATACCGTGACCCAACTCAGGATTCGAACCCGCGACCTCGTGATCGAAGCAACAAATGCTAATCACTAAACCAACCTCCATATACATAAACACCCAGACACTGCAAAACGTCCATGCTCATCACACAAAAATAAAATAAATTGTGAGTATATTATACTCACTTTTAAAACACAAATTATTTTCACAGCAAGTGATTATTTAAAAAACACACTTATTTATAATACTGTCAATATGATTTCAATAACTAATAAACAAATAAGTAGAATATAATAATGAATTCTGATTATTTTTATACTGTACAGTCTAGAGGCACAACACTACGAAACAAATATTTTCCTTATACTGGTTTTAAGCTCATATTCTTAAACTATATGTATAGTAACTGAGATTTATTATTAGCTCAGGGATGTAACGGAGGCGGTTTTACAAGATATGCAGTCGAATCGGAACATTTTCAAATTCAAATTCAAATTCAAAATCGTTTATTTCATGTAGGCTTATTACAAGCACTTTTGAAACGTCAAATTGGAATATTTGTAGTGACTCTACCACCGGCTCGGAAGGCTTGTCCTGTTGAGAAGAGCCGGCAAGAAACTCAACAGTTGCTCTTTTTATAATATTATCAATTTTACAATATTAAGCGTGTTATTACATAAAGTTATATATTTCACTTCCTGTGTGTAGTTGAATGCCGATCCAATTGCCTTTGAACATCTTTGTCATTTAAAAATTCATCGATAGTGTAATAACCCTGACTCAGTAAGTGAGTTTTAATACATTGCTTAAACTTATGCAATGGCAGGTCTAAAAGTGAATTGGGCATCTTGTTGTAGAAGAGTACACCCAACCCTACGAAAGATTTTTGTACTTTTCGCAGGCGATAAGCTGATATGACTAACTTATGTCCATTTCTAGGAAGACGATCGTTTAACTCCTTTTTCTGTTTATTCATTCATTCATTTTAATTTATAGGTAAGTATAAATATTTATTATTAAAGTATATCTTCGTCTTTCTACCGTTATCCCATTAGGTGGGGTTTCCGAAGGCGCTTTCCGACATAGTCTAGCCCACTTTGCCCGGTCTTGGGCGTCCGATTTTTCAAGTTTGTTGGCTCTCATGATGTCAAACCAGCGAAATGGCCATACCATCTAAGACGGGCTGCCTGCAACTTATCTTCAAATATTTATAGTGTATAGATAGGAACAGCAGAAGTGGTGTAAACATAAAAATATCAAAGTACATTACAGAACAAAGAAAATAACTTTATTCAGAAAAATTCATTTACAGACATCAAAATCTAACAAAAATGAAACAGCCTCACGATAATAGCAAAAATTTTTTAACAAAAAATAGAACCGACTCAAAATGCACTAAAAAGTAAAAAATAATTGTGTCATTTGGTTGCTTTAATTTACTTAGGCATATCTATGAAGTTGGTGCCAGCCAAGTTTAAGGAACATTTATTTTACGTAGTAAAGCAGTTTGTGTTAAAGCAATGTGGGTAACGTCCTTGCTTTTTAACCGACGAATAAATAATTCCTTTTTAATTAGAAAGGGCACACTTCCAAGGTGGTCCCATTGTCATCATGTTAGGATCTGATGATGATATCCTGGGAAAATTGAAGGAACTCTTCAAATTTTGGAGGCAAGCTTACAGCGATTTCGGTTTTTGTCTCGGTATCGGTAGCTTTTTGGCTACTAGTGCCGTATAATATACTATGACAGTATATTACGAGTATGTTACGTGGCGGTAAGCCGCTAAAAAGTAAGAAATAAAATTTTTTAACAAAAAGTATAACCGACTCAAAACGCACTAAAAAGTAAAAAATAACTGTGTCATTTAGTTGCTTTAATTTACTTAAGCATATCTAGGAGTCGGTGCCAGCCAAGGTTTCTACTTTAAGGACATTACCTAGAACCCACAAACTGCTATACTACGTAAAATAAATGTTCCTTAAACTTGCTGGCACCGATTTTTATATATTGTTGTTTTTCTAATTTTATGTAAAAATCTTAATGCGGTTGACAGAATGCTAACTTTCAACAGTATAATACTTATAGTTTCGGAAAAAGTAGCTGTGATATACGGACAGACATGACGAATCTATAAGGTTTCCGTTTTTTGCCACTTGGCTACGGAACCCTAAAAAATGAAATCGGTGCAAAAATTTTATTAATCGAAATTTTCGACTCCACGAAATCATGTCACATCCCTAGTTTATGGGTGGGAATTCCATCCATCTATACGCATTAGATAAAATATGAGTTTATAATAACAAGTTACCTATGAGGTATAGGTCATCATTATTATTGCCAGATTTAATTGTAATGACATGACGCCGACGCAGTCAATATAATAAGACGTTGTCCACAATATTAGACACTAGCAGTCGCCCGCGTGAAAACCTCTTAGGTACCCTTTTAATTTTAAAGACAGACTTTAATATAAAGTGTGCTCTTTCCCCGCAACCCCTCTCAATTTAATTTTTTTATAGTTTCCCGTGAAGCAATATCCTCCGTCCCATCCCGTGTACTAAAGATCTACATTTTTGTTAAACATTGTACGATATTACAGTACATAAACATTAACAATATATTTGTGGCAAGCTGATGTGTATAGCTTTTAATATTCTATTTCCCTTTAGAGTCTAGTTTTCATAATAAACAAAATAATTTACAATCCGACATGCAGATCTAGAGATAAGCCCGTTTAAACAAATGAACAAACTTTTTCGTATATTATATAAATATGGTCTGCCATGCCAAATAAATTGAAAGAAAAGATCAAAGATCGAATTCTCAAAAAATATCAGTACCAAAATGTTGCTACTATTCAGTACGTATAACATAACACGGAGGAGGTCAACTTAATTTGGACGATATAGCGGCATCGTCATGTTTCTTAGAAATTTTGTAATATCTCCGAAACTATATAACTAATTAACATACTGTAAAAGGCAAATCTTATCTCCATAATATCCTTATGATTATTAAATAATTTATTTTGATCAGGATTTAAGTTTAGTTCTATAAATAATGACGTAAACGTATGCATATGAATTAAATGATTTTTTAAAATACAAAAAGTTATATGTCTGCCAAACTATAAAAGATAGATATATGCTATCGCGGACTTTTTTGTAGAACTTTTTAAGATGCATAAAGTTTTCATATATATCCAATAATTAAGGCAGCGTACGCGCATAAAGCTAAATTTAATAAATTTCACGGTCCGACTCGCGCGACAAAAACTATGATATCTCGGGTAATATATACAATACAAATATAAAATATAGCTAATAACACTTACCGATAACGTAGCATTCTACTGGTTAAAGAATTTTTAAAATCGGATCAGTAGTTCCGAATAGCCCCGACAGATCTTTATTTACAAACTTACAAACTTTACCTCTTTATAATATTAGTATAGATAAGTACCGGGATAACTTCGAAGACAATATACATCCAAATCAACGACGTGCAACAGGCTTATAATTAGGCACTATAGGTACTAACTACACGAAATGGAAAATTCCTTTTCCAATACCGGTTCGTAATGTGTCCTCAGGGTAGACAGTGACTATCTGCATTTATGAAATGCACGCCACTGCTCCAAATGGTTTCATCTTTCTACGTGACATCTACAGGAACGGAAAATCGTTTAGCAGTATTGTGCGGGACAGTGATTTATAGTGTGTAATAATAGACTCTGTAATAATAGACATTAATAATGATCATAACGTGCATAAATAATAGTTAATAATAAGTATAATGTATAGTCATTAAAATTTAGGTCGCGCAACAGTACAAATCTTGTAAATAAGCCTCGCGTGACCAATTTGTGCAATAAAGGATAGATATATAGGCCCTCTCGCTCTAACATCGACCAATCACAAAGCCCGTTTTAATAGAGCGAGAGGGCAGACGTTAGATAAGGATAGACAATAGAATTTGATTGGTTATTATATGGGCTCTCTAATTGGATATCATTATGCACCAATTAGAGGGTCCGAATTAATTTGTATATATACGGGGCACTGTGCCGATAGCGACACAGTTCCCAAGCGACTACCAGGCAGATTGTAATAGAAGAGGTACCAACAGAAGATTAAAAAGGCGTTCTTGAAGAAGTGTTTTATTGAAGAAAACCCGCCCAGATTCGTCCAGAGCAATCCAGCAATAGTTAATGTACTATACCGTACAAGTATACTTTTTGCAATTCACAAAAGCGGGTGAGCTTTACTTGTGGTTGAACGCGTATATGTACTCGTACATTGCTGTAGTGTGCGCTATCAGTTGCGACCGAGCCGTCGCAAGGTCACTTGTGCTTGTTGTTTCGACGACGCTCATTGACAGAAAGCACTACGTCAGACACGCACACAGGGTACAGCACTGTACATATACACGTTCAACCACGAGTTAAGCTCACTCGCCTTCGTGAATTGCTGTAGTGTGCGCTATCAATTGCGACCGAGCCGTCGCAAGGTCACTTGTGCTTGTTGTTTCGACGACGCTCATTGACAGAAAGCACTACGTCAGACACGCACACAGGGTACAGCACTGTACATATACACGTTCAACCACGAGTTAAGCTCACTCGCCTTCGTGAATTGCTGTAGTGTGCGCTATCAGTTGCGACCGAGCCGTTGCAAGGTCTCTTGTGCTTGTTTCGACGACGCTCATTGACAGAAAGTACTACGTCAGACACGCACACAGGGTACAGCACTGTACATATACAAGTTCAACCACGAGTAAAGCTGACTCGCCTTCGTAAATTGCTGTAGTGTGCGCTATCAGTTGCGACCGAGCCGTCGCAAGGTCACTTGTGCGTGTTGTTTCGACGACGCTCATTGACAGAAAGCACTACGTCAGACACGCACATAGGGTACAGCACTGTACATATACACGTTCAACCACGAGTAAAGCTAACTCGCCTTCGTGAATTGCAAAAAGTATACCTACGTCTTTGCTGATAGCGTAGAAGCCACGATCGAAGTCCAGACAGGCTGAGTCTATTTAGGAAACATACAATCGTACCTCTGACAAGGCAATTGCGCTTGCGATGGTTAATGTGGGTGCATCCCAGTAGTACCCCATACCGTAGTTCTATAGAACTGTTGGAATATTTTCCGTGCTGTCAAATTATATCCCAATAGTTCTATATAGTACTGTAGTATAGTTTTTGCTCTTGACTTTACTTATACCATATAAGTTATAAACTTTATATTATTTTGATTGATATTTCATTTTGTTTTTAACAAAAAAATGTCCCTTGCGACAAAAGCTAAGTTATTAGAACCAAGTAGTAGTTGTGTCTCAAAAAAATATTCTCTAATTTTAGAAGTTACAGGGGGACACATTTTATCACGTTGGAAGTATCTTTCGCGCAAACTATTCAGTTTAGAAAAAAATTATATTAAAAACCTCAATACCATTTTAAAGACGTTTTGTGCAATTTAAGCAAAGCTGTGTTCGATATATTATGTTTATAGATACCTACTCGATAATTTAAGTTGTTATACCAACTCTCAAAGATGTTGATATCGACACTTCTTTAATTTTGTCCCAGTAGTCCTATATAGAACTAATGGGACACTAAGCACTAATATGGTGTATCAACAGTTCTATAGAACTAAAATTAGGGGGTACTACTGGGATGCACCCGTTAATGTTTTATAGTATCTATACGAAGTAAAACAGCACATTCACCGCTAGCGAGCCGGGTAACCCGTTCGAATCCACGGAAAAACCTCCGAGCACAACGAGATACAAGTTTTTGATTTATTACAACACGTTGAGGAAAAAGTGTAGCCTTACCTGTAGGCCTGGGATGCGCGAAACTGAACGAAGACTTGAAGACATACGTTCCGATGCGTTAGAACGAATTCGCCACTATTAGGAGACAATAGATCGATCAGTTTTCTCTGCATTTTTGTAATAAAAAAATTGGTTGTCTGTAAAGTCGGTATACTGACGATAGTTGAACGTGACAACTTCTTAAGATCATCTACTGATGGATAGATGGATAGCATTTAATTGGTTATTAAATTTTTTAATTTAAGTATATTTTTATAAACATTATTTTAAATTAATAAAATAATTGATTTTCATTTTATAAATTTATATTTTAAATTTATAATAAATATATTAATTTATAAATATATTAATTTTTAATTTAAAATTAATATATTTAATAATTATATTTAATAGACGGATGTCGAACGCAAAGGCCGATTGTGCTTCTTTGTCGCTCGTTCCGCGCTCTCGCTTGCACTTCAAGCCTTACATGGAACGCCTCAAAGCGAGGTAACGCCGCATGAGTCATGTTTTTTCGTGCGTGCAGTCGGCTCTATCGAATTATAAGACGTTGTCACGTCAATAATAAGGTCTCGTGGTTGGCTTCAATCCTGGGTTCGATTTCTGGGTCGGGTCAAAGAATTATTCTGAGTTTTTCATTCCTCTATGAAATTCTCAGTACATTCCAAGCCCGGAGTCAGGAAGTTGATGGTGTTACACCCCCGTGCCTCGGAGCAGCGCGGTGGGTCTACGCTCAATATCCCCTCTCGTATGAGGAGAGAGCTGGCCATGTAGGCCGTTAATAGTATTGTTTTTACACTCATTTATTTATTTACAATTATTTTTAAAATTTTTAACAATGCTGCAATGCAAAATATTATTTTTATAAAATTTTAACAAAAAATAGAACCGACTCAAAACGCACTAAAAAGTAAAAAATAACTATGTCATTTAGTTGCTTTAATTTACTTAAGCATATCTATGAAGTCGGTGCCAGCAAGTTTAAGGAACATTTACGTTTTGAGTAGGTTCTATTTTTTGTTAAAAAATATTATTTCTTACTTTTTAGTGATTTATCGCCACATAACATACTCGTGTTATACTGTCATAGTATATTATACGGCACTAGTAGCCAAAAAGCTGCCGATACCGAGACAAAAACCGAAATCGCTGTAAGCGTGCCTCCAAAATTTGAAGAGTTCCTTCAATTTCCCCAGGATATCGTCATCAGATCCTAACATGCGGACAATGAGACCACCTTGGATGTATGCTCTTTCTAATAAAAAAAGAATTATCAAAATCGGACTACACTGTAAAAAGTTATGCGTGGTCATACATAAAAAAAAAAATATACGTGTCGAATTGAGAACCTCCTCCGTTTTTTTTCGTCGGTTAATTATAAAAAAACACTATTTAAAAATTTATAAAAAAATTCATTCCGCCTGCTGCGGGGCCCGGGGGTCCAAGCAACCGGTGGTCAGGGCTCCAGAGTGAGGAACCTCCTCACAATACGCGCCGTTTCAAGAATTACTGCCTTCTGTATCCGACCCTTGATCCAACAACTAAGCGAAAGCTTTTTAAGATGTTCGTCAAAGCTTTTCGCTAAAAGACCGTTGACTGAAACGACTATAGGAAAAATCATCGTTGAATCAACATTCCACATGGCGGTAATCTCATGAGCAAGGTCCAAGTATTTTGATACTTTTTCCTTTTCAGCTTTCACCAGATTATCGTCATGTGGAACAGTAATATCAACAATCATTGCACAGCGCGTTAATCGATCAATTATCACTATATTAGGTCTATTGGCTACAATATACCTATCAGTGATAATTGTTCGATCCCAGTAGAGCAACGCACTGCTATTTTATAGTATTTATTATTAGTTATTTAGTACAAATGATTGTAAGAATACTGCCTGCATTTCCGCGTTGGATAGCCAAGCTGATCCTTTGCGCATAAAACTAGCTATTTATCGACCTCCGTGGCGCAGTGGTATGCGCGGTGGATTCATAAGACGGAGGTCCTGAGTTCGAGTCCCGGTGGGGCAGATTGAGATTTTTCTTAATTTGTTTTGATCTGGCTGGTGGGAGGCTTTCGCCGTGGCTAGTTACTACCCTACCGACAAAGACGTATCGCCAAGCGATTTAGCGTTCCGGTACGATGTCGTGAAGAAACCGAAAAGGGTGTGGATTTTCGTCCCAGTCCTAACAAGTTAGCCCGCTTCCATCTTAGACTGCATCATCACTTAACATCAAGTGTGATAACAGTCAAGGGCCAACTTGTAGTCGTTAAAAAACAGAGTCTCTCTACAGTCTACAGGAGATAGGTTATCGTGCGCGTCCTAGGCCTATTGTGTTGGTGGTCAACTCACTAACTCGGTAGTTTTCAAGAAAGTAAAAAAATAAATAAAATAGTTAACAATTTCAAAAGAATGATATTACATGATCTTCACCAACAAAGTTTCGCAAAAGATAGAAATTATTTTTATGAATGAAGCCATTGTCAAAAAGAAGAGCTTGCCAGTTTGTTTGAATATAGGTAAACAATTTATCGATGCAAGAAGATGCTCCAGTCCGGAATCGAACCTCGGTAATTATTACCGTGTTAAGGTTAGCGGGTGGCGTGGGAACACACAGATGTCGAGTACAGACTATCACACAAGTCTATACAATGTGCTATACAATCATATATTGTTATGTTTTTGCAGATTAATTTTTTTATGTTGTACCTTGTGTTTTATTGTTCATTGTGTTGGTTGCAGCAGGATTTTAAAATAAGATTCTGATGTCTTCAAAATCGTTTTATTCTTTCATAATCTCTTATCTACCGCCGCATCGGAAAAGCAGTCCGTGACGAGAAAAGACGCGGCCAGAAAAACTCGACACATGCTCTTTTTAAATGAATTACAAAACCACTCAATTACAATAATTAATATTACACTAAAATATGCGTACTTTGTAACAACCAAAAGAACAGTGCCATACACTATTCGACTATTCTAACATGTCAATTCTTATCTTTTATTTTATGGCCTGGAATCAAGTCCTTTCGAATCATTTGTCAGTCGAAAGAAGATTACCTTACGTTACCATAGAAGATATCGTATAGTATTGTCTATGGTAACATATTCCAATATTTTAAAATGCTAACAAGTGTGTTCATTGCTTCTTTTTTCTTTTTATGTTATTTTGTTCATGCCCAAGTGGTAAAGTAGACTTAGAATTAGTTTATTTAAGGACTGTTTCGGCAAAGAAGAAATGATTTTTTTTTATATTCCGAAAGAATACAATAGGGAACTTAAGTTATCTTATCCTACTGACTATACAAATCATGGCCACGTGGAATGGCGGCTAGAATACTGGCTGCATTTCCGGGCTGGATAGCCAGGCCAGGATTTTTTGGCACTGCAACTCCAAGGCCCAAGTGTCTCCAGGGCTCTGTAGGTGTCTCATGTAACTCTCATAGAGGCATACCTACTTCTGCCACTAAGGTCCCTATCCTATCAGCGTTTTGCGAGCGTTGGCGTTCATTGAACGTCTGCGCAGCGTCATGGTTTCAGCCATTTCTACTGCGACTCCCGGTCTTGATTCAGTCTCCCTGATATGACACGGTGCCAAAGTGTCAACACAAGTAGCGTCCCACGTTAAAGCCCGTCCCATTTCCCAGGGAAATTATTTATTATTGAATTGTATTTTCTATGTTTCATATACCTTAGTGTCTTTTTCTTTTTTATGGTCGAAAGGCTTGCGCTTGACCACAACTACGCCTGATGAAAGCAGCACGATGAGGTCTAAGTTGGAACGCGCTCACCTAGAAGATACCTATTCACTCTTGTTAGCATTTTAGAATACTACAATTTGTTACCATAGACAATACTGTACGATATTGTCTATGGTAACGTAAGCCTGTGTCTGTCGACCGTGAAATGATATCAGAGGACTAGATACCGTAAAATAAAATGTAAAATGGATATGTTAGAATAGTCGAGTAGCGTATTTTACTGTTTTTTTTATTGTTACACAGTATGCATATTTTTAGTGTAATATTAATTATTGTAATTGAGTGGTTTTGTAATTCATGTAAAAAGAGCATGTGTCGAGTTTTTCTGGCCGCGCCATTTCTCGTCACGGACTGCATTTCCGACGCGGCGGTAGTTTACAAAGAATAAACAATTTTGAAGACATCGGAATATTATTTCTACGCCCAAGTTTAATACTCTAGTGTAACTGAGCTTATTAATAAATATTAAATAAAATATTTTTTACAGTATGTGGTCTAGTGCCCCGTTGGTTTAGTGGTTAGTCTATGGTTTTGGAGCACGTGATACTGGCCCTGGGTTCGAGACTTGAGACGAGCAATGAAACGAAGAGCTTTTCTTTCTTTTAATTCTAAGTAAAACTTTCATTACGGAGTTTGGAAATTGGGGTTGTTTTAGCCTCGTAAAGTCACTAAAGCATCATTAAAAGGATCACGTGATGGTGAAAATTATAAGCCAAATATTATACTAAAGCCAAACTCGATTAAGAATCCTTGTCAACAAACAAATTGAAAATGGATGTTGCAATCACTAGTCATTTAACACCTAGATTTTTTTTGGTTTACTTGTTAATGACGAATTCATGACAATAAAATAGATTAGTAAGCTTAAAAATAATTAATATATTCAATATCTCTTCAATAAGAATTTATAAAAAAACAAAACATAATTTTACACTTACCTATTAGACATACAATGTGTTGCATTTTCTACCTTCATTTTAAATTTGTTTGTTGACAAGCATTCTCAATCGAGTTCGGCTTTAGTATAGATCCTTGCATATAAAGTTGGTGTTTTGTCGAACTGGCCACTTTGATCTCAAATATTTCCTCTTTCGTTAGGAATTTCCAATTACAAATTTATACAGCTTAATATTAATGCTCTTGTGTTTTAAAACCCTAATTCATTTATTTTTTCCTCTTTTTACCCGACTGCGTCAGAAGGAGGGTTATGTTTTTCGAGTGTATGTATGTATGTATGTATGTATGTATGTATGTCCATTTCTTCGGCACGCGCTACAGCCTAAACGGCTGAACGGATTTTGACATGTGAGGTGTCGTTGAATTTGTCAAAATTGTGGTAGTGACATAGGCTATATAAATTTTCAAAATGGCTGCTGTAAATGGGGGATGTGTGTATTTTTTTCTCTTATCTTATCAATATGGGTACCAATTGAAAGGTCGTAAAAAGACCATTTACAAAATATAAATATCATATCATGTTCTTTTACTTTTTTTAACAAAAAATGGCAAAAAGTGTACTCATTTCTATACCATAAACTAAAACTAAAAAGTCTCAAATAAAATAATTATTATAAAAACAAAACATCACTATATCTGTATAAAATTCTAAATACTTTATGGTGCCGCAGGCGGAGACAAACGTAGTTTTAGTAAAGTATTTTGTACCCGTTTGCGGCACCATAAAGTATTTAGAATTTTATACAAATATAGTGATCCTTGTTTTTCTCTTTTCAGTTCATAACTTCTAAGCAGTCGGGTTTTTTGTTTTTATAATAATTATTTTATAATATTAATAGTTTTTTTATTTGTACTAAATAAAACTTGAAATATCACATTATTTAATATTATGATCTCATGCCCACCGATTTGGTCTGATTTTTTTTTTGCTTGATTCTTTCCCGTTGGGAAAAGGCAAAGTATAACACCGTACAGCCATGTCTTTAGTATATTTTATTCAAGTTTTCAAGTTGGTCTAAGCTTGCTATAAATTGCAAGGCTATTACTATAATTAAAGGTCAATTTAATTTCCTTAAAGGACATGATTTAAGGCCCATTCAAAAAATACCAAAAGCTCAAAGTACCAGCCAAAGAAAAAAAAGTAAAGTTATTTCGATTAAGGGTATTATTGTAAACATTTTTTAAAAATACAGCAATGCTGTGAAACCTTTACTTTCGGTGATATTGAAGGTGATATTTTTGACGACCTCCGTGGCGCAGTGGTATGCGCGTTGTATTTATATGACGGAGGTCCTGGGTTCGATTACCGGCGGAGCAGATTGAGATTTTTCTTAATTTGTCTTGGTCTGGCTGGTGAGGCTTTCGCCGTGGCTAGTTACCACCCTACCGACAAAGACGTATCGCCAAGTGATTTAGCGTTCCGGTACGATGTCGTGTAGAAACCGAAAGGGGTGTGGATTTCATCCTACTTCTAACAAGTTAGCCCGCTTCCGTTTTAGACTACATCATCACTTAAAATCAGGTGTGATAGCAGTCAAGGGCCAACTTGTAGTCGATAAAAAAAAAAGTTAAAAATAGTGAAGTTTTCCAAGAATTTTGTTTTTAAACAGACAGGCGTTGTAATTTATTCATTTATTTATTTATTTATTTATTTATTTATTTATTAAGGAAAACCAACTGCTGATACATTATTTCTAGTCCATTGAATATATATATATCGAGCTTTAGTTAATGCTCAGCTTACAACAGGTGTTCACAACATGCATAATAAATTTTAAATTAAGATGTCACAGTAATAATATATTAGTCAAACACTTTTAAATAAGTGTCAATTGTTATTTAAGTTTCTACTGTGACAGCATTGCTGTGGAACCCTTACTTTCCCTGATATTTTGGTACGTTCTGAATGATCTCCTTTAATTATTAAAGCTTACAGTAACCCGTTACAAAACTCCTGCCGCCCTGTGTACTCATTATGTAACCCTTTGACTGCCACTCACCCAGCTAGCGGGGTGGCGGAAATAATCATTGCAATTAATTGTACTTACACATACATTTGATTTTACTATCAACATCATCGTCCACCGTTGGTGATCATTTGATGATCGCTAAAGACTTGTTAAGGGGTTAGAGACACATTAGGATTATTTTGATACTACCTTTTGAGTCAAAAAAACGGTGGTATCACTGGTTGTTGACACGTATATTTTTTTTATTTTTTTTTATTTATGACCACGCATAACTTTTTACAGAGTTGTCCGATTTTGATAATTCTTTTTTTATTAGAAAGGGCACACTTCCAAGGTGGTCCCATTTTCATCATATTAGGATCTGATTATGATATCCTGGGAAAATTGTATAGTACGTTACGTGGCGATAAATCACTAAAAATAAGAAATAAAAATTTTTAACAAAAAATAGATAATAACAAAAAATAGAACCGACTCAAAACGCACTAAAAAGAAAAAAACAACTGCGTCATTTAGTTGCTTTAATTTACTTAAGCATATCTAGGAGTCGGTGCCAGCCAAGGTTTCTACTTTAAGGACGTTACCTAGAACCCACAAACTGCTTTACTACCTTAAATAAATGTTCCTTAAACTTGCTGGCACCGACTTTATAGATATGCTTAAGTAAATTAAAGCAACTAAATGACACAGTTATTTTTCACTTTTTAGTGCGTTTTGAGTCGGTTCTATTTTTTGTTATTATCTATCATTTATTTATTTATAATATTTTTTACTTTTCAACAATGCTGAAAAAAATTATAAAAAAGCATTATTATAAAATTTTTTAACAAAAAATAGAACCGACTCAAAACGCACTAAAAAGTAAAAAATAACTGTGTCATTTAGTTGCTTTAATTTACTTAAGCATATCTATGAAGTCGTTGCCAGCCAAGTTTAAGGAACATTTATTTTACGTAGTAAAGCAGTATGTGGGTTTTAGGTAACGTCCTTGAAAGTAGAAACCTTGGCTGGCACCGACTCCTAGATATGCTTAAGTAAATTAAAGCAACTAAATGACACAGTTATTTTTTACTTTTTAGTGCGTTTTGAGTCGGTTCTATTTTTTGTTAAAAAATTTTATTTCTTACTTTTTAGTGATTTACCGCCACGTACCGTACTCGTACTATACTGTCATAGTATATTTTATGGCACTAGTAGCCAAAAAGCTACCGATACCGAGTCAAAAACCGAAATCGCTGTAAGCGTGCCTCCAAAATTTGAAGAGTTCCTTCAATTTCCCCAGGATATCATCAGCAGATCCTAACATGAGGACAATGGGACCACCTTGGATGTATACCCTTTCAAATAAAAAAAGAATTATCAAAATCGGACAACACTGTAAAAAGTTATGCGTGGTCATACATAAAAAAAAAAAAAACAAATATACGTGTCGAATTGAGAACCTCCTCCGTTTTTTTTCGTCGGTTAAAAAATGTATAAAAAATCCAACCCTCTTGCTGTGGGGCTCAGGGAACCAAGCAACCGGTGGTCAAGGCTCCAGAGTGATAACTTCCTCACAATACGTGCCGTCTATAGAATCACCGCCTTTTATATCCGACCCTTGATCTAACAACTAAGCAAAAGCTTCTTAAGATCTGGATCTAAGCTCTTTGCTATAATAACTGAAACTACCTTCATTATTGTTATTAGGAAAAATTGCATGTTTTACCTAATGATTTGCATCTCCAAAATATATAAAAAATTAATAGTCGGAAAATTGCGTTTGGTTGATGTGCAATAGATTAGGCGAGCTTTCAGGCATAAAACGGTTTTCTTCGGAAATTTTTTAGGACACATAATAGTTATTATTATATAGGCTAAGAAAGGGATTATTTTAAAAGTCAAGGGGTGAAATGAGGGCACAATTATTTACCATATTTGAAGATCTATAAAGATAAAAATTAATATTTGTAAGTAATATTGTTCGTGTACTGTTTGATGACCCCAATAAAAAGAAATTCTGACTGACTGTCTCGTGGGTCTAGTGGTTAGTCTATGTGGCTTCGATCACCAGACTGTGGGTTCGAATCCTGGGTCTAGTTACCGAATAATTCTGAATATTTCATTCATTAATGGAAGTCGGGAAGTTGGTGGTGTTATACCCCCGCGCTACAGAGAGCATGTTAAGCCGGTCTCGGTCACTGTCATCAACATGTGATGGTGGTGGAAAATGAAACATTACCCTAAGCCCCCTAACTTGCGCTTTGCTCCAACAGCGTGGTGAGTCTATGCTCCATATATCCATTCCTATAAAGTGAGGCTTGGCCCAGCAGTAGGCCAATGATGAGAATGGTGATGATCAAGTGTCAGAATAACAAATAGTATGCGTGCCACATTATCGAACATAAAATATGAATACTCTATTGATTGCCCCTCCCCCTCCTCCACCCCCTGCTGTGAGCTACGTGCCGTCACTCGTAAGCAGCAATTATAACACCGCGACGACGCCATATTTGTTCAGGTAGCGTCTTTACACAGTGCGATTTATTTCAAAATAAATAAATGTAATGGTACTTATATTATATATAAAATTCCCACTTTTGCCATACTCCTCCGAAACGGCTTTACCGATTTTTACCAAATTTTGTAAGCATTTTCAGCAGGTCTGAGAATCGGCTACTATCTAATTTTCATCTATTTTTTTTTAATTTTTAATGCAAAACAACGTTTTCCGGGTCAGCTAGTTATTTATATTATTACAGTAAATGCTGGGAACTTGGTGAATGGTGCTCTGTATGCATTTATGAACAGCCAGAAAGTGTCCCAAAATGCAACACCGGCTGTGCATAGAGGTGTGTTGGTGCCCACACTTATGTATGGTAGTGAAAGTTGGGTATGGCGGAAGCACAAAAGTAAAATAAATGCGGTAGAGATGAGAGCATTGAGGAGTATGTGCGGGTTAAAACTGTGTGACAGAGTTAAAAATAGTGTGATAAGAGATAAGTGTGGTGTAAAAGAAGATGTAGTGACTAAAATTGAGAAAGTGATGCTTAGATGGTTTGGACATGTAGAAAGAATGGATGAAAGAAGATTAACAAAAGAGATTTATAAGGCGAGGGTGAATGGAAATGTTGGAAGGGACAGACCTAGGCGAATGTTCCTGGACCAAATTCAGGACATTTTAAACTATGGCCAGGTGGCGAGTACCCTAAACCGACGAACTTGTATGAAAGGATTAATGAGAGTGGAAGAAGCTAAGGAGGTATGCAAGGACCGTGGCAAATGGAGGGATGTGGTCTCTGCCTACCCCTATGGGAACGAGGCGTGATGTTTATGTATGTATGTACTTATATTATAGGAATATACAATTATATACCTGCCTCGTTGGTCAAGTGGTTAGCCTATGTGGCTTCGATCACGAGGTCCTGGGTTCGATTCCCGGGTCGGGTCATGGATTAATTTTGAGCTTTTTCATTCTTATACGAAATGTTCAGTACATTCCAAGCCCGGGGTCTGGAAGTTGGTGGTGTTACACCCCTGTGCCTCGGAGAGCACATTAAGCCGTCGGTCCGGGTCACTGTCATCAACATCTGATAGTGATCGTTAATAAATGAACATTATAACCCTAAGCCCGCCTATCCGCATTGGAGCAGCGTGGTGAGTGTACGCTCCATATTCCCTCTCCTATAAGGAGGGAGGCCTTTTTTTTTTTATCGCTGGGAAATGTGTTTACGCATCCCTTCCGCTGGAATGAATTTCCGGAAGGGTATGTGGGACTCCCCGGCTATGCCGTAATACCCACTAAAACCCAGCGGACACGTCTGCGTCTTTAGGTGGTACGCCACGGGATCGAATACTCATTCCACAATGACGTACCGACGTTTATCAGCATCTTAATTACTGAAGAAGTAGGTGCGCATAGCGACGCCTCCTTCTGCCCTGCCTTCGTCTTCGATTGAGAGGAGCATCTGGATCCGCTTCTCTCGCCCTCTCATCAGCCTCCTTGAGAGCCATCACCGACTCGCAGAAAGATACAGCGGCCGTCCAGCACGCCTCGCTATTGATCATAGCGTTCACTACGCTTGGCAGCGAGACGTCGTCCGTCAGAATGGCCGCAAAGGAGTGCCTCTGCGGCTCCCAAGCTGCGCACTCCACCAGCGTATGATGAGCTGTATCTTCTACGGCCCCACATTGCTGACAGGCTGGTGTCAGCTCCCTACCTATCCGGTGCAGATATTTGCCGAAACAACCATGACCTGACAACACCTGCGCCAGATGGAACGACAAAGAGCCATGCTTACGTTTCAGCCACTTCCGCAGGTGAGGACGTATTGATTCCACAGTCCAGCTGCCTGCAGTCGGAGACTCTAGGTCCTCCTTCCACCTATCAATTAGGGCGGCTTCTGCAAGAGCATAAGGAGGGAGGCCTGGCCCTGTAGTGGGCTGTTAACGGGCTGATAGTAGTTAGTACTTCCTTTCTTATAAGACGGCATTTTGAGTACAGCAATGCAGTAAGTCCACCAAGACTTCGAGTTATTATCTTAGAATTTGTATAGGTACTACGGCGCTCGAACTATTAATAATTGGTATCAACCAACAACTAAGAAATCAATTTGGAATTTTGTTTTTACGTAGGTAAAATAAATACCACAAAGGAGAATGCCAAACAATGTATAGGACTTTAACCCACAAATAAAAACATATTGTACAACAATGTATTATGCATCATTTTATTGCATTTTGTTTACTATTTAATATAAATTACATTTAAAAGTTCTAGAAGTCGGAGTATTCGATACGAGCTCAACGTTGGTTATCGTCTTTTTCCGTAAACAACCACGTAGCACAGCTGTCACACCAACATGACAATCGCAAAGCTTCATTAAATACATTTTAAACAGGCTCAACGACTACTACTACTATTAGCCTTTTAGAGCACACTTTTGATGAAAATACAATAACAACGATTTAAAAGGCTAGAACCCAGTGCAACAACAAAGATTTAAAAATGCGTAAAGAGTGTATATTAAAAGGAAATAGTTTAATTACTTTTTTTAACAAAATTTTATTTCGATGTCCCACAGTAAAAATGGCTTATTGTTAAACATTTATATAATAATATGATATTTTTAGTTTACAATTTGTGTTCTTTCTGGGTTAGGATCTGGCATTCTCCTTTATTGCCAGCTGACGAATGTTTTCTTCAAATAGTTTCAAACGAACTAACAAACCTTATGTTCTCAAGCCGTATATGTTACCACTACCGTTCTTTCGTAGCAAGTTTTGTTTGAAAAACCATAACCCTAGTAACGGCCTCGTGGGGTCGTAGGAGAGGGAATACTGAGCTTATACTCGCCATGCTGATCCAATGCGGGTTAGCGGTTTTACGGTGATAATGTTGGATTATAATTAACAATCTCTATCAGTTGTTGACTATTGGTGCCTGAAAATAACTATTGGAGCCGACTGATTTTTTTTATCGGCTACAAGTTGGCCCTTGACTGCTATCACACCTGATGTTAAGTGATGATGCAATCTAATGATATATGGAAGCGGGGCTTGTTAGGAATTGGATGAAAATACACACCCCTTTCAGTTTCTACACGACATCGTACCGGAACGCTTAATCGCTTGGCGATACGTCTTTGTCGGTAGGGTGGAAACTAGCCACGGCGAAAGCGTCCCACTAGCCAGACCAAGACAAATTAAGAAAAAAGTTGAGAGGTGTCAAGGGACACCCGGATGGAACGAAGTTCCTTTCGATTAATTAGTGAAGGAATTGTAATAAAATTTTATTTTTTTTAAGTAATAATAATATTTTTTTTATTATTAACAAATATAATGTTATATAAAATTAAACGCGTACCACACACGCGTTTGTTTTTGTACGCCGAAACACCAGAGGGCGCCACGAGAGCGCGAGACAGCATACAGCGCGGGCGCCCCTCGCCGCTCACGCGCACACACATCAAAGGCGACGGCAAGATCCTTTAATCAAAAAGTGTCATGACAACTTTTCGTAACAATTTTTTCCGTCTAGCATCTTTCACAACGCGCGATAAGGAACTTCGTTCCAAAAATATCTATCTGTCCCGCCGGGAATCAAACCCAAATCTCCGTCTTATAAATCCACCGCGCATACCACTGCTTGACAGATTCTTGCTGTCTTAGAAAAAGGTACGGACCTTGAGATCCACTTACCATCGTACTATATAGGTTAAGTAACAATTGCCTATAGTAGGTGCATTTCATTAACGAAGCGAGCTAACATTTTAGGAGTTGGATGAAGTCCACACTTCTATCGGTTTCTACACGACATCGTATCGGAACGCTAATCGCTTGGCGGTACGTCTTTGTCGGTAGGGTGGTAACTAGCCACGGCGAAAGCCTCCCACCAGCCAGACCAAGACAAATTAAGAAAAATCTCAATCTGCCCCACCGGAAATCGAACCCAGGACCTCCATCTTATAAATCCGCCGCGCTTTGTGCCACGGAGGCCGTCAAATATGATTTGATGATATTGTCGTAACAACACTATCTTGAAAAACACGGCCGTCAAAAAATTTTCATTCATCACTTAATATCAGGTGTGATAGCAGTCAAGGGCCAAGTTGTAGTTGAAAAAAAAAAAGACGTGTGGCACTCGGAGACTGCCGCGGTAAAGCTATTGCATAGCATTTTTTATCAACTTATGTTTACTTACCGACGTAATCGGGACCGTGGCCTAGCGGTAAGGCGCTCTAAGTGCCCGGATTGCCAGAGAGACGCGGGTTCGAATCCCGTCAGTTCCGCAATTTTTTTTTTTAAGCGTGATATTACAAAAAGTCATTAATTTAAAAAAAATTACTTTTTCAAATATCACGCTTGTAAAAAAAATATTTCGGAACCGACGGGATTCGAACCCGCGTCTCTCTGGCAATCCGGGCACTTAGAGCGCCTTACCGCTAAGCTACGTTCCCCGATGACGTCGTTGCCGAAATTGTGCTTTTGATATTAGGTTTTTGACACTCAGGGGGTGTTAGGTTTTTTCGTTACGGAATTTCTGTATTCGGTCTCCACGCTCAAGGCCCGCGATAGAAGCTATGCAATAGCTTAACAGGACTCTCCCTCAACTGTCGGTTAATTAATAAAGGTAGTACAGTGTAAAGGGCCCAACATGCTTCAGGCGTCACAAATGACTCTTCATTAACAATACATCACCCATTACAACATGTCATAATGACAGCTAACTGGAAAGTGGGGGCGTGGCCTCGGCCAATAGGCGCCGTGAAAATTACCTAACGATTACCAAACCGACCAATCACGACCCGGGAAATTATCTAACCGTTACCGAATGCGCCAATCGGGGAGTCGGGAAACTTACATAAGCTTTTCGTGTCCGTGAGAGGTTTAGTGGCGGAAGTGCTTTTGTAGTGTTAACGGTTGGTGGTTTAAAAATTAATATTTCCGGTAAAAAAAAATATAAACAGCTTAGTGTACGCTTTCTCGAATTGAGACAAAATTTGTTACTGGTCATATTACATTGTGATAATTCCCAAAAAAAAACTGTAAATACTAGTATATAGGTATTCAATTTTTTTATTTTTTAAGCAGTAGGTATAACTTTCTCTTGAATAATAGTATAAAACTCATTGAATACAGTAACATAACCTGAAAAAAGTTTTTAACAAAAAATAGAACCGACTCAAAACGCAATCAAAAGTAAAAAATAACTGTGTCATTTAGTTGCTTTAATTTACTTAAGCATATCTAGGTGTCGGTGCCAGCAAGTTTATGGAACATTTATTTAACATAGTAAAGCAGTTTGTAGGTTCTAGGTAATGTCCGTAAAGTAGAAACCTTGGCTGGCACCGACTCCTAGATATGCTTAAGTAAATTAAAGCAACTAAATGACACAGTTATTTTTTACTTTTGAGTGCGTTTTAAGTCGGTTCTATTTTTTGTTAAAAAATTTTATTTCTTACTTTTTAGTGATTTATCGCCACGTAACGTACCTACTAGTACTATACTGTCATAGTATATTATACGACACTTGTAGCCAAAAAGCTACCGATACTTACCTTGCACAAAAACCGAAATCGCTGCAAGTGTACCTATAGAATTTGAAGAGTTCCTTCAATTTTCCCAGGGTATCATTATCTGATCCTAACATGATGATAATGGGACTACCTTGAAAGTGTGCCCTTTCTAATAAAAAAAGAATTATCAAAATCAGACAACTCTGTAAAAAGTAATGCGTGGTCATACATAAAAAAATAAATATATACGTGTCGAATTGAGCACCTCCTCCGTTTTTTTTCTTCGGTTAAAAAATGGTATTAAAATACATTGGTAATCTACTTTTTCGTACTTGCCTGTACGAAAACGCCACCATGTCAGTCCGTATACAGGATGAGACTACGAGGCCAATCCAATTGCAGCGAGGAGTGCGACAGGGAGATGTTATCTCCCCGAAGCTATTTACCGCCGCATTGGAAGACGTCTTTAAGCTCTTGGACTGGAACGGACTTGGCATCAACATCAATGGCGAGTACCTCACTCAACTGCGGTTTGCCGACGATGTAGTGATAATGGCAGAATCTCTAGATGACCTTAATAATATGCTCAATGACCTCAGCAGAGTTTCTCAACAGGTGGGCCTTAAAATGAACATGAGCAAGACAAAGATCATGTGTAATGCTCATGTTTCGCTCCACCCAGTTATTGTTGAAAATTCTGCACTCGAAATTGTAGACGAGTATATATACCTAGGGCATATGGTCCAGTTAGGTAGGTCCAATTTCGAGAAAGAGGTGAACCGCCGAATCCAACTCGGTTGGGCAGCGTTCGGGAAACTGCGTGACATCTTTTCGTCCAAAATTCCTCAGTGCCTGAAGACGAAGGTCTTCGAACAGTGCGTGTTGCCAGTGATGACATACGGATCCGAGACTTGGTCGCTAACTGCGGGCTTCATAAGAAGGCTCAGAGTCACTCAGCGGGCGATGGAAAGAGCAATGCTCGGAGTATCTCTGCGTGATCGAATCAGAAATGAGGAGATCCGCAGAAGAACCAAAATAACCGACATAGCTCAGCGAGTCGCAGAACTGAAGTGGCAATGGGCGGGGCACGTGGTTCGAACAGCTGATGGACGTTGGGGGCCGAAGGTGCTAGAATGGCGACCCCGCACCGGAAAGCGCAGTGTTGGTCGACCCCCCACCAGGTGGACTGATGACATCAAACGGGTCGCAGGGAGCCGCTGGGCACATGCGGCTCAGGATCGTTGTGTTTGGAAGTCCCTAAAAAAGGCCTATGTCCAGCAGTGGACGTCCATTGGCTGATAATGATGATGATGATGATGAATCTACTTAGTGCGTAATAATCAACTAAAATCAGGTCGTATTAAAATTCTTACCCGTATTAAACTCTCAAACTCAGTACTCATTAAAAAAAAAAACTTCTAAAAAATCTTAACTACAACAGATCCCGTATTGAAAAATATTAATTTATTCATTTGTTTGCATTCCAATTTATACATATGTCAAATTAGTATTATAAATAGTATGTCAAATTGGAACCCCGTCAGGGGCACAGCAAATGGCTTAGAAGGGAGACGGCGCCATGGTATCATTTAGGAATTCGTCAACTGTGTAATATGCGTTATTTAGCAAGTAGTCTTTCCCAGTTTTAATAAATGTTTCATCGTTTTAAATTTTTTTGTTCTTTGTGGGATTGTGTGCAAAGCTATATAATAAATATAGCTTTGCACACATTGGATTAGGACAGAAAATATTGAACAAGTTGCAAAAATCATTCGTCGCCCTACGGATTTTTTGAAAACCAGTCAAATTAGTTTTTGATTATTAGATAACGTATCTCCTAATTTAGTTTGATCCATTGATTATGGGACACTTTGCACCTTTTTTCCCCCTGAGGATATTTCTTCTCTCCTCTTAACTTCTGAGTCAGCACGGTATCGCATGGCATTTCATTGTGCTGACTGCCTTTAGGTATGGTTTTTTTTTTGCTCATATTTTTCTCTTTCTTCTCTTCTTATCATTATTTTTCCGAGCATTTGCTTATACTTTCGCCATTCGTCTTCCCGGTCACCCGTGTACCTAACCCGGGCGAAACCTCGGCGATAAAAGTTTGAATCCATTCCACATCTTGAAATAGATTCGTAGTTTTTCACCCGAGGAAACGCTGCCAGTGTCTAAACGCGCGTTCGTATGTCTGTGACTACACCTCATATCTCTCGTCGCGCATCTTAGGCCAATTTGTAGAAGTAGAAAGTTTTTTAACCCATGATTATACTTTCTGTTACCTCGAAGTTTTGACGACCTCCGTGGCGCAGTGGTATGCGCGGTGGATTATTTATAAGGCGGAGGTCCTGGGTTCGATTCCTGGCGGGGCAGATTGAGATTTTTCTTAATTTGTCTTGCTGGTGGTTTGGCTGGTGGGAGGCTTTCGCCGTGGCTAGTTACCACCCTACCGACAAAGACGTACCGCCAAGCGATTTAGCGTTCCGGTACGATGTCGTGTAGAAACCGACTGGGGTGTGGATTTTCATCCTACTCCTAACAAGTTAGCCCGTTTCCATCTTAGGTTGCATCATCACTTAACATCAGGTGTGACTAACTAACTAACGAACTAACTTGTAGGCATCAAAAAAAAAATTAAAAAAAAAAAAAGTTAAGTGTCTGGTCATTGGGATTGGAAACATGTTTTCTCATACCCAGACTCGTACAAAATAAATATAAAAAATTGCGCTCTTTTTAAAAATTCTTGAAAAATTGAAGGTCTAGATTTGCTAAAAAGCCACCATCTACTTAGTTATGCTTTGGGTAGACAAACTGACAGCCTTTATAATATGACGGAGGTCAGGCTATCATAGCATTCTGCTATTAGACCATTATAAATACAACAGTTAAAAGAAACTTTAAAAATTGTCAACTTTTTTTTTTATCGACTACAAGTTGGCCCTTGACTGCTATCACACCTGATGTTAAGTGATGATGCAGTCTAAGATGGAAGCGGGCTAACTTGTTAGGAGTGGGACGAAAATCCACACCCCTTTCGGTTTCTACACGACATCGTACCGGAACGCTAAATCGCTTGGCGATACGTCTTTGTCGGTAGGGTGGTAACTAGCCACGGCGATAGCCTCCCACCAGCCAGACCAAGACAAATTAAGAAAAATCTCAATCTGCCTCGCCGGGAATCGAACCCGGGACCTCCGTCACATATATCCACCGCGTATACCACTGCGCCACGGAGGTCGTCAAAACTTGTGCATTATTTAGCTAAAACATCAGTGATCAATTTATGAAACTTGATTTTTCTTTTGATTATTGCAATCCAAGTGTTGAATTGGTAAAGATAGTGACATTCGCAACCAAACCTCTTGTTGGCTATCAAGTGGTGGATCGATTCAACCAGTGCCAGTGACAATGGATCACAGCATGTTATACGAACTGGATCCAGTGTGCGGATCACCAGCCAGCTCTCACAGCAGCGCCGTGACTGCGCTCCGCCTGCTCAGAAGCTACAACCATTTTGTAGTACCACCTGGTGAGTATGTTGTATTTTAAGTCCACAACTCTTCTATACTAAAGCCGAAATCGATTGAGAATGCTTGTCAACAAACAAATTTAAAACGAAGGTACAAAATGCAACACATTTTACGCCTCATAAATTTAAAATCATGTTTTGTTTTTTATAAAATCTAATTTAAAAGATATTGAATACATTAATTAATTACAAGCTTACTAATCTAATTTATTGTCATGAATTCGTCATTAACAAGTTAACTAAAAAAATAAAGTGTAAAATGACTAGTGATTTCTACCTTCATTTTTAATTTGTTTGTTGACAAGCATTCTCAATCGAGTTTGGCTTCAGTATAGATTTAATAATCATTTATGTAGCCGTTACCAGCCAACAGACGTCCACTGGACATATCCAATGGATCTACGTGTTATACGAACTGGATCCAGTGTGGATTACCAGTCAGCAAAGCTCAAAGCACAGCCTTAACAGAGAATCGGCTGTTGGGAAGAAGCTTTTTGTGCTAGTTGGTGGAATGTGGGAGAAAACTTAATTTATTAATTTTTCAAAACGGGCGGGAGATTCCGTAAGTATTTTCTTATCTGTCTAGTAATGCCATTGACAATGGATCAGAGTGCCTAGTGTGAGCTTACACCAAAACAAATCGAAAACTTCACATTCGCGTAAAGGTAAATTTTATATGGAATTGAAGCAGCATATCCCGTGGTAGCATAGATTAAAGACAACTAGATGGAGCCCATAGCGTGTCCACTCGTGAGACAGCAAGACAGCCTTATTGACAAGACATGTCAACATTTAAAGTACATCATGAAACGTTACGTTTTAAAATATCGTAAAATACGAAATATTACTTTATATAAGATAGTTTAGTAAATATAATATATGAAATTTGCTAAAAAAAAAACAACAAATGTAGGCTTTAAATCATTAATCAATGAAGTTTATGCCTATTTACGTATGAAATGTAATTCCTACGATTTTCCGTTCGCTGCTTTTACAGCCGAAATTACAACGACCCACCATAGTACAATAACGTTTAAATTAATATGGTAACCGCAAAGATATAATTTTTAGCAGCAAATTTAATAAAAAGCTAATAATTGCTCAGAAATATCCTTTGTTTGTCACAAACTCCACTCTTGACAAACAATAAAAACAAACACGCTGAAAGGGACAAAAAGTAATCTTGTGTCACTTTCTAATAAAGGCCGAATGAACTAAGTCTGTCACGCTCTTGAACCTACAGCCGCGTTATGATTCTATCTAGTTGTCTTTAATCTATGCCTGGTAGTATCGAGGGAAAACTCAAACGGGTGAGTATTTGACACTGACAAATAAAATTTGCGTTTACCGTTGTCGATATCGACGCGGTAAAATCTTATACTAGCCACACTGTACTTACTACGAGTGGCTTATAGAGTAAAAATTAAAGATATAGCCCATAAAACTGGAAAAATCAGAAAACTTTTCGACTATGTAATATATTGACGCTGTTTATTAATGGCTCGGAAACAGCTAAATGGCACAGAAATCGACGCGGTAAAATCTTATACTAGCCACACTGTACTTACTTCGATTGGCTTATAAAGTAAAAATTAAAGATATAGCCCATAAAACTGGAAAAATCAGAAAACTTTTCGACTAATTTATTGACGCTGTTTATTAATGGCTCGGAAACAGCTAATTGGCACAGAAATAGATTAAGTATCGTCTGGTGTAGTATGTAAGCTATGTTCATCCCGATTTTCCGACGATAAAATATAGCAAAGAAAAAAATGCTCAATTAATGAAAATACATTAAAATTAACATCTGTATTAAAAAAAAATGTTTATAATAACTTCGTTAAAGCAGGCTAAAGTACAAATTTCACCAGCAAGCCTTATTCAATTCTGGGCCCTTCTCCTGATTGGACTATATTAATGGACACGTATGATAAGCACTATAAAATCCCGGAAGACTACTATTACGACATCTAGACCGGACATATTTCTTTTTTCCAAACAAATCAAACGTATAGTACTTGTAGTAAACAAATATCCCTAAAGACCATGTATTCAAAGTGAATAAATATTATGACCTTACTAATGAGCTAAAAATGGCTATGTGGTCATTTCATACGCGGTAGAAGTGGGTGCGAGAGGTATACCAGCGAAGTCTCTCTATAACCTGCTAAAGACCTTGGCCTTACTAGAAGTGCAGTAAGCTCCATATTGGAACGAGTGTCCAAAGCTGCTCTAGTAGGGTCCTTCCGAATTTGGCTAGGCAGGGAGAATAACTTGAACAGAGGAAGTGAGTGTTGACGCGCGTCACTAAGAGTAAGAGATCTCTTTTAAACCTACACCCGTCTCACAAGTCTCGGGCTCTGTTCGGAGTTGTTCTCTCAGCCACGCGATGGACCCCCACCCGCACGGTGAATCCATGGAATGTTAAGATATTCGTATCAGTGTCTGTTATTAAACTCCTTCGAAACTTGTATTTAATTTTTGTATGATATTTTGTAGTCTCTAGTGTTCTGAGAAAATACTCAAAAAGAAAGTCATAATATCTTTATTCAATGAAATTGTTAAGATTATTTTGAATTGCCAATATATAGATTAAGTAAAAGTAATATAGGTATCTCACGTCTAACCCCTATAAGAAAAGGCTCTCTCCACAATTTAGTCTAGGCAAAGGAGAATGCCATGCTTTATTGTTGTAGAGAATACAATGTATAGGACTTTAACCGACTAATAAAAACATATTGTGCAACATTGTATTGCATTTTTTAAACTATTTAATATAAATTACATTTAAACGCTCTATAACTTGGAGTGTTCGACACGAGCCTAACGTTGGTTATCGTCCATTTCCGTACTGTTGTTCCTATGGTTGTTCCGTAATCCGTATAGTTGTCACACTGACATGACAGTCGCAAAGCTTCGTTAAATACATTTTTAAACAGGCTCAACGACTCTGCATACCAATCTTTTAGAGCCCACTTTTGATGAAAATACAACAAAAACGATTTCAAAGGCTAGAACCCAGTGCAACAATAAAGATTAGAGCTTAATTACTTTTTTTAACAGAATTTTATTCCGATGTCCAACAGTAAAAATGGCATATTTTAAAACATTTATATAATAATAGGATATTTTAGTATATTCACAATTTGTGTTCTTTCTGGGTTGTATTATGCATAATTTTATTTTATTTTTGTAAATTTTTTAATTTAACATGACATTTTAAATCAGCTATATATCTTAGATGTTACAAAGCCTAACGTTGGTTATCGAACCATTTACCGTATTGTTGGTCCGTATAGCTGTCAAACTGACATGACAGTCGCAAAGTTTCATTAAATACATTTTTAAAAAGGTCAAAGACTCTGCATACCAGTTTTTTACTCACTTTTATGAAAATACAACAAAAACGATTTCAAAGGCTCGATCCCAGTGGAATAATAAAGATGTAAAGACTGTAAATTAAAAGGACTTGCTATTACGTTTTCTAACACAATTTTATTATTTCCAAACAAAAAATGCATATTTTAAAACATTTATATAATAATAGGATATTTTAGTATATTTACAATTTGTGTTCTCTGTGGGTTAGGGTTTGACATTCTCCTTTCTTTTTATTTTTGTATTTCTTAGATTTGACATGACCAAGTTGAAGGCATCAGCTAGTTATATCTATAGATGTTACAAACACTTTGATTGTATGATCGAAACCTCAGTAATTAACCGTACAGCATAGGTCAATACAAGGCAGGGGTGATGTCAAACGACCTACCCCAGCTACTCACAGGGCTGGCACCCTGGTACATACTTACAATTATAAAGGCGAAAGCTTGTGTATGTTTGTTACTCATTTACGCAAAAACTACTGAATCGATTTTGACGAAACTTTACATAATTCAAAATCATTTATTTCAATTTGGCTGTTATACAAGCACTTTTGAAACGTCAAGTCTGTCAGTACGTAGTAACTCTACCACCGGTTCGGAAGGCAGATCCTGCGGAGAAGAACCGGCAAGAAGCTCAGCAGTTGCTCTTTTAAGCTATTGCATAGCTTCTATCGCGGGCCTTCAGCGTGGAGACCGAATCCAGAAATTCCGTAACGAAAAAACTAACAGCCCCTGAATATCAAAAACATAATATCAAAAGCACAATTTCGGCAACGACGTCATCGGGAACGTGGCCTAGCGGTAAGGCGCTCTAAGTGCCCGGATAGCCAGAGAGACGCTGGTTCAAATCCCGTCGGTTCCGCAATTCTTTGTTTTTTTCAAACGTTATATTTCAAAAAGTCATTTTCTTTTAAAAGCGTGATATTTCAAAAAGTCATTAACAGTTCTGGTATTTACGATAGATGGAAAAAGTAAAAACTTTTTAGTTTTTAGTTTTTCCGACGACCGACGACCGACGGGATTCGAATCCGCGTCTCTCTGGCAATTCGGGCACTTAGAGTGCCTTACCGCTTGGCCACGGTCCCGATGACGTCGGTAGGTAAACATAAGTTGATAAAAACTGCTATGCAATAGCTTTACCGCGGCAGTCTCCGAGTGCCACACGTTTTTTTTTTAAATCAATGTAACAATTCGTATTCTAAAAATTACAATTTTGGTTATCCAGTCTTGTGTGTAGCAAGAACAGCTGATTGCTTCCAAGTATCTTTGTCGTTAATAAAGTCTTTAATTTTATAGTAACCTCTACTTAGTAAATGGCTTTTAACACATTTTTAAATTTTTCTAAAGGCAAGTCCAGTACTTCGGGATGAGATTATAAAATCGTATACTCAGTCCCACAAATGATTTTTGCACCCTGCTCAAGCGCAGTACCGGGGAAACTAATTTATGACTCAATCTATCTAGATTCGTTTGTTAGTTCATAATATATAATATATATAAGAATAACATTATATATATATATATATATATATATATATATATATATATATATATATATTGTTACGAGCTAGGGGTCGGAGATTGCAAGAACAACCACACAAAAGGGAGAACTAGACGTTTATTAACCAATAAATAGTTTGGTGTACAAGATTTTATGCAGCACGCTGCGACGCCGTCGTTTCACGCTTCTAAGCCTGAAGGAACCCATCACGGCGGCGGACCACTGCAGATCCATCGTCCTTACACGCACACTCTCAGGGAACATCTCCCTACATTCCTTCAACCGTCTTGACTCAACGACAACTCGCTTTGAACTCCCTGAATCTAGTCTTTGTTCTGCACACGTAATAAATTTGAATTGTTCCATTCTTTTAACTTATTCCTTTTTTAACTTTCATTTACTTTTAACCCAAATGAGGTTTCCAACTATAAACTCTTTTACTTCGTAATTCCTCCGAGGGGTCATCCGTAACAATATATAATAAATAAATAAAAAAAAAATAAAAAAGTCTTTTATTTCTTGTTTTTACAAACAATTGGTTTAACACATAACTAATATAAAAATACAATAAATGTTTTTCTGTTTTTAATTTAAACAAGAACCCCTCTAGTTGAGGGTGAAGGCCTCCTCCAAAGCAGCCGATCTGTTCCGATCTTTGGCTAGATGTAGCCACTTCTTGCCAGCGATTTTCGATACGTCGTCCGACCACCTGCCGAATGGTCTTCCTACTCTGCTGTGACCTGTAGGGCCGAGCCACGATGTCAATATTGAGGTCCAACGATCGTCGTTCATCCTTGCGACATGGCCTGCCCATCGCCATTTTTGCCTTAGAGAGACGAATAATGGAATGTCGTATCTTTTTAATTTTTTTAATTTTGGTTACGCTTCTCTCCATACTTCTTTGGCAGGTTTTAATTTTACTTTTTATACGAGAGCTGTACTTCCACGTTTGGCAAGCATATGTTAAGTAACAATATATATATATATATATTTACGGGAACAGTAACTCCGTGGACGTCCTCTAGTGTTTATATAAACCTGGAGCTTTTATATAAGTACAGTTTAACTTTTGATGTTTGGCAACTTGTTCCAGTATTATTCTGTAGAGTTGGTACTCGTAGAGCCAGCCCTGATCAGGTGGATGTGTTCGCACGACCGCAGGTGTAATGTTCAATGTATGCTTTAACCCTCGGCTTTGTAGACACAATTATTTGTTGACGATGTTTTACTAACTGTTAAGGTAACTTACTTTATTTATTTACTGTTTATTTGTTCACCATAATAATGAAAATAATTAATCTGGTGAAAGCTGAAAAGGAAAAAGTATCAAAATACTTGGATCTTGCTCATGAGATTACCGTCATGTGGAATGTTGATTCTTTTTTATTTTTTTTTATCGACTACAGGTTGGCCCTTGACTGCTATCACACCTGATGTTAAGTGATAATGCAGTCTAAGATGGAAGCGGGCTAACATGTTAGGAGTGGGACGAAAATCCACACCCCTTTCGGTTTCTACACGACATCGTACCGGAACGCTAAATCGCTTGGCGATTCGTCTTTGTCGGTAGGGTGGTAACTAGCCACGGCGAAAGCCTCCCATCAGCCATAGATTCAACAATGATTGTTCCTATAGTCGTTTCAGTCAACGGTCTTATAGCGAAAAGCTTTGACGAACATCTTAAAAAGCTTTCGCTTAATGGTTGGATCAAGGGTCGGATACAGAAGGCAGTAATTCTTGAAACGGCGCGTATTGTGAGGAGGTTCCTCACTCTGGAGCCCTGACCACCGGTTGTTTGGACCCCCGGGCCCCGCAGCAGGCGGAATGAACTTTTTTTATAAATTTTTAATAGTGTTTTTATAATTGTTTTATAAGTGTCGGTTATTTATGAAATTTCACGTTGAAGCTTGAATTTTAGTGTTTGTTATTTTATTGTTTCGGTTTATATACATAAGGACATAGACATAATAGAAAGAATACATAAACAAAACATAAACAATAAAAAATAGTAAAAAAATACAGATTAAACATATTAATTATCTAATGCCAAAATCGGACTAAAAGTTGACGTTGACAATAAGCATTGTTGAAAATTTAAAAAGAAATGTAAATAAATAAATGATAGAAAAAAAAATTAGAACAGTATTACAAATTAAACAGAAGCCTAGATATCATCATCATTATTAGCCTGTTAACGGGCCCAGTACAGGGCCAGACCTCCCTCCTTATAGGAGAGGGGATAGGCTTAAGTATCATAGATCTTTAAATCTCTGTAAAAGTTTTTTTTTTATCGACTACAAGTTGGCCCTTGACTGCTATCACACATGATGTTAAGTGATGATGCAGTCTAATATGGAAGCGGGCTAACTTGTTAGGAGTGGGACGAAAATCCACACCCCTTTCGATTTCTACACGACATCGTACCGGAACGCTAAATCGCTTGGTGATACGTCTTTGTTGGTAGGGTGGTAACTAGCCACGGCGAAAGCCTCCCACCAGCCAGACCAAGACAAATTAAGAAAAATCTCAATCTGCCCCGCCGGGAATCGAACCCAGGACCTCCGTCTTATAAATCCACCGCGCATACCACTGCGCCACGGAGGTCGTCAAAAAGTATTTTTCGTAAGGTTGGCATGAAGTTACGAGACTGGTGATAATTGGAAATGATTTCACATACTATGTCCAGAAAAATATAAAAAATAAGCTTTATATTATACGTTGCATCACACCTCGTAACTATATGTGAAGTCAGAGACCATGTTCCTCCACTTACCACAATCCATGCACCTCTCTCTCTCTTCTTTCAAATTCAAATTCAAATTCAAAATCATTTTACGCTATTGTATAGCTTTTATCGCGGGCCTTGAGCGTGGAGACCGAATACAGAAATTCCGTAACGAAAAAACCTAACACCCCCTGAATATCAAAAACATAATATGAAAAGCACAATTTCGGCAACGACGTCATCGGGACCGTGGCCTAGCGGTAAGACGCTCTAAGTGCTCGGATTGCCAGAGAGACACGGGTTCGAATCCCGTCGGTTCCGAAATTTTTATTTTGTTTTTCAGGCGTAATATTTTAAATACATTTTTTTTAAATTAATGACTTTTTGCAATATCACGCTTAAAAAAAATTGCAGAACCGACGAGATTCGAACCCGCGTCTCTCTGGCAGTCCGGGCACTTAGAGCGCATTACCGCTCAGCCACTGTCCCGATGACGTCGGAAGGTAAACATAAGTTGATAAAAAATGCTATGCAATAGCTTTACTCTTAGTGCCACACGGCTTTTTTTTTCAAGTAGGCCAATTGTAAGCACTTTTGAAACGTCAAATTAGACTATTTGTAGTGACTCTACCACCGGCTTGGAAGGCAGGTCCTGTTGAGAAGAGCCGGCAAGAAACTCAAGAGTTCCTCTTTTTTTTTTATCGACTACAAGTTGGCCCTTGACCGCTATCACACCTGACGTTAAGTGATGATGCAATGTAAGATGGAAGCGGGCTAACTCGTTAGGAGTAGGATGAAATCCACACCCCTATCGGTTTCTACACGACATCGTACCGGAACGCTAAATCGCTTGGCGGTACGTCTTTGTCGGTAGGGTGGTAACTATCCACGACGAAAGCCTCCCACCAGTTTAAAATCATTAATTTTTACAATATTAACTTAGTATTGTTACATAAAATTATTTATTCTACTACTTGTGTGAAGTTGAAAGCTGATCCAATTGCCTCTCAACCTCTTTGTCATTTAAAAATTCATCTATAGTATAATAACCTTGACTAAGTAAGTGAGTTTTAATACATTGCTTAAACTTATGCAATGGCAGATCTAAAACTGAATTGGGCATCTTGTTGTAGAAGAGTACACCCAGTCCAACGAATGACTTTTGAACTTTTCGGAGGCGATACGCTGATAAAACTAATTTATGTCGATTCCTAAGAAGACGATCGTTTAAGTCCTTTTTCTGTTTATACATATTTATATTTTGAGTTTATAGGTGAAAACCTCATTTGGGTTAAAAGTAAATGCAAGTTGAAAAAGGAATAAGTTATAAGAATAGAACAATTCAAATTTATATCGTATACTGAACAAAGACTAGATTCAGTGAGTTCAAAGCGAGCTGTCGTTGAGTCAAGACGGTTGAAGGAACGTAGGGAGATGTTCCCTGGGAGTGTGCGTGTAAGGACGATGGATCTGTAGTGGTCCCCCAGTGTGGTTGGGGTGTGTGGCCGTGAGGTGCCGAGGCAGATAATCGTCGCCGCCATGATGGGTTCCTTCAGGATCAGAAGCGTGAAACGACGGCGTCGCAGCGTGCTGCTTCAAATGTTGTACACCAAACTATTTCTTGGTTAATAAAGTCTAGTTCTCCCTGTTGTGTGGTTGTTCTTCCAATCCCCGACCCCTAGGTCGTAACAATTGGTGTCAGAAGTGGGATTGAAAACACCAACACCGAAGAAGAAAAGCAGGCTCGTCTTCAAGAATGCCAATTACGTGCACTTCAAGAAGAACAAACGAGCCGCTTTCACAAGGATGTTCTGGTTCCGCTTCTCCAACACGCGGAAACAGTGGAAGAAGTGAAAAAGGAGGTAGGAGTCATGGAAGCAAACATAGAAAAGCTTGAGGACACGCTACAAAAGCAGGCTGGTCATCAAGAATGCCAGTAACGTGCAATTCAAGACGAACAAGCGAGTCGCTCATGGAAAGATGTTTTTGTCCCTCTTCTTCAACATGCAAAAAAAATGTGGAACAAGATTAGCATGAAAAGCAGCAGAACTCCTTTTTGAAAATTATTTTGTTTGTGACAATTTTATTTTAATTAATTCTTTTGAAGTTTATTTTTTTGAAGATTGACAGTTGGAAGACATTTTATTTTTATACGGATTTAATTTTGAAAGAACGACTTTTTGAAATTAAAATTTAGAAGAAAAAGGTTGACAATAATTTTTGGCAGTTTGTTATATTTAATAAATTCAAATATGTACGAAAAGGAAAATTAGAAAAGAAGTTGAGAAAATAAGATGAAATTAAGTGGTATCAATTGTAATATGAGCGCCAGTTTTAAGTCGCGAGTTACTCTGGTGTACGTGAAGCGAGGCTGCCACATTGAACTTGGTCTCTCATAGTGCTGCAATTACCCTGCTTGGAGAGGATGATACGTGCACTCTATCTAGTTTTGACCCGCCAGCTGAGGCTGAGCGAATGGGCTGCTGGTCAGGAGTAGTACAACTCAAACACTTGAAGTGTAAAGGTGGTTGATGCAATAACTGAGAGTTTACCAACATCGCGGTGATGGTTTCCTATAGGCCTGCGATGCGATGAGCGACGGAAATACAAAAAAGCTTTGAGATTGAAAGTTCGGAAACTGGCCCGCGTTCAAGAGTAAGGGATTGTGCTCGGGACGAGCATTTCTTGGAAGAGGGTAATGTTACGGATGACCCCTCGGAGGAATTACGAAGTAAAAGAGTTTATAGGTGAAAACCTCATTTGGGTTAAAAGTAAATGCAAGTTGAAAAAGGAATAAGTTATAAGAATAGAACAATTCAAATTTATATCGTATACTGAACAAAGACTAGATTCAGTGAGTTCAAAGCGAGCTGTCGTTGAGTCAAGACGGTTGAAGGAACGTAGGGAGATGTTCCCTGGGAGTGTGCGTGTAAGGACGATGGATCTGTAGTGGTCCCCCAGTGTGGTTGGGGTGTGTGGCCGTGAGGTGCCGAGGCAGATAATCGTCGCCGCCGTGATGGGTTCTTTCAGGATCAGAAGCGTGAAACGACGGCGTCGCAGCGTGCTGCTTCAAATGTTGTACACCAAACTATTTCTTGGTTAATAAAGTCTAGTTCTCCCTGTTGTGTGGTTGTTCTTCCAATCCCCGACCCCTAGGTCGTAACAATATTTATATTTTGTTTGACAAAGACTAGGTTCAATTTCATTAATCCTTTCACACAAGTTCAACGGTTTAGTGTACTTCACTTCACCTGGCATTTTACTTGAAACGACCAAATCCAGGATCCAGGCACGTTCGTCTTGGCCCTCCCCTTCTCTTAAAAAATATTCTCCTGTTCTAGTTCTAGCTTTTCTGAATCGTATGCAAATATTGTAATTTTTAATAGATAGTCAAATATTGGGGTGCATCCCAGTAGTACCCCCTAATTTTAGTTCTATAGAACTGTTGACATACCATATTAGAGTATAGTGTCCCAATAGTTCTATATGGGACAAAATTAAAGAAATATCGATATCAACATCTTGTTTGTACGTTACATATAAATTACCTAGTTTTTATACGTATAATATGAAATCTCTTTTGATTGCAATAATAAATGTCCACTTAAATTTGAGAGTATCTACACAAACTGAAATGCATTATGGTGAAGTATCTAAACATACTATATCGAATACAGCTTTGTTTAAATTGCAGAAAACGTCAGCAACAATTTATTTCTTTAATAGCCGAAGATTATTTTGGGAATGACGAAAGATTAAAATAAGCTTTCAAAAAAGCTTTTGGCGACATGCTAAATGTAGTTTCATAAAATAAGAGAATATTTTTTTAGATACAGCTACAACTTGGTTTTAACTACTTAGCTTTTGTCGCAAGGGACATTTTTTTGTTAATAACAATTAAAATAATATAATGTTTATAACTTATTTGCTATAAGTAAAACTATACTACAGTACTATATAGAACTATTGGGATATAATTTGACAGCCCGGAAAATATCCCAACAGTTCTATAGAACTAAAGGTATGGGGTACTACTGGGATGCACCCAAATATTGAAGCAAGGAACACGTCCATCAAAGTGCCGCCGACCGTTATTTTTTATCAATGTGAAGCGTAGGTTAAGCCTTTTATGCCTGTAATTACACCGACAATCATGCCCTTCCGACCGAAACAGCAATGCTTCTTCGCGGCAGAAATAGGTATGCATGGTGGTGTTACTACCACGGACGAGCGATACTCTTAAAATGTAAATACGCCCTTACACTAGGCATAAAAGATTAAATTTTGAATGAAAAAAATTTTAACAAAAAATAGAACCGACTCAAAACGAACGAAAAAGTATAAAATAACTGTGTCATTTAGTTGCTTGAATTTACTTAAGCATATCTATGAAGTCGGTGCCAGCAAGTTTAAGGAACATTTATTTGACGTAGTAAAGCAGTTTGTGGGTTCTAGGTAACGTCCTTAAAGTAGAAACCTTGGCTGGCACCGACTCCTAGATAAGCTTAAGTAAATTAAAGCAACTAAATGACGCAGTTATTTTTTACTTTTTAGTGCGTTTTGAGTCGGTTCTATTTTTTGTTAAAAGTTTTTGTTTCTTACTTTTTAGTGATTCATCGACACGTAACCTACTCGTACTATATTCTCATACGGCACTAGTAACCAAAAAGCTACCAAGACTTACACAAAAACCGAAATCGCTGCAAGTGCGCCTATAAAATTTGAAGAGTTCCTTAAATTTTCCCAGGATATAATCATCAGATCCTAACATGTTGACTATGGGATATTGGAAGTGTGCTCTTTCTAATAAAAAAATATTATTAAAATAATTATCAAAATCGGACAACTCTGAAAAAGTGGTCGTGGTCATACATAAAAAAATAGACGTGTCGAATTGAGAACCTCCTCCGTTTTTTTTCGTCGGTTAAAAAAGAGTCTTATGTCTAACTAATCTTGGAAGGAAAGATACTGGGCAAAAGAGCACCTGGTCGCCAAAGGAAATGACTAGACGACATAAGAGAGTTGACCGGACTCGATTATCCACAATTAAAGCGAATTGTGGATAATGGGAAAGCTTTTCGCATATTGATCTCCTTTGTTTGTTCGGAAGATGGTAGCACGTGATGATAATGATAATAAACAATTACGAAAGAATCTTGTACTTTTAGCTCTATCTTTATTATTTCGATGAAAGAAAAAGAAATTCAAGATCCTTTGTGTGAATTGTGTACAAATATAATATTTATTCCGCTAATAGTCAAATATTGATGTTAGTGATCGTTTACGTGCCCCCGCGAGTAAGGGTCGCGCACACGACCTCGATCAGTGGACCCACTTGCACTTCATTATTCATGTGTGTACACTTAATTAGAAAAGTGTGTTGTCGTCTGTGAATCTTCTATGGAAATTGTGCGTTATCTGTGGGCGCACAGTTGGCTACATTGAACTGATGTGGCGCCACTACGCGATTGGTTGGCAGAACTGCAGAAAATGCAGCATTGCACCATTATCTCCCACTTAACCGACTTCATAAAAGTGATTGTAAAAATGCATTTAACACAGTCAACTGTGCGAGAGCAAGCGATCATAATCTACAAAAACAGAGCTAAGAAGTGAAGTGATTATAAGTATTGGAATTGGCATCGTACAATTGTACCTTGTCTAACTATGTTGTCATGTTTATGTAATAAATAAAGCAGATTTAATGAAAATGGTGTAAATAAATGATATAGATGTACTATGTGATTACATTAATAAACGTTATATGTTTTAGCTTGCTTTTAATTAGTGGTTCTTTTTTATTTATACTTAAAACCCAAGCAGTACATAGTAATTCAATAATCATCGCTGATTTTATGTAGTCCGAATAAGCAATAAGAACAAGTAAGCCCGCCAACCCGCATTGCAGCGTGGTGGGTGTACGCTCCATATCCCCTCTCCTATAAGGAGGGAGGCCTGGCCCTGTAGTGGGCCTTTAATAGGCTAATAATGATGATGATGATGAATAGAGATCAATTATAACATACACTAGCGGGTGGCAGCGACTTTGCCCGCGTGGGATTAAAATTAATAAGATTACCTACGAAAATAAAAATAGCCTAAGTTATTTCTTATAATTTATTATATATTACTAGCAGTGCCCGCAGACACTGTTCCGCATTGCACTTTTGCTGGCAAACCGCTGTTAACGTTTGGTGCTAGATTCCCTATTATTATATTATATTAGCCCTCAAAGATGAATAATTCTGCCCGTATTTTCCACATTTACCATAATGCTTATGCTAATGCTTCGCTCCTATTGGTTACAGCGTGATTTTATGTAGCCTAAAGTCCTCCTCGATAAATGGAATATCCAACACAAAAATAATTTTTAATTACAACTAGTACCTGAGATTACCCTTCAAACAAACCAACAAACTCTTCAGTTTTACAATATAGGTATAGATTGTTTTGTAATATCTAAAAGCGTTTTCGACGAAAGCTCCCAAGCAACTTGAGCTTTTCTGACGCTTCAAACAATTATCGTCATATTTAAGCCAATTTTTACAAAAGCTCGACAAATTATATAGGTACCAAAACTTTCTCAAGAAAACAAAATAAAACTTTCTTCTTTTCTGGTGGGAAACCAGTTACCACCCTCTCTATGAGTCGGTGCCAGCCAAAGTTTCTACTTTAAGGACGATACCTAGAACCCACAAGCTGCTTTACTACGTTAAATAAATGTTCTTTAAACCGACACCGACTTCATAGATATACTTAAGTAAATTAAAGCAACTAAATGACGCAGTTATTTTTTACTTTTTAGTACGTTTTGAGTTCTATTTTATATGGTTCTATTTTTTGTTAAAAGTTTTTATTTCTTACTTTTTAGTATAGTAACGTACTCGTACTATACTGTCATATTATATTATATGGCACTTATAGCCAAAAAGCTACCAATACTTACACAAAAACCGAAAACTCTGCAAGTGTGCCTATAACATTTGAAGAGTTCCTTCAATTTTCCCAGGGTATCATCATCAGATCGTAATATGATGGCTATGGGACCATCTTGAAAGTGTGCCATTTGTAATGAAAAAAGAATTATCAAAATCGGACAACTCAGTAAAAAGTTATACGTGGTCATACATAAAAAAATATACGTGCCGAATTGTGAACCTCCTCCGTTTTTTTTCGCCGGTTAAAAAGATTGAATTTTTTTGTTTGTTATACTGTATCGTCAGTGCCGGATTAAGCAAGCGCGGGGCCCGTAGCAAATAATTTCAAAGAGCCCTTGATCTACTATGGGTTCTTAAGTATAAAGCGGTAAAAAAACAAATCAATATTTTCTAGCTATATAGAATAATTTTGATAAGAAACTAACAATTGAAAACTGATGATACTACACAAATTATTTTTTTCAATACATATTTCAAAGTTGATATTTGATGCAAAGTATATTATTTTTTTAGGAATAGCTAATGTTATATTTTATCAATGGTGTACTTTAAATAATGTTTATGTTTTATATTTATTTACTTGTTTCTTTTATTATTTTTTAAACTTCTACAAAGTAACTTTTTAGTATTTTATCAATGGTGTACTTTAAATAATGTTTATGTTTTATATTTATTTACTTGTTTCTTTTATTATTTTTTAAACTTCTACAAAGTAACTTTTCTAGATTTCATGTGGGCAAATTGAGAAATGATACTATTCGTATCAATTTCTCTGAGCAAATCATATTCTATATTCATCAAAGCAAGATAATTCAGACGTTCTTGACTCATAGTGTTCCTTAACTCATTTTTTATGCGCTTTAATGTCGAAAATGAACGCTCGCCACTGCAGTTAGTGATCATGAGAGATAAATAAATGCGCAAAGCAATTTTTAAATTGGGGAAACATGATTCTAATGAATTGTCCATTAGAAATTTATAATATTGAATTTCCAGAGCTTCGTTTTTCGTACTGTCAATCGCAACAGCCGCATCTGTTTTGAGTAGCTCGGCAAACTGCACTAATTCGTTGTCTAGGCTGTCTTCCAAATCATTTTCATAAGCACTGACTATAATTGGTGTTTTCTTCAAAATCTCTTCTGCTGTAAGAGATTTTAACTGTCGAAATATTTCAAAAACACTAGTTAGTTTTTGATATGCTTTCATGCGTTTATCTAAAGCAGATAGTGTGTTATCAATAATGACAACAAAGACCTCAATTTCAAACTGTTTACCAGGGGTAACTTTCTCAACAAATTCGTCGAGTGTACTAGAACCGCTAGAATCGTCGTACTTTGTGTTCCGCTTGCGTCGTCTTGAAGTCTGTTGCTGATATTCATGACAGCCTGTCAGCTCTTTGGCTTGTGCTTCAATATTTGAAAATGTAGATCGCATTGTTTGGACATATCCATGTAGTGTTTCATAAAGGGTGTAGCCCGTATTAAGATCTATTTTAGACGATTGCAGCGACGCACTGGTTGCTTGCACGCGTTCTAAGATTCTATTCCACGTAATTGTCATTATTCCAGTTTCCAACTTATTCATCTTTGAAACGAGTCCGTAAGCTTGATTACGACACTCTGCCTTTTGATCTGTATTATTGGAGATGGTATCCAAAACTTGCTTGATATTGGTAAAACCACATGTTAACACATAGAAAGATTAAGACTTACAAAATAAAATATTCATCAATTTCTTATTAGGTGGTAGCCAACAGAACTTTATTTTAATTGGCGGATTGTTTGTTACGATACTCGATGGCAATGTCAGGGGATCCCCGGTTAATTTTTCAGTGTTACCAACTTCGATCACGAATCATTTGCAATGGTCGGGTGTCCATTGTAGCGATAAGGGGTAGGATACGTATTATTAGTTTAAAAAAAACATGCGTGAGATTCTTGCGTCTACAATTTAAACTTCTTTGGTTCTGGAAATAGTTTATTTTATGCATTGGTTTTTATACATTTGATAATGATCTTACTATATCAAGATTACGAAATGGTTATGAAAAATTCAATTGGAGGAATTCTCTCTTAAAGTAATAAAATATTTTTTTTTTAGTCATAACCTCTATAACTCAATATACTTATATTCTAGAAAATAAGTTTTTGGTATATGGTTACTAAATTATACTAATAATAATGTAGACTGTTAATCTTACAAATAAATATATAATTTTAACAACTTAAACCGAACCATCTCAATTCTGCTACACATCCACACTGTGTCGGGTAGGAGTGCTTGCATACGTCAGACTTTTTGTAGAGCTGATTATCAGGCCGATTGAAATTCTACACGTTTATACAAACAACTTTTTCTTAATAGCCACTCAAAAAATTAAGCGCAGGCAGACATGAGTAGATTTAAATATGCGGGGCCCCCGTTCGCGCGGGGCCCGTAGCAATTGCTACACTTGCTACATGGTTAATCCGGCACTGTGTATCGTGACAATGGTACGGGAACAATAAGCCAATCTTCTGGCTGAACAACTTGTCATAACCAGGAGCTCATCTTTGCTGTAGAATTTATGTTATGAAAATCTATATTATATGAAAGGTTACAAGGTCATACGGTAGGACCACGGGAAAAAAGAAATTCCCTGAGGTTCTTTCGAGAACATAATACTGCCAAATTCAAAATTTTTTAAGTATTCTCGAAGGGACCACGAAGAATTTCTTTTTACCCTTGGTCCCTTAGAGGCACTACGGAAAGGGACCACGGGAAACCCACCCAAAATACCTAGAAGGTTTTGATACTTTGAAATGAAAACTTATGTTTGAGATCAGCCTTGACGACCTCCGTGGCGCAGTGGTATGCGCGGTGGATATATAAGGCGGAGGTCCTGGGTTCGATTCCCGGCGGAGCAAAGTGAGATTTTTCTTAATTTGTCTTGGTCTGGCTGGTGGGAGGCTTTCCTCGAGGCTAGTCACCACCCTACCGACAAAGACGTACCGCTAAGCGATTTAGCGTTCCGGTACGATGTCGTGTAGAAACCGATAAGGATGTGGATTTTCATCTTACTCCTAACAAGTAAGCCCGCTTCCATTTTAGATTGCATCATCACTTAACATCAGGTGTGATAGTAGTCAAGGGCCAACTTGTAGTCATTAAAAAAAAAAAGGAATTATTAAATGAGAAAACACTTTCGTCATTGCCTGTCCCGGCGTTAGGGCGGAAACACCTGCCAGTATTGACGTTACGCATAATTACCCGCCGTTTCACAACTACCCCCGGCTTGCACCGAATCACACCGATGTGCTACCCATCATTGCGTGTACACTGATATATTAAATTAAAAGTTTGTTTCTTTGATATTTTTAACGGACAAAAAAACACGAAGGAGGACACATCGACACGTATATTTTTTTTTTAATGAACACGCATAACTTCTTACAAAGTTGTCAGATTTTGATAATTCTTTATTAGAAAGAGCACACTTCCAAGGTGGTCCCATTGTCATCGTATTAGGATCTGATGATGATATCCTGGGAAAATTGAAGGAATTCTTCAAATTTTGGAGGCACACTTGCAGCGATTTCGGTTTTAGTGTAAGTATCGGTAGCTTTTTGGCTACAATTGCTTTTATGATGATACTATGACAGTATAGTATGAGTACGTTACGTGGCGATAAATCACTAAAAAGTAAGAAATATTTTTTTTAACAAAAAACAAAACCGACCCAACGCACTAAAAAGTAAAAAATAACTGTGTCATTTAGTTGCTTTAATTTACTTAAGCATATCTAGGAGTCGGTGCCAGCCAAGGTTTCTACTTTAAGGACATCACCTAGACCCACACACAAACTGCTTTACTACGTTAAATAAATGTTCCTTAAACTTGTCTGGCACCGACTTCATAGATATGCTTAAGTAAATTAAAGCAACTAAATGACACAATTATTTTTTATTTTTTAGTGCGTTTTGAGTCGGTTCTATTTTTTTGTTAAAAATGTTATTACATTTCTTCATTTATTTATCTCCAATATTTTTTTAATTTTCAACAATGCTTTTAAAAATTATAAAAAAACACTTTGATAAAAAAAATTTGATAATAAAATCCAGTCCACCTGTTGCGGTGCTCGAGAGAACAAGCAACCGGTGGTCAGGGCTCCAGAGTGAGGAACCTCCTCACAATAAGGGAATTCTGATTAAAGGCCTACTCAATAGTACCTTGAACCGACGTACTTGTATAAAAAATTTAATTGAATTGTAAGAAGCGGGAGATATATGCAAATATCGTAGCAAATGGAAGGAATTAGTCTACCACTAATTCCTATAGGAATAAGGCGTGATGGTATATAACATACTAGCAGTCACCTGCGACTTCGTTCGCGTGAAAACCTCTTAGGTGCCTTTAAATTTTAAAGACAGACTTTCATATAAAGTGTGCTCTTTCCCCGCTCAATTTAATTTTTTTATAGTTTCCCGTCAAGCAATATCCTCCGTCCCGTGTACTAAAGATCTACATTTTTGTTAAACATTGTACGACATTACAGTACATTAACATTAACAATATATATTTATGGCAAGCTGATGTGTATAGCTTGATATTAAATAGTCTATTAGGCTCTTAGGTTTAGCTTTCAAAATAAAGAAAAATAATTTTACAATTCGACACGCAGAGCTAGAGATTAGCCCGTTTAAGAGATCTCTTAATAAGGCAATAGGTCTGTCGTATGTCGTAGGTAGGTCAATTGGTATTTTTTTTTACTTTATTTATAAATTAATCTTAAAATACTTTTGGATAAAGGCTATCACGCTGTTGACGAGTTCCTTAAGGACAATTATGTCGTGATCCACAAAACTTTATTTATTAATTGACATTGATAATAACGTAATTAATTATTGTAACATTATTATTAACGAAAAAAAAACGGAGGAGGTTCTCAATTCGACACGTATACCTATATATTTTTTTAATAAAATATAATAAGCAAATATACGTGTCGGATTGAGAACCTCCTTCGATTTTTTTCTTCGGTAAAAAAATAGAACCGACTCAAAACGCAAAAAATAACTGCGTTCTTCGACTTCATAGATATGCTTAAGTAAATTAAAGCAACTAAATGACAGTTATTTTTTACTTTTCAGTGCGTTTTGAGCCGGTTCTATTTTTTGTAAATTTTTTTAATAAAATAAGGTTAATTTGGTTGTATATTTGGCAGAATCTGCATAAGCCACTCTTAAATGTAAGAATCAACTATGTATTACCATTTCTTCGTCGCGGGCCTTTTCCGCTCACGGCCATGGTGTTGACCGTTGTGCGTGATGTATTATCACATTCTAGCAATAAATGATTTTGAATTTGAATTGAACTGTTTGGTCCAGATGCCCGAGGAATGGTTCCACTCCTGGCGTCTCTTCCACCGCCCTGCCTGCCGTCCTATTGCCAGCATTTACCACTATGTTCGCCATGTAAGTAATTTTTGACGTGACAACGTCTTATAATTCGATAGAGCCGGCTGCACGCACGAAAAAACATGACGTCATGCGTCGTTACCTCGCTTTGAGGCGTTCCATGTAAGGCTTGAAGTGCAAGCGAGAGCGCGGAACGAGCGACAAAGAAGCACAATCGGCCTTTGCGTTCGGCAGCGTTCGACATCCGTCTATTAAATATAATTATTAAATAATTTTAAATTAAAAATTAATATATTTATTATAAATTTAAAATATAAATTTATAAAAACAAAATCAATTATTTTATTAATTTAAATTAATATTTATAAAAATATACTTAAATTAAAAATTTTAATAACCAATTAAATGCTACCATTCCATCAGTATTTTCTTAAGACATTGTCACGTTCAACTTTCGTCAGTAAACCGACTTTACAGACAACAATTTTTTTTCTTTACCTGCCTTCCGAACCAGTGGTAGAGTCACTACAAATTGTCTAAAATGACGTTTTTAAAGGGCTTGTAAATTAATTAAGTCATCTGGAAGTAAATGATTTATTTTTAATTTAGTATCTGCAAATGGTATCCCAAGCCTCACCCCCTGCGAGGAGTCTCGTCGGCGGGGCGAAAAGAGGCCCATACCCTCGGAGATGAAGGACGAGAAGTACTTCGAGAGGCGGCGGAGGAATAACCAGGCTGCCAAGAAGTCCAGAGACGCGCGCCGGATGAGGGAAGACCAGGTATGACGTCGATGACGCCGACAGAGACCGAAATCGCTGTAAGCGTGCCTCCAAAATTTGAAGACTTCCTTTAATTTCCCCAGGATATCATCATCAGATCCTAACATAATGACAATGGGACCATCTTAGAAGTGAGCCCTTTCTATTAAAAAAAGAATTATCAAAATCGGACAACTCTGTAAAAAGTTATGCGTGGTCATACATATAAAAAAAAATATACGTGTCGAAGTGAGAACCTCCTCCGTTTTTCGTCGGTTAAAAAATTTTTTAAATAAAAATAGAACCGACCCAAAACGCACTAAAAAGTAAAAAATAACTGTGTCATTTACTTGTTTTAATTTACTTAAGCATATCTATGAAGTCGGTCCAGCCAAGTTTTCTACTTTCAAGGACGTTACCTAGAACCCACAAACTGCTTTACTACGTAAAATAAATGTTCCTTAAACTTGGCTGTCACCGACTTAATAGATATGCTTAAGTAAATTAAAGCAACTAAATGACACAGTTATTTTTTACTTTTTAGTGCGTTTTGAGTCGGTTCTATTTTTTGTTAAAAATTTTTTGTACTATAAATCGCACCGAACGATTTAATAAACGGCACGTCCAACGTATGACAGGCAGCGCCCTCACCTGGATATAGTTCTTCTTTCGGTAACGTTGGGAGGGCGTCCTACACAGCCTATATTATTGGAGTTCCAAGAATACAACTGTTTTCATCCCTGGACAACCCCTAACCACGTTTCAGAACCTCTGCCTTACTCCATCAGCTACCTAGGTGTTTTTTTTTATTTGACTACAAGTTGGCCCTTGACTGCTATCAAACCTGATGTTAAGTGATGATGCAGTCTAAGATGGAAGCGGGCTAACTTGTTAGGAGCAGGATGATCCACACTCCTATCGGTTTATACACGACATCGTACCGGAACGCCAAATCGCTTGGCTGTACGTCTTTGTCGGTAGGGTGGTAACTAGGCACGACGAAAGCCTCCCACCAGCCAGACCAAGACAAATTAAGAAAAATCTCAATCTGCCCCACCGGCAATCAAACTCAGGACCTCCGTCTTATAAATCCACTGCACATACCACTACGCCACGGAGGTCGTCAATCTCCAAGCTGGAAACTTTCCCGTTCCCGATTTAAGCGTTTCTCATCTGCCAGACGTCTATTTACGTAAGACTTTTCGGTTTCAGATAGCATGGCGTGCCTGTCTACTAGAACAAGAGAACGCCTCTCTGCGCGCACACATCGCCGCACTGAGGCAGGAGACGCTCGCGTTACGTGCCTTGTTAGCTGCTAGAGACGAAGCTCCCGCACCTACCTCTACTACTGCTGACTAGAGCCTCACAAGGGGGATCCAGATAACATGGCGCGCCTGTCTGCTGGAACTCTCGAACACGCACTGAGGCAGAAGACGCTCGCTTTACGTGCGTTGTTAGCTACTAGAGACGAAGCTCACGCACCCACCTCTACTACTGCTGACTAGAGCCTCACAAGGGGGATTCAGATAACATGGCGCGCCTTTCTGCTGGAACAAGAGAACACGCACTGAGACAGAAGACGCTCGCGTTACGTGCCTTGTTAGCTGCTAGAGACGAAGCTCCCGCACCCACCTCTACTACTGCTGACTAGAGCCTCACAAGGGGGATCCAGATAACATGGCGCGCCTGTCTGCTGGAAGAAGAGAACACGCACTGAGGCAAGAGACGCTCGCGTTGCGTGCCTTGTTAGCTGCTAGAGACGAAGCTCCCGCACCCACCTCTACTACTGCTGACTAGAGCCTCACAAGGGGGATCCAGATAACATGGCGCGCCTGTCTGCTGGAACAAGAGAACACGCACTGAGGCAGGAGACGCTCGCGTTACGTGCCTTGTTAGCTGCTAGAGACGAAGCTCCCGCACCCACCTCTACTACTGCTGACTAGAGCCTCACAAGGGGGATCCAGATAACATGGCGCGCCTGTCTGCTGGAACAAGAGAACACGCACTGAGGCAGGAGACGCTCGCGTTACGTGCCTTGTTAGCTGCTAGAGACGAAGCTCCCGCACCCACCTCTACTACTGCTGACTAGAGCCTCACAAGGGGGATCCAGATAACATGGCGCGCCTGTCTGCTGGAACAAGAGAACACGCACTGAGGCAGGAGACGCTCGCGTTACGTGCGCTGTTAGCTGCTAGAGACGAAGCTCCCGCACCCACCTCTACTACTGCTGACTAGAGCCTCACAAGGGGGATCCAGATAACATGGCGCGCCTGTCTGCTTGAACAAGAGAACACGCACTGAGGCAGGAGACGCTCGCGTTACGTGCCTTGTTAGCTGCTAGAGACGAAGCTCCCGCACCCACCTCTACTACTGCTGACTAGAGCCTCACAAGGGGGATCCAGATAACATGGCGCGCCTGTCTGCTGGAACAAGAGAACACGCACTGAGGCAGGAGACGCTCGCGTTACGTGCGCTGTTAGCTGCTAGACACGAAGCTCCCGCACCCACCTCTACTACTGCTGACTAGAGCCTCACAAGGGGGATCCAGATAATATGGCGCACCTGTCTGCTGGAACAAGAGAACACGCACTGAGGCAGGAGATGCTCACCTTACGTGTGCTAATGGTTTTACTGAATAATTCGAACCCAGGACCTGAAATCACAAAACTAAACACTGGACCTACGAGGGAGTCCAGCTGATTAAAAAGGACAATCATCAGATGGCGTTATTCAAAGGAGAATGCCAGATCGTAACCCAGAAAGAACACAAATTGTAAATATACTAAAAATATCCTATTATTATATAAATGTTTTACAATAAGCTATTTTTATTGGTGGACATCGGAATAAAATTATGTTAAAAAAAGTAATTAAACTATTTCCTTTTAATTTATACTCTTTACGCATTTTAAATCTTTATTGTTGCATTGGGGTCCTACCCTTTTAAATCGTTTTTATTGTATTTTCATCAACAGTGGGCTCTAAAAGGCTAGTGTCCAGAGTCGTTAAGCCTGTTTAAAAATGTAACTATACGGAACAGCAATACGGAAATGGACGATAACCAACGTTAGCCTCGTGTCGAATACTCCGAGTTCTAGAACTTTTAATTATAATTTATATTAAATAGTAAACAAAATGCAATAAAATGATGCATTTGTTTGAACAATGTTGTACAATATGTTTTTATTAGAGGGTTAAAGTCCTATACATTGTCTGGCATTCTTCTTTTGAACCTGATTATGCTTGAGATTGCTCTCCTTACCATTCAAATTATTTCCTCTAAATTATTAGAACCTTTGAGTAATTTTCTGTATTGGAACGAAGTTCCTTATCGCGCGTTGTGAAAGGGGGCTAGACGGAAAAAATTCGTACGAAAAGTTGTCACGACACTTTTTGATTAAAGGATCTTGCCGCCGCCTTTGATGTGAGTGCGCGTGAGCGGCGGGGGCGCCCGCGCTGTATGCTGTCTCGCGCTCTCGTGGCGCCCTTTACGAAAATTGAGCCTACTGATTAAGTTTATATAACATTATATTTGTTAATAATAAAAAAATATTATTATTACTTAAAAAAAATAAAATTTTATTACAATTCCTTCACTAATTAATCGAAAAATTGAGCCTACTGATTAAGTTTATATAACATTTAATTTGTAATAATAAAAAAAATATTAGTATTACTTTAAAAAAATTAAATTTTATTACAATTCCTTCACTAATTAATCGAAAGGAACTTCGTTCCATCCGGGTGTCCCTTGACACCTCTCAAATTTTTTTTGTATATTTAAATGTTAACGTATTATGTAAAGACCAATACTTACCTATTAGAAAATAAGTACACATAATATATTTTAATATTTTAGATTGTAAGAAACATCATCTTGAGATTAATTTTTAGCCCTTACATCTATCGATGTATCGTATGATTGGTACATAATATTTTATTTCTGACCTTATTTTGTAATAAATATGTGATATTAAGTAGTTCTATATAATTAGTAAACAATGAAAAAATAATTCTATTATTTTCTAAACCTAACTTCCTATAAAATCATTTTAGTAATAATTATTTAAATATCAACAAAAAGGCACAGAATATTTTGCCTGTTCGTTTCTTTTTGTGTAGGTATGTGTCTTTGATTACCGAATTAATACATTATTGCATACAAAGTATTGCCTTAACTAGAAAGTGATTTATAATTAATCTTAGGATTAAAAGTGACAGTGAAAGTTAATAAATGAAACATTATCACCCTGAGCCCGCCAACAACTGGAGCAGCGTGGTGGATCTACGCTCCACATCTCCTCTCTTAAAAGAATTAAACGAAAGGCCAAATAAAAATTAAGAGGAAAAACAATAAAAAGTAATCTACTTTAAGACTACAGTGCCATCTGTTATCGGCTACCAAAATCACTATTTTGATAATACATAGATTAAAGATTACTAGATGGAGTCATAACGCGGCGGCTGTAGGTTCAAGAGCGTGACAGACTTATTTCATTCGGCCTTTATTAGAAAGTGACGCAAGATTATTTTTTTGTCTCTTTCAGCGTGTTCGTTTTTATTGTTTGTCAAGAGTGGAGTTTGTGACAAGCAAGGGACATATCTGAGCAATTATTAGCTTTTTATTAAATTTGCTGATAAATAATATAACTTTGCGTTTACGATATTAATTTAAACGTTATCGTGCTATGGTGGGTTGTAATATTTTCGGCTGCAACAGTCGCAGCGAACAGAAAATCGAAGGAATTACGTTTCATACGTAAGTAGGCATAAACTTCATTGATTGATGATTTAAAGTTTAGATATGTTATTTTTTAGTAAATTTCATGTATTATGCGTTTACTAAACTATCTTATATAAAGTAATATTTCGTATTTTACGATATTTTAAAACATAACGTTTTTTGATGTACTTTAAATGTTGACATGTCATGTCAATAAGGCTGATTTGCTGTCTCACGAGTGGACACGCTATGGGCTCTATCTAGTTGTCTTTAATCTATGTGATAATAAAACATTAATAAAAAAAACTACAATTTACGTAAATAATTAAATATACAGCCTACTCTATGGGTACCTACGCCATATCGAGGGGACTGATATTTAAATTGTTATAGATATTTCAGTTATTCCAATGATTATATTTTTTAATAAAAATAATACGTTATACAAAACAGACTGGCTATAGCCGATTGGCTACATTTTACAAAATCATATGTAAAAACCAATCACTTAACTGTATTGTAACGTATGTCATAACACCGACCAATAAAAACAACGTGTCACATGGTCGAACGCAGAACATTCGCGCACATTCTTATATTTTTTTCATCTGGCAACAATTTCAGAACACTGTTTCGAAAAAAAATTAAAAATTGTTCTTTCAAGCAGTTGCGTCATCCACATGGTTTTGTCTCAAGTGAAATAAATCAGAATTATTTAATAAGTTGGTGAAAATAATAATTTAATTATGCTAACGGCTACGCGGGTGATAAGCCGAAAGGCTTTGGAGTGCTCCGGACTCACGTCCGAAATTTACACTCACAGGAATTTCTCTACAGTTCTCAAAAATGTAAGTTATCATTTTTATTTCGAAATAAAAGAAAATCGTGTGACAGAAATGCTGTAATTATCATAAACGGCTTTGAATTATTGCTTTCTATGATTTTTTTATTAATTTACGAATTTAAAAGTTAGTTTTCCGGCCTCCGGTTTCCACATGCGTATTTAGGAAAATTTTCATGTTGTATATTTCCTGTAATATTTCAGAGCGCAGCACCAACAGTTCCTATCTACCAACGGCATGGCGTACAATACAGAAATAAGTAAGTTGAAATATTAGTTATTACACATCTATTTCATAATATAACCTAACTCGGAATCGACCTTTGGTTGGTAGCAAATTGATGCTACATACTCCGTTATCTCAGAGAGTGCATACTTACTTTTGAGTTTAACTTATCTTGAAATGTTATATTTAGGTTAGGAATGCTCAAATTTGCCATGAACTCTTGCAATATGATTGTGCATTGAGGTTATGTTCATATAATAATTTCAATTTCTTGCCGTGTTACGAACAGCTTTGATACAATACAATTGATTTGATTTATTGTTAAATTCCTAAACCCTTTTTTTTAGGGTGTCCTAAATTAAGGGTATCAAGGCACTATTACTAATCCTCCAATTATTAAGGCTCCAATGTGTCTGTCACTAGGCTGTATGACATAACCGTGATAGATGAACAGTTGAGATTTTACCATTATAACAATAAATATTAAAAGCAGAATAAAGAGACGAATAACTTAGCATTCCATAGAGTCACCATGTGGGTACCGGGTCCATTGTATGGCTGAGAGAAAAGCTCCGAACAGAGCCCGAGACTTGTGATACGGGTGTAGGTTTAAGGGTACCCTTAGTGACGCGCGTCAACACTCACCTCCTCTGTTCAAGTTATTCCCCCTGCCCAGCCAAATTCGGAAGGACCCTACTAGAGCAGCTTTGGACACTCGTTCCAATATGGAGCTTACTGCACTTCTAGTAAGGCCAAGGTCTTTTAGCAGGTTATAGAGAGACTTCGCTGGTATACCCCTCGCACCCACTTCTACCGCGTATAAACTAACCACTTAGCCATTTTTGGTTAGTTCATTAGTAAGGTCATAATATTTATTCACTTTGAATACATGGTCTTTAGGGATGTTTGTTTCCCACGGCACTGTAAGCTCAACAAGTACTATACGTTTGATTTGTTTGGAAAAAAGAAATATGGAAAAAATATATCTGGTCTAGATGTCGAAATAGCTAAGTCTTCCGGGATTTTATAGTGCTTTTCATACGTGTCCATTAATATATTAAGTGGGCCGTCTGTACAACAAACACTTTTTCTGTTTTGTTTAGAACCCTTCTTGTGAGAGTCCAACTTGATTAAACAACTTAAAATTTTCATATATTAAACACAGTTGTTATGTATTATTGTGTCTTTCCTCAAAATTTAAAACTGTTTTAGAGCCAAACTCTATTGAGAATGCTTGTCAACAAACAAATTTAAAATGAAGGTAGAAAAGGCAACACATTTTATGTCTAGTAATTTTCAAATTATATTTTGTTATTTTGAAAAATCTTATTTAAATGATTTTAAATATATTAATCAGTTTTAAGCTTACTAATCTAATTTATTGTCATGAATTCGTCATTAACTAGATGATTAAAAAAAATAGGTGTAAAATGACTAGTGATTTCTACCTCCATTTTTAACTTGTTTGTTGACAAGAATTCTCAATCGAGTTTGGCTTTAGAATAGTTAGATATATTTTTAATAATGTTTGCATCGTCGATCCAAGCCCTCACTCATGTGAGTGCTTGTTTGCAGCGGTGCGAGAGAGACGCGCGGTACCAGCTAGTCTCAGACTGATTGCTGTTGACTTTCCTAGAAACCGCGCTACATACATACATATCATTATTACTGTCAATGACAGGTGAAAGGCTTTGGCCATGGTTACCTCCCTGCCGACAAAAATGTACCTCTATGTGATTTAGTATTCTGGTACAATATTGTGTTGAAACTGAAAGGAGTGTGGATTTCGTCCTACTCCTAACAAGTTAGCCCACTTCCATCTTAGATTGCATCATCACTTATCAATAGATGTGATCGCAGTCAAGGGATATCTTGTAGTGAATCTAAAAAAAAATCTGGCTCAGTAAACCATAACCATTTGACGATCTCCGTAGTGCAGTGGTATGCACGGTGGATATATAAGACGGAGGGGTTCTGGGTTCGATTCCCGACATATGAAATTTTTCTTAATTTATCTAGGTCTAACATACCATTTAGTTTATCACTTAACATCAGGTGTGATAGCAGTCAAGGGCCAACTGTAGTCAATAAAAAAAAATATTCATCTAATTATTGTCACTAAGATTTGTGTGTATAATTATAGATAAATTTTTTGTAGAACTTTTTAAGATACATAAAGTTTTCATACAATGTTTTCAACTATATCCAATATATAAGGCAGCATACGAATTTAATAAATTTCACGGTCCGACTCGCGCAACAAAAACTGTGATAACTCGGGTAATATGTACAATACAAATATAATATAAGCCTATAACACTCACCGATAACATAGCATTCTACTGGTGAAAGAATTTTTAAAATCGGATCAGTAGTTCCGAAAATTAGCCCCGACAGAACTTTATTCACAAACTTACAAACTTTACCTGTTTATAATATTAGTATAGATGAGACTTACACCCAGGCTCAGTTGGACAGCACATTGTTATTGAATGAGACTAGTCACTTAACATAGAAAGAAAGAAGGAAAAACCACAGTGTTACTTCACAGATTGTGGGTGCTGTGACACCACTTTTTGCCATACATTGCCCATGGGTGTAGTGCCATAGCCTCACAGCACAATTATTATTATACTAGCAGATGTCCGCGTGAAAACCTCTTAGATACCCTTTTAATTTTAAAGACAGACTCTCATATCAAGTGTGCTCTTTCCCAACTACCCCTCTCAATTTAATTTTTTTATAGTTTACCGTGAAGCAATAATCCTCCGTCCCGTCCCATGTACTAAAGATCCACATTTTTCTTAAACGTGTACGATATTACAGTACATTAACATTAACAATATATATTTATGGCAAGCTGATGTGTATAGCTTGTATTAACCACCAAACTTAATCAAATTTGGTCGAAATGGTAATCACCATAATAACGGTTCTAGTGAGTTAATCTTAAAAGATAGACATATACAGTCGTAGACATTTTTTTAGATCATTTCAAGAGGAATAATTCTTTCACACATCTATTTATGGTATCTTGAACCATTTTCGCAGCACACGCAACGGAAGCCCTCAAGGATAAATAATTTTCCCCGTTTTTTTTTCATATTTTCCATTATTTCTTCGCTCCTAATAGTTGCAGCGTCAAGTTATATAGCCTAAAGCCTTCCTCGATAAATAGTCTATTAAATACAAAAAGAATTTTTCAATTTGAACCAGTAGTTCCTGAGATTAGCGTGTTCAAACAAACTCTTCAGCTTTATAATATTAGATAATACATTTTTTTAATGGATTTTAAACATTATGTGGTGACAGTAAAGTCTGAAGTAATCCTTTGGTGACAGTACAATATGCTCTTCCTTGCCTAGAAAATTATGTTTTGAGGCGTACTGATTTTATGAGCAAAGTAACTTGGATGTCGAGGGGCGTACTGTCATAATACTTTTGATTACTTGACGTTCACAGACGGTACTGTCTGTCAAAGTGTTAAACCAAGTTCTGATCATCTGTGGGCCAAGGTGAACATAAACTGTGTGCCATTTAGTATTAATACAGTTAAGAGAATAAAAGATAAGAAAAAATTAAAAAAAAGAGAGAGAGACATTGTAATTTTTGTAATCTGCAGGTCTGAGGGGGTGCGTGGAGCAGTCATTGGTATTGACTTGGGGACAACCAACTCCTGTGTTGCCGTCATGGAAGGAAAAACTCCCAAGGTAAAGTTAGACATTTTTATTTTATTTAGTTGCATAGATTGAAATTTTATGTTATGTAAGTTCATTGTACTATGTAAAAATTCATAATGTGCATCGCCGATCCGAGCTCTCACTCGTGTGAGCGCTTGTTTGCAGCGGTGCGAGAGAGACGCGCGACACCAGCTAGTCACGGACGCACTGCCGTTGACTTTCCTAGAAACCGCGCTACATAAAAATAATTCTATTTTATAATTCGACGACCTCCGTGGCGCAGTGGTAGGCGTGGTGGATTTGTAAGAGGGAGGTCCTGGGTTCGATTCCCAGCCGGGCAGATTGAAATTTTTCTTAATTTGTTTTGGTCTGGCAGTTACCACCCTACTGACAAAGACGTACCGCCAAGCAATTTAGCGTTCCGGTACGATGTCGTGTAGAAACCGAAAAGGGTGTGGATTTCATCCTATTCCTAACAAGTTAGCCCGCTTCCATCTAAGATTGCAACATCACTTAACATCAGGTGTGATAGCAGTCAAGGGCCAACTTGTTGATAAAAAAAATTCAAGTTTTTATTTTATGGAATGTCATTACTCTAATTCAAAATGAACAGTTCATTATGTATTAAATCAATCTAAGCTAGAAATCTCCCACACATAACAAGAAAAGAGTTGTATGTCAAAATTCAAAGTATCCAGCTCATTTTTTATGGGGTTTGAGGTTATTATTGTTGTTTTTCCTCGGCAGTATTGTTTCCTTTTGCTGAAGAGAATGGTAAAACTATCATTTAGGGGTGCTTGTAATGAAAACACAGAGTCCATGGAACACATTTCGTGCGAATGTGACTGATTGGCTAGAAGGCGAACGGATCTCCTGGGGGTAGCCTATCCACTACCAGAAGATTACTGTGCCTCCAACCTAAGAGCAACCATCCAACTCTTAGAATGGGTGTTTGAACTTAAATAGGGGAGGTGAGGGCGGGGCGAGTACAATAGATCCATAGGGGTCGAAGTGCATCCGCTACGGTAGCCTCACCATACTAATACATACATACATAACATCACGCCTTGTTCCCATGAGGGTAGGCAGAGACCATATCCCTCCACTTGCCACGGTCCTTGCATACTTCCTTAGCTTCTTCCACACTCATTAAACCTTTCATACAAGATCGTCGGTTTAGGGTACTCTTGACCTGGCCATTTTTTAAAATGTCCTGAATTTGGTCCAGGAACATTCGCCTAGGTCTTCCCCTTCCAACATTTCCATTCACCCTCGCCTTGTAAATCTCTTTTGTTAATCTTCTTTCATCCATTCTCTCTACATGTCCAAACCATCTAAGCATCCCTTTCTCAATTTTAGTCACTACATTTTCTTTTACACCACACTTTTCTCTTATCATACTATTAATACCATACCATAATAATAATAATAATAATCATTTGGGGATGCATTGTTGAAGCTAGGTGACAGATCATCATCTCATGTATCTCTCTAGACGAGGTGCTCTAAGCAGTTGCTTTAACAGCTTGAGCTAATTGAGAACTGGCCTTAAACATGACAATAATTTCCAGGTGGTGGAGAACAGCGAAGGCTCGCGCACCACTCCCTCCCATGTGGCGTTCACCAAAGAGGGAGAGCGACTGGTGGGGATGCCGGCCAAGCGGCAGGCGGTCACCAACAGCGGGAACACGTTCTACGCCACCAAGCGTCTCATAGGACGCCGGTTCGATGACCCCGAGGTGCAGAAGGACATGAAGAACTTGTCCTACAAGGTCGTGAGAGCGTCGAATGGGGATGCATGGGTGCAAGGTAAGACTTGTTACATACAATGCATATATAAGAATCTTTTTTTAGTTTTGTGACAAAATAAAAATTTTTAAATAAAAATAGAACCGACTCAAAACGCACTAAAAAGTAAAAAATAACTGTGTCATTTAGTTGCTTTAATTTACTTAAGCATATCTCTGAAGTCGGTGCCAGCCAAGTTTAAGGAACATTTATTTTACGTAGCAAAGCAGTTTGTGGGTTCTAGGTAACGTCCTTAAAGTAGAAACCTTGGCTGGCACCGACTCCTAGATATGCTTAAGTAAATTAAAGCAACTAAATGATATAGTTATTTTTTACTTTTTAGTGCGTTTTGAGTCGGTTTTATTTTTATTTAAAAAATTTTATTTCTTACTTTTGGGTGATTTATCGCCACGTATCGTACTTGTATTATACTGTCATAGTATATTATACGGCACTAGTAGCCAAAAGGCTACCAATACCGAGATAAAAACCGAAATCGCTGTAAGCCTGTGCCTCCAAAATTTGAAGAGTTCCTTCAATTTCTCCAGGATATCATCATCAGATCCTAACATAGTGACTATGGGACCACCTTGGAAGTATGCCCTATCTAATAAAAAAAGAATTATCAAAATCAGACCACTCTGTAAAAAGTTATGCGTTATGTATGGTCATACATAAAAAAATATATATATACGTGTCGAATTGAGAACCTCCTCCGTTTTTTTTTTGGTTAAAAAGGCTGTTTCACCTGAAAATTATCGCTATAGCATTAGTGTTTTTCCAAGAGGTGCTGCAGGGCTTAAAGAAACTGTCTTACAAGTGTCTGATGGAGATAGAGAGACAAATATCTTAGCATTTCATGGATTCACCGTGCGGGTGGGGGTCCATCGCGTGGTTGAGAGAACAACTCCGAACAGAGCCCGAGACTTGTGACACGGGTGTAGGTTTAAGGGTACCCTTAGTGACGCGCGTCAACACTCACATCCTCTGTTCAAGTTATTCTCCCTGCACAGACAAATTCGGAAGGACCCTACTAGAGCAGCTTTGGACACTCGTTCCAATATGGAGCTTACTGCACTTCTAGTAAGGCCAGTCTTTTAGTAGGTTATAGAGAGACTTCGCTGGTATACCCCTCGCACCCACTTCTACCGCGTATAAACTAACCACATAGCCATTTTTGGTTAGTTCATTAGTAAGGTCATAATATTTATTCACTTTGAATACATGGTCTTTGGGGATGTTTGTTCCCCACGTCACTGTAAGCTCAACAAGTACCTATACGTTTGATTTGTTTTGGAAAAAGAAAAGTGATTTTATAGTGCTTTTCATACGTGTCCATTAATATAGTCCAATCAGGAGCAGAGCCCAGAATTGAATAAGGCTTGCTGGTGGAATTTGTACTTGAGCCTGCTTTAACGAAGTTAGTGTGTCTTTTATTCGTCGTCAAGAACTCCAGATTTCCGAGTTTTTATTACAGATGGGGCTTGCAACATTGTGACATCTTTTTTTAATTTTTTTTATTGACTAAAAGTTGGCCCTTGATTGCCATCACACCTGATGTTAAGTGATGATGCAGTCTAGGATAGAAGCGGACTGCCTTGTTAGCAGTAGGATCAAATCCACACCCCTTTCGGTTTCTACACGACATCGTACTGGAACACTAAATCACTTGGCGGTACGTGTTTGTCGGTAGGGTGGTGACTAGCCACGGCGAAAAGCCTCCCATCAGCCAGACCAAGACAAATTAAGAAAAATCTCAATCTGCTCCGTCGGGAGTCGAATCCAGGACCTCCGTCTTTATAAATCCACCGCGCATACCACTGCGCCACGGAGGTCGTCAAAAGGGCATCATTGGAATTTTTTGTACTGTAGTGTAAAGTGGTACAATAAATGGCTCACTTGTAGAGCATCTTAGGGCTAACGCTAAAACACGGGCGGGCGCGGGCGCACGCGCCGGACGACAGCCGCGGGCCACAAATCCGCGAGCGGGCACCCGTCGCGTGCGCCCGTCTCAGTTAGCGCTGCTAGTATAACTTTGATGTCGAGCGTGTACAGTTGTGTCGAGTAGATTACCATGGATTATTTACTCATTTATTATTTGGCAAAAAGACGTCAACGAAAACAACGTCAACTGCATAACCTGTTCTTGATAAGTAGATTACTCAGCGGAGAATTCGATAATTCATTCGCCATATTCCATAATATTGGCCGAAATTGCACCTCAATTATTACGCGCTTTGTATCGATGTTCATGATTGTACCTAGCCTCCGACGCGTGTGAGCGTGGCATCTAGCGGCGCTCGTCTGATTTGTAGAAACAAACCCGCCCGCGTGTGCCCGTCGCGTGCGCCCGCGCCGTGTGCCCGCCACCCGCGCCCGCACTCCGTCGCACGCTCCTGCGCTGTCCATACTATTTTTCATTATACACACGCGAGCGTGCGCCCGCGCGAGTTTTAGCGTTAGCCCTTAGTATTTCTGTACTTCTGCAGTAGGACATCAAGAAACTGTCCTACAAGAATGTTGAATGGAGTGTGTGAGAGACATTTGCAGTTGTGGAAATGATTTCTATTTTTCTATTATAATAATATACTGCATCGCCGATCCGAGCTCTCACTCGTGTGCGCGCTTGTTTGCAGCGGTGCGAGAGAGACGCGCGACACCAGCTAGTCACGGACACACTGCCGTTGACTTTCCTAGAAACCGCGCTACATTTATGCAACTTTTTCTTTTTTTATACAATTTATCAATCAGTAAAAAAATAATTTTTGTTTAAAATAATGGATGGAATTGTAGAGAGCAAATGGCCCATCGCCCATTTTATTTATTTATTCTTTATTGCATAAGTAACAAACAAGAAATATATTCATCATTGTCAGCCTATTAACGGCCCGCTACAGGGCCAGGCCTCCCCCCTTATAGGAGGAAATATGGAGCGTACACCCACCACGCTGCTCCAGTGCGGGTTGGTGGGCTCAGTGTGATAATGTTTCATTTATTAACGATCACTATCAGATGTTGATGACAGTGACCGGGACCGACGGCTTAACGTGCTCTCCGAGGCACGGGAGTGTATCACCACTATCTTCCAGACTACGAGCTTCGTATATACTGAACATTTCATAGAAGAATGAAAATGCTCAGAATTTTCCGTGACCCGACCCAGGAATCGAACCCAGGACCTCGTGATCGAAGCCACATAGGCTGACCACTAGACCAACGAGACAGGCGAGTAAAACTACGACAAACCGTACAAAGGCAGCCTTATCGCTAAAGCAATCTCTGCCATTCAACTTTTGGGATTAATTAATCAAATAACCAGAACACTGTATATAACACAAATAACATAATATATACATACATACAAACAAACAGTTTTTTACGTCTTATGTAGGTATATCTATTATTGAGAATATACTTTGTTTATATGTTAACATAGAATATGTCTTGGTTTGTCTATTCAGTAGAACCTTACTATTACAATTAAACAACACTGGATTCTAATAGTATTCTACAAGATATTGACAACAGCTTAACAACTTTTTGCTCTTATTGTGACGACCCGTCCAACTGCACGAACTTAATAAAATATTACAAACACAACGACGCTAATTCATTAGCAATACTCACAATAAACATCAGAAGTATTAACTGTAATCTAGACCTACTTCTAGCCTTCATAAGTACACTAAACCTAACATTAGACATTCTAGTTCTGACAGAATGTTGGATAAATGAATACTTCACTCCACCAACAATAAACAACTATAGCTCCTTTTGTACAAAATCTAGTTTAAATCAAAATGACGGAATTGTCTCGTATGTAAAAAACAATCTTGATGTTAGTGCCTATGAGCCAAGAATTATAGACGGTAATTGCTTAGTGCTTGAAGTCAGTGATTCTTTTACTATCATATGCACGTATCGACCCCCTTGTTTCTCTAATCCGACAAATTACATAAACTCGCTTGACAGTATAATTAATAATATAAAAATTAAGCATAATATTATCCTGACTGGTGACGTTAACATAGATATTTTGCCAACTAATATTAAGGGATATTCATCAGAGTACTTAAACTTGATGGCGTCATACGGTCTAGTGCAAGGTATTAACATCTCGACGAGAGTAAACGCTACCATAGACCATTTCATGGTAAAAACATTAGGTAAATGGCAGACTGTAGTATTTGAGGAACTTACTGATCACTCGCCTGTACTATTGTACATCACTAATACCATAATTAATAAACTAAATACTCAGCTTAACAAAATCTTGACTAACAAAACTGCCATTAGGGAGTCCATATCACAAATATCGTGGAGTGAGTTTTATGCGTTTACTGATGTTAATTGCTTAACCGAAATGTTTGTATCAACTCTGCGAGATCTTATAGATAAAAATACCATCGTTAAAAAGATACCTAATAAAAAATTACCCCTTAAGCCGTGGATTACTGTTGGTGTAGTGCGATGTATTCGCAAAAGGAATAAGTTGCACAAGCAATATAAATGCTCTCCAAGTAACACTGAGATAAAAATTAAATACTTAAACTATAGAAATGTTTGTAATAAAATAATAAAATCATTAAAATCATCATACTATAAAACGAAATTAGCATCTAGCAATGGTAATATGTTAAAAACTTGGAACACTATTAAAGAGCTATGTTATAGTAAAAATAAGGTGTCCTCGGGCTCTTTACTTAAAATTAAACCGTCATCTGTCGAATCCCTAAATGAAGTTAATAACTTTTTTACATCCGTAGGAGGTAAACTAGCTAGTAATACACTTAACAAATTAAAAGTAACACAGCATTCTTTAGCATATAAAGCAGTTAACTATTCAAACTCTCCGTGTAATTCATTTTCACTGTTCTTAACCGATTACTCAGAAGTCAGAACTATTATATCTGGTCTAAGAAGTAACAGTGCATCGGGTTGGGATAACATCACAGTTGAGGTTATTAAATTGTGTGCTGACTCTCTATCACATCCAATAGCTTATTTATGCAATCAGAGCTTTAGTACCGGTATCTTTCCTAAGTTATTAAAGAAAGCCATTGTAGTCCCGATCTTTAAAATGGGAGATAAAAACCTACCATCCAATTATAGACCAATCTCACTTTTACCAGTGATTGCTAAAATTTTAGAAAAATTAGTTAACAAACGATTGATGCTATTCCTAGAAGCAAATAAGTTGCTATCTATAAACCAGTATGGGTTCCGAGCAGCAAAATCAACTGAAGATGCTGTGCTCAGGCTTACTAATATAATTACTAACCATCTCGATCGTAATAATAGGGTCGTTGGAATATTTTTGGATTTGCAGAAGGCGTTTGATACAGTCTCTATTCCAATTTTACTGTCTCGTTTAGAGAACTATGGAATAAGAGGAGTGGCTCACAATTGGTTTTCTGACTTTCTGACCAATAGGACTCAGCAAGTCAGAGTTGAAGGATGCTTAAGTGACACATATTCCTGTACCTGTGGGGTTCCTCAAGGCAGCACTTTAGGTCCTACTCTCTTTCTACTTTACATTAATGAATTATGCAACAAACAAATGCACAAAGGAGATATTATAATGTTTGCTGACGATACAGTTCTTCTTTTTCATGGCCCCACGTGGAAACAGTTTAACCGTCATGCTGAAACAGGTCTCAGTGAAATAATTGTATGGTTGGAGAATAGTCTTCTTTCTCTTAACACCGAAAAAACTAAATACCTATGTTTTAGTAAAACAAGAAGCGGACGACCTCCAACTGACTTTAGTATAAAAGCTCACTGCCATATTAGGGATCAGACTGTAAACTTGTCATGCGATTGTAATTCTCTTGTAGCTGCTAACACAGTCAAATATCTTGGTGTTACAATCGATGACAAGTTGAACTGGGCTCCGCATATATCCAACACCAGTATGCGCATTAGACGACTAATCCATATCTTTAAAACCCTTCGCACGGTCTGCAGTGTTGACATGTTATATAAATCCCTCGGAGAATGTATCCTCAGCTACTGCATTTGCGCTTGGGGAAGTGCTTCCAAATCACTCTTAATAGAAGTTGAACGAGCACAGCGTGTTTTATTGAAGGTTATTATGCAGTATCCATTTACATACCCAACGACACTATTGTATGAGGAGTTTGATGTGTTAACAGTTAGAAAACTGTTTGTTTATGCAGCACTAAGGAGATTCCATCGGGAAGCTATCCCTAATCTACCGGTAAACACAAAAAGGATTGACAGGTGCCCAATACCAATAACTAAAAGTAGTTTTGCACGCAGACACTATGAATTTTTAGCACCTTACCTATATAATATCTTAAATAAAACAAACAAAGTTAGTACTAAAAACATGACCAATAGGGAAATTAAAATGTATATTAAAGGATGGCTAAAAGAATATGACTATGATGGCACCGAGAAATTATTATACATCGTTAACTAAGTATATTAAAAATAGATAATCTGCTATAAATGGTATACCTATTCAACCTAAAATGTATATTTTCTTATATTTATATTTACAGATACATTAATACAACTACATAAACACACACACTAACATGAACACACACACACACACACGCGCGCGCGCACACGCGCACGCACACACACACGCACACGCACACACACACACACGCACACACCCACACTCCTACCTTGGTTATTCCTTTTTTCACTTTTTATATGTTCTTTTTTTGCTTTTGTATATATCTAATTGTTTATCAGCATAACATTGTATCATTGATATGGGGAAGACACTGCCTCCTGTAATACAGTAATAACTAGCACAGGAGGTAGGGCTTCAAATCTACACTGAATGTACTTTTGATTGACAAATAAAGATTTATTATTTATTATTATTATATATTAAGTTGTGCACATAAACAGCAACACTTTGCAAGACATGCAAAGAACACATCCTACAAATTTCTACCAATGGCCATCAGCCAAAGTAAAACAGGCATATATCGTATATATGTTTGTATATATAAGAAATAGGCATAATAATAATTTCCTAGACAAGTTGTCTTACAAAAATCTTTACTATCACACAAATGTATAACTTAAAGTTAGTCTCCTCTCTTGTGTTACTTTACATACAGACATGCAATTTTTCTTTTTTTTAGATAATGAATAACAATTGTAACACAGGTTCCGACGGCAAGGTGTACTCGCCAAGTCAGATCGGTGCGTTCGTGCTGATGAAGATGAGGGAAACTGCAGAAGCTTATCTCAACACCAGCGTCAAGAACGCCGTGGTGACCGTGCCCGCGTACTTCAACGACTCGCAGCGACAGGCCACGAAAGATGCAGGTAAACAACTTGGCTGTACACTGCCGTGCGCCCTGATACACATCAATAACTCATAGTAATTAAGGATGCACGTAGAGTAACAACTTGGCTGTACACTGCCGTGCGCCCTGATGCACATCAATAACTCATAGTTATTAAGGATGCACGTAGAGTAACAACTTGGCTGTACACTGCCGTGCGCCCTGATGCACATCAATAACTCATAGTAATTAAGGATGCACGTAGAGTAACAACTTCGCTGTACACTGCCGTGCGCCCTGATGCACGTCAATAACTCATAGTAATTAAGGATGCACGTAGAGTAACAACTTCGCTGTACACTGCCGTGCGCCCTGATGCACGTCAATAACTCATAGTAATTAAGGATGCACGTAGAGTAACAACTTGGCTGTACACTGCCGTGCGCCCTGATGCACATCAATAACTCATAGTAATTAAGGATGCACGTAGAGTAACAACTTGGCTGTACACTGCCGTGCGCCCTGATGCACATCAATAACTCATAGTAATTAAGGATGCACGTAGAGTAACAACTTGGCTGTACACTGCCGTGCGCCCTGATGCACATCAATAACTCATAGTAATTAAGGATGCACGTAGAGTAACAACTTCGCTGTACACTGCCGTGCGCCCTGATGCACATCAATAACTCATAGTAATTAGGGATGCACGTAGAGTAACAACTTGGCTGTACACTGCCGTGCGCCCTGATGCACATCAATAACTCATAGTAATTAAGGATGCACGTAAAGTAACAACTTGGCTGTACACTGCCGTGCGCCCTGATGCACATCAATAACTCATAGTAATTAAGGATGCACGTAAAGTAACAACTTGGCTGTACACTGCCGTGCGCCCTGATGCACATCAATAACTCATAGTAATTAGGGAGTCAGTACGAACTTGTCTTCTAACAGCTGTCTTTGTTACGGTCACTGTACGAGTCTAATTCATCGAAAAGCACCGACAGGAGACTTAAACAACTTGGCTTTAAATTGCCGTGCGTAGTGTTTGATAATAGGGGTTAAAGAATTGCCAATTGTAATAGGTACTTCGAACTGACATAGAACCTTCATGGTTTAAGATTTTAAAGTGAAACTTTTTTCATACGGTACCTGTGTAGTTCTACTTTTAAAAAATGTGCAACATTCGATTATCAACTTTCAGTTGTTTTTTTTATTCAGCTTAGACAATAAAGATGGATTTTAAAAAAAACGAATTTTTATTTTTCAGTACAAATCGGCAATTTCATACATTAACCCCTGATACATTTCTTCAATGATACTAACAGTAACTACGATTGCAGGGTACAATGACAACTTGTCTTTCAACTGCCACGTGCCCTTGTGCACTTACCTGACCTTACCTTTTTTTTTGTTGATGGGGGGAAATCTAGAGATACCCAACCTCTTGTGGGGAGAGGTCGGGTTATGTGGGATTTTTACCCAAAACCCCCTCGGTGGCCATCCTCAGTGCATATTCAGACACCCCGGGTTCTCGTGAGAAATACTTACCGGTGTCTCCCTTACACTCTACCATTATGACTCATCTCAGCTTATGCCTCTAGCATTTTCCTTCCTAGGTCTCTCTGGATGAGCTACCCGAGCCCCTCCTCCTCTTGCAACCTCCAAGTCCCTACCAACGGGAAAGGAGAATGCCAGACAATGTATGAGACTTTAACCCACTAATAAAAACACATTGTACAACAATGTATTATTCATCATTTTATTGCATTTTGTTTACTATTTAATATAAATTACAACTAAAAGCTCTAGAACTCGGAGTATTCGACACGAGCCTAACGTTGGTTATCGTCCATTTCCGTATTGTTGTTCCGTGTAGTTGTCACACTGACATGACAGTCGCAAAGCTACAATAAATACATTTTTAAACAGGCTTAATGACTAGATACTAGCGTTTTAGAGCCCACTGTTGATGAAAATACAATAAAAACGATTTAAAAGACTAGAACCCAGTGCAACAATAAAGATTTAAAAATGCGTAAAGAGTGTAAATTAAAAGGAAATAGTTTTATTTAACATAATTTTATTCCGATGTCCAACAGTGAAAATGACTTATTGTACAACATTTATATAATAATAGGATATTTTAAGTATATTTACAATTTGTGTTCTTTCTGGGTTACGATCTGGCATTCTCCATTGTAAAGAAGGTTGCGAGGCGCTTCGGCGATGTCATTTCGCACGCGATCTCGCGAAACCTGACCTTACCTAGTAATTATTAATGCAGAATGAAATAACAACTTGTCTATTAACTGCCTGGTCTCTTATCTAAATAGCAATATAGGTATAGAATTAATAAAATGTCAAGAATGCTGTAGTCGCCGTGCCTTTTAAAAAACCTTTGCCTCCGGTAATTGGAGATGTAAGTACGGTATCATTTTGCACTTCAATAACTCATGTTATAACTAGCGGCATGTAAGTCTAGCGCTGAACGTAACGTAGAAGGGATGGCTGCGCATCGGTACCGTCGCGTACGCAATACAATATTTACTTTAATTACCTAATTAATAGCCAAATCATGTTACAACATCGTTTTAATCTGTGTGTGTGTGTGCATACGTGTGTGTGTATGTGTTTGTGTGTTTATAGTTCTAATTTCCAAAGATTTCGTATTATTTAAGACATAATTATATAGTATAGATAGTTACCATGAATGAATAAATACATTTTGAAAAGCTTACGGGGAGTAGAAAAATAAAACATTATTATATTCTCAATTTTTATTATAGATATAAGACTAGTCTAATCTGAATCAGGCAATGGTAACATGCCTGGCGTCGCAAAACGGTATTTCTTCTAGGTATATTATTCCCTTAAATTCATAAACAAACTTAAAAAAACAACAAAATATATAATTATATTTAACAAACCAACTGAAATTTAACAATAATAACAATGCAACTCAGAGCGAGACTGTACACTGGAAGTCCTCGGTGCGTCGTTTCGGTGCGGGGGACGGAATGCGACTGGGGAGCCACTCTGCCACTCACCGCTTCGCACGCCCGCCCCTCATTCCTCAAACTCCCCCATGATACCTAAATTTTTACTTCTGCGCAATAACGGTCAGCGCTAGAGTTTCGTGCCGCTACTTGTACCTAGTAATTATTAATACAGAATAGAATAACAACTTGTCTATTAACTGCCTGGTCTCTTATCTAAATAGCAATATAGGTATAGAATTAATAAAATGTCAAGAATGCTGTAGTCGCCGTGCCTTTTAACCCTTTGCCTCCGGTAATTGGAGATTTAAATATGGTATCGACTTATACTTCAATAACTCATAATAATTAGGGATGCATTAACAACTTATACCTACTGCCGTGCGCCCTTACATATAAGCGAAAGAAATGTTTCTTCTAAAACTACGGTGCAGTACATTTACTATCGCTGGATTGCTCTGGCGGGTCGGGGGGTTTTCTTCTCAATGCAACATCTCTTCAAGAACGACATTTATTCTTCTATTGGCACAGCTGCTATTTACATTGTCGAGGGACCGTTCAAGTATTACGTAAGCACTATAGAGGGGTGGGGGGGTCTGTGTATTGCTTATTTTTGATGACATGGGGGGTGGGGGGGGGTCTAGATGATGATTACGTCATCGATAGTTATTTATTTTATTACACGAATAGCAAAAATTCGTGAATTCTCTATGTTGAATACTGTATCAGTAAAATCCAATCACTACACTAAAATAATTTTCTAATTTTTAAAATTATAATTATGACAATTATTAAAAAAAAATGTAATTTATACTTGAAAAATGTTTACGTAAGCATAGGGGGAGGGGGTAGGAACTTTGCTTACTTTTGCTGACAAGGGGGTTGGGGGGTAAATAATTGTAATAAATCTGCTTACGTAATATTTGAACGGTCCCCGAGTAGTCGTAGTAGTATATTTATATCAAATAATTCGGGCCCTCTAATTGGTACATAATTATGTCCAATTAGAGAGCCCAAATAATAACCAACCAACTTATTTTCTATCTCTATCTAATGTTTGCCCTCGCGCTCGACTAAAACAGGCTTTCTGATTGGTGGATGTTAGAGCGAGAGGGTCTATATAGCTATCCTTTGTCAAACAATCGGTTAAAGCGAGGCGTATTTACAACATTTATATTATTGCGAGCAGCGAGACCTAAATTTTAACGATACTTTGCAATTTTTAGTAACTACTATTTGCGCTATGGAAACACTGAATGTCTATTATTTTTCACTATTAACCCCTGTGGGCCTGACATTCAAACCTTCTTTGAGGCCCGCGGCTACCCGGGTAGCGACGGAGCTATAATGACAGCTGTCATTATTTGCCTGACGGTTGCCAGGGGACCCCTCGGGGCTGTGAAACTTTAACCCCTGTGGGCCTGACATTCAAACCTTCTTTGAGGCCCGCGGCTACCCGGGTAGCGACGGAGCTATAATGACAGCTGTCATTATTTGCCTGACGTTTGCCAGGGGACCCCTCGGGGCTGTGAAACTTTAATGTCTATATACTATAGAGTCTATTATCACACACAAATTCACTATTTAAGCAGTTTATGAAGCACTATCTCGCACAAAAACCATTGAAAAAAAATACTATTATGTCCATAGTTACTGTTTCCCTAGGAATATCGGGGTAAAAAGTTTTAATACAGGTCTGTTGCTTGTCTTGCGAATCTCAGCTAATGTTGAAGGACTAACAGACATACACTTTAACGTAATATTACTCTGATATATTTTTAATATAATGGTAGGAGAGCCCAAGCGGGGATTTTGGGATTTACTAAAGCGCGGCAGATTAATATACAGGGGGATACCTTGTACCCGGTTAAGTACCTCCACGAAACATGAGGCCCATATCTAAGGCCGCCCGTGAAGGATGCAGGATCAGATTAGTAAAAAAAAATTGGCCATCAGAAATTCTCGAGCGCGTCAGATTAAGGTAGGGTGAGTTAATTACATCCTAAAAAGTGTATATTCCACTAATCTGACAATTTGAGAGCGACGTAAAGAAAGGGGAGGGCAGCTAAGTTGTAAAAAAAAAACGTCAAGTCGACATTCTCGAGCGTAGCTAAATTTTTTTTATTTTGAAGGAAATAATTCAAGAATAATGAAAAATATATCCGCAAGCCGAAATAACGAAAATTCGTCGATAAAGTTAAATGCGTGCAGCTCGCTTATAACTTTTGAACGACTAAACCGATCGGAATCTACTAAACGGCGTTCTAAAGATTATTCTCAAAATTAGATTTCCTGTGAATTTGAACCGATTCGAACCGATAGATTTTGAGAAATTTTGAAAAATCTCAAAAAAAAATTTTTTACAAAGTGGTTTTTTTGGAATAACTTTTGAACGGCTTTATCGATCAACTTCTAAAACTAATCCGCCTTTGAGCTTAAAAAACCACGTCGATCGCCACTAAGTTGGTTAAAATCGGTTGATTCGTTCGAGAGATATTGTGAACGAAAGAAACCCAAAAAAGTGTTTTTTCGGGAATACTCCGAAATTTGTGATTCGATCAATAAAAATTGCAAAATTACTTACGAGGATAATAAAACTGCGTCGAATGCCGTCAACCGCGTGAAAATTGCTTGATGCATTCAAAAGTTATTGCGATTTATTGAAACTTCTATCAGACTTTCGAGCTGGGAGAGCTCATATGCAAATAATATTTCTATATATTATTTCTTTGAACTCAAAAATGTCATAAGTACAATTTTAAGCGCTCAGGAATGGAATTAGCGGGAAGTTGCAGGGATGGCCTTTGAGGTGAACCGTTTTTCTAATTTTCTTTTTGTCAGATTAAGCGAATCCCTCTAGATAATCGTCAGATTATGAGACAGTACGTTTAGAACATAAAGATGAACCATATATATCTTAATCTGACGCGCTTGAGTATTTCAAAATGGCGAATTTTTTTTGCACATTATGATAATGGCCGCGAGTTTGCGTCCCATCGAAATCGTCAGATTAGTGAATGAGAGCTTTTTTGTGGTGCACTTAACACTCCCTTAGAAAATCTGACGCGCTCGATTAAATTTTTAATTTTTTTCATTTTCAACCCTTACATACAACCACCTACATCATGCAAACGATCAGATTATTATACGTACGTTAACACAAATACGTAGGGCATTGATGCTATCAATATCTGACGCGCTCGAGGATGTCCATGCAACAGTTTTTTTTACATATTTAAAAATTTATAGCCGCTTCCCCCACCGATGTAAAGGTATATATCATATAACATTTTTTTCTTCTTATCACCTAAGCTTTGCAACCCAATAGGTCTCTACGACGCTCGAGTAAATCCCCATTTAGCATCCTGGGCTCCCCTACTATAATATTTGCATCGCCGATCCGAGCTCTCACTCGTGTGAGCGCTTGTTTGCAGCGGTGCGAGAGAGACGCGCGATACCAGCTAGTCACGGACACACGCCGTTGACTTTCCTAGAAACCGCGCTACATTTATGCAACTTACTATTTATATATTATTATATTTATTCTGTCTGTATTGACTGTGAAAATTTTGTGATAACCTTGAAGAAATTTTTTAAAACACAAAATTTTAAAACCTATTTTTAGTGGGCTAGTATGACTATGGCTTTATATAGGGCCATTGACATATTAATACTATGGACTTCGGGTCTAATGCAAAATTTACGTCAAAAGTGTCCCAAGATATTTTATACACACTAGGATGTATTTATGTTTTTATACACAAAATAACATTGTAATGTATGTTTTATCGCATTGTTATACAGTCTAATTTGCAACGGTCTAATTGCATGCAATAAGTAATCAGCTTCGATTGACGGTTACCATGGCAGCATTTTTTTGACATGACAGCTTCCCGTGAAAATAGGACAACATAAATGGTGTGGAGTCGGTAGCTTTCAAATTTTTTTGGCATCTTATATTTATATATTATATTTACAGCAAATTTTAATTTATATTTACATATCCCTGACCTCTATATGCTGGGATAAATCTTGTACCAAATAATAATTGTTGTAATTATCTTGTATAAAATAATAATTAGTTATAATAATAATTAATTACAAACCAAATCCACTAATGTACAAAATGATATGCCACTCGACATAGTTCTTTACTTTGAAATTTTAAGTTCTCGATATTTTCCTCTTTTAATTAAACTGAAAATATATTTTTTTACTTCAATGACGTTTTTAAATAACTGTTCCTAATTTCATGTAGATAATTCTTATAGTTATCAAATTAATATACCATTATGGTAAAAGTCATTTGATTAATATTCATGACATAAAAAATAAAAGTTGACATAAAAAATAAAAATTTTTGAATTGAAAATAATCAAATTATTTTCATTCAAAAATTAAGTAATTAAATAATTCAAATGTTAAACAACAAAATAACTCTATGCAGTCGTTGTTCTAAAACATTCTATTGCTCACGGCAGATCCGAACTAAATGTGGTTAATTAGATAAACATATTGCACTCCTTCTATCCTATACGCGGGTAGCGTATGGGCAAAGGACAGATAGATACTTTTGTTCATTTTGGTTGGTTATGCAATTCGTTTCTATAGTTTATTAAAATTTTAATAAAATAGCTTGTTTCTATAATCAGAGATTGAGAGAATGAGACTGAATTGCGATTGGAACTCATTTCGCGTTTTGGCTTACTTTTGGTTCGGACACTTTTTATCGCTTACCCGAAGTCCATAGTATTAATATGTCAATGTATAGGGCTATAAGTTTTTCTAATAATGAGGGGAATATATGGCTACATGAAATATTAAGGGATGTGATATTGTAAATTCTGGGGCAAACTGCTCAATTTTCTCTTCAAAGCTGGTTCGCACACTATCTATATCCTAACTTTAGACTGCTATTGAGATTTTCTCAAAATAAAATTATGACACGAATATCTTAGCATACCGTGGATTTTCATCGTGCGGGTGCCGGTCCATCGTGAGACTTGCGAACCTGACGTAGCCGGGTGCATCCCAGTAGTACCCCCTAATTTTAGTTCTATAGAACTGTTGATACACCATGTTAGTGCTTAGTGTCCCATTAGTTCTATATACAACTAATGGGACAGAATTAAACAAATGTCGATATCAACATCTTGTTTGTAAGTTACATATAAAATATCTATAGTTTTTATAAATATAATATGGAATCTCTTTTGATTGCAATAATAAATATCCACTTAAATTTGAGAGTATCTATAAACATAGTATATCGAATACAGCTTTGCTTAAATTGCACAAAACGTCTTTAAAATGGTATTGAGGTTTTTAATATAATTTTTTTCTAAACTGAATAGTTTGCGCGAAAGATACTTCCAAAATGGTAAAATGTGTGTCCTCCTGTAACTTCTAAAATAAGAGAATATTTTTTTAGACACGACTACTACTTGGTTTAACAACTTAGTTTTTGTCGCAAGGGAAATTTTTTTGTTAAAAACAAAATCAAAAAAATCAAAAAAATCAATCAAAAAAATATAAAGTTTGTAACTTATATGCTATAAGTAAAGTGAAGAGTAAAAACTATACTACAGTACTGTATAGATCTATTGGGATATAATTTGACAGCACGGAAAGTATCCCAACAGTTCTATAGAACTACGGTATGGGGTACTACTGGGATGCACCCACGTAGGCTTTAAGGGTACCCTTTGTGACCGGTCAACACTCGCATTCTCTGCTCGAATTGTTCTTCCTACCCAACTACTATAGGATAGAAAAGGCAGTTAAAATGTTACAGAAAGCAGAACACTTATTATATTGTGTTTTAAGGGGCATGGCAGAGTAAAGGCCAAGCTAGTAACATTACTAATATTAATTTTGTTTTTTTAGGACAAATTGCCGGTCTGAACGTCCTCAGAGTGATCAACGAGCCGACCGCGGCTGCGCTCGCCTATGGGATGGACAAAACCGATGACAAAATGTAAGTATATCTAAATATATCAGGCCTAAGGTACCAACAGAAGAGATAAATCGTGTTCTAAAACTTCAAATTGCACTAAAAGGTAAAAAAAATGCGTCCTTTACTGGTTTTTTTTTGACAGCAAACGTTAAACAAATAAAAGTACCATAAAACTGCACTTCTAGCCTCAAAAGTTAATTAAGTTGAGAACTTGCTTCGTTTTTTCATCTGTTAAAAACGACCAACATCATCCAGTTGGCACCAACTTTATAGATATGCTTAAGTAAATTAAAGCAACTAAATCAGTAATTCCCAAAGTGGTTCAGGTGGACCCCCAGGGGCCCACGGGAGACTCGACAGGGGTATACGTCAAGCGTGATATAAAATGAGGGTCCACAAATTGTAAGCGAGGGTCCATGAAAATTACTTTGGTTTTGATGAGTGAACCTGAACATTGTGACAGGGTAATTTTATATATTAGATAAGAAATAATAAATAGAGGGTATATATTAGGAACATTGAACATGAACCAGGAACAAAAGTTGTTGTACATGTCAAGCAACAATATGAAAAAAAAATAAGATCCATAAGTTAATTTTTCTAAATTTTTTTTGCGATGTTTACAACACAAGTTTCGATAGATAGATCTAATTGTTTCCTTTTTTCGAGATTTCTAAATTGGTAGTAATGTAGCTCTGTAGGGGGTCCACCGGATCCAGCAAAATTTTGAAAGTGGTCTATGAAACAAAACAGTTTGGGAATCTCTGAACTAAATGATACAATTTTTTTTTATTGTATAAATATAGATTAGAGTGTGTTTTCAAGTCTGTTGAATTTTTTTGATAAAATGTTTTAAAATTTTCCATTTTGTCACCTCAAAGTGCTTCCCATATTCACTTGTTTGTAGACAGCTATGAATTCACATTCTTATCTCACAAAAACTCTTTTTAGCCTCTTTAGGTAAGGAACTCTTAAAAATTTCAATAATCCCTTTCCAGTATCGCGGTGTACGACTTGGGCGGCGGCACCTTCGACATATCCGTGCTGGAGATACAGAAGGGCGTGTTCGAGGTGAAGTCGACCAACGGCGACACTCTGTTGGGCGGTGAGGACTTTGACAACGTCATTGTCAACTTCTTGGTGGACGAGTTCAAGAGAGATGTGAGTGCAAAAACATCAAGTACTAGTGGACGCCCGCGACTTCGTCCGCGTTCACTTTCAACCCTTGTCTTATAGGAACGGTACTGATTTTCGGGATACACAGTATCCTATATCCTTCCTCGTAGTGTGAATTCTAATCGCGCCAATCGTGATAAATATCGCGTATTTCCTCCACGTGACGGCGACGAGACGAGACGGGTAGAAATGTGTGTAAGATTCACATTTCTACCCGTCTAGACTGAGAATGATGTTATCGATGGTCTCCTGGGATAGTCTCCGCCATTCCTCAACTACGGCGATTCGCAGTTCACCCACGTTGGCAGGAGCTGGAATTCTGGACTTAACTTTTCTTTTCAGCAAGTCCTAAACGTGCTCTATTGGGTTCATATCCGGTGATCTCGCCGGCCACTCCATAACAGTGATATTCATATCATTAAGATAAGCTTGAGTTACCCGAGCGGTATGCGGCCGAGCATTATCCTGCATAACAACAAAATCGTCACCGATATATGGGGCAAACGGTGCGACATTTTTTTCTAAAAAAAACATTTTCTTGAAAAAAGTGTAATAAGGCTTTTTTCTGACAAGTTTCTCGGTTTGAGCGAGTGAGGATGCATAAGTTTCAATATAATATACCGCATCGCCGATCCGAGCTCTCACTCGTGTGAGCGCTTGTTTGCAGCGGTGCGAGAGAGACGCGCGACACCAGCTAGTCACGGACACACTGCCGTTGACTTTCCTAGAAACCGCGCTACATTTCTATCTTTAGACAAATCGTGATGATTTTCCAAGTTAATTGTCTTCTGCGCTGATGATAATTTGCTGTTGTCTTCACAGCAAGGTCTGGACATCCGCAAGGACGCGATGGCCATGCAGCGGCTGAAGGAGGCGGCGGAGAAGGCCAAGATCGAGCTGTCCGGCTCCCTGCAGACGGACATCAACCTGCCCTACCTCACCATGGACGCGTCGGGGCCCAAGCACATGAACTTGAAGGTGAGCTGGGCACAAATTGAGGAAACTTTCCTGATATAATAACTCTTTTTGACGTGACAACGTCTTATAATTCGATAGAGTCGGCTGCACGCACGAAAAAACATGACGTCATGCGTCGTTACCTCGCTTTGAGGCGTTCCATGTAAGGCTTGAAGTGCAAGCAAGCGCGGAACGAGCGTCAAAGAAGCACAATCGGCCTTTGCGTTCGGCAGCGTTCGACATCCGTCTATTAAATATAATTATTAAATATATTAATTTTAAATTAAAAATTAATATGTTTATAAATTAATAAATTTAAAATATAAATTTATAAAATCAAAACCAATTATTTTATTAATTTAAATTAATATTTATAAAAATATACTTAAATTAAAAATTTTAATAATCAATTAAATGCTACCATTCCATCAGTATTTTCTTAAGATATTGTCACGTTCAACTATCGTCAGTAAACCGACTTTACAGACAACCAATTTTTTTGTCATAAAAAGTACCTTGAAATTTCTGATTTTGGGAAGATTTTCTAGTGATAATAATAATTTTGACGACCTCCGTTGCGCAGTGGTATGCGCGCTGGATTTATTATAATAAGGTCCTGGGTTCGATTACCGGCGGGGCAGATTGAGATTTTTCTTAATTTGTCTTGGTCTGGCTGGTGGGAGGCTTTCGCCGTGGCTAGTTACCACCCTACCGACAAAGAAGTACCGCTAAGCGATTTAGCGTTTCGGTATAATGTCGTGTAGGAACCGAAAGAGGTGTGGATTTTCGTCCCACTCCTAACAAGTTAGCCCGTTTCCATCTTAGACTGCATCATCACTTAACATCAGGTGTGTTAGCAGTCAAGGGCCAACTTGTAGTCGATAAAAAAAATTATTAAGATCATGTTTGTTTTCCTGGTTGCAGATGACCCGCTCTAAGCTGGAGTCCCTCGTGGGCGATCTGATCAAGCGCACAGTGGGCCCCTGCCAGCGAGCCCTGCAGGACGCCGAGGTGTCGCGCACTGACATCGGGGAGGTGCTGCTCGTTGGTGGCATGACCAGGATGCCCAAGGTTGGTTTATCATTAAAGACATAAAAAATTTTAACAAAAAATAGAACCGACTCAAAACGCGCAAAAAGTAAAAAATAACTGTGTCATTTAGTTGCTTTAATTTACTTAAGCATATCTATGAAGTCGGTGCCACCAAGTTTAAGGAACATTTATTTAACGTAGTAAAGCAGTTTGTGGGTTCTAGGTAACGTCCTTAAAGTAGAAACCTTGGCTGGCACCGACTCCTAGATATGCTTAAGTAAATTAAAGCAACTAAATTACACAGTTATTTTTTACTCTTTAGTGCGTTTTGAGTCAGTTCTATTTTTTGTTAAAATTTTTTTTTTTACTTTTTAGTGTTAACGTATTCGTACTATACTCTATATATATATTCGTACTATACTCTATACTAGTGCCGTATAATCACTAGTAGCCAAAAAGCTAGCTGCAAGTGTGCCTATAACATTTGGAGAGTTCCTTCAATTCCCCAGGATATCATCATCAGATCCTAACATGATGACAATGGGACCATCTTGGAAGTGTGCCCTTTCTATTAAAAAAGAATTATCAAAATCGGACAACTCTGTAAAAAGTTATGCGTGGTCATACATAAAAAAAATATGCGTGTCGAATTGAGAACCTCCTCCGTTTTTTTTCGTCGGTTAAAAATAGACACAAGAAATCCGTATTATGATATTTCCATCCTAGATTAGGCCTAACATGAAAAATACAAATAAATTGTGAATGATAGCTCTGGTTCCCTAAAATGTAACGAAAGTGAGAGGTATATTCAATGTTGAGCAACCATAAGTTATTTTGTCTATATTTCATCTTTTTGGCCTATGTTAGATATACAGTTGAGATCGCAGTCAATTTGTTATTGAATAACAAACAGTTCCTATAAAATATCAGTTTGTTAAGGAATCATGAAAAACGATCGTCTGCATCGTGAACTGAAAGTTAAAACTATAAAGACAGAAGTTGCTGACTCGGTGAAATCGTACCAAAAACGTATTAAAAATCACCCAAATCAACTTACAAGGAGCTTAATGTATGGTATATATATTATACCCTGGTACAACTTTTAGAAAGCTCAAGAGAAGAGCACCACAAGATGTCTTGTTCGGGCTAACGCTAAAACACGGGCTGGTGCGGGTGCGGAGAATTCGATAATTCCTTCGCCATACCCCATAATACTGGCCGAAATTGCACCTCAATTATTACGCGCTCTGTATCGATGTTCATGATTGTACCTAGCTTCCGACGCGTGTGACCGTGGCACCTAGCGGCGCTCGTCTGATTTGTAGAAACAAACCCGCGCGCGTGTTGCCGTCGCGGGCGCCCGCGCCGTGTGCCCGCCGCCCGCCGCGCGTGTGGCAATCTGTCGCGTGCGCCTGCGCTATCCATACTATTTTTCGTTAGCCCTTATAGACAGTACAAAATATTAATTGGGCAAGTCAATGAATTTTACTCAAAACACGCCTTAAAATAAATAAATAACATCCAGCTTAAGGCAGATTGCAGGAATAATGAAAGTAAAAAAAAAATAAGGAAGCACTGTAAGCACAAGCCGATACCAGTCTGTACATAGACTGGTTAGGTGTCACAGAGACCGGTGCTAGATTAACTGAAGATATATTCCCCGGGTGCTACACATTAGCTAGCGGGTTATAATCTATCATACAAATTAATCACTATTTTCAATTATACCTTGTTATCTATTGAGTATTCAGGCTCAAGACTGGACTCGTGATATATAGAGGTCTGACACTATAATAAAACTAAACTCGATGTGCAAACAAATTAAAATAAAGGTAATCAGTAGCTATAGTTCGCTCGTTTTAAGAACGCAGTGAGTCATCATTGTTTAGGCCCGCCCCCTAACCAATCAAATCGAAGCTTCCAACTGGTCACTGTTTTTGACGTGACAACGTCTTATAATTCGATAGAGCCGGCTGCACGCACGAAAAAACATGACGTCATGCGTCGTTACCTCGCTTTGAGGCGTTCCATATAAGGCTTGAAGTGCAAGCGAGAGCGCGGAACGAGCGACAAAGAAGCACAATCGGCCTTTGTGTTCGGCAGCATTCGACATCCGTCTATTAAATATAATTATTAAATATATTAATTTTAAATTAAAAATAATTATATTTATTATAAATTTAAAATATAAATTTATAAAATCAAAATCAATTATTTTATTTAAATTAATATTTATAAAAATATACTTAAATTAAAAATTTTAATAACCAATTAAATGCTACCATTCCATCAGTATTTTCTTAAGACATTGTCACGTTCAACTATTGTCAGTAAACCGACTTTACAGACAACCAATTTTTTTTAATTAAAATTGAGATTTGATTTGTTAAAGGGCAGGATTGGACTGGCGCTCACTGCATTCTTAAAGCGAAAGAACTATAGTAATAAATAAAAGCGCTTAAAAGAAAAAGTTTCAATCGAGTCTTTGGAACGAAGTTCCTCATTGCACCTCTGTGGGCGGAGACTGAAAAAAGTGTAATAATAGTTTCTTCCCAGATTTTTAAGTGACCCAACCCGATCCCGATGGACCGAGGTTGTCAATAGGTTCCTCATTTACTTATTTAACATTCCAGGTACAAACAACAGTGCAAGAGATCTTCGGTCGCGCGCCGTCCCGCTCCGTCAACCCCGACGAGGCGGTGGCAGTAGGCGCTGCCGTGCAAGGCGGCGTGTTGGCTGGCGACGTGACGGACATCCTGCTGCTGGACGTGACGCCGCTGTCGCTGGGCATCGAGACGCTGGGCGGCGTGTTCACCAAGCTCATCACGAGGAACACCACCATACCCACGAAGAAGAGCCAAGTGTTCTCTACTGGTGAGTCCGTCAGGGTAGCTACCTAAGGGTATGTATGTGGTCGCGATTGTAACGTGTATGCTCCACATCATTCACTATCAGTCGATAGACGTCAACTGCTAACAGAATGTAACGTCCGTAGCGCAGTGGTATGCGCGCGGTGGATTTATAAGAGAGATTCATGGGTTCGATTCCCGGCGGGGCAGATTGAGATTTTTCTTAATTTGTCTTGGTCTGACTGGTGGGAGGCTTTCGCCGCCTGTCTAATTCTGTGGACTTCCAAACACCACTGTCTTAAGTCAATTTCACCCAGTGGCTCCCAGTAATCAGCATTAAGTCATCTCTCCAGCTTGACTGACGCCCTTCCAGCACCTTTTGTTGTATTTACAACAAGCAGTGTTGTCCATACCATCATTCACTACATTTTTGACGACCTCCGTGGCGCAGTGGTATGCGCGGTGGATTTATAAGGCGGAGATCTTGGGTTCGATTCCCGGCGAGGCAGATTGAGATTTTTCTTAATTTGTCTTGGTCTGGCTGGTGGGAGGCTTTCGCCGTGGCTAGTTACCACCCTACAGACAAAGACGTATCGCCAAGCGATTTAGCGTTCCGATACGATGTCGTGTAGAAACCGAAAGGGGTGTGGATTTCATCGTAGTCCTAACAAGTTAGCCCGCTTGCATCTTGGATTGCATTGTCACTTAACATCAGGTGTGATAGCAGTCAAGGGCCAACTTGTAGTAATTAAAAAAAAAATCAGTTCTTAGTTGGACCAATAATACCACTTTAACATTGCGACTGCGCAACGTCGTTAATTATGGTTCTTCTGCAGATCTCCTCTATACTTATTTGATTACGTAAATTCTACAAACATGTCTTGCTTCATCGCCCGCCTTTTGAGCCTTATGATCACTTGCATTCAAGAATATATAATATAAAAGAAATCGTAAATTTAGTCAAATTTACTAATATTTTGTTAATTTTCATCCACAGCTGCTGACGGCCAGACCCAAGTGGAGATCAAAGTCCACCAGGGCGAGCGCGAGATGGCTTCCGACAACAAACTCCTCGGGCAGTTCTCCCTCATCGGCATCCCTCCCGCGCCGCGCGGCGTGCCGCAGATCGAGGTCACCTTCGACATCGACGCCAACGGCATCGTGCACGTGTCTGCCAGGGACAAGGGCACTGGCAAGGAGCAACAGAGTGAGTGTCCGCATACAACAAACTGTTGTTGGGACTGCTAGGAGCAGCTCAAGTCCTCTGCGCATTCTCTCCTAGAGCCCAACGGCATTGGAACTGCCAGGGTCAGGACTCTATTTTTTTTTTGGATAGCAAGTAATCGTGCGAGATGAAGATTTCTGGCTCATTTGATACATATTGGTGAATGGTCCTAGATAAAATTGTAATTATTACGCTCGAGGCACTAAAGTGACATTCTGTTGGCAGTCGTGATCCAGTCGTCTGGCGGTCTCTCGAAGGACGAGATCGAGAACATGGTGAAAGCTGCGGAACAGTTCGCCGCGGCGGACAAGGGGCGGCGAGAGCGCGTCGAGGCGGCCAACCAGGCTGAGGGTGTGCTGCACGACACGGAGACCAAGATGGACGAGTACAAGGCGCAACTGCCCCAGGACGAGGTGAGTGACGCTGTCTCAGACCAGTTCTAATCAAGCTGAGGGAGTGCTGCACGACACGAAAACCAAGATGGACGAGTACAAGGCGCAACTGCCCCAGGATGAGGTGAGTGACGCAATCTCAGACCAGTTCTAATCAAGCTGAGGGAGTGCTGCACGACACGAAAACCAAGATGGACGAGTACAAGGCGCAACTGCCCCAGGACGAGGTGAGTGACGCAATCTCAGACCAGTTCTAATCAAGCTGAGGGAGTGCTGCACGACACGAAAACCAAGATGGACGAGTACAAGGCGCAACTGCCCCAGGATGAGGTGAGTGACGCAATCTCAGACCAGTTCCAATCAAGCTGAGGGAGTGCTGCACGACACGGAGACCAAGATGGACGAGTACAAGGCGCAACTGCCCCAGGATGAGGTGAGTGACGCAATCTCAGACCAGTTCCAATCAAGCTGAGGGAGTGCTGCACGACACGGAGACCAAGATGGACGAGTACAAGGCGCAACTGCCCCAGGATGAGGTGAGTGACGCAATCTCAGACCAGTTCCAATCAAGCTGAGGGAGTGCTGCACGACACGGAGACCAAGATGGACGAGTACAAGGCGCAACTGCCCCAGGATGAGGTGAGTGACGCAATCTCAGACCAGTTCCAATCAAGCTGAGGGAGTGCTGCACGACATGGAGGCCAAGATGGACGAGTACAAGGCGCAACTGCCCCAGGACGAGGTGAGTGACGCTGTGTCAGACCAGTTCCAACCAGGCTGAGGGAGTGCTGCACGACACGGAGACCAAGATGGACGAGTACAAGGCGCAACTGCCCCAGGACGAGGTGAGTGACGCTGTGTCAGACCAGTTCCGACCAGGCTGAGGGAGTGCTGCACGACACGGAGACCAAGATGGACGAGTACAAGGCGCAACTGCCCCGAGACGAGGTGAGTGACGCAATCTCAGACCAGTTCCGACTAGGCTGAGGGAGTACTGCACGACACGGAGACCAAGACCAATTTTAGCGTGTCATTTACATTGTTTCCTTATTGTAAGACTAAAACGACGACGACGACGCATCGCAGGATATAAATTGAAGCATCATTTTTAAGCTGACCGATTGTAATAAACATCGACCAGTAAAGCTTGGTGCGAGACAAAATGGCGTCGAGTTATCCCCTCGCGCGTGAATTGCGAACGAGACGATTTACGATTGCCTACAATACTGTATTATAACTACGAGTTAGAGACCTTGACCTTGCGGGGTTTTATAATGCCATTCAAATAACAATAGGAATTAAACTGGCGCCATCTTGGACCAACTTCATACTGAAAACTGCGTAAAAGTAGCGTTAGCACAAACACTGAACACTAAAAGTTACGTTAAATAAATAAAAATAGAACATATCTATGAAGTCGGTGCCAGCAAGTTTAAGGAACTTTTAATTTACGTAGTAAAGCAGTTTGTGGGTTCTAGGTAACGTCCTTAAAATAGAAACCTTGGCTGACGCCGACTCCTAGATATGCTTAAGTAAATTAAAGCAACTAAATGACAGTTATTTTTTATTTTTTAGTGCGTTTTGAGTCTATTCTATTTTTATTTCTTACTTTTTAGTGATTTATCGCCACGTAGCGTACTCGTACTATACTGTCATAGTATATTATACGACACTTGTAGCCAAAAAGCTACCGATACCGAGACAGAGACCGAAATCGCTGTAAGCGTGCCTCCAAAATTTTAAGAGTTCCTTCAAATTTCCCAGGATATCATCATCAGATCCTAACATGATGACAATGGGACCACCTTGGAAGTATGCCCTTTCTAATACAAAAAGAATTATCAAAATCAGACAACTCTGTACAAAGTTATGAGTGGTGGTCATACATAAAAAAAATATACGTGTCGAATTGAAAACCTCCTCCGTATGTTTTCGTCGGTTAAAAAATAATAAAAAAAAACTTTATTATTTTAACATAACTACTTCATATTTATCAATCAATTAATAATTGATTGATAAATATGAACAAATAATCATAAATAATTTGGTGCCTCATCAAAAGGAGAGTGGCAGATAAGAATGTGAGCCAGCTAGAAAGTAAAAATGAAAAATTTACATTAGAAAGTTCAGTTCAAAGCATTACTGCTGACGATTGGCGGCGAGAAGTTTAAAAAGAACAGAGCAAGAGTACTGGACTCGAGAGATGTCAGAGGATGGCGACTTTTTAGCTTCATAATAAATTTTGCTTTTCGTATTTTTTTTTCGTACTTCTACAATACGTAATAGTGTGGGTAGTTAAATACTTCTATTAGTAACTCTTATTTTATTTTATTTTTTTAAAGAAAGTGATATTTTATTTCAGTAAAATCTTTTTAACAGATTATTTACATAATATTTAGATCTCTCTGATAGTGATCACTCAAACTCACAAGAGAGTGAAGATGGAAATGTATAATAAAAATAAATTTATTTTTTGTTAGTATACCCTGATTTGTTTTGCACATCATACTACAAAGTCTGAAGTTGTCGAGCAACGCGGTCCAAGATGGCGCTAGCTGTTTTCCTATTGTTATTTGATTCGCATTATACGACAGAGGAGAAAGGAGGCGAAAGTCACCTAGTTTCACAGGAAACCGAAGCTTCCTCAAAAGTTAACTCTAAAGTGTTTTCAAGTAAAATTTGTTAAATTTGCAAATTTTCGCCTATAATGTTAGTAAGGATGAGTTTTTCGCTTGCATTCGTCGGTATTACGCGGAAAATTGCAAAATAAATTATTATATACTACGACAAAGAGGTTTTTATATATTAGAAGCGATCTCTACCCGTTTCTGAATGTGTGTTACTATTTACTATAGTAAATTAAAAAAATATAACTTTTATTTGCCCAGTGTGACAAGCTACGCGAGGAAATGGCCAAGCTGCGCGAGCTGCTGGCTCAGAAGGACACCGCCGAGCCTGAAGCCATCCGCTCGGCCACCGGGCAGCTGCAGCAGGCCAGCTTGAAGCTGTTCGAGCAGGCCTACAAGAAAGTAAGTGATCACCATTGTTACACCAAAATTAAGGAAATTGAAATTAGTTTATTCCAAGTAGGCCTTGTGGAATCCCTTAAGAAGACTCCTCTGGCTAAAGAAGATGCTCAAATAGTCCTTCACTATCCAAATATTGGCGGATAATGCCTCTTTTCTAGCATCCCTCCCCCCCTCGATGTCACAAAAAAGTCCCTTCTGATTTTGAAAATCATTCAGACAAAAATTTGAGACCAAACTGTGAGACGGTCACTGAAACGTCAGGAGTGATGTCATCAGGCTTAAACACCCATTCCAAATATCCCTCTAACACAGGTCCTATACTAAAGCCAAACTCGACTGAGAATGCTTGTCAACAAACATATTAAAAATGAAGGTAGAAATGTACACTAGTCATTTTACACCTAATTTTTTAAATTAACTAGTTAATGACGAATTCATGACAATAAATTAGATTAGTAAGCTTATAACTAATTAATATATTCAATATCTTTTAAATAAGATTTTTTAAAACAACAAAACATAATTTGTTGTTTTATTTTATTTTATTTAAAATATTAAATTTATTAGTCATAAAATGTGTTGCATTTTCTACCTTCATTTTTAATTTGTTTGTTGACAAGCATTCTCAATCGAGTTTGGCTTTAGAATAGTCTCACAGCCTTTTATGACTCGCACTCTTCATTCTTACCTTTGGATTTTATCCAAATATAAATATTTCTTGATATATTTCTTTCTAGACGGCCGAGTGGCGCAGTGGGTAGTGACCCTGCTTCTGCGTCCTAGGCTGTGGGTTCGATTCCCACATCTGGAAAATGTTTGTGTGATGAGCATGGATGTTTTCCAGTGTCTGGGTGTTTATCTATATATTATAAGTATTTATGTATGATATATATATAAATATTGATCAGTTATCATAGCACCCATAACAGAAGCTACTTACGAGTACGCTTACTTTGGGGTTATATAACGATGTGTGTAATCGTCCTAATAATTTCTTTTGTATCTTCAAATTTTCTAAATGTGCTCCCCCTTTTTAATTTTGTAATCTGCAAATTTTTCTTAAAATGTTCCCCTCCTACTGTTGTAATCTTCATATTTTCTTAAAATGTTCCCCTCTTACTGTTGTAATCTCCATGTTTTCGTAGGCGTGTTCTAGAGTGGATACCATGTTCCACTAAGGCCTGTGTGCACCAGGATTTCGGTTATCATAACCAACGGTTAACATAAGCTAAACATAAAATTTACTGTTCACGACAACCCGTACGCCGGTTAAGGACGTAAGCTCGGTTAAAATAAACGCCCGGTTTACGTCCTTAACTGGCGTACGGGTTATCGTGAACTGTGAATTTATAATAAAGTTATGTTAACAAATAACTGAAATCTTGGTGCACACAGGCCTAAGTGGTCCAATCACCTCAAGAAGGTAGTGAGAAGTGGCTGAATGAGGAAGTGGTGTCCTTTCCTAGTGGTGAAAGGCCTAAGTCTAGCAATTGACGAATAGGGGCTGATGAAAAAAATGAGTTAAAATGAAGTAGAGCATACTGCTAGTCAAACATGACATTGTTGTTGACATAATTAACTTGACACTATGTGTGAGTGTGCACACATTGCTACTCGTTACGTAGTAATAGAACTCATATTCTTGCAGTTTTTATTGCACACTTGCACTGTAAGCGTTTGAAAAACAAAAGACGACGATCCATCATGGATTGACCAAGCTGTAATTACTTATCACTGTTTCTCTACTATATTATGCATGTATTATACATATAAACCTTCCTTAAGAATCACTCTATCTATTAAAAAAACCGCATCAAAATCCGTTGCGTAGTTTTAAAGATCTAAGCATACATAGGGACAGACAGACGGCGGATAGAGACATTGTTTTATACTATGTAGTGATAATCAATTCCGATAATGTAATTATTGATTATTTATTTTATTTAAAGGACTTATTTTGACAAAGATTGAAAAAATTAAATAAATTATTTTACGTAAACTGTAATAGTTTACATTTGTAGACGAATTACGAATTCCATCAACAAATATCAGACCATTGTTCTTTAAGCTCATTCGGAAACCGGGCAGTTGGTCAAGGACGTAAGCTCGGTTAAAATAAACGCCCGGTTTACGTCCTTAACTGGCGTACGGGTTATCGTGAACTGTGAATTTATAATAAAGTTATGTTAACAAATAACTGAAATCTTGGTGCACACAGGCCTAAGTGGTCCAATCACCTCAAGAAGGTAGTGAGAAGTGGCTGAATGAGGAAGTGGTGTCCTTTCCTAGTGGTGAAAGGCCTAAGTCTAGCAATTGCCATTGATCCATCATGGATTGACCAAGCTGTAATTACTTACTTTTTTAGAAATTCACTGGAATTAGAATTAAAATAAACCCTTTGATTTTGCTGATCACTTCAATATAACATATATATTTATTACGTCACTTCCATAAGTCAAAGATGGCGCGTAACGGAAAAATGTGACGCGTAACGAAAAAATGTTACACTAAATTTTTTTTTTTCAACCCCAATAAAGAAGTTTCACTTCAAAAGATGTTAAAAAAAAACAACAAATTATTACACGCAGTAGCACATTTTTGAGCCGTCGTAGACACGTCAATTGTTGCGACGGTCAAGCGAATGTGCTAGATTATTGTGTGAACGAGTTCAGTATGTGTTTATTTTGAATTTAATAAACATGGAATTCTTGTTCCTACATATTTTATACATACATAACATCACGCCTAATTCCCATAGGGGTGGGCAAAGACCACATCCTTCCACTCGCCACGGTCCTTGCATACTTCCTTAGCTTCTTCCACTCGCATTAATCATTTCATACAAGTTCGTCGTTTCAGGGTACTCGCCACCTGGCCATTATAAATTATTTTTTTTATTTAATTTCACCTGTCCTAGTTAGTTAGTCTGTAATGAAATCTTGCAAGGTTAATTTGACCAACTGCCCGGTTTCCGAATGAGCTTAAAGAACAATGGTCTGATATTTGTTGATGGAATTCGTAATTCGTCTACAAATGTAAACTATTACAGTTTACGTAAAATAATTTATTTAATTTTTTCAATCTTTGTCAAAATAAGTCCTTTAAATAAAATAAATAATCAATAATTACATTATCGGAATTGATTATCACTACATAGTATAAAACAATGTCTCTATCCGCCGTCTGTCTGTCCCTATGTATGCTTAGATCTTTAAAACTACGCAACGGATTTTGATGCGGTTTTTTTAATAGATAGAGTGATTCTTAAGGAAGGTTTATATGTATAATACATGCATAATATAGTAGAGAAACAGTGATAAATTTAGAGGTTTCTAATGTGATGCACGTTTTTTGCGCTTATATTGCAAACGATGGCTGTACCCTACGAGATAGACCAAAATAATGTACTACAGTATTGTCCACCTTAAAAAGTTCAACAAAAAAGTCTACGATAGCATATATCTATCTTTTATATTTTGGCAGATATATAACTTTTTCTGTTTTAAAAAATCATTTAATTCATATGCTTACGTTTACGTCATTATTTATACAACTAAACTTAAATCCTTATCAAAATAAATTATGTAATAATCACAAGGATATTATAGAGATAAGGTTTGCCTTTTACAGTATGTTAATTAGTTATATGGTTTCGGAGATATTACAAAATTTCTAAAAAACAATTCTACCGCTATATCGTCCAATATATTAAGTTGACCTCCTCCGTGTTATGTTATACGTACCGAATAGGGTTGATTTATATAATATACGAAAAAGTTTGTTCGTTTTTTTAAACGGGCTAATCTCGAGATCTGCATGTCGGATTGTAAATTATTTTGTTTATTATGAAAGCTAGACTCAAAAGTGAAATAGACTATTTAATACAAACCATACACACCAGCTTGCCATAAATATATATTGTTAATGTTAATGTACTGAAATATCGTACAATGTTTAACAAAAATGTAGATCTTTAGTACACGGGACGGGACGGAGGATATTGTCTCACGGGAAACTATAAAAAAATTAAATTGAGAGGGGTAGCGGGGAAGAGCACACTTTATATGAAAGTCTGTCTTTAAAATTAAAAGGGTACCTAAGAGGTTTTCACGCGGACGAAGTCGCGGGCGTCCGCTAGTGTAATAACAACACAAAGATTCAATATGACATTTGTCGGCCAGCTAAGGACAGAGTATCGAAAAGAACGTATCGATACTGTACACATAAGTAGTATCGAAAAAGTATTGTACTCGTGTAACGATCTAGCCAAATCGATACTTTTTATTAATTGAACTAACTCTTTTGTATGCCGAACTACACGTGTTCAATGATTTCAGCTTAATTTGAGTAGAACATAGTTATAAAGTAATAATAATGGAGAACTAATAATTCTAATTTAAAAATGTCAATAAATATTTTAATTTTTAAAAGCGCATTGCATTTAATACATCAATCATGACAAATTTTCTCTGCCAAAGTTCACTCTTACTTGGCGGCATTTTATACTATACTAATAAAATTAACAAATAATTGACTATTATATGAAAAGTACACAGTAGGTTATACTTTTAAGGAAAGGAGGAGAAGCATGATAAGAACAAGCGATTTAGTGTAATTTAATGTATGTTAATTAAGTTTTATGTGTTTTATCAGTCATTTCCTGAAAACTATCGAGTGACTGTATCGAATGTACTCGATACTCCAAAGTATCGATGCTTTTTTGTCTGAAACTAAAACATAAATATCTTTAATTCCAGACTTCATACAGTACTAAGCCTTAAGAAATAATTGTTCAGAAATAAATTCTCTACAATTTTATATTTTTTTCATTCATAGACGCAAAAAAATTGTCATCAACAAAAATTGGTTAGGAAATTGACCATTGTTCTTTGACGGCCGTACTGTGATGTGACGTCACACCAAAGTAACGCCATAGTAGTAACAGCTCCGTACAAATGTTCGTTTTCGAAAATTTAAATGCCAGTAACTTTGCACATGTTTAATTTTTTTTTTTTGCATAGGCCATTATTTATTTTTTTTGTTTATAAGAAAAGTAATAAAAATACACTAAAAGATACAATTATTTGTTGTTTCTTTTACGAAGTAAGCCCTATATGTATGGGAGGATGAAACGCTTCGTTACGTAACATTGTACGGCGTCTGTCTGTCTTGCTTCCCTTTCTTTCACGCATAGGGCAGCGGTAGGAGGCTCTTCATTTCTCACTATAGCCCATAGCGCTATACGTATTTTTTTTTAATAATTTTGTATTTTTTTTCACAGATGGCGGCGGAACGCGAGGGACAGTCTCAATCTCAATCGCAGACGCAAGGCGAACAGCAGCAGGAGGAGAAGAAAGAAGAGAAGAAGAACTAAAACTCCCACAACCTTCTAGGAAACCCCCAAAAGTAGGGGGTCTTTTGTACATATTAAACTAGACCAAATAACAACGATACACAAAACTTTCTGTTTGAAACTCTGTAATTTCTCCCTAAGTTTTTATTTAAGTTCAACAAAAAGTACTGGATTCGATTCCCGACTGGAGGAAAAATTGTACTTTTCTATACTAGTTCGGGCATATGAAATGTGGGTAGGCGAAGTATTGTATAACAACTTAATGATTTACCGAATATATGATAACTTTACGAGTTTTTGAAGAAAAATGTAGCCGACACCGATAAACGGGCAACAATTTCGACTATTTCTAGATGCAATTGTCTAGTCGCCATATTGCAGTCGCGTAGATACAAACCTTACTACTATAGCCGCTTTAAAATGCTGTAAAAAAAAAAGTGCTATAAATGCTGTGAGATGACGTCTTTATATAATGATTGTTAAATATTATATTTGACATTGCAACACTCTTGCCAGTTATTGTTCGAAGAGATTTCTTATTATTACAAAATGTAGTTTTTTTTAATTGAATATTTCTTTAGGCATTCTGTGCTCTTTGTGGTTATTGAATGAGACTGGGCCGTCACGCTCGTTCGAGAGTTTATTAGAAAGAGATATTGGCGTCTGCTTTGAAGACCTCCGTGACGCAGTGGTATGCGCGGTGGATTTGTAAGACGGAGGTCCTGGGTGCGATTCCCGGCAGGGCCGATTGAGATTATCTGAATATGTCCGAGTCTGGCTGGTGGAAGTCTTCGGCCGTGGCTAGTACTATTACCACCCTACTGGCAACGTATCGTCAAGTGAGCTAGCGTTCCGGTACGATGTCGTGTAGAAACCGAAGGAATGTGGATATTATCCTACTCCTACCAAGTTAGCCCGCTTTCATATTAGATCGCATAATCACCTACCATCAAGTGTGATTGCAATCAAAGTCAATAATCATTACATGAAAGAGCGTGACGTATCATTCGCATTGTAATAAAAATGTGCGGCTATGATGGTAAAGTTGTATCTACGTAACAAAATGTATTATTATTATTTCTTCTTATATGTACACTACAATGAAGAAAAACAAGAATAGAGAAAACGCATTAAGTAGAATTGTTATAAAAGGCGGCCTTATTGCTCAGCGATTGCTTCCAGGCAACATTAGGACACTAGAATGCAGGTGAATAATACATTTAAAATAATGAATTCAAATTAGAGTCCGACCGAAACTGGTTTTCCGGCCGAAACCGAAACCGAATATTCGGCCCTGGCTTCAGTTTCAGCCGAAACCGAAACCGAAACTCATGTGGTCAAGTATAAAATTCCTTAAAATACTGAAATTTGATGCATTTTACACATTATGCTGCATTAACTGACTAAGTTTTACATTAATGACTATGTTTTGTTGCTACGGAGATATCCGAACGGCGCACGACAATTCCCGAACAGGGCCGCCAGCGTCCGCCATAGTGTTGCCGCGAGAAACGAAGGTAGGCGAGCGTGCACGACTACTTCCGAAATCAGTTTCGGTTTCGGCCTAAATTGGCCGAACCTCAAACCTTGATTTTTGGCCGAAACCGAAATCGAACTTTCAGTCGGACACTAATTCAAATACATAAACAATAACACAAATCAACTATACAATAATTTATAATAAATATCTTAAGATAGACTAATATATATTTAATTCAGCAAAAAGGAATAAGAAGGTCGTCTTTCGTGGAATTTTAAAAGCGAATATTTTATCGATTTTTTTCTACATGTAAAAATAATAAATAAATACAATTTAAAAAATAATAAAAATGTCTAACTTGAGTGTAAAAGCTCATAAGAATACTGTGTTCTAATTTACAGGCAGTCTGACTATCCACTTTTCAGTCACATTGCTGTGTTGAATGTCTCGGCAATATATACAGCAATTTGTCTAGCCCGTTTGCGGCTGTCTTTGTTTTGGAAAACATTTTTGAGTTGCACATATAAAATGTAGTGATATCATTTGATAGCTTTAGAAAATTGCGTACATTAGATTTTAGTTAGGTAAGTAATAGGTGAAATTCATTGTAGATTGGTTTTTTTTTAATTTGGAAAACGTACAGGACTCTTGGTTTTTTAATTACAAATTACATAGCTTATACGTTTGTGTAATATTTTTTTAATAAACTATGAATTTTTATATTAATACAAATATTTTTTGTTAAAAAAAAAATGTGTGCGTGTACTAGCGTACAGTGTAAGTGAAACTAAGAAGAACTCGAGTCTCGTAAGAAGTGAAACTAACTAACTAACTTATCAACATTCAAGTATTAGAAAAAATTGATACCATAATTACACCAACGTGTTAGTGTATTGAAAAATACAATCAAAAACTGGGGTTAATTTTAAATAACGTGGAAAAATAAATACCATAATTACACCCAAGTATTAGAAAAAGAGATGTAATTACTTACTTTTTTTAGAAATTCACTAGAATTAGAATTAAAATAAACCCTTTGATTTTGCTGATCACTTCAATATAATATATATTTATCACGTCACTTCCATAAGTCAAAGATGGCGCGTAACGGAAAAATGTGACGCGTAACGAAAAAATGTTACACTAAATTTTTTTCCAACCCCGATAAAGAAGTTTCACTTCAAAAATAGTAAAAGACAGTACTAGGGATGACTCTACCACTGGTTTGGAAATTTATCAATATTATAGTTTTAAGAATTAAGAAAATATTACTGCACCTATATTGTGCAGTGATATTTTGTTGCCTGTTGCAGTGATGGTGATAAAAAAATAGTCCTATACGTTTTTCAATTTCCAAAAAATGTTATATATATTGTTATTAGTGTTAAAGGACTGGTATTCCTTAAGTTTGATAAATTACAATTTCGTGTAATATAAATATTGCTGTAATAGTTTATATTATTATATGTTTAATTGAAATGTGTGTTTGTCTGTGTCGATGTGTAAAAGGTGGATTTTGTGGGGGTATTTAGTTTTTGGTGGATTTTTTAAATGGAGAAGCTTTATTTGTGCATTTAAGTAGATTTTTTTGCGGACCGTACACGGAATGACTACATTGTTTTTTTTAGAGAGTATAAACTTTTGCGTTTATTATATTAGTAAGAATACAAGGTGGTTTTATCGCAAATGTGACGACCTCCATGGCGCAGTGGTATGCGCGGTGAATTTATAAGACGGAGGTCCTGGGTTCGATTCCCGGCGGGGCAGATTGAGATTTTTCTTAATTTGTCGTGGTCTGGCTGGTGGGAGGCTTTCGCCGTGGCTAGTTACCACCCTACCGACAACGACATGCCGCCAAGCGATTTAGCGTTCCGGTAAGATGTTGTGTAGTAACCGAAAGGGGTGTGGATTTTTGTCCCACTCCTACCAAGTTAGCCCGCTTCCATCTTGGATAGCATCATCACTTAATATCAGGTGTGATAGCAGTCAAGGGCAACTTGTAGTTGATAATAAAAAATGTGATTCGACAAAACATTGTAAGAGTTGTATCAGGCGAAACGAATATTAATCAATAAATGGAGTAACATTGTGTATTACGAAAGAAGTAGATAAAGACGCCTTTGTACCATAAAAGGCGGCCTTATCGTTAAGCGATCTCTGCTTGGCTAAATTACTCGATTGACATTACGTGTAAGGTCCGCTGGATATTTTCACGAATACATCTACAAAATCCTACCAATTTTTGACTGTGGCTTGTTATGTTTTTCGTTGTTTTTGAATATCTGTCGTTATAATGCACCCGTTTTGGATTTGAAAACGTTTGCATTATAACTGTGTTGTGAGTAAATTGTACGTGGATTAGTATAGTTGAATATATTATTTAGAAAATTCTATACTTGTTTTATTTGTAACTATGTGAGTACCTCCGTCTTTATCTCTTTAAGGGGAACTCTACCAGTGACCCTTAGGCCAGTAGTACACGGACTGCTTCAAGCAGTTGAGACCGGCTGCTTAAAGCCGCGACCGCGCGGTGAACTATAGTCATTCATTCGCTGCCGTACACACGACTGCTCGAGCAGTCGCGACCGCTTCAAGCCGTCAACTGCATGATGAAATTCCATCGTGCCGTCGACCGCTCGCGAGCGGTTGCGAAGCATACACCGACTGCTCGAGCCGTTGACTGCGCTAGAGCAGTCGACAGCTCTCCGACTTCCCTCCCCCTAAGTTCTATAAACAAATGATGGAATTGTCCATGTTGTTCTCTAAATTGCAAAATTGGATGAACCCAAAATTTTCTCTTTTGACGTCGCCGCCGTCGTCTCCGCCTGAGCAGAAGCAGCAAAAGCAGTGCTTCCTCGTCAGAATCCATGAATCGACTGTTGTAGAAAATCAACTGCCCGAGCAGTTGGTTAGCGTAGCTCGAGCAGTCAACAACCGACAGCTCAAGCAGTCGAAGCCGACCGCTCGAGCGGTCCGTGTATTTCGCTCAGCCGCTAACTGCTCGAGCGGTCCGTGTATTTCGCTCAGCCGCTAACTGCTCGAGCAGTCCGTGTACGGCCGCCCTTAGGGCTAACGTTAAAACACTCGCACGCGTCGGGACGACCACCGCGTCGCAAATCCGCAAGCGGGCACCCGTCGCGTGCCCTCGTCTCATTTAGCGCTGCTAGTATAATTTTGATGTCGAGCGTGTACAGTTGTGTGGAGTAGATTACCATGGATTATTTACTCATTTATTATTTGGCAAAAAGACGTCGACTACATAATCCATTCTTGAAAAGACTCAGCGGAGAATTCGTAACCAAATTTTCGATGTCGGGGGACAATGAAAACGAATTTTACAAATATTTAAAATTAAGTACGAGTACATATGGTGATTTAAGCCATGCTTCTTGACGGGTATCTCTATATAATTCATTCGCCATATCCCATAATACTGGCCGAAATTCCACCTCAAATACTAAACAGTCGAGCGTCGCTAGATGCCACGCGTCGGAGGCTAGGTACAATCATGAACATCGATGCAAAGCGCGTAATAATTGAGGTGCAATTTCGGCCAATATTATGGCATACGGCGAATGAATTATCGAATTCTCCGCTGAGTAACCTACTTGTCAAGAACAGGTTATGCAGTCGACGTTGTTTCCGTTGACGTCTTTTTGCCAAATAATAAATTAGTAAATAATCCATGGTAATCTACTCCACATAACTGTACACGCTCGAGATCAAAATTATACTAGCAGCGCTAACTGTGTGGCTAGTGTGAGATTTTACCGCGTTGATACCGAAAATAGTAAACGCAAATTTTATATAAAATTGGAGTAGCGCCATCTAGTTATAGCGAGAGTAAACGCTTTTTTTTTCTATATAATTTGACGTTACGAGTGAATACGTTTTTACGCAGTCGCTCGGTGAAAACTCGCACTTGCCCCACTGGGACGAGGGCACGCGACGGGTGCCCGCTCGCGGATTTGTGGCTTGCGAAAGTCGTCCAACGCGTGCGCCCGCGCCCGCACCCGCTCGAGTTTTAGCGTTAGCCCTTAATAGTGGGAGAAGATCAAAGAGAGACCATCTTGTCTTTATATGTAAATTCATACGCTATATTTTTATTTTTTAAATAAAAGTTAGTCCTTGACAACCTCACTTGATGTTAAGTGATCTAAGATGGAAGCGGGCTAACTCGTTAAGGGTAGGATGAAATCCACTATCGGTTTTTACGCAACATCGTACCGGAACGCTAAGGCCTATGTGCACCAAGATTTCGGTTATCATAACCAACGGTTAACATAAGCTAAACGTAAAATTTACTGTTCACGACAACCCGTACGCCGGTTAAGGACGTAAACCGGGTGGTTATATTAACAGAGCTTACGTTTCTAACCGGCCGGGTTGTCGTGAACACTAAATTCCTAGTAAAGTTATGTTAACCGTTGGTTATGATAACCGAAATCTTGGTGCACACAGGCCTAAATCGCTTGGCGGTATCCCTTTGTTAGTAGGGAGGTAATTAACCACTGCCGAATCACTGAGACCAGGACCAATTTAGAATCTGCCGAACTGGGAATCTAACCCAGAACATCTATAAACTCTCTCTTGCGTATACCATTGTGTGGTCGTTAATTTTGCGCGCACTGTATATTTCGTACCAATCATCAAGTTCGCACTGAACAATAACAATAATATTCGCCTGCGTAATAATACGTATATTTATTGATTTTATAGTTCAAAATTAATTTGTTCTACAAAATGTCACCAGCGCGATTTGGCGCTGTTGTACAGGATTCGAAATTTAGTGCGAACTGTTTAATACAGTTGAAATAGTCTAAAAAATAAATAAAATTTTACTTATTATGTGCAAAAAATGTGGAACGCTTCACGATTTTGCGTGTCATCCTTGCGCAGGGGCCATGCTAATCTTCTCTGTATCGTTCCAATTTTAGTATATGTACTGCCGAAGCGAGTACACTTGTACTGCAATTATCACTTGCTATATACTCAGAAAGATAAAAAACTTTGCTAGCGCGATGTAGGATTAACGTTAATATTTCTTTAACATGTAATTTGTTTGAACTAATTTATATTTTTTAATTTTTTTACTAAGTTTATAAATATAATAACAGAAGTTAATTAAAAAAATACAGTTATTTATACTAACGAAAATGCAATTCATTACAAAACCAATATTTGCATACAGCCAGTGCCATCTATGCCATTACATGAAAATTAAAAGACACCTGCAATACACATTTGCTGCAGTACGACATTGCAATAACGAAATTCCAAACTCGTTCAAGTCGAGCTGTTATAAGACCTAATTCAAGAATGTAACTATAGATGGCGTGGTTTCTTATTATTCACTAATTTGAAATTATTGTTGCGAGTAAATTAGATATTTGGCTCAATTTATTTTATTACTTTTTTATAAACTAAAATAAAAATAATAACATACGCTGCAAAAATAATAAAAATCCCATAAAGATCTGCAAAGCTACAGCCACTAAGTGTTTGGAGTAGGCGTCTTCTGTCCTTTTCTCGCAAAACGAATATTTGTACTAAGCCACTATGGCGATACTGTGGTGTGACGTCACATCACAGTATGGCTTTCTCTGCCTAATCAAACATTCAAATGCTTATAACTTTTTATACATTTGATCAATTTAATTAGTTTTATTATATTTTAATCAAGTTTGTGAATTTAACATAGCTGAATATATATTTAGAAAATTCTATATTTATACTCGTTTTCTTTATGACTACTTCCATCTAACCTTTATATTGTAAATAATTTGTTTTAAGTAAGCTAGTTTTGGTACAAGCATTTAGACGACCACGATATATAACTACGGAGGTCCTGGGTTCGATTTCCGGTTGGCCCGATTAAGGTGGCTGGAGGCTATGGCCGTTACCAGCCTGTTAGCAATGACGCACATTCAAGTGATTTGGCGTTCCGATATGATGGCATTAGAAACTACACTTTGGTCAATTCACTAAGACTCGCCCCACTATTTGTCGCGAGGGGAAACCGAAGGGTGCGGGGAGTACATTACGAACTTCAGTCTCGAGTCGACCAAAAATGGGTTAAAATACTGCTAGTCAAACATGTCATTCTTGTTGACTTAACTAACTTGACACTTTGTGTGAGTGTGCACACATTGCTACTCGTCCCGTAGTAACAGAACTGACATTCTTGCAGTTTTTATTGCACACTTGCACTGTAAGCGTTTGAAAAACAAAACACGACGAGCCATCGTGGATTGACTAATCTATAATGTGGATTTCATCCTTACTAAACAACTAAAAGTTAGTCCGCTGCCATCTTAGATTGCATCTTTTACTTACCATCAGGTGTGATTGCAGTCAAGAATTAACTTGCAGTAAAAAAAATGTGGGCGTGTACTAGCGTACACTCGTAAGAAGTGAAACTAACTAACTTATCAACATTCAAGTATTAGAAAAAATTGATACCATAATTACACCTACGTGTTAGTGTATTAAATAAAAAATTTTAACAAAAAATAGAACCGACTCAAAAGTCAAAACACACTAAAAAGTAAAAAATAACTGTGTCATTTAGTTGCTTTAATTTACTTAAGCATATCTAGGAGTCGGTGCCAGCCAAGTTTAAGGAACATTTATTTTACCTAGTAAAGCAGTTTGTGGGTTCTAGGTAACGTCCTTAAAGTAGAAACGTCCTTAAAGTAGAAAACCAAAATTTGAAGAGTTCCTTCAATTTCCCCAGGATATCATCATCCGATCCTAAAATGATGACAATGGGACCACCTTGGAAGTATGCCCTTTCTAATAAAAAAAGAATTATCAAAATCGGATAACTCAGTAAAAAGTTATGCGTGGTCATACATAAAAGAAAAAAAAATATATACGTGTCGAATTGAGAACCTCCTCCGTTTTTTTTCGTCGGTTAAAAATACAATCAAAAACTGAGGTCAATTTTAAATAACGTGGAAAAATAAATACCATAATTACACCTAAGTATTAGAAAAAGAGATGTAATTACTTACTTTTTTTTAAAATTCACTGTAATTAGAATTAAAATAAACCCTTTGATTTTGCTGATCACTTCAATATAACATATATATATATTTATCACGTCACTTCCATAAGTCAAAGATGGCGCGTAACGGAAAAATGTGACGCGTAACAAAAAAATGTTACACTAAATTTTTTTCCAACCCCGATAAAGAAGTTTCACTTCAAAAAAAAGTAAGTTAACTAAGTTAACGCGATTGCCGCAACCGAGTTCCAGGGACAGGAATAATATCTTCCTCCATGATTTTTAGCGTATCCCGTCCCTGGCACGCTACGTCACGTGCCATGCAGCGAACATAACTCTGCAGATCTAAAATAAACCACTAAAAGGATGTTTGTATGTTTTATTAGAATAATTTTAAAATATTTGAGTAGGTAGTATACATATAACACATTAAAACATTTGTGCAAGTATAAAAGACCAAAAGATATTATATTCCGTCAATTGCAACTAGATTAATATGAGTTTTGCTCGGTGATATTTTCTTTGGCATATCTAAACACGGTTTATCAGTATTAGATCTTACAGATTTTACGGGGAGCTTACATCCTTCTTTAGGGCATACCATGCTTTTCTTCTTCTGTTCCTCAGGAATGGGCCAGGAAGGTATTGGTACCCATGGCTCGAAGTCTCTCGCGCACACTATATTATCAATCTCAGCTTCTTCAGCATTACGCTGATTGAAGAAACGAAAGAGGTTGAACTGCATTAATTTTTTAAACGTAATCTCTTTAGCCAACGATATATACATATACAACTTCTCGTAAATCGATATAGATGGAATCGATAAATTAGTATTCGATCTGATTAACGCTCCCAAGAAGAATGGCGCATATTTTGCACATGGGTCTTTCTTCTCAGGTGGTTTGCAAGCTGGCGGCTTCCCACAGGAATCTTCTTTAGGTTTGGGTTGACAAGGTTTTGGGTTTAAGGTGGTTTTGGGTTTGCTTCTATCCAAAGGTGGGATGCAACTGGGCTTTTTTTGGGCAATTTCAATTTCAGCTTTTATGGCTCGAACTAGTTCAATCCGATTCCGCTCTCTAACACGCCTTAATAGTACAGAGAGTGGCATCCTTTCGTCTAAATAGGATATATCTGCATCAAGAACAGCTTGCTTTTGTTTTAGTTTTCTTGGTTTGATTTCAGTAAACTGTTCCGTATATATCGCTTTTGGTGGATTGTGGGCTTTTTCTTCACAAATGGCTTCTTTTTGATATGGTTGCACAACTTCCTTGATATTGAATTTCCTATTAAACACTTTTTTAGTTTCTCTGGCAGTGGAATATTCTTCAAATTCGGACAGTTGGGGAAATGTTGAGTAATAAGAGATACTCTGTGATAAAAGACTATCATTAGCAGAGTCATAGGTACTGTCAGGAGAATTCATTTTTGTATCAAAAACTCCAGTATATGTGATACCAGCATCGACGACTATGTAGTCAACTTCTTGGATGGAAGTTTCTCTAAAATGGGATAAATGACTCGTTGGAAAATATTCACCGGGTTCTTGGTTCGCAGATATCGCAGTACCTCCCGTTTCTCCTGCATTTGGTCTGTCTTGTTGGCCTTGGAAGGAGCCAGAAGGTGTTTCGAGAGTGTTACTTTGTATGGGATTTCCGTAATCATCGGTAGGTGTTGGACTTGTATAAACGATATCACCTTTATTTTCTAGAGTATATTCTTCTGGTACAGATGATTGTTTGGCCGCTTCGGTATTGGTTCCATCTGTAGTAAAACCAGCTTGTGTTATATTACTCATGCGACCAAATGTTTCTTCTTGAGCCGACAGCACATTTTTATACTCCAACAATTTGGAGATGTCAGACTCAGATAAATTTATATTTTCTGCAGTTTTTGGAATGTCATCAGTTTCTGTTGGCTTATTTGTGTCAGTCGTAGGAGTTTCACAGTGTGGGGAACTGGCGCCTTCAAATTCTTTTATCTCGTTATTAGACTCTTGGGTTTTAGATTCTTCATGTTTGAGAATGACATGTTCGTTCATCGGAGCTTTAATGTCACTCTCGGATATCACTTCAATGCGTTCCTGTACAGGCGTATCATCTATTTGAAGTTCTTGAAGTACAATATTCTCTTTACTTACGTATTGGTAAAAAGGAATAGCTTGCATGTCATAGGGATCTAAAACAGCAGGAATATCGAGTAAGATATTTTTGATACCATCTGGTGTATAATCACTTTTTTTAAAGTCGTCTTTGTAATCTCTCGTGTCAGTGGGGACCATGGGTACTGTATCTAAACGAAAAGGGTCAAATTTGTCGAATTTTATTTCTGTCACATCTTTAAATTCCTTCTGCAAAACGTGTTTTAGGTGTGCGTTTGAAACATCAAAAACGATGTTGTTGTTATCTTTGCCTTTGTTCTCAAATATTTGACTAAAATACTTTTGTGACGATTCGTCGTCTTTTGGGAAATTAAATTTCATTGCATTCGCTCGAGCTATATTTTTTAGCTCTTTTAGCAAAATCTGATCGATATCGCCATCCAGCTTACCAAGACATTTCTTTGCTAACTCGTCCAAGTTAACTTGTTCCGGTTGATCCGATGAGGGTTCTGGACTGGTTCCAGCAAGTGTTAAGTTGGGGCTGTTATCATGCCCCAAAATTTTCGGGGATGTATTAAATCCTTCTATTTTATCTACGCCTGCCTCAACATGTGGTGTTTCGTCAATATTGTCAATTTTTTGAGTTAGTTTTTCGTCCTCTATTTTAGCAGTAGTTGCTAGAAAACTAGACTTTTCTAAAGCTCCTTTAGCTGATTTTAATTCAATGACTGGAGTCTTATCGATTTGAACTATATGCGGAGAAAGCTTTTCCTCTTTTATCTGTGGAGTAGCTGCTTGAACTTCAGCGTTTTGTAACGCTTCTGATATTTTTGGACTAATATCTTGCCCAACTTTCTCCGAACTAGGTTCGGGGGATGGTATCTGATCACTAACGTGGTGAAATATATTTTCTTTTTCTGCTTCAGCTGTAGTAGGTTTAAGGTCAATTTCTTGTTTTCCTTCTGCTATATGTGATATATTACTAAATGGTTCTTCTTGAGATATATTGATATTGACATTTGGAGTCCTGTCAATTTGTACGACATGTTGAACTAACTTTTCGTTTTCTAATTTAGCTCCAGTGGCTAGAGCGTTAGCGGTGTCCAGGGCTTCTGTTAATTTTAAATTATAAGCCTGATCTAATTTTTCTTGTTTTTCATTTGCACTGTCTTCCCTATTCTCCATTGACTTTAGTATATGTTCTCTTTCATTGGCACTAGACTCTAAATGATGTAGCTTATCGTCAACATTGACAAGGTTATGACCTAACTTTTTATCATGTTCCGCGTCTCCTGTGGTTGTTTGAACGTTAATATTTTGCAACAATGCCGAAACTTTTGGTGTTCCATGTTCTTCAACATTAGCTCCTTCAAAGTGAAGTTGCGGTGTCTTATCAATTTGAACAAGATTTTGCGCTAACTTATGTAAATCTCCTTCATTTTCTATAACGTCTTCAACCTTTGTGGTATGTATTTGCGCATTGGCTCCATTATCATAAGCGATCTTGATTTCTTCTACTTTTGCTGCGACATTTTTGATTTGTGTATTTGTTGCTATTTGATCACTTGTTATATCATTACTTTTATCCCTTTGTAATATCTTCGATAAAAAAGATTTGTTTTTATCTTCAGTAGCGCCCTCATATAGATTAATTTTATTTCTTTTTAGAGGATCAGACTTATCAACCTCTCCAAACTCTTCAAGCACTGGAGTCTTTTCTGCAAAGCACTTTTCGATTATGCGTCTTCGTTTCTCTTTGTCTTCGCTTTCTTTGTTCGAATCAGTACTTTTCGTAGCCTTACTCAAATGGTCGTTAAAATCTGAAGCAATAATAAACCGTATTTTAGAAGCATTTTAACAGCCCAGTAAAAATGAGATGTTAAAAATATATTTTGACATTGATAACAAACGAACACTTTGGTAGACTATAGCAATACAAATAGCACTTCCTAAAATGTGCTTTTATATGTGACATCGGTGAATTCATAAGTTATGTGCCTGTAACTTCATGAAGAACGTGGCTCTTCAGAGCAGAAACAGATGTTTGGTGACAGCATTAGGTATCATCATTATTATTTGACGACCTCCGTGGCGCAGTGGTATGCGCGGTGGATTTATAAGACGGAGGTCCTGGGTTCGATTCCCGGCGGGGCGGATTGAGATTTTTCTTAATTTGTCTTGGTCTGGCTGGTGAGACGCTTTCGCCGTGGGTAGTTACCACCCTACCGACAAAGACGTATCGCCAAGCGATTTAGCGTTTCGGTACGATGCCGTATAGAAACCGAAAGGGGTGTGGTTTTTCGTCCCACTCCTTACAAGTTAGCCCGCTTCCATCTTGGATTGCATCATCACTTAACATCAGATGTGATAGCAGTCAAGGGCAACTGGTAGTCGATAAAAAAAAATTACTGGTCTGTTTTAACAACAACAGAGCCAGGCCGGTCATTTTATAAGAGGGGATATAGACTAAACAACAACTTTGCAGCAATACTCAAATGGGCTTACAGTAACGACCTCTATATAAAGATGTTTATACTATCAAAATACTTCGACCTGGCGCAAGAGAGAGACGAATATCTTAGCACTCCATGGATTCACCGTGCGGGTGCCGGGTCCATCCAGAAAAACTCCGAACAGAGCCCGAGACTTGTGACTCGGGTGTAGGTTTAAGGGTACCCTTAGTGACGCGCGTCAACACTCACCTGCTCTGTTCAAGTTATTCTTCCTGCCCAGCCAAATTCGGAAGGCAGCTTTGGACACTCGTTCCAATATCGAACTTACTGCACTTCTATTAAGGCCAAGGTCTTTTAGCAGGTTGTAGAGAGACTTCGCTGGTATACCCCTCGCACCCACTTCTACCGCGTATAAACTAACCACATAGCCATTTTTGGTTAGTTCATTAATAAGGTCATAATATTTATTCACCTTGAATAAGGCATGAGGAATGTTTGTAATTACGTGGAATATGATGTATTTCAGTTTCTCGGTGTTTACCTATATGTATTTAAGTATTTATAAATAAATAAAATACATAAATAAATAAATATTATAGTACAATTACACACATCGCTATATAGCCCCAAAGTAAGTGTACTCGTAAGTAGCTTGTGTTATGAGTAGTGATAACTGATGAATATTTTATATATATTATACATAAATACTTATAATATATAGATAAACACCCAGACACTGGAAAACATCCATGCTCATCACACAAACATTTTCCAGATGTGGGAATCGAACCCACAGCTTAGGTCGCAGAAGCAGGGTCACTACCCACTGCGCCACTTGGCCGTCAAAAAAATTAAATAAGTAAATTTATGTAAATTTTATATGATTATTAATCAAATATCTTACGTCTTACTTATCCTACGCTTACTTTGGGACAAGATGGCGATGGGTGTATTGTCCTACAATATATATTTATTTATATCGTTCCTCGAGCTCGGATTTAAACCTTGAACCTTGTCATCAGAAAGCATATAAACTAACAAATGAACCAACGAAGAGGCAATACTTAGTACTTTGTATATTCGTCTTTTTAACAGACTCCAAAAAAGGTCTTACTATAGTTGAATCACAACAGTGACGTGAGTGAGTTTCAGCCTTATATACTTTTAATAAAATGAATCATCTTGAAAATCTGACTATTCCTACTAGAGACAGAAAGGGACACAGGTAATACTCGTCCGCTCTCGTATACCGGTCTTTTGTTTACGTTTATTCTTTGGCTGGCTCGGCCGCACTATAACTTAAGGAAACTTACACTTATCAAGCTTCTTTTTAACCGGTTTGGTTCCTCGAAATATCGTCGGTATAAATACAGTTGTTGCGCAAACTTGTCGTAACTTATTTAACTTTACACGTAGCATATTTAAAAAAAATGGCTTTTGCATTGGTGTAAAAAATCTACATTATTTTATGCTGATTACTAAAAATTTGTCAATTATTTTCGTATTTCTGCCTTTTTTCTTCTTTCTGTGAGAATGACAAGTGTTTTGTTTCTAATTGTTAAAGATTTTGAAATAATCATGTAGCCAGTTGTTTTATTTTACCTTCATTGTATAATAGAAGGTCTTTTATGTCTGCGCATACTGTTAAGTGAAGAATGAAAGAAAATTTTTGATTTAGGTAGGTATTGAATTATTAAATACTAGAAGACGACTGTGGTTTCACCCGTGTAGTTCTCGGTTTCGTGGGAATTTTCGGAAAATGTTGCTTATATGTTATTCTGACATGTAAGCTATGTTAGTGCCGTAACTAGGGCAGTGCCAGGGTGCACAGGCACAGGGCGCAGACCTAGGAAGGGTACAGAAACAACCAGACATTATTTAGTCACTTACAAGTCTGTAGGAAACAATTACGCTGGCACAACTGCACAAGGCGCATAAATTGCTGGTTACGCTTCTGAAGGAAATAGGATTCAATTGAAATAGGGTATCTGTATTCTGTGTAAGTTTTGATGGCCTCCGTGGCACAGTGAAATAGGGTTTTAGTTGTTGATTTATAAGACGGGAGTTCCTAGATTCGATTAAAGGCTGGGCTGATTAAGTTTTTAAGAATTAGTCCTGGTCTGGCTGGTGAGTGGCTTCGGCCTATCACCTTTTTACTTCGCCGGATCTAAGAGCCGGGCAAAGAGTATAATAGCTATTGAACTCAGTTTTCGATATGTCTCATAACAAGAATACTACATTTTAAAGAAAATAACAATGGTTTCTTATTATATATTTATTATATAGTTTTTTGCAATATTTGTTTTTTAATTATTTAGAAAAAGAAATAAAAAATCGTTTTCCGATATTGATAGCGTGTTTTTACCCTTAACCCAAAGAATCAAAAATTGTCAGCGCTGTAGCCTGTAAAGAAACGTCACTTCAAATGTATGAAAATAACAAAGATGGCCGAAGAACAGGTGAGAATCAAAATATTACAATATTTTATAGATTTTAACATAATTGTAACCTGAATGTTGGAACCGGTAATTTTTCTACGACTCAAAATAGGTCCGCGATAAAATAATCCAATGAAACTGTTTATAAAATGTGTTTTGGTATCATTTGTTTTCGTCGAGTTCCGATGGCGTATTACATATATTTTCGGTGTTCTTTTTCTATTTAATAACTATTACACGAATCGTATTACTTTTTTCTAAATGTTTATAATTGTTTTTAATTATTATTGTTGTATAAAATTACCGGCGCATTGGTTATAAGTGTTGACAATAATGTACCCTTGAAACTCGATCATGTTGCCTTTGCTTTGTAAACACCGTCCAATTTCACGCTTTCCATTATGTCTAACTTCCTAAAAGTGTGACAAAAAATCGTGTATTATGAGAGAAATCGCCTTTGTAAATAAGGTACAAAAAGTTCTCTTATATACCACTTTCTGTTGTCATAAAAGTTGCAATGAAAAATTTTTACTAAATTTTTATGCTGCATATTTTAATTATGAATAATAAAAATCAGCGATTACTTTAAATCTTGAAAATAATATAATTAAAGTCTGATTTAATTTGAAATTGATTTAAGTTATTGCGCAATACTAAGAAGTATAATAAAAAAATCAGCCAGTTACACATTGGGCTATGTTAGAGACATTAACTAATATAATCAATATACATATATACCATTACACCTCATTCCTATAGGGGTAGGCAGAGACCACATCCGTCCACTTGCCACAATCCTTGCATATATCTTTCACTTCTACCAATTTTATAAAATGACCTTACTAATGAACTAACTAAAAATGGCTATGTGGTTAGTTTATACTATGCAGTAGAAGTGTGTGCGAGAGATATCCCATCCAAGTCTCTCTATAACCTGCTAAAAGACCTTAGCCTTAGTAGAAGTGCAGTAAGCTCCATATTGGAACGACTGTCCAAAGCTGCTCTAGTAGGGTCCTTCCGAATATAGCTGGGCTGGGAGAATTACTTGAACAGAGGAGGTGAATGTTGACGGCCGTCACTAAAAGTACTCTTTTAAACCTACACCCCTGTCACAAGTCTCGGGCTCTGTTCAGAGTTTTTCTCTCAGCCACGCGATGGACCCGGCACCCGCATGGTGAATCCATGGAATGCTAAGATATTTGTCTCTCTTTCATCCAACTATGTTGGTTGAGGTTACTTTTGACCTGGCCTTTGATCAAAATGCCCTGGATTTGGTCCAGGAATGTTTGTGTTTGATCAATTTCATTGTAAGTTTGTCTGCTACACTTAAGGAAATAATTAAAAAATCAAAATTGGTTTATTTGAAGTAACCTTACATTACGAGCACTTTTGAAACATTGAGTTCACTTGTTTGTAGTGACTAACATCGGCTAAGAAGGCAGTCATTTATTTATAATCATAAATTCATTAGATCAAGATGTAAATGTCTATCTATATTGTCAACTATACAATTTTAATCATTATACTGTTATTAAGGCGAAAGTTTCTGAGTTAGTTAGTTCACATATCAGAATACCGCATAGGCTGCATTTTATCCCAAAATTCCTACAGGAATGAAAACTACGCGGGTGAAACCGCATGCGGTCTTATGTGTTTGTTATATACCTTACATTTAACATCACACATTTGAGTTTTTTCGAATGACAAAGACAAAAAGAGGATGACATCACAACTGTCTTGCCTTAGGAACCAAGACCTAGTGGGGAGCCATTTAGAGATGTTACACTACTACTCTGGGTCTCTACCTATTGTACCACACAGCCATCTAAGCTTTAAAATTCTGACAGCCGAGTGGCGCCTTGGACTGTGACCCTGCTTCTGCGGTGTGGGTTCGATTCCCACACCTGGAAAATGTTTGTGTGATGAGCATAGATATTATCCAGTATTTATCTATATATTATAAGTATTTATGTATAATATATATAAAATATACATCAGTTATCATATGGCCCAAGAGCCTGCGACGGCCAGACCTTCCTTATTTTATAAAAGTTGAAATTTTCTCTGTACATGCCTCCTATACAGGTAAGAACGACCTGCGACTATAGAGTTTGGGTTGTGGTTACTTGGGCAGGTAACAGGTAGTAAAGGAGTATAAAATAGTACTGAAAATTTGTTAGAGTATAAAGCTCAATTTTTTTATATTTTCTTCGGGATAACTGTAGAAATCTCGTCATCCATTGCCGGACACTTATGACAGTTGCTACCCCTTGCCAGACACCCCTAAACTTTGATAAATTACAATTATACTTTCGTTATAGTATAAAAGCTAAATTTTATATATGTTACTTGGGGGCCTATAAAAAGATGTTACCTCAATAGCCGGACAGTTTTCATGGTTTTTACATCTCGCCAGACACATCGAAAGTGCACTGTAGGTGCGAGCACGAATGCTTAGTCGATTACTATTTTTTAAGATATCTAATAAAAAATAATTTTATTACGTTCATAGCCATGTTGTATAGAGTAAAAAATATTAGTTTAACATCATAAAAATATAATAAAAAGTATGATTATAGGTAAAAAAAATATTTAAACTTGTTTTTTAATTTAAACATTGTCGTCGGTGTTTTCATTTTCTTCATCACTACTACTCCATTCGATGGCATGATCGTCCTCAACATCACCATCATCGTCAGTTTCTGAAAGAAAAATAAGCAAGTTTATACAGTTATGAATAGTTAAAAAAATTTGTATCATTTGTCATAATAATTATTGTATACCTGATTGAGTTTTGAGCCAATCACTATCATAACTCGGTAGTTGATCCCCTTCAAACCATTTGAACTGGTATGTGTCAAAATTTAGCAACTTCTTTCGGTCAAAAGCTTCGTTTACCTACATAGGAGACTGTGTACGAGTCGATGAACACTTGAACTCTAGCGGCATCAACAGCAATTAAATTAGGGGCATTGTAGACATTGCATATAAATCTCTGATATTGAAGATGTTTTGTTGATCATTTAAATTTTCAATTAATTCGTTGTTACCGAAGTTCTTGAAAGCTTCCTGGTACTCTCCTTTTCTGAAGAGCGCAGGATTAAAATCACAACCTGTGATGGCATGTAATCCAGATAAGCTCTGACAAATTAACAGTCCCAACTCTGCATGTATTTTGATTAGGTCCACATACCTTAAATTATTGCCAGTGCCTGTAAGCATCCAAACAACCGAATCACTTTTAAGGTGATGCATGCTATAGCCGCAATATCGGTATCAGCACTTCTTATTACTATTTCTGCTGGAAAGTTGATGTTACATGCATGATATACTATCTTGGTATGTTTCCTCGTGTGCTGACACTCTTCATCAATCCTTGAGACAACTTTATTGGAATTATCAACAGTGAAAGAATGACACTTTCTGTAATTGATGTATATTGTTTTGTTGCCAATAAATGGCACCACTTCATCAGTAGCCCAATGTGAAATAAAAAAAATGAACTAAAGCTTCTTTGAAATTTAAATTTTTCAACTCTTTCGCGAAATCACTTGGTTGAATTTGTTCGGGCCCAGTTATAGAGTATTCCAATTGCGCGGATTCTAACCGTTAGGAATGCTCATAATCTTTGATCGATGGAGTAAAGTACTGATCAAAGATCACATCAATTCTCGAAGCTCGAAATTGAGTAGCTATTTGCAACAATTTTTTTGAAATATTTGAACAGTTGTTACCTCGCGGTTGTATCTACAGTGCACTTTCGATGTGTCTGGCGAGATGTAAAAACCATGAAAACTGTCCGGCTATTGAGGTAACATCTTTTTATAGGCCCCCAAGTAACATATATAAAATTTAGCTTTTATACTATAACGAAAGTATAATTGTAATTTATCAAAGTTCAGGGGTGTCTGGCAAGGGGTAGCAACTGTCATAAGTGTCCGGCAATGGATGACGAGATTTCTACAGTTATCCCGAAGAAGATATAAAAAAATTGAGCTTTATACTTTAACAAATTTTCAGTACTATTTTATACACCTTTACTACCTGTTACCTGCCCAAGTAACCACAACCCAAACTCTATAGTCGCTGGTCGTTCTTACCTTTATAGGAGACATGTACAGAGAAAATTTCAACTTTTATAAAATAACGAAGGTCTGGCTGTCCTGGGCTCTTGCTCTAATAGTATTCATAATTCAAACTACCTACGCTTACTTTGGGGCTATATTGCAATGTTCGTAATTGTCCTATAATACTTCATCATCATCATCATCATCATCATCATCATCATCATCATCATCATCATCATCATTACCAGCTGGTGGACGTGCACTGCTAGACACAGGCCTTTTTAAGGACTTCCAAACACAACAATCCCGAACCGCCTGTAGCAAGCGGCTCCGTCGACACGTTTGATGCCGTCAGTCCACCTGGTTGGGGGTCGACCAACACTGCGCTTTCCGGTGCGGGGTCGCCAATCTACCACCTTGGGCCCCCAACGTCCATCAGCTGCTCGAACTTGCATATACAACACACAACTATAATACTGATATTTATTTAATGTGTATTACAGGAGGTGATTCAAATAGAGCTTCTGTGTAAGCAACTGTACGAGTCCCAGGACCCGTCCATACGGGACCAGGCCGAAGTTGCTGTTGTGAGGTTCCAGGTAACACTAGAGATTCACATATTTCCATATAGTCACAATAATTACTGATATTGTGATAATTAATTATATTATATGCTGTAGAAGTGGGTGCGAGGGGTATACCAGCAAAATCACTTTATAACCTGCTAAAATACTTGGCCTTGCTAGAAATGAAACAAGCTCCATATTGGTGCATAATGAGTATCCAAAGCTGCTCCAGTAGGATCTTTCCAAAGGAGATGGTCCATTTCCGCTTCACTCTTGTACCACATACCATTAAAATGGAAAAAATGCAAGGATTTCATCAAAAATAAAATGAGTGAACGAAACGAACTATTTAAAACGTTAGGTAAAAATGAAAGTCCTAGTTTTTGAGGTATTAAAAGATGGCGTCTTTCTAATAGTAGTCTGTAGGTGATAAGATGCGGTGACATTGATTTGTCAAACTCAAAATATGTCTTTTTTGACAAATCTTTTCTTCCGTGTTCCGGGCTTTGTTTATACTTATTTTAGACATACACATCTTAACAAAACTCAATATTCTAATCTGATTATTCAGTAATCCGTTCGGTACCTATACCTAACCAGTAACCATCAAATCAAATGGACCATACGTCAATAAACACTGACAGCAAAAGACAAAACACCATCAATCCGCCACCTGGAGAATGTCTACCATAGATAATATAACTTATCTAAGATCCGCCATGATTATACGTACAGTGTTGCATTGTTTTGGAGAGAATAAATAATATTTCGCCCAAATAAAAGTGAATTCAGAGATTTGGCTAATCAAAACTAGATTATTAATACATGTAGTTTTTTTCAACTCATGTACAGAAAATGAGTCTGTGCTCCATACTATTTTGGACCATCTCCTTTGTCTGGGCCGAGAGAATAACATGAACAGAGGTGAGTGTTGAAACGTGTCACTAAGGGATCACTTGAATCTACAGCCATGCGATGAACCCGGCACCCGAACGGTGAATCCATCCAACGCTAACTGCCAATGCCAAGTGCTATTTGTCTCTAGTGATTATGCCTCGCTATGTCTATTTATGAGTTCATCGATAGTCTTATAAATAAGACTATGATGTCACCATAAAAGTATGTATAGTGTCATCATCGTCATTATCAGCCTATTAACGGCCCACTACAGGGCCAGGCCTCCCTCCTCATAGGAGAGGCGATATGGAGCGTACACCCACCACGCTGCTCCAATGCGGGTTAGCGGGCTTAGGGTGATAATGTTTCATTTATTAATGACCACTATCAGATGTTGATGATAGTGATCGGGACTGATGGCTTAACGTGCTCTCTGAGGCATGGGGGTGTAACACCACCAACTTCCAGACTCCGGGCTTGGAATGTACTGAACATTTCACAGATTAATGAAATAGCTCTGAATTATTCCGTGACCCGACCCAGGGATCGAACCCAGGACTTGTGATCGAAGCCACATAAGCTAACCACTAGACCAGCGAGGCAGTCATGTATGGTGTTGATAAGTATATTTTAAATGAATTATTTTCGATTTGAAGGAGTCCCCAGACACCCTGAGCAAATGTCAGGTTCTGTTGGAGAGGTCAAACTCCAGCTACTCGCAGCTGCTGGCCGCCACCACACTCTCCAAGCTTATCAGCAGGTAACGAACTTATATGAATTTTTTAAATTTAAAATCGGTACGTTTTGGGATGTTACACCATTTACCTAACACAGTGTATAGTACAAATGGGACACTAAACACCAAAGAGGCCTCAATAGTTCTATAGAACCTTCGATCAACGATAATAACTATACTAAAGCCAAACTCGACTGAGAATGCTTGTCAACAAACAAATTAAAAATGAAGGTAGAAATCACTAGTCATTTTACACCTAATTTTTTTAATTAACTTGTTAATGACGAATTCATGACAATAAATTAGATTAGTACGCTTAAAACTAAGTAATATATTCAATATCTTTCAAATAAAATTTTATAAAATAACAAAACATAATTTTTAATTTATTAGGCATAAAATGTGTTGCATTTTCTACCTTCATTTTAAATTTATTTGTTAACAAGCATTCTCAATCGAGTTTGGCTGTCGTATAGATTAGAAAAACGTTTCGGTAAATGACAGCTCACTTTAGAAGTGAGCTCTCATTTTGTTTAGTACGCTTGAAACACAGCCAATGTGAACACGTCTCACAATGCCGCAGTGTGTAATTAAAAGTTGCAAAAATAATGCACAAAAAAGCAATTATAACGGCTGGAGTGTCTTATTTTCGGTAAATTATATAATTGTTTTAAATAACCAAGAAATTATATGATATTTTTTACAAAATTATCAATTTTAAAACATTGCTACAAATGTTTGTGCTTGTGTTGGTCACCTTGGCCAAGGGCTCGCCAATAAAGACACACACATTTATTTGAACGGAACAGAAGCAATGTTATGACGGGAAAAAGTACCTTATTCTTTGCACTTTAAAGTTTATTTTACACTAAGTAATATAAGTTACTTATGTTACTTAGTGTAAAACCTAGCGAAAGTAACGCTTTGCTTGTTTTTTGTGACGATTGATTGTAAGTATACGATAATATTTAGACGATTTTTGACTTTGTCACTATGTGTGGCTGTAATTAGATTGAACTTAAAACTATTTTTAAACATTTTCGTCCGTTTGTTAATACACAAATGTAGCTGTATAAATATATATTCGTGTGGACACAATTTGGCACTATTTTTGTATGTGACCCGTTTTCTAGTTACTGCTGTTGATACTGTTGTTGATACAAGTATAGAACTGTAAAGGTATGGGGTACTACTTTGGGAAAGGTTGTTGAGCCAAATAATACTCGAGTTCCGAACAGGACTGTATTATAAATAAATAAATAAATAAATAAATATTATAGGACAATTACACACATCGCTATTTAGCCCCAAAGTAAGCTTAGGTAGCTTGTGTTATGGGTACTATGATAACTGATGAATATTTTTATATAATATATTATACATAAATACTTATAATATATAGATAAACACCCAGACAATGGAAAACATCTATGCTCATCACACAAACGTTTTCCAGATGTGGGAATCGAACCCACAGCCTAGGACGCAGAAGCAGAGTCACTACCCAATGCGCCACTCGGCCGGTATTAAATTAATTAATTAATTATTTCGCCGTGGCTAGTTACGACCCTACCGACAAAGACGTACCACCAAGCGATTTAACGTTCCTGTACGATGTCGTGTAGAACCAGATAGGGGTGTGGATTTCATCCTACTCCTAACAAGTTAGCCCGCGTGCATCTTAGATTGCATCATCACTTAACATCAGGTGTGATAGCAGTTAAGGGCCAACTTGTAGTCAATTAAAAAAAAATAAGTATGAACAATAAAATAATTAACAAATAAACATTTTTGTGACCCACTGCCGGCAGTGTCTCCCGTCTGAATCTGAATGACTTTCATCATGAAAATTTTTGTTGTAATAATATAAATAATTAGAAATATTCTTTTTAATTTTGAACTCCAACTTGCTAGCCAAGGATCTTGAAATCTTCGTATAAAGGAAGTTGCCACACTACTGGGATATATCCACTCGCGCAAGGCCTTTTTTATTAGTCTAATTTAAGTCTGTTTAAGTAATGGTTTGTTTTGCAGATCAACCTCAAGTTTCACAGTGCAGCAAAGGCTCGACATACGCAACTATGTGCTCAACTACCTCGCCACCAGGCCCAAGCTTGCCAACTTTGTTGTTCAGGTATCCATCTGTTATGCACTAGTTGTAGGATAGATCACAGTGCAGCAAAGGCTCGACATACGCAACTATGTGCTCAACTACCTCGCCACCAGACCCAAGCTTGCCAACTTTGTTGTTCAGGTATCCATCTGTTATGCACTAGTTGTAGGATAGATCACAGTGCAGCAAAGGCTCGACATACGCAACTATGTGCTCAACTACCTCGCCACCAGGCCCAAGCTTGCCAACTTTGTTGTTCAGGTATCCATCTGTTATGCACTAGTTGTAGGATAGATCACAGTGCAGCAAAGGCTCGACATACGCAACTATGTGCTCAACTACCTCGCCACCAGGCCCAAGCTTGCCAACTTTGTTGTTCAGGTATCCATCTGTTATGCACTAGTTGTAGGATAGATCACAGTGCAGCAAAGGCTCGACATACGCAACTATGTGCTCAACTACCTCGCCACCAGGCCCAAGCTTGCCAACTTTGTTGTTCAGGTATCCATCTGTTGTGCACTAGTTGTAGGATAGATCACAGTGCAGCAAAGGCTCGACATACGCAACTATGTGCTCAACTACCTCGCCACCAGGCCCAAGCTTGCCAACTTTGTTGTTCAGGTATCCATCTGTTATGCACTAGTTGTAGGATAGATCACAGTGCAGCAAAGGCTCGACATACGCAACTATGTGCTCAACTACCTCGCCACCAGGCCCAAGCTTGCCAACTTTGTTGTTCAGGTATCCATCTGTTGTGCACTAGTTGTAGGATAGATCACAGTGCAGCAAAGGCTCGACATACGCAACTATGTGCTCAACTACCTCGCCACCAGGCCCAAGCTTGCCAACTTTGTTGTTCAGGTATCCATCTGTTGTGCACTAGTTGTAGGATAGATCACAGTGCAGCAAAGGCTCGACATACGCAACTATGTGCTCAACTACCTCGCCACCAGGCCCAAGCTTGCCAACTTTGTTGTTCAGGTATCCATCTGTTGTGCACTAGTTGTAGGATAGATCACAGTGCAGCAAAGGCTCGACATACGCAACTATGTGCTCAACTACCTCGCCACCAGGCCCAAGCTTGCCAACTTTGTTGTTCAGGTATCCATCTGTTGTGCACTAGTTGTAGGATAGATCACAGTGCAGCAAAGGCTCGACATACGCAACTATGTGCTCAACTACCTCGCCACCAGGCCCAAGCTTGCCAACTTTGTTGTTCAGGTATCCATCTGTTGTGCACTAGTTGTAGGATAGATCACAGTGCAGCAAAGGCTCGACATACGCAACTATGTGCTCAACTACCTCGCCACCAGGCCCAAGCTTGCCAACTTTGTTGTTCAGGTATCCATCTGTTGTGCACTAGTTGTAGGATAGATCACAGTGCAGCAAAGGCTCGACATACGCAACTATGTGCTCAACTACCTCGCCACCAGGCCCAAGCTTGCCAACTTTGTTGTTCAGGTATCCATCTGTTGTGCACTAGTTGTAGGATAGATCACAGTGCAGCAAAGGCTCGACATACGCAACTATGTGCTCAACTACCTCGCCACCAGGCCCAAGCTTGCCAACTTTGTTGTTCAGGTATCCATCTGTTGTGCACTAGTTGTAGGATAGATCACAGTGCAGCAAAGGCTCGACATACGCAACTATGTGCTCAACTACCTCGCCACCAGGCCCAAGCTTGCCAACTTTGTTGTTCAGGTATCCATCTGTTATGCACTAGTTGTAGGATAGATCACAGTGCAGCAAAGGCTCGACATACGCAACTATGTGCTCAACTACCTCGCCACCAGGCCCAAGCTTGCCAACTTTGTTGTTCAGGTATCCATCTGTTGTGCACTAGTTGTAGGATAGATCACAGTGCAGCAAAGGCTCGACATACGCAACTATGTGCTCAACTACCTCGCCACCAGGCCCAAGCTTGCCAACTTTGTTGTTCAGGTATCCATCTGTTATGCACTAGTTGTAGGATAGATCACAGTGCAGCAAAGGCTCGACATACGCAACTATGTGCTCAACTACCTCGCCACCAGGCCCAAGCTTGCCAACTTTGTTGTTCAGGTATCCATCTGTTGTGCACTAGTTGTAGGATAGATCACAGTGCAGCAAAGGCTCGACATACGCAACTATGTGCTCAACTACCTCGCCACCAGGCCCAAGCTTGCCAACTTTGTTGTTCAGGTATCCATCTGTTATGCACTAGTTGTGTGTTTTTACTGAGTCACTTTCAGTTTACTCCTAACAAGTTAGCCCGCTTCCATCTTAGATGGCATCATCACTTAAAATCAAGTGTGATATCAGTCAAGGGCCAACTTCTAGTCGATAAAAAAACAAAAGCATTGCACCGCACCAAAACAGATTTTCTGTTGGTCCAAATCCAGTTTGCTTGATATCATGCTTAGGACATTGTTGAAGCTTGAACGCAGTTTTGCCAAGAGGAATTATGTCCTTATACTGATGACGCCATGCCATCCATAAAAATCATCAGTTCCTCCTGCGCAAACAATCCAGACACTGAGCAAAATTGCGGCAAGCCCAAAAGCATCCTAAGCCAGTTATTATACTGTGCCCTTAACGTGTCCAATGACTTCAGTGAATAGTTAACCCGCAGGCTCCCTGTGAGAAATGTTTGACAATACGGTCTGAATAATGTTATTTCAGCCTCCTTAATATGTAAGGAAGAAAAATATATTTACTCATACATTATGCCACACATCGCAATTCTATTGAGTATGTTTACAATACCCTGCGACCTAGGTAAAGAACCTAGCTCAGCATTTTTACTGCAGGATTTAATAAAAATAAAAATAAAAATATATAATAATAAAATAAAAAAAAAAAAATACGCGTGGCACTCGGAGACTGCCGCGGTAAAGCTATTGCATAGCAACTTTTATCAACTTATGTTTACCTACCGACGTCATCGGGACCGGACTCGGGATCGGGACTAAGTGCCCGGATTGCCAGAGAGACGCGGGTTCGAATCCCGTCGGTTCCGAATTTTTTTTTAAGCGTGATATTGCAAAAAGTTATTAATTTTTTTTTTAAATTGACTGAAATATCACGCTTGAAAAAAAAATTGCGGAACCGACAGGATTCGAACCCGTGTCTCTCTAGCAATCCGGGCACTCAGAGCGCCTTACCGCTAAGCCACGTTCCACAATGACGTCAGTGCCGAAATTGTGCTTTTGATATTATGTTTTTGATACTCAGGGGGTGTTAGGTTTTTTCGTTACGGAAGTTCTGTATTCGGTCTCCACGCTCAAGGCCTGCGATAGAAGCTATGCAATAGCTTAAAAATAGTAATAAAAAACTATAATTTTAATAACTAACACTGCAATATTTTACAAATTAAAATTATCTTTGATTTATAATGGCACATAGCATAAATATACATACATAAACCCAGTAATATTGCTATATACATATTAATATAAGTAGGGGTAACAAAGAATGTATGTGTTAAGGTTGTACCACAAAAGCTGAAGTGTGGTTAGTATAAATTGTGCCCCTTGTGCCCAACCTACTTAAGTCGTTGATCTTGTCTCCAGGCGCTGGTGTCTCTGTTCGCTCGCATCACCAAGCTGGGCTGGTTCGACACGGTGAAGGAGGAGTACGTGTTCCACAATGTGATGAACGACGTGTCGAGCTTCCTGCAGGTGAGGGCTACCAGTTTACTATTGAATCTGTCGACTCGACCGAAACCTTAGATGAATAACAAAACATAAAAAAATATTGATTTTCAGTCGACAATATATATCCGTAAAATTCGGATTAAGGAGAATTTCGTTAAATTCTGATGATACTGACAAATAAACCATAGTTGCTATCCAAACAAACCGTAGTCGCCATTCAAACTAACTGCAGTCGCCATCTTAGATAGGCCTCGCCAATCAACACATCAAATATCATGTGTCAAACGAAACGTCTTGCCGGAAACATTGAGTGAATCCAGTGTTGTCAGAAGCAGACAGAGAGAGAGCATTAGCTAAGAAAATTTGTATGAAAGTCTGTCATAGAGAAATAGAAGGGCAAGTGGTTTTCAAGCGGACGAAGTCACGGGCGACTGCTAGTATATTTATTGTGGTGGATTTAGGAAGGTCCGAACTATAGTGGGAGACGCGTTGAAATAAAACATGTAGTAATTTCTTGATTGGAGCGGAGATGCTTGCGCTTCGAGCGACGAGAGTGGAGTGGATCTTTAAATAAGATTTTTTAAAATAACAAAACATAATTTTAAATTTATTAGACATATAAAAATTTTTAACAATAAATAAAACCGACTCAAAACGCACTGAAAAGTAAAAAATAACTGTGTCATTTAGTTGCTTTAATTTACTTAAGCATATCTAGGAGTCGGTGCCAGCCAAGTTTAAGGAACCTTTATTTTACGTAGTAAAGCAGTTTGTGGGTTCTAGGTAACGTCCTTGAAAGTAGAAACCTTGGCTGGCACCGACTCCTAGATATGCTTAAGTAAATTAAAGCATCTAAATGACACAGTTATTTTTTACTTTTCAATGCGTTTTGAGTCGCTTCTATTTTTTGTTAAAAATTTTTATTTCTTACTTTTTAGTGATTTATCGCCACGTAACGTACTCGTACTATACTGTTATAGTATATTATACGGCACTAGTAGCCAAAAAGCTACCGATACCGAGTCAAAAACCGAAATCGCTGTAAGCGTGCCTCCAAAATTTGAAGAGTTCCTTCAATTTCCCCAGGATATCATCAGCAGATCCTAACATGAGGACAATGGGACCATCTTGGAAGTATGCCCTTTCTAATAAAAAAAGAATTATCGAAATCGGACAACACTGTAAAAAGTTATGCGTGGTCATACATTAAAAAAAAAAAATATACGTGTCGAATTGAGAACCTCCTCCGTTTTTTTCGTCGGTTAAAAACGTGTTTCATTTTCTTCATTTTGAATTTGTTTGTTAACAAGCATTCTCAATCGAATTTGGCTTTAGTATAGTTTGCAGATTTAATCTAACTTGTATCTATCTATTTTTTTAACAATATTTTTTTTTATTTATTAATTTTAATTAAATGAACTGTCAATGTCAGGGTCCGGCGGAGTTGGGCACGATAGGCGTGCAGCTGCTGTCCCAGCTCATCATGGAGATGAACCAGATGTCTGACGCCGAGGCCAGCCGCTCCATCACCAAGCACAGGAAGATCGCCTCCTCCTTCAGGTGAAGCTATATCACATTGTATCAAAACTGACGCCGATACGTCCTTCGACGACGACCTTCTTCTTCCTCGTGCTGGGCTTTTCTGCATTTTTTTTTTTTTATCGACTACAAGTTGGCCCTTGACTGCTATCACACCAGATGTTAAGTGATGATGCAGTCTAAGATGGAAGCGGGCTTGACTTGTTAGGAGTGGGTCGAAAATCCACACCCCTTTCGGTTTCTACACGACATCGTACCGGAACGCTAAATCGCTTGGCGATACGTCTTTGTCGGTAGGGTGGTAACTAGCCACGGCGAAAGCCTCCCACCAGCCAGACCGAGACAAATTAAGAAAAATCTCAATCTGCACCGCCGGGAATCGAACCCGGGACCTCCGTCTTATAAATCCACCGCACATACCACTGCGCCACGGAGGTCATTTGGCCGTTGTGCATGATTCCACCGATGTAGGTTCCCTCTGATTTATTCCAACCAGCTAAGGTCGCTGTCGAAGCTTAGCAGGCCGCCCAGGTCGCCGATAGCCTCGAGGAGTCTGGTTCGGCTGAGCTGTTCCAAGTACAGGAATATTGTTTCCACATTCATATAATACTGCACTGCGCCCTGAATGGAAGAAGAAGAAGAAGAAGAAATACTTTATTGCACATAAAAATAGATATAACAGAAACATGAAAAAAGGATTAAAATAAACATGCAAAGGCGGCCTTATTGCTAGAAGCAATCTGTGCGGGACAGTGATTTATAGTGTATTAAAACTGTAAATAGTGTGTAACAATAGACATTAATAGTGATCATAGCGTGCATAACTAATAGTTTATAATAAGCAAATGTATAGTCATTGAAATTTAGGTCGCGCAATAGTACAAATATTGTAAATACGCCTCGCGTGACCAATTTGTTTAAAAAAGAATAGATACATAGGCCCTCTCGCTCTAACATCGACCAATCAGAAAGCCCGTTTTAATAGAGCGAGAGGGCAGACGTTAGACAAAGATAGACAAACACATTTGATTGGTTATTATATGGGCTCTCTAATTGGATATCATTATGCACCAATTAGAGGGCCCGAATTAATTTGTATATATACGGGGCACTGTGCCGACAGCGACACAGTTCCCAATCGACCACCAAGCAGATTGTAATAGAAGAGGTACCAACAGAAGATTAAAAAGGTGTTCTTGAAGAAGTGTTTCATTGAAGAAAACCCGCCCAGATTCGTCCAGAGCAATCCAGCAAATAGTGAATGTACTATACCGTACACAATCTCTTACAGGCAACCTATTGAAAAGACATTTGAGTATCGTAAGCGGGGTGGTGCAATGAGAAAATTTATTATTTAAAAAAAATTACTTAAATTTATTATAAATATAATATTTAAAAATAAATAAACTGCATAAAAATGTAAACATAATATATAAGTGTATATAAACAATATCAATATACATAAAAAAAATACATATAATTATTTTCTATTTAACGACAAATAGTAGCTTTTCAAGCGAGACTTAAAAACATTTTTAACAAAAAATGGAACCGACTCAAAACGCACTAAAAAGTATAAAATAACTGTGTCATTTAGTTGCTTTAATTTATTTAAACATATCTATGAAGTCGGTGCCAGCCAAGTTTAAGGAACATTTATTTTACGTAGTAAAGAAGTTTGTGGGTTCTAGGTAACGTCCTTAAAGTAGAAACCTTGGCTGGCACCGACTCCTAGATATGCTTAAGTAAATTAAAGCAACTAAATGACACAGTTATTTTTTACTTTTTAGTGCGTTTTGAGTCGGTTCCATTTTTTGTTAAAAATGTTTATTTCTTACTTTTTAGTGATTTATCGCCACATCACATACTCGTACTATACTGTCATAGTATATTATACGGCACTAGTAGCCAAAAAGCTACCGATACCGAGTCAAAAACCGAAATCGCTGTAAGCGTGCCTTCAAAATTTGAAGAGTTCCTTCAATTTCCCCAGGATATCATCATCAGATCCTAACATGAGAACAGTGGGACCACCTTGGATGTATGCCCTTTCTAATAAAAAGAATTATCAAAATCGGACAACACTAAAAAGTTATGCGTGGTCATACATAAAAAAACAAATATACGTGTCGAATTGAGAACCTCCTCCGTTTTTTTTCGTCGGTTAAAAATGGAATGGAATATATGGATTAATTGTATGTTTACACCAGGGACACCCAGCTGTTCGAGATGTTTCGGCTAGCGTGCTCTCTGCTGGGCGCGGCAAGGGCCGAGGCGCTGACCGAGGCGCGAGGCGAGTCGCACGCTCTGCTCGCCGCGCTGCTTCGCCTGGCACACAATTGTTTGACGTTTGACTTCATTGGCACTACGAGTGACGAGTCCTCTGACGACCTGTGTACGGTGCAGGTACGTCACACTTAGATAATGTAGGGTATAAAACTAAATAATAAAAATAATCTTTATTCAAAGGACCCACTCACCCAACCAAAAACCCAGTACGAAATATACTAAAAAGTTCAAAAAATTCAACTGAGCGATCCTTTCGTTTTCTAGCCCGAGAGGCCACTTGTGTATCTTCATCATCACAGTTGACAAGTTCGAAGTCGAACTCCCGTTTCCGCTGCCGCTTATGACGTACGCGCTGAGCGTGGATTGCTGTGAGCTCATCCTAATGACTGGTCGCGCGGCGAAACACGCGCCGCTGCAGTGGGAGCGAGTCAAAAATATACATCCATCCTTTTTACTCGAGGGGGTGAAGATAGCAGCGTACGCGTTGCAACTCGTATACACTCGGCAATAATATCAAACTATGAGATTCAAATTACCCTTTAAAGTCTATCTACATTAGCATCACTTTTGGGTGCTTTAATTAGTTAGGATTAGAAACATATTTATTAAAGATTTCAAGAGTTAATGCACATGTCCATGCAGGTTGACAAAACAAAGGTATTACTAAAATAATACTTATAATGCTACAAACTTATCTGGCGCGGTGAGGGTGTCGCTGCGGTCGCCGTTTCTGTCTGTTGAACAGAATTGACAAAAACCAAAAGAGTGACAGCTGTGATGTTAGTTCCAGTTTTGGCCGTCGGGTCAGATAAGTTTGTAGCATTATAGTTACATATGCAGTTTAGTTGGTAAAATATCAAGAAGATATCATTTTCTGTTAAGCACCTGGTGCAATTCGATAGGATGGTATCATCCAGTCTACCAGCTTGGGGAGAATCTCATTGTTGGAGGATCGCACACGGCACCAAAAAGCGATCAGCGATGTCATAATGGAAAAGAAGAACGGTACTCTGGCCTTAGCAAACATGACTGACGCGCTGCAGTATCTGGGCAATTCAGTATATGATACGCGTCATTATAATGCCTTACCCTGATGTTGTTGATAGAACTAATAGAACTATATATTAGATATTAAGTAGAACTAAATATTAAAAGAACAAATTTTAGGGGTAAAGGCTGTGCGCGCGCTTAATGTGACCCGGGAGCGTTGCTGAAGGACACTGATTGGTGGATGCCGATTTTATCTATTTAATATAACATCACCCCTCATTCCCATAGGGGTAGGCAGATACTAAATCCCTTCATTCGCCACGGTCCTTACGTATTTCCTTAGCTTCTTCCACTCTCATTAATCCTTTCATACAAGTAGGGTACTCTTGACCTGGCCGTTATTTAAAATGTTCTGAATTTGGTTCAGGACATTCGCCTAGGCCTTCCCCTTCCAACGTTTCCATTCACCCTCTCATCATAAATCTCTTTTGTTAATCTTCTTTCATTCATTTTCTCTACATGCCCAAACCATCTAAGTATCCCTTTCTCTATTTCAGCCACTACATCTTCTTTTATACCACATTGTTCTCTTGTCAAACCTAAACTAAATTAGCGATATAAGGTGCAAAAGCGGAACAATAGCGCTGCGCTCCTTTTCCTTTATTACTTGTCAGCTTCACTTGGGGTCCTCAACTCAACGTCTTTTGACACCTTCAAACGCCCTTAACACATAACATGTCGTGTTTCTAAATGACTTCGATTCCAGATTCCAACGTCCTGGCGACCAACATTCCTGGAGGCCGGCACGCTGGAGCTGTTCTTCGACCTGTACCACAGCGTGCAGGGCACCAGCAGCAGCCTGGCGCTGGCCTGCCTGGTGCAGCTGGCGTCCGTGCGCCGCTCGCTGTTCAGCAACACTGAGCGCTCCAAGTTCCTCACCCGCCTCTGCACTGGCATCATGCGGATACTGGAGGACACCCAGGTAAGCTTCAGGCCTGGCGACCAACATTCCTGGAGGCCGGCACGCTGGAGCTGTTCTTCGACCTGTACCACAGCGTGCAGGGCACCAGCAGCAGCCTGGCGCTGGCCTGCCTGGTGCAGCTGGCGTCCGTGCGCCGCTCGCTGTTCAGCAACACTGAGCGCTCCAAGTTCCTCACCCGCCTCTGCACTGGCATCATGCGGATACTGGAGGACACCCAGGTAAGCTTCAGGCCTGGCGACCAACATTCCTGGAGGCCGGCACGCTGGAGCTGTTCTTCGACCTGTACCACAGCGTGCAGGGCACCAGCAGCAGCCTGGCGCTGGCCTGCCTGGTGCAGCTGGCGTCCGTGCGCCGCTCGCTGTTCAGCAACACTGAGCGCTCCAAGTTCCTCACCCGCCTCTGCACTGGCATCATGCGGATACTGGAGGACACCCAGGTAAGCTTCAGGCCTGGCGACCAACATTCCTGGAGGCCGGCACGCTGGAGCTGTTCTTCGACCTGTACCACAGCGTGCAGGGCACCAGCAGCAGCCTGGCGCTGGCCTGCCTGGTGCAGCTGGCGTCCGTGCGCCGCTCGCTGTTCAGCAACACTGAGCGCTCCAAGTTCCTCACCCGCCTCTGCACTGGCATCATGCGGATACTGGAGGACACCCAGGTAAGCTTCAGGCCTGGCGACCAACATTCCTGGAGGCCGGCACGCTGGAGCTGTTCTTCGACCTGTACCACAGCGTGCAGGGCACCAGCAGCAGCCTGGCGCTGGCCTGCCTGGTGCAGCTGGCGTCCGTGCGCCGCTCGCTGTTCAGCAACACTGAGCGCTCCAAGTTCCTCACCCGTCTCTGCACTGGCATCATGCGGATACTGGAGGACACCCAGGTAAGCTTCAGGCCTGGCGACCAACATTCCTGGAGGCCGGCACGCTGGAGCTGTTCTTCGACCTGTACCACAGCGTGCAGGGCACCAGCAGCAGCCTGGCGCTGGCCTGCCTGGTGCAGCTGGCGTCCGTGCGCCGCTCGCTGTTCAGCAACACTGAGCGCTCCAAGTTCCTCACCCGCCTCTGCACTGGCATCATGCGGATACTGGAGGACACCCAGGTAAGCTTCAGGCCTGGCGACCAACATTCCTGGAGGCCGGCACGCTGGAGCTGTTCTTCGACCTGTACCACAGCGTGCAGGGCACCAGCAGCAGCCTGGCGCTGGCCTGCCTGGTGCAGCTGGCGTCCGTGCGCCGCTCGCTGTTCAGCAACACTGAGCGCTCCAAGTTCCTCACCCGTCTCTGCACTGGCATCATGCGGATACTGGAGGACACCCAGGTAAGCTTCAGGCCTGGCGACCAACATTCCTGGAGGCCGGCACGCTGGAGCTGTTCTTCGACCTGTACCACAGCGTGCAGGGCACCAGCAGCAGCCTGGCGCTGGCCTGCCTGGTGCAGCTGGCGTCCGTGCGCCGCTCGCTGTTCAGCAACACTGAGCGCTCCAAGTTCCTCACCCGCCTCTGCACTGGCATCATGCGGATACTGGAGGACACCCAGGTAAGCTTCAGGCCTGGCGACCAACATTCCTGGAGGCCGGCACGCTGGAGCTGTTCTTTGACCTGTACCACAGCGTGCAGGGCACCAGCAGCAGCCTGGCGCTGGCCTGCCTGGTGCAGCTGGCGTCCGTGCGCCGCTCGCTGTTCAGCAACACTGAGCGCTCCAAGTTCCTCACCCGCCTCTGCACTGGCATCATGCGGATACTGGAGGACACCCAGGTAAGCTTCAGGCCTGGCGACCAACATTCCTGGAGGCCGGCACGCTGGAGCTGTTCTTCGACCTGTACCACAGCGTGCAGGGCACCAGCAGCAGCCTGGCGCTGGCCTGCCTGGTGCAGCTGGCGTCCGTGCGCCGCTCGCTGTTCAGCAACACTGAGCGCTCCAAGTTCCTCACCCGTCTCTGCACTGGCATCATGCGGATACTGGAGGACACCCAGGTAAGCTTCAGGCCTGGCGACCAACATTCCTGGAGGCCGGCACGCTGGAGCTGTTCTTCGACCTGTACCACAGCGTGCAGGGCACCAGCAGCAGCCTGGCGCTGGCCTGCCTGGTGCAGCTGGCGTCCGTGCGCCGCTCGCTGTTCAGCAACACTGAGCGCTCCAAGTTCCTCACCCGCCTCTGCACTGGCATCATGCGGATACTGGAGGACACCCAGGTAAGCTTCAGGCCTGGCGACCAACATTCCTGGAGGCCGGCACGCTGGAGCTGTTCTTCGACCTGTACCACAGCGTGCAGGGCACCAGCAGCAGCCTGGCGCTGGCCTGCCTGGTGCAGCTGGCGTCCGTGCGCCGCTCGCTGTTCAGCAACACTGAGCGCTCCAAGTTCCTCACCCGTCTTTGCACTGGCATCATGCGGATACTGGAGGACACCCAGGTAAGCTTCAGGCCTGGCGACCAACATTCCTGGAGGCCGGCACGCTGGAGCTGTTCTTCGACCTGTACCACAGCGTGCAGGGCACCAGCAGCAGCCTGGCGCTGGCCTGCCTGGTGCAGCTGGCGTCCGTGCGCCGCTCGCTGTTCAGCAACACTGAGCGCTCCAAGTTCCTCACCCGCCTCTGCACTGGCATCATGCGGATACTGGAGGACACCCAGGTGAGCTTCAGGCCTGCGGATTTATTTGAATGTCGGGAAAAAGTAGCCTATGTTTTAATGTAATACAAATCTATCTGTATTTCAAACTGTAAGCCAAATTGTGTTTTTTTTTTATCGACTACAAGTTGGCCCTTGACTGCTATCACACCTGATGTTAAGCGATGATGCCATCTAAGATGGAAGCGGGCTAACTTGTTAGGGGTAGGATGAAATCCACACCCCTATCGGTTTCTACACGACATCGCACCGGAACGCTAAATCGCTTGGCGGTACGTCTTTGTCGGTAGGGTGGTAACTAGCCACGGCGAAAGCCTCCCACCAGCCAGACTAAGACAAATTAAGAAAAATCTTAATCTGCCCCGCCGGGAATCGAACCCAGGACCTCCGTCTTATAAATCCACCGCGCATACCACTGCGCCACGGAGGTCGTCAAATGTGTTAATAGTTGCGGAGTAACAAATACACACATACACACACACACGCACGCACGCACGCACGCTCCACACACACACAGATACACAAACAGACGTTACAAACCTTTATCAACAAAAAATTATAAGATGTAGGTCCTTCCGGTACGATGCCGTGTAGAAACCGAAGGTGTGTGGATGTTATCCTACTCCTAACAAGTTAGCTAACATCAGGTGTGTTTTGCAGTCAAAGGTTCACTTGTAATACATAAAAAAAGTCTCTATTCTAGGCCTACAGAAGCAATAATAGATCTCAAATGAAATTTCCTCTAATTCCAGGGTCTATCGGACCCCACAAACTACCACGAGTTTTGTCGGCTGCTGGCGCGGCTGAAGTCAAACTACCAGCTCGGAGAGTTGGTAGTGGTTGAGGGGTATCCTCGGCTCATCGAGCTCATCGCGAAGTTCACGGTGCAGAGCTTACAGGTACCGGCACATTATATCTACACTAATATTATAAAGAGGAAAACTTTGTTTGTTTGTTTGTTTGTTTGTTTGTAATTAATAGACTCAAAAACTACTGGACCGTTTTTAAAATTTCTTTCACCATTCGAAAGCTACATTATCCACGAGTAACATAGGCTAAATTTTATTTTGGAAAAAAATAGGGTTCCGTAAAATATTTGAGGTTTTCGGACACAAGGTGTAAAAAATCAACCAGAAAAGTTACTTATTTTGCGTACGCTGCCTAAACTATAAAAGATAGAACCATAAAATGTTCTAATTAATTGGAGATCTTATAAATATCTACAAAAAAGTCCGCGACACACTATACCTATCTATGTTGAGTGAGGCACAACAACCATTTATTATAAGTGGTTGTTCCTATTATCTAAATCTTCTTCTAATCTAATATATAAAATTTCCCTGTCACAATGTTAGTTACCGTACTCCTCCGAAACGTCTTTACCGATTTTTTACCAAATTTTGTATGCGTATTCAGCAGGTCTGAGAATCGGCTACTATCTAATTTTCATCTAAATTTTTTTTTTAATTTTTAATGCAAAACAACGTTTGCCGGGTCAGCTAGTTGTTTTATAAAAAATGTAAGTGTAGTAGGTAAATGATATACAACGTGTTACGTAAATACCCTATCAAGCCGTCAATCAGGAGTCAGAGAGAGAGAGTACATGTCTAGAAAAAACTTCCTATCCTGAGGGAGATATGCGGACAAGAATTTGCTTAAATCTCAAGTTGTCAACCGTTTTTACGTTAGTATGGGTTTTTTTAATTTAAAATAACTATTTTATACACAGAATAACAAATTAGCCCGCTTCCATCTTAGATTGCATTATCACTTATAATCAAGTGTGATTGCTGTCAAAAGCTAACTTGTAATGAATTAAAAAAAGTCCTGCTTATCCAAAACAAATCTAAACTGTAACACATTCCACGAGTATCTACTACTGAACGAATGTAAAAGCTTATATGTAATGAAAATGTTTGCTCTGTTTGCTCCAGATGTGGCAATTCGCGCCGAACTCGGTGCACTATCTGCTGTCGCTATGGCAACGCATGGTCGCGTCCGTGCCGTACGTGAAGGCGTCCGAGCCGCACTTGCTCGACGTGTACGCGCCCGGCGTCACCGCGGCCTACGTCACCTCCCGGCTGGACTCGGTCGCAGTTATCGTGAGGTAGGTAGTGGGCGTCCATACATTACGTGAAAGCGTCCGAGCCGCACTTGCTCGACGTGTACGCGCCCGGCGTCACCGCGGCCTACGTCACCTCCCGGCTGGACTCGGTCGCAGTTATCGTGAGGTAGGTAGTGGGCGTCCATACATTACGTGAAAGCGTCCGAGCCGCACTTGCTCGACGTGTACGCGCCCGGCGTCACCGCGGCCTACGTCACCTCCCGGCTGGACTCGGTCGCAGTTATCGTGAGGTAGGTAGTGGGCGTCCATACATTACGTGAAAGCGTCCGAGCCGCACTTGCTCGACGTGTACGCGCCCGGCGTCACCGCGGCCTACGTCACCTCCCGGCTGGACTCGGTCGCAGTTATCGTGAGGTAGGTAGTGGGCGTCCATACATTACGTGAAAGCGTCCGAGCCGCACTTGCTCGACGTGTACGCGCCCGGCGTCACCGCGGCCTACGTCACCTCCCGGCTGGACTCGGTCGCAGTTATCGTGAGGTAGGTAGTGGGCGTCCATACATTACGTGAAAGCGTCCGAGCCGCACTTGCTCGACGTGTACGCGCCCGGCGTCACCGCGGCCTACGTCACCTCCCGGCTGGACTCGGTCGCAGTTATCGTGAGGTAGGTAGTGGGCGTCCATACATTACGTGAAAGCGTCCGAGCCGCACTTGCTCGACGTGTACGCGCCCGGCGTCACCGCGGCCTACGTCACCTCCCGGCTGAGGTAGGTAGTGGGCGTCCATACATTACGTGAAAGCGTCCGAGCCGCACTTGCTCGACGCGCCCGGCGTCACCGCGGCCTACGTCAACTCGGTCGAAGGTAGGTAGTGGGCGTCCATACATTACGTGAAAGCGTCCGAGCCGCACTTGCTCGACGTGTACGCGCCCGGCGTCACCGCGGCCTACGTCACCTCCCGGCTGGACTCGGTCGCAGTTATCGTGAGGTAGGTAGTGGGCGTCCATACATTACGTGAAAGCGTCCGAGCCGCACTTGCTCGACGTGTACGCGCCCGGCGTCACCGCGGCCTACGTCACCTCCCGGCTGGACTCGGTCGCAGTTATCGTGAGGTAGGTAGTGGGCGTCCATACATTACGTGAAAGCGTCCGAGCCGCACTTGCTCGACGTGTACGCGCCCGGCGTCACCGCGGCCTACGTCACCTCCCGGCTGGACTCGGTCGCAGTTATCGTGAGGTAGGTAGTGGGCGTCCATACATTACGTGAAAGCGTCCGAGCCGCACTTGCTCGACGTGTACGCGCCCGGCGTCACCGCGGCCTACGTCACCTCCCGGCTGGACTCGGTCGCAGTTATCGTGAGGTAGGTAGTGGGCGTCCATACATTACGTGAAAGCGTCCGAGCCGCACTTGCTCGACGTGTACGCGCCCGGCGTCACCGCGGCCTACGTCACCTCCCGGCTGGACTCGGTCGCAGTTATCGTGAGGTAGGTAGTGGGCGTCCATACATTACGTGAAAGCGTCCGAGCCGCACTTGCTCGACGTGTACGCGCCCGGCGTCACCGCGGCCTACGTCACCTCCCGGCTGGACTCGGTCGCAGTTATCGTGAGGTAGGTAGTGGGCGTCCATACATTACGTGAAAGCGTCCGAGCCGCACTTGCTCGACGTGTACGCGCCCGGCGTCACCGCGGCCTACGTCACCTCCCGGCTGGACTCGGTCGCAGTTATCGTGAGGTAGGTAGTGGGCGTCCATACATTACGTGAAAGCGTCCGAGCCGCACTTGCTCGACGTGTACGCGCCCGGCGTCACCGCGGCCTACGTCACCTCCCGGCTGGACTCGGTCGCAGTTATCGTGAGGTAGGTAGTGGGCGTCCATACATTACGTGAAAGCGTCCGAGCCGCACTTGCTCGACGTGTACGCGCCCGGCGTCACCGCGGCCTACGTCACCTCCCGGCTCGACTCGGTCGCAGTTATCGTGAGGTAGGTAGTGGGCGTCCATACATTACGTGAAGGCGTCCGAGCCGCACTTGCTCGACGTGTACGCGCCCGGCGTCACCGCGGCCTACGTCACCTCCCGGCTCGACTCGGTCGCAGTTATCGTGAGGTAGGTAGTGGGCGTCCATACATTACGTGAAGGCGTCCGACCCGCGTCACCGCGGCCTACGTCACCTCCCGGCTCGACTCGGTCGCAGTTATCGTGAGGTAGGTAGTGGGCGTCCATACATTACGTGAAAGCGTCCGAGCCGCACTTGCTCGACGTGTACGCGCCCGGCGTCACCGCGGCCTACGTCACCTCCCGGCTGGACTCGGTCGCAGTTATCGTGAGGTAGGTAGTGGGCGTCCATACATTACGTGAAAGCGTCCGAGCCGCACTTGCTCGACGTGTACGCGCCCGGCGTCACCGCGGCCTACGTCACCTCCCGGCTGGACTCGGTCGCAGTTATCGTGAGGTAGGTAGTGGGCGTCCATACATTACGTGAAAGCGTCCGAGCCGCACTTGCTCGACGTGTACGCGCCCGGCGTCACCGCGGCCTACGTCACCTCCCGGCTGGACTCGGTCGCAGTTATCGTGAGGTAGGTAGTGGGCGTCCATACATTACGTGAAAGCGTCCGAGCCGCACTTGCTCGTCTGAAAGCGTCCGAGCCGCACTTGCTCGACGTGTACGCGCCCGGCGTCACCGCGGCCTACGTCACCTCCCGGCTGGACTCGGTCGCAGTTATCGTGAGGTAGGTAGTGGGCGTCCATACATTACGTGAAAGCGTCCGAGCCGCACTTGCTCGACGTGTACGCGCCCGGCGTCACCGCGGCCTACGTCACCTCCCGGCTGGACTCGGTCGCAGTTATCGTGAGGTAGGTAGTAGGTATGTAGGGGAAGGCAATCTCACTTGAGATCACGACAATTTCACGTATTTTTAACCGACGAAAAAAAAACGGAGGAGATTCTCAATTCGACACGTATATATATATATTTTTTTTTTATGTATGACCACGCATAACTTTTTACAGAGTTGTCCGATTTTGATAATTCTTTTTTTATTAGAAAGGGCATACTTCCAAGGTGGTCCCATTGTCATCATGTTAGGATCTGATGAGGATATCCCGGGGAAATTGAAGGAACTCTTCAAATTTTGGAAGCACGCTTACAGCGATTTCGGTTTTTGTCTCGGTATCGGTAGCTTTTTGGCTACTAGTGGCATATAATATACTATAACAGTACAGTATGAGTACGTTACGTGGCGATAAATCACTAAAAAGTAAGAAATAAAATTTTTTAACAAAAAATAGAACCGACTCAAAACGCACTAAAAAGTAAAAAATAACTGTGTCATTTATAGTGCCTGCGCTCTAACATGGTGCCTGTGACATATGTCATTAACTTTCCGTTTCACTCTTGAAAGTTGAAGCGATTTACAAATTATGACTTAGTATTTCAGCTGTTCCAAATTCGTAATATATTAAATCGTTAATAGCTGTAGTAACTTAAATTTAAAACCGTTAAACCCAGCCAGAATGTTCTAGTCTACAAATAAAATCAAATTGAAAGAAAAATTAAGCAAAGTGTTGTAACGTATAACGTAACGCCATAGACGTGTCTAGTGATGGGACGTACTTCTACGATGAATAGTCGATATTTTTTTAATAATAAATGTATATTGTAGTACAATTTTTATTTTTAAAAAGTCTATAATTTTATACAACAACAGAACATCAGGGAAAGTTTACTCAAAAGGTTGCAAAGAAGAAATATATTTTATTCGTCTAAACTTATATCAGAATTAGGAACATTTGAGTTGTCACTAAATTTATCATCTGAATCTATGACGAATATTATTAACAACTAGCGGTCTCCCGGTATTTCACCCGCATAGTTCCTGGTCCCGTGGTAATATCTGGATACAAATTACCTTATGTCACCTCATGAGTCGAGCTATCATATACAAAAGGTTTTTTTATAATCCGACTGATGACTGATGTAGTTTCAGAAACAGACAGACAGACAATAATTGAAAAAAAAATGTTATTTTGGTGTATGTACGGTATGCATATATGCACAAACAGACACTGCAATTTTATTTATATGTATAGATGAATTAATTATGTTGTTAATATGGACGTCACGATCCCAATCAGACATAATATCCCTTTTTGTTTTATTCACGACTTTCGACCAGCCTTCAGGTTAATCTTTGTTGATGGCCTCTTGTAACAGTGCCAACATGTTATTTGCCGTTAATGGCGGTGAAGTAGGTATTAATTTTTGCGGCGTGACTGAAAATTAAATGGGAATATGGAAAAAAAGTATTTAAATCCAATCAATCAAATCATTCAATCAAATAATCAATTATTTCATAGGTAATGCTGCGTTCGCAACGCTGATGTTATAAATGCTGATTTTATAAAGCTTCAAAATAGGAATTGAAATTAAAAGCATACATGTTATTTGGGCCCAATAACATTATATCTAAGAACCAAGGTCAGACCTATTGTCATCTCTTCTAGAGCATAGGTAGGAGTTGGTGCCTTTTGACGCCGGACTAAGGCAATAAGCTCCAACTTTAACATTTTTATATCTACTCCGTTTTGCAGTTCATCAACTCGCTATTGCGGTTGGATTGGTTTGGGGTTTATAAATCTGTACCAAATGGTAAAGCGGGGCAGATTGAGATTTTCTTAATTTGTCTTGGTCTGGCTGGAGGAAGGCTATCGCCGTGGCTAGTTACCACCCTACCGACAAAGACGTACCGCCAAGCGATTTAGTGTTCCGGTACGATGTTGTTTCATTCTACACCTAACAAGTTAGCTCGCATCCATCTTAGGCAATTGACTGCTATCACACATCAGGTGTGATAGCAGTCAATTGCCAACTTGTAGTTGTTAAAAAAATTATCGCAGAGACTATAGTCAATAAAAGTTTAATCCCTAGAAACTATGCATTAGTATAACCGCGATAACAAAGTCTCCTCATAAATAACGATCAAATAATAATTTGCCTTTTAAGCTAATTTTTTTACGACATTAAAAAGAGCTAGATTTATGCTGCGAGAAAATATAATATTTATAAACATGAATTTCTAAGCGTCACATCCCTAGTCACTGACGTCAACGTCATACTGACAACTGTCAACCGCACCTTCTTACAGCAATTCGAGTATAGTTGCTTTAATTTACTTAAGCATATCTAGGAGTCGGTGCCAAGGAGGTGAGCCAAGGTTTCTACTTTAAGGACGTTACCTAGAACCCACAAACTGCTTTACTACGTAAAATAAAGGTTCCCTAAACTTGTTGGCACCGACTTCATAGATATGCTTAAGTAATTTAAAGCAACTAAATGACACAGTTATTTTTTACTTTTTAGTGCGTTTTGAGTCGGTTCTATTTTTAGTTAAAAATTTTTATTTCAGTAAAAAATTGTGATACATTTTGAACTGAGCATCATATATGTACATTTCCAGGGAGGGTCTGGAAGACCCGCTGGACGAGGTGGGCACGCTCCAGCAGCAACTGGAACAGGTCTCGGTGATAGGGCGCTGCGAGTACGGCAAGACCTGTCAGCTGCTGGTGGCGCACTTCGACCGCGCCGCCGCCAACTACAGCGTCGAAACCAACCCGCAGCAGTTGCTGCAACTGCAAGGTAAGCGGCAGCAATAACAGCAGGAAGTGGAACAGGTGTCGGTGATAGGGCGCTGCGAGTACGGCAAGACCTGTCAGCTGCTGGTGGCGCACTTCGACCGCGCCGCCGCCAACTACAGCGTCGAGACCAACCCGCAGCAGTTGCTGCAACTGCAAGGTAAGCGGCAGCAATAACAGCAGCAAGGGGTATCTGAGAGCGTGCCGCAGCAGCAGCTAGGAAACACGCCCCATAATTTTCTAGAGTGCCTTAAATATTCTCTGGGTAAGTGCGACTGTACTGAATTTTGTGGTTTTCCAGGTCAGCTGACGTGGTTGGTGTACATCATCGGCGCGGCGATCCTGGGCCGCGCGTCCTACAACACGAGCGAGGAGAACGACGCCATGGACGGCGAGCTGGTCTGCAGGGTGCTGCAGCTCATGGACCTCACCGACTCCAGGCTGGCCAACGTGAGTGTTGTACCCATGTCAATCATACATACATACATAGCATCACGCCTCGTTCCCATAGGGGTAGGCAGAGACTACATCCTTCCATTTGCCACGGTCCTTGCATACTTTCTTAGCTTCTTCCACTCCCATTAATCCTTTCATACAAGATCGTCGGTTTAGGGTACTCTTGACCTGGCCATTTTTTAAAATGTCCTGAATTTGGTCTAGAAACATTTGCGTAGGTCTTCCCCTTCCAACACTTCTATTCATTCTTGCCTCATAAATCTCTTTTGTTAATCTTCTTTCACCCATTCTCTCTGCATGCCCAAACCATCTAAGCATCCCTTTCTCTATTTTAGTCACTACATGTTCTTTTACACATGCCATGTCAATCATGAGATTCGAATACACTACGCTTTACCAAGAAATCCTTAGTAGCAGCCCAAAAGTGTGAAGCTGGCGACCTAAAATCCTCCGCAGCTGGATTAAGGATATTGATAATGTAACAACCTCGTGGTTCGAAGAGCATATTCTTGGTCGTCATCAGTCCTGGTCATAATGGCATAAGCGAGTCAATATTATCACCCTAGTTTTAGCCTTAGCACTTAGCCCACCTAGTCTTACTGAAAGCACGAATTGCTTTAGGGCATTAAAATTCAGAGCACTACTACTTTCTTAAGTTTCGGGTTTACTCCAAGTTCAGTTTTGAAGTTCTACGTGAATGTACAGGGCTCCGCCTGAAAACCAGCGTCACAGCTCGCTGAGGCGGAGACCTTGCCTGTCCACGACGACGATTTTGTTAAATAAATTATTTATTTAAATAAATTAAAATAATTTAATTGAAATAAATATATTCTATTCTATTCTGTTCTACTTTTTTAGTCTTTGATTTTCGTTTACCAGGATTATTTCGCAGTTCTATTTCTTAAGTTTTGGAATTGCTCTTTCCAGAGTGGCTGCGAAAAGCTGGAACTAGCCATGATGTCGTTCTTCGAAGCGTTCCGAAAGATCTACGTCGGGGAACAGGTGTTGAAGAACAGCAAGGTGTACCGCCGCCTCAGCGAGGTGTTCGGGTTTAGCGACGAGAGCCAACTGCTTAGTGTTATTATGAGGAAAATGTGAGTCAATACTACTTTTTTGCCGAATTAATAGCATCTTGTCATTTGATCGTAAGTGGAACACTATTGCTGACAAATGCAAAGAATACAGCCTACAAAGTGTCACCCGCCGTCCATCAACCTGAGTATGGAGGGTAGAGGAAAGGAGGATCATCTGTGTATATGAAAAAGTGTCCGTCAAAATGTATTAAATTAGAATGGCGCCACAGTTGCATCAAAGTAACTCTCAAAAGAAGCGCCAAATATTGTTAGAGTATATTTTTTTTGTTTTGAGATTTACGTCCACTTGGACAACTTTTCACAACACAAATTTTACCCACAACTGTTCTGTTATTCACTCACTTTTTCATAAAATTAAATGTTTATATATCAATAACCGTACTATTTACTGTTTACGAACTAAAATCACTCTAAACGCACGTTTGGTTATAATTCTGTAAGGTTATATTTACCACAGTATTTTGTACAACGTAAGTTGTTGAAGTTCTCAATAATTAACTACTTTAGTCGATAATGACATTAAATGTTTTAACTCGGCATACTTCAATTCATCTACGATTGCTACATTCATACCATACCCTGTGCATCCACCAGCGCCATTGTGGAGGATTTTTGAACTGTTATTTAACGCATACAACTGGACACTTTTTCAACTTTTCTCCCATATAAGATGACTCTCCTTTCCTCTACCCTCCATCAACCTGAGGTAATTATACCAGCGACATTGTCCTTTAGTCTGGAACAGCAATGATGTTGGGTGGCAGCACTTGCCCAAACAAGTCACAAACGTTACTTAACATGTACAAATAAGAATAATATGGTTAGAGTGGGAATTCTCTTCAAATGGCATTGTGTAGATGATTTAGGCCACAAATAACAAAAACACTAAGTAATGTTGGTAGTGCAATCTTCTTTAGATGATGGTTAAGATGAAAGACAATGAAATTAATAATGTTTTGAATTTTCCCATAGTATAACAAATCTGAAGTACTGGGGCGGTTCGGAGCCCATTATATCTAAAACCCTGGGTCTGCTGAGCGAGCTGAGCGGAGGCTACTCCTGCGTCAGGAAGCTTGTGAAACTGGAGGAGGTGCACGTCATGCTGACACATCACACGGTGAGTGTCAATAAGTTGCTGCTTTTAATATTAGTATAGTTATATGAAACAAGCTTGCACTTGGTTGTAACTGCTAAATCAGTTACAACCAAGTGCAAGCTTGTTTGCCTGCAAAAGTTTAACTATTTTGAAATGTTACGCTTTAGCACCTCTCCCGATTAGATGTGTTTTTTTCCGCACAAAGTGCCCCAATTCCCAATTCGTCCAAAATTTTGTCGTAATGGTACAGGTGCCTGTCAATCCGTTCTTGATATTAGGTGGACAATCACTTACTCTCAGTCCCTCACTCGGTAAACAGCGTCTATTGAACAAATGCGGTTGGGCTGTTACAACGACGTCTTACGAAATAACAAGGATTCCTTCCTTTCCTTCCCAGGGTATGCTCTCGTGCTGGACTAAGGCCAAGGTATCTGCGTCTGAGAATACTGTTCTTGGACAACAGTTTTCTTAGGCAAGTGAGTGGCTAGTGTGAAGCCACTCAGGTTTTAGCTAACACTGAGCTCATGGGCCATAATTAGTGAAGCAATGGCTTTTTCTTCGTCATTTCAGACAGGCATTTTATGGCAAAGGTGGCATCTGCACGGCTTAACTTTTGGCAGGTTGCGCACTATGTTATTGACTCTTGGATTTTCTTGCCTCATGATGCCGTACTTGCCTGCCCTTAAAAATAGACCCTCAGTCTTTTATTGGTTCCAGGCTGAACACTTCCCATTCCTCGGCATGGGCGCCAACACGGTGGAGATGCGCTGTCGCAGCATGCTGTACACGGCGCTCGGCAGACTGCTGATGGTAGAGCTGGGGGAGGACGAGGAGCGGTTCCACGCATTCATGATGCCCCTCACAGGTCAGTGGGCCCCAGCCAGATGCGCAGCCAGTGATGATACCATCTAAAACTAAAATCATTGTAACGCCCCCTGGTAGTTAGGTACCATAATACCTATCCTAGAACCATCGCAGCTTAACTTTCTGGAAATTTTTGATACTATTCGTCAAATAAGAAAATGTTTATTGTAGCACACATTGGCGAGTTATTGCGGTATTACTTACCTAAAAACCATCGCAAAATACCAAGAATACCAGAAAACCCCAAACGCATCGAAATCGTTCCCACCAGTCCTGTAGAGTTTTAGTAACATTCCTAAAAATGGACAAACTACTTCTCACTTATAACGCATATATTGTCCGTGTAATTTTTGAATAACTACAATTGCTTCTTATATATCTTTTGTTTTTCAATTTGTTACAGCCGCCTTCGAAAGTATAATCAGCTCTGGAATTTTAAATAACGCAGAAACTCCCATGTTCGCTTCTGAAGAGGCAAAGAAGACACTTATAGGTCTCGCGAGAGACCTCCGAGGCCTCGCGTTCGCCTTCAACACGAAGACTACCTATATGATGCTTTTTGATTGGATGTAAGTACAACTTTTGGAACGAAGTTCCTTATCGCGCGTTGTGAAAGGGAGCTAGACGGAAAAAATTCGTACGAAAAGTTGTCACGACACTTTTTGATCAAAGGATCTTGCCGCCGCCTTTGATGTGTGTGCGCGTGAGTGGCGGGGGGGGCGCTGTATGCTGTCTCGCGCTCTCGTGGCGCCCTCTGGTGTTTCGGTGTACAACAACAAATATTATTATTACTTAAAAAAAATAAAATTTTATTACAATTCCTTTACTAATTCATTGAAAGGAACTTCGTTCCATCCGGGTGTCCCTTGACACCTCTCAACTTGTTTTTTTAATTTTAATAAAGTAAAATCTGAGTGCTGCTGACATTTTGATCAATGCAAGGTTAGCTGAGTGTCATAATTGTGAAGATAATTTATTTAACAGTGACTTGATTCGGTGAAACAAATTGCACGCATAATAAAACACCTTAAATATTAATATGACCATGTAATCCTAGTTCTTGGATTGTTTATGTAAACTAGTAAATGTAGCGGACCTAAAGTACATCCCTAAAGAACACCACATGTTAGAAAAATAACTGCTGTAACTGTCGTCTAACTAAACTAACAATTTCTGTGCTGCAGGTATAAGTGAAATATTTTCAGATCAATGATATATATTACAATTGTTTCGAGCTTTTTACCCGACTGCGTCAGAAGGAGGGTTATGTTTTTCGAGCGTATGTATGTATGTATGTATGTATGTATGTATGTATGTATGTATGTATGTATGTATGTATGTCTATTTCTTCGGCACGCGCTACAGCCTAAACGACTGAACGGATTTTGACAGGTGAGGTGTTGTTGAATTTGTTAAAACTGTGGTAGTGACATGGGCTATACAAATTTTCAAAATGGTGGCTGTAAATGGGGGAAAAAAGGGGGGATGTGTGTATTTCTTTCTCTTATCTTCGCAATATGGGTATCAAATGAAAGGTCGTAAAAAGACCATTTCAAAAATATAAATATCATATCATGTTTATATTGCTGTTTTAACAAAAAATGACAAAAAGTGTACCGTAACATTTCTATACCATAAACTAAAACAAAAAAGTCTCAAATAAAATTATTATTATAAAAACAAACAGTCGGGTTTTTTGTTTTTATAATAATAATTTTTTAACAATAACTTATTACTCACAGTATCGAAAGCCTTTCTTAAATCAATTGGATTGTATTACACAAGTATGTTTGTGTTGTGCAGTTACCCGGTGTACATGAAGGTGCTGCTGCGAGGCATCGAGCTGTGGTTCTCCGAGCCGGCGGTGAGCACGCCCGTGCTGAAGCTGACGGCGGAGCTGGCGCAGAACCGCAACCAGCGGCTGCAGTTCGACGTGAGCTCGCCCAACGGGATACTGCTGTTCAGGGAGCTGTCCAACATCATTTGCGCTTACGGTGCGTATATCATCATCACCATCATCATCACCATCATCATCACCATCATCACCACCATCATCATCACCATCATCATCATCATCACTATCATCATCACTATCACTGTGGCGATGCTATCACGACGACCTCCGTGGCGTACTGGTATGTGCAGTGGATTTATTAGATAGTGGTTCTGGGTTTGATTCTGGCTGATGGGGAGGCTTTGGCCGCGGCTAGTCACCACTCTGTCGGTAAAAATTTACCGCCAAGCGACTTAGCGTTCCGGTACGATGCTGTGCAGAAACTAAAAGGGGTATGGATTTTCAACCTACTCCTAACAAGTTAGCCCGCTTCTATCTTAGATTACATAATCATGGAGGCTGCTGCTGGACCTCGGTCTTCTGGAAGAATACGCTTTAGTCGTCGATGCAGTCATTATTACATAGTATAAAACAAATTCGCTTTTTTATGTCTGTCCCTATGTATGCTTAAATCTTTGAAACTACGCAACCGATTTTAATGCGGTTTTTTATCAGATAGAGTGATTCAAGATCAAGGTTGTGTGAATAATACATGCATATAAGCCCCGCGCATTGATATTGCGATGGAACCTTGTCCAATAACAGCTGCGTGACGTCATCCAAGGGGAGAGTTAATAAACATCTCAAAGGCCGGCAACGCATCAGTGGCGCCTCTGGTGTCGCAGTTGTTCATGGGCGGCGGTAGCCACTTAACATCAGGTGATCCGCTTGCTCGTTTGCTCGCTATTTTTATAAAAAAAAAAAAAATCCGTCGCAAACAAGTACAGATAGCAACAAAAATTGTAATAAAGCGTAAACATGCCAGGGTTATGGGATTATTTGTAACAGCGAGACGGCTGTTTATGACCATAGGTATATTTCTAAGAAATTTCGGCACCACAAAATATTAGTTTTGTATGCTGCTTATAAAAAAACAATGATTACACCCATAAGTACATAATAATTATATTGTTGATGTGTAAATATGAACATATTTTTTAATTAATGTCTGGTTTATGTGATAAATAATTATAAATAAAATCAGGTTTGTCGGATAGCGGCGACATCTTTTCGACGGCGTTTTGAGTCGGTTCTATTTTTTGTTAAAAATTTTTATTTCTTACTTTTTAGTGATTTATCGCCACGTAACGTACTCGTACTATACTGTCACAGTATATTATACGGCACTAGTAGCCAAAAAGCTACCGATACCGAGACAAAACCGAAATCGCTGTAAGCGTGCCTCCAAAATTTAAAGAGTTCCTTTAATTTCCCCGGGATATCATCATCCGATCCTAACATGATGACTATGGGACCACCTTGGAAGTGTGCCGTTTCTAATAAAAAAAAGAATTATCAAAATCGGACAACTCTGTAAAAAGTTATGCGTGGTCATACATATAAAAAAATATACGTACGTGTCGAATTGAGAACCTCCTCCGTTTTTTTTCGTCGATTAAAAGATAAGTTTATTAAAATGGCTGATCTTGCGAACGGTACGGACATGACGGTGCGATGTCGACTACGTCACTAAGACGGCCGCCAATCACAATATCAACTTGCATGGCTTATAATATAGTAGAGGAACACTGATAATTAAATTAACGCATTTTTGCGCTTACATTGCAAACTTATTCTGAAGTGTACATGACGTTCTTCAGTATGGCTCAATCCGTGCCATGTTATTTTCGTGTTTACACTGCTTGACTACAGATGGCAGGACGAGTAGATTGCCTCGCGGTATGGTTTTGCGTATTGCGAGGCTAAACTGAGCTCGCACTGCAACACGCGTACACGGATGAAGTCGTTGGAAGTCTGAGTCCGGTGTTCTGTACATTGAATATATTTCAAATTTTTGAAGTGGGTAATAACAACGTTAGTCACCCGCCAGAATTGAACTAAATTAACTAGTGATTACGTCGGAATCATTGACATATTAGGCCTGTGTGCACCAAGATTTTTGATATCATAACCAACGGTTAACATAACTTTACTATAAATTTACTGTTATAATAAACCCGTACGCCGGTTAAGGACGTAAACCGGGCGATTATTTTGACCGAGCTTACGTCCTTAACCGGTGTACGGGTTGTCGTGAACAGTAAATTTTACGTTTAGCTTATGTTAACCGTTGGTTATGATAACCGAAATCTTGGTGCACACTGGCCTTAATAGTTAAATCAAATCAAAGCAAAATCATTTATTGCGAATTTAGATACAGTGAGATAGGTACAACAATAAATTTTTTTAACAAAAAATAGAACCGACTCAAAACGAATTAAAAAGTAAAAAATAACTGTGTCATTTAGTTGCTTTAATTTACTTAAGCATATCTATGAAGTCGGTGCCAGCAAGTTTAAGGAACATTTATTTAACGTAGTAAAGCAGTTTGTGGGTTCTAGGTAATGTCCTTAAAGTAGAAACCTTGGCTGGCACCGACTCCTATGAGCGACCTACAAACTGCGGAAGTCGGAATGGACAGAGGAAATATTAAAAATGACATTAAAATGATAGAAGATTTCAATAAAGCTAAATATTTGGGGCGGCGGCCCACTGACAAAGAGTACTATCACGCTTAAAAGTATGATAACATAACTTGGATTTACAACTACAGGGATCAAACCTCAAAATACATAATACCGGCCCTAATCCAATGTGTGCAAACCTATATAATAAAATCCCACAAAGAATAAAAAAAATTGAAAACGATTAAACATTTATTAAAACTGCCAAAGACTACTTGCTAAATAAAGCATATTACTCAGTTGACGAATTCCTAAATGATACCATGGCGCCGTCTCCCTTCTAAGCCATTTGCTGTGCCCCTGACGGGGTTCCAATTTGACATACTATTTATAATACTAATTTGACATATGTATAAATATAAATTGGAATGTATAAATTGGAATGCAAATAAATGAATAAAAAAAAAAAAACTTTTAGTGATGAAAAAATATAGTGATAGTGACTAGGGAGCCTCAGCAAGATCCAGTGGTACAAATAGTTCCAAGCAGTCAATACTATCAACGAATTCTCGATACACAACACACAACTGTTGCTACAATTGTACCTAGTCTATGGACTCAAGTATTGCCACTATCAACATCGACCAATCAGATAGCAGTGTGCTATTTTCCGTATTTTTAATAAGCGTAAAATCAAGCTCTTCTGTGATTGGTCGAACCGTTTAGAATCTTACGAATGGATATCCGTTAGTTTATAAAGGAGAATGCCAGACAAGGTATAGGACTTTAACCCACTAATAAAAACATATTGTACGACAATGTATTATGCATCATTTTATTGCATTTTTTTACTATTTAATATAAATTACATTTAAAGGCTCTAGAACTCGGAGTATTTGGCAAGGGTCTACCATTGGTTATCGACTATTTCCGTATTGTTGTTCCGTATAGTTGTCACACTGACATGATAGTCACTAAGCTTCATGAAATACTTTTTAAACAGGCTTAACGGCTTTGGATACTAGCCTTTTAAAGCCCACATTTGATGAAAACACAATAAAAAGGATTTAAAAGGCTAGAACCCAGTGCAACAATAAACATTTAAAAATGGGTAAAGAGTGTAAATTAAAAGGTAACAGTTTAATTACTTTTTTTAACGGAATTTTATTCCGGGATCCAACAGTAAAAATGGCTTATTGTAAAACATTTATATAATAATAGGATATTTTTAGTATATTTACAATTTGTGTTCTTTCTGGGTTAGGACCTGGCATTCTCCTTTACCACGAGACGTCGCAAATTGATAGATGAAACAGAAGGGCATAAATAACACAATTAAATGATAACAATCACTGATTTATTGTGCAGAATTTCCGCTTATACAATGTACAATGTAGTAATGCATCCCAAAATGAAAATGCTAGACATTTTATGGCTTGTAGCCCTCTACCGACTAGCACTCGGTGGAGTGGTGCGGGTAGGCACGCTGTCGTTGGCTAGCAGTCACGGCTTGCTGTGGTTGGCTCGCTGCGGTGACGTAGGCACGCAGTGATTGGCTGGCAGATACCGCTTGCTGTGGCTGGCTAGCTGATTTGGTGCGCTTTCACTTGCTATGACGTTACATAAATTTAGGCGTAAAATAATACAATTTTTAACGCTCTTTAAAATCCCTTGAAAGTTTATAAATGTATTAGGAAATTTATAAATTTGCGGATCTTGTTATCTTCCGGTGACATATACTGATTCTATTTTAATTTTCGCGACAAAAAGTAATATCTGTAATACCCCACAATGTGAAATGAAATCGTGCCAAGTTTCATTTGACTTCATTCAGCAATAATACATACAGAAAAAGAGATAGACAATTATAAAAATATATTCGATGTACAAAATTGGACCTGTTGCAGTTTTATTATAAGTATAGAAGCTAAACCCTAGACCCTAGAGATACATCAAAATAATGTTCTACAGTATTAAAGGTCAACAAAAAAGTCTGCGATGGTATATGTCTATCTCTTAGGGATAACACACAATAACCATTTATTATCTTTTACTTTCAACCAAAAGTAATGGCTTATTTACGAAGCGATTTTAAGCAATACTGCATTAATCCTTATTTAAATAAGTATATGAAATACTTTGTGTATTCAATATAGATCACTATCGCCCTTTACAGCATGTAGTTTAAGTGAATATTTTCCAAGATATGTAAGATTCAAAATGCAGGGACATCCTTTGGTACCAGCATTGCACCCGTGCGAAGCCGGGGCGGGTCGCTATTTATTAATAACATATTGTTATCATTCAACCTGCGTTGAAGTATAGTGGTGCGTCCTCTCTCCTTCAATGAGGGTGTCCTTGGGGTGGGCTGATGATGACAAATGTTTCAGGCAGCAGAAACCTCACGATAGACGTGAGCAAGAAGCAGATGTACACCATGAAGCTGAAGGGCATATCGCTCTGCTTCTCCATACTGAAGGCGGCGCTGTGCGGCAACTACGCCAACTTTGGAGTGTTCAGGTGAGATTTAAAACTAATTAAAATTAAATATATACTTACAAAATATCGCGCCTCATTCCCATAGGGGTAGGCAGAGACCACATCCTTCCACTTGCCACGGTCCTTGCATACTTCCTTAGCTTCTTCCACTCTCATTAATCCTTTCATACAAGTTCGTCGGTTTAGGGTAAACGCCACCTGGCCATTATTTAAAATGTCCAGAATTTGGTCCAGGAACATTCGCCTAGGCCTTCCCCTTTCAACATTTCCATTCACCCTCGCCTCATAAATCTCTTTTGTTAATCTTCTTTCATCCAATCTCTCTACATGTCCAAACCATCTAAGCATCCCTTTCCCAATTTTGGTCACTACACCTTCTTTTACACCACACTTTTCTCTTATCATACTATTGTTAACTCTGTCACACAGTTTTAACCCGCACATACTCCTCAACGCTCTCATCTCTACCACATTGATTTTACTTTTGTGCTTCTTCTGCCATACCCAACATCCACTATCATACATAAGTGTGGGCACCAGCACACCTCTATGCACAGCCAGTCTTGCCTTTTGGGACACTTTCTGGCTGTTCATAAATGCATGTAGAGCACCATTCACCATGTTCCCAGCATTTACTCTTCTTTCAATATCACTCTCACACGTTCCATCTCTCGTTAATTTACTACCCAGGTATACAAACTCTTTTACTTCTTCCACTTTTTCTCCATCTATCACAATATTACAATCTGTCACATATTCATCTCTTTCAAAACCCATTACTTTCGTTCTGCTAACATTCACTTTCATTCCTTTCCTTTTCAAAGCTACATTCATAATAGTTACCATTTTTAACCCCCGACGCAAAAACGACGGGGTGTTATAAGTTTGACGTGTCTGTGTAAATCGGTTCAGGTCTTCAAGGTCATCAGGTCGTTTGTTAGGTGTGATAGAAATGTTACACGCTCAGTTTGCTTGAAAGCATGTGTGTGATCTGACATTTGAAACACTAATGTCTTCTGGAACCACTGAGCTGGTCTGATGATAAGGCTCGAAGGTAGGAGACGTAACCCTGGTATACCTTTTTAGTAAACCCCATCGAGTTTGGGCTCGTTGAATTTGTCTTGACTGGTTCTTTTCATGTTTCTAATTGACGAGGAGCTGATGCTGGAAATGGGATCAGGCATATGAAACCTTGGAATGCCGGAATAAAGCGCATAAACCGATTTATATTTTTGCTGAAGGATGACCAATGTTTAATCTTTATTTGGGACGGGGGTTTTTTTAATTTTTAATTTAATTTTTTTGCAACTCATTAGCAGTCGATGCAAGTAATACTTGATCGTTGATCATTGGGTGTAATTAATGTTTCACCATTTATATTTCGTAAGAAATTATTTTATTTTTCTTTATTTAATTGCTTTGGGCGTTAGTTACCACCCTACTGATACCGTATCACCAAGCGATAAAACGTTCCGTTACACTAATAAAAACATATTGTACAACAATGTATTATGCATCATTTTATTGCATTTTGTTTACTATTTAATATAAATTACATTTAAAAATTCAAGAAGTCGGAGTATTGGATATGAGCCTAACGTTGGTTATCGTCCATTTCCGTAAACAACCACATAGCACAGCTGTCACACTAACATAACAATCTCAAAGCTTCATTAAATACATTTTAAACAGGCTCAACGACTCTCAACTTCTTGCCTTTTAGACTTGATGAAAATAAAATAAAAACTATTTAAAAGGCAACAATAAATATTTAAAAATGCGTAAAGAGTGTAAATTAAAAGGAAATAGTTTAATTACTTTTTTTTAACATAATTTTAATCCGATGTCCAACAATAAAAATGGCTGATTGTAAAACATTTATATAATAATAGGATATTTTTAGTATATTTACAATTTGTGTTCTTTTTGGGTTACGATCTGGCATTCTCTTTTTATAATTATTATTATTTTTTCCCAATAATTCTAAAATAATATATGGTTTTTTCCACGAGAACGAAGTTGCAGGTGTCCGTTGGTTAATTAAAGTGTAGAAACCGAAAGGGGTGTGGATTTTCGTCCCACTCCTAACAAGTTAGCCCGCTTTCATCTTAGACTGCATCATCACTTAACATCAGGTGTGATAGCAGTCAAGGGCCAACTTGTATTCGATAAAAAAAAAAAAGTGGTCGATTGTCTAAAAGGTATACCCTTTGCAGGTAAGCGCGCTACCACACTGCGTCACCACTTACCACCAGGTGAGGTCGCAGTCGAGCGCCAACAGACTGGTAGAGTATGGTCCGTTATGTACTGTGCGTATTGTTGGCAGGCTGTACGGCGACGAGACCTTGGACAACGCGCTCAACATGTTTGTGAAGCTTTTGCTTAGTATACCGCAAGGAGATCTGCTGGTGAGTAAACACCGCTGTGGCGCAGTGGTGCGGAGGTCGAGGGTTCGACTTAGATTCAGGTTTTCTAAGTTTTTTTTTTTAAGCTATTGTATAGCTTATATCGCGGGCCTTGAGCGTAGAGACCGAATACAGAAATTCCGTAACGAAAAAACCTAACACCCGCTGAGTATCAAAAACATAATATCAAAAGCACAATTTCGGCAACGATGTCATCGGGGAACGTGGCCTAGCGGTAAGGCGCTCTAAGTGCCCGGATTGCCAGAGAGACACGGGTTCGAATCCCGTCGGTTCCGAAATTTTTTTTTTTCAAACGTGATATTTCAAAAAGTCATTTTTTTTAAATTAATGACTTTTTGCAACGCTTAAAAAAAATGCAAAACCCACGGGATTCGAACCCGCGTCTCTCTGACAATCCGGGCACTTAGAGCGCCTTACCGCTAGGCCACGGTCCCGATGTCGTCGGTAGGTAAACATAAGTTGATAAAAAATGCTATGCAATAGCTTTACCGCGGCAGTCTCCGAGTGCCACACGTCTTTTTTTTATTTTTTTTTTATCGACTACAAGTTGGCCCTTGACTGCTATCACACCTGATGTTAAGTGATGATGCAGTCTAAGATGGAAGCGGGCTAACTTGTTAGGAGTAGGATGAAATCCACACCCCTTTCGGTTTGTACACGATATCGTACCGGAATAAATCGCTTGGCGATACGTCTTTGTCGGTAGGGTGGTGCCCCGCCGGGAATCGAACCCAGGACCTCCGTCTTATAAATCCACCGCGCACACCACTGCGCCACGGAGGTCGTCAAAAATATCGCCACGATGTCGTGTAGCTACTCCTAGTCCTAACAAGTTAAGTCGCTTCAATTTCAGATTTAATCATCACTTAACATCAGGTGTGATAGCAGTTAACCCTTAACTTGTAAATAATAAAAAAATAAATAAAATACTTTTAACGGCTTACCGTTATAAAAAATGGTTATTTGACTAATTTTCTTGAAATAATGACGAATGCTAAAAATTAAACGCTTGGCAGTACGTCTTTGTCGGTAGGGTGCTCGCAACGACCAAAGCCTACCATCAGCACATCTGGACCAGCCGGGAATAGAACCCAGGACCTCCGTCTTACAAATCTACTGCGCCGCGAAGGCCGTCAAAAACTTCTACAACTGGAACATGTATTTTGATATCGTAACGTTTCCAGGACTACCCGAAATTATCACAAAACTACTACGTGCTACTGGAGAGGCTGGCGCAGGATCACATGCCGTACCTCGCGTCGTTGCAGCCTGACGCCACCCTGTACATCCTGTCTTCGATATCCGAGGGGTTGACTGCTTTGGGTGAGCTACTACCACATTCATTACGTTTATATATCATTTCTCCTTTAACTTAAAACTACTACGTGCTACTGGAGAGGCTGGCGCAGGATCACATGCCGTACCTCGCGTCGTTGCAGCCTGACGCCACCCTGTACATCCTGTCTTCGATATCCGAGGGGTTGACTGCTTTGGGTGAGCTACTACCACATTCATTACGTTTATATATCATTTCTCCTTTAACTTAAAACTACTACGTGCTACTGGAGAGGCTGGCGCAGGATCACATGCCGTACCTCGCCCCACCCTGTACATCCTGTCTTCGATATCCGGGGGTTACTGCTTTGGGTGAGCTACTACTTTTTATATATCATTTCTCCTTTAACTTAAAACTACCCGACGCCACCCTGTACATCCTGTCTTCGATATCCGAGGGGTTGACTGCTTTGGGTGAGCTACTACCACATTCATTACGTTTATATATCATTTCTCCTTTAACTTAAAACTACTACGTGCTACTGGAGAGGCTGGCGCAGGATCACATGCCGTACCTCGCGTCGTTGCAGCCTGACGCCACCCTGTACATCCTGTCTTCGATATCCGAGGGGTTGACTGCTTTGGGTGAGCTACTACCACATTCATTACGTTTATATATCATTTCTCCTTTAACTTAAAACTACTACGTGCTACTGGAGAGGCTGGCGCAGGATCACATGCCGTACCTCGCGTCGTTGCAGCCTGACGCCACCCTGTACATCCTGTCTTCGATATCCGAGGGGTTGACTGCTTTGGGTGAGCTACTACCACATTCATTACGTTTATATATCATTTCTCCTTTAACTTAAAACTACTACGTGCTACTGGAGAGGCTGGCGCAGGATCACATGCCGTACCCGCTTCTGCCACCCTGTACATCCTGTCTTCGATATCCGAGGGGTTGACTGCTTTGGGTGAGCTACTACCACATTCATTACGTTTATATATCATTTCTCCTTTAACTTAAAACTACTACGTGCTACTGGAGAGGCTGGCGCAGGATCACATGCCGTACCTCGCGTCGTTGCAGCCTGACGCCACCCTGTACATCCTGTCTTCGATATCCGAGGGGTTGACTGCTTTGGGTGAGCTACTACCACATTCATTACGTTTATATATCATTTCTCCTTTAACTTAAAACTACTACGTGCTACTGGAGAGGCTGGCGCAGGATCACATGCCGTACCTCGCGTCGTTGCAGCCTGACGCCACCCTGTACATCCTGTCTTCGATATCCGAGGGGTTGACTGCTTTGGGTGAGCTACTACCACATTCATTAAGTTTATATATCATTTCTCCTTTAACTTAAAACTACTACGTGCTACTGGAGAGGCTGGCGCAGGATCACATGCCGTACCTCGCGTCGTTGCAGCCTGACGCCACCCTGTACATCCTGTCTTCGATATCCGAGGGGTTGACTGCTTTGGGTGAGCTACTACCACATTCATTACGTTTATATATCATTTCTCCTTTAACTTAAAACTACTACGTGCTACTGGAGAGGCTGGCGCAGGATCACATGCCGTACCTCGCGTCGTTGCAGCCTGACGCCACCCTGTACATCCTGTCTTCGATATCCGAGGGGTTGACTGCTTTGGGTGAGCTACTACCACATTCATTACGTTTATATATCATTTCTCCTTTAACTTAAAACTACTACGTGCTACTGGAGAGGCTGGCGCAGGATCACATGCCGTACCTCGCGTCGTTGCAGCCTGACGCCACCCTGTACATCCTGTCTTCGATATCCGAGGGGTTGACTGCTTTGGGTGAGCTACTACCACATTCATTACGTTTATATATCATTTCTCCTTTAACTTAAAACTACTACGTGCTACTGGAGAGGCTGGCGCAGGATCACATGCCGTACCTCGCGTCGTTGCAGCCTGACGCCACCCTGTACATCCTGTCTTCGATATCCGAGGGGTTGACTGCTTTGGGTGAGCTACTACCACATTCATTACGTTTATATATCATTTCTCCTTTAACTTAAAACTACTACGTGCTACTGGAGAGGCTGGCGCAGGATCACATGCCGTACCTCGCGTCGTTGCAGCCTGACGCCACCCTGTACATCCTGTCTTCGATATCCGAGGGGTTGACTGCTTTGGGTGAGCTACTACCACATTCATTACGTTTATATATCATTTCTCCTTTAACTTAAAACTACTACGTGCTACTGGAGAGGCTGGCGCAGGATCACATGCCGTACCTCGCGTCGTTGCAGCCTGACGCCACCCTGTACATCCTGTCTTCGATATCCGAGGGGTTGACTGCTTTGGGTGAGCTACTACCACATTCATTACGTTTATATATCATTTCTCCTTTAACTTAAAACTACTACGTGCTACTGGAGAGGCTGGCGCAGGATCACATGCCGTACCTCGCGTCGTTGCAGCCTGACGCCACCCTGTACATCCTGTCTTCGATATCCGAGGGGTTGACTGCTTTGGGTGAGCTACTACCACATTCATTACGTTTATATATCATTTCTCCTTTAACTTAAAACTACTACGTGCTACTGGAGAGGCTGGCGCAGGATCACATGCCGTACCTCGCGTCGTTGCAGCCTGACGCCACCCTGTACATCCTGTCTTCGATATCCGAGGGGTGCACTGCTTTGGGTGAGCTACTACCACATTCTTGACTAAAGCTTAACTCACATTGGCAAAATGGCTATTTGGTTAAAATAAAAAAATAAATAAATATTATAGGACAATTACACACATCGCTATATAGCCCCAAAGTAAGCGTACTCGTAAGTAGCTTGTTGTGGTGCTATGATAACTGATGAATATTTGTATATATATTATACATAAATACTTATAATATATAGATAAACACCCAGACACTGGAAAACATCCATGCTCATCACATAAACATTTTCCAGATGTGGGAATCGAACCCACAGCCTAGAACGCAGAAGAAGGGTCACTACCCACTGCGCCACTCGGCCGTTTAATTGATATGCAGTAGAAGTGGGTGCGAGAGGTATACCAGCTAAATCTCTCTACAACCTGCTCAAAGACCTTGGCCTGACTAGAACAGCAGTAAGCTCTATTCTAGAACGAGAGCCCAAAGCTGCTCTAGCAGGATTCTACCAGATTTGGTTGGGCAGGGAGAATAACTCGAGCAGAAAAGGCGAGCGTTGACTAGTCACAAAGAGTTCATTCAAGCCTGCATCCGTGCCTTAAGTCTCGGACTTACCGGCACCCGCACAGTGAATCCATAGAATGCTAAGATCTTCGTATCATATTATATGTAACGACGTAATACTTTACTTCGCTCATTTCCATATTTGTAAATATTATATTTTACGTCTCTAGATTCATATTTGAAAATATTATATTTTACGTGGCTCGATTCCATATTTGAAAATATTATATTTTACGTATCTCGATTCCAAATTTGAAAATAAATGTGAAATAATGCAGTTGAGTAAAGAGTAATTGTGTATTGTATGTGTAATTCCAGATACGAGCGTGTGTACGGGATGCTGCGCGACGCTGGACCACATAGTGACGTATCTGTTCAAACAGCTTGTGCAGAAATGTGAGTTTATTACATCTTTATTTATATCTATCATCATAATCATCATCAGCATATTAACGGCCCACTACAGGGCCACTCCTTATAGGAGAGGGGTTATGGAGCGTACACCCACCACGATGCTCCAATGCGGGTTGGCGGGCTTAGGGTGATAATGTTTCATTTATCAACGATCACTATCAGATGTTGACGACAGTGACCGGGACCGACGGTTTAACGTGCTCTCCGAGGCACTCTAGACTCCGGGCTTAGAATGTACTGAGAATTTCATAGAAGAATGAAAATCTCAGAATTATTCGGTGACCCGACCCAGGAATCGAACCCAGGACCTTGTGATCGAAGCCAGATAGTCTAACCACTAGACCAACGAGGCAGTCTTATATCTATACAAATAAATATAATTGAAGAGCCTTAAAAAATCCAAATCCAATTCCAAAAAATAAAAATCATTTTTTAATTTTGTTTGTTTTGGCTAATCTCTAAAACTACTCGTGGGGTTGTAAAATGATAGACAGACGTATGAAAGGTAACATAGGCTAGATTCAAGCTCTCGAGCTACCCCGGTAAAACCGCGGGCGTTTACTAGTTACAACCCGGAATCCGAGCAACATGTTTAAGTTACTAACCTGCTGATGACTTACCAAGTTTGATTGCAGTCAAAGGCTAACTTGTAGATATATAAATGTGGGAACGGAACGTAAGTAAGTGTGAGAGGGACGGACGTATGCGTGAAAGGGAGAGAGGAGACGGATAGGCAAGATGGCGGAGGAAGGTGAATAAGACGTAGGACGTAAGGACGTATCAAGTTGAAATAAAAGTTTAAAATCAGTTTCGTAGTGTTTTACTTTGAGCAGATCCCCCAAATCATTTTGGGGACTCGTCCGGGATCGCTCAAAGTGTGCGCGTGACGAAATAAAGTGAATCACGAAATATATTAACATACGACGCAACCGGCGCGGGCGACACAAGACGCGAGGCGCGCGTGTTCCGGACATACGCCGAATAATCACGAAAGAACACGACGTACGAAGGAAAGACGGACGACGAAAGACGTTTAAGACGAAAGACGAAATTTATCAACTTTGATTGCTAAGATGGAAGCGGAAAAGATGGGGGACGCCACACAAGCCGCGGCGCCCACCGCCATGTTTTATGGTTTCGAGGGAAGCATAGCTCAGTTCAACGGCGAGGACAAGTCGTACACATCTACAAAGTGGGCACAGGACATAGAAGATAACGCTGAAATTTTTAAATGGACACCGCATCAAAAATTAATAATAGCAAGAAGGACGTTATGTGGTACGGCCGGGCTATGGCTAAAGTCGGAAAAAGTGTTTAAAACATATGACGAATTAAAAATTGCCGTGCAAAGAGAATTTCCGGAAGCTATCAACAGCAAAGAAATGCACGAATTAATGGCATCTAGAAAAAAACAGAAGAATGAAAGTTACTATCAGTACATGCTAGCTATGAAGGAGTTAGGAAAAAGAGCTAAATTTCCCGATTATGTAGCCATTCAATATATCATAGACGGCATAGAAGACTGTCCAACAAACAAGGTCGTGTTATATGGCGTAACAACATATACTGCGCTTAAAGAAAAACTTCTAATATACGAAAAAATGCACGAGAACATAAAGAAAGAAGTCAAGGTCATGACAGTGCCTAGAAAAAAAATAGAAGCATCCTCATCAACGACGCGACGCTGCTATAACTGCGGGGAAAGTCATATGGCAAAGAATTGTGAAAATGGCGTTAAATGTTTTCGCTGCAATACATTTGGCCATTTTTCGTATCAATGTCCCAAGTTCAGTGCAACCAGTGGCGCTCCAAGCACCGTGAGATTCAGCGGCGTCAACGGAAAGTCGGTAAAGCAGCCGGCACAAAGCGCGCTGCAACTACGCACGGCGGGCCAATCAACGGAGCCGGTAAAACAGCGATCGGCCATGTTTGGCACGGTCGACTCGACGGGATGCGCGAGCGGCCATGACAGTGACAGTGACAGTGACGTCGAGAAGTCTCAGGTCAACGACTTTGAAGTTTTGCAAATAAATAAAGATAGGAAAAGCGATGGAAAACCTGTAAAAGTGGTGATTGTGTCGGGAAATCACAGTTCAAGTGCGCTAATAGATTCGGGCAGTGACGTAAATCTTATTTCGGCAGAGTTGTGCGCTAAATTATTTAAAGTTGAGTTTAACGTCGGCGGACTTATGTTAACTGGTCTTGGTTGTTCACGAGTACAGTCATTAGGCAAAATTAAGACTTCAATTAAAATAGATGGACAGTGCTACGATAATATTTCGTTCTATATTATACCTAGAAATTGTATGCCGTATGATTTGATTATAGGTCATGAGTTTCTGAAAGGAGTAACAATGTTAATGAGAGATGGATGCGTTTCTATATCTAGGGATGGAAATGAATGGGTGAATAATATTAATTGCATTTCAGATGAATTAGATTGTCTTACAGAACATATTAAGAATCCTTTATTAAGACAGGAAGTGCATCAGTCTATAGACAACTACCATCCAGTCCAGGTTGAGGAGGCACCTTTAGAGCTGAAAATTATATTAAAGGATGATGTGCCTGTCGCTCAACGGCCAAGGAGGTTATCTTACATGGAACAAGGTATTGTTGAAAAACAAATAGACGAGTGGTTGAAAGACGGAATCATAAGGGTAAGTTTCTCTGAATACTCTAGCCCTCTTGTGTTAGTGAAGAAAAAGGATGGCAGCATCCGAGTGTGTGTGGATTACAGGCAGCTTAATTCAAAGATAGTTAAGGATGAATATCCACTACCAATCATTGATGATCTTATCGATAAGTTATCCCAAGCTAATGTTTTCAGTGTGCTTGATTTAAAAAATGGTTTCTTCCATTTAAAGATTAGTGAGGAGTCGATTCCTTACACTTCTTTTGTGTGTCACCAGGGACAGTATGAGTTTTTGCGAGCTCCATTTGGACTTTCGATCAGTCCTAAATATTTTATGAGGTTCGTTAATGTAATCTTCCGTGAGCTGCTAGCGCAGAAGATAATGATGATTTTTATAGATGATATTATAATTCCCGCAGTAAATGAAGAACAAGCATTACAACGTCTAAAGCAAGTTTTGGAAGTTGCTTCACGGTATGGGCTAAGAATTAATTGGAAGAAAGCAAAGTTAATACAGACCGAGATTGAGTACTTGGGCCATACAATCAAGAATGGTGAGGTACGACCGACTACAGAGAAAACAGAGGCAGTTATGAAATTTCCTGAACCTAAAACGAGTAAGCAACTTAAAAGTTTTTTAGGTCTAACTTCCTACTTTAGGAAATACATAAAACAATATGCCGCTATTGCTAAGCCACTTAATGATTTGTTAAAGAAAGATGTAGAGTGTGTGTTTGATGACAAACACAGAAAGGCTTTTTATTTGTTAAAAGAAAAGTTGTGTTCTGGTCCAGTCTTGAAGATATTTGATTCTAACCTTAAAACTGAATTGCATACAGATGCATCAAGCGCTGCAATATCAGCCGTTCTCATGCAATTTCACCCCAACACTGGCTTACACCCAGTGCATTATATGAGCCGTAAGACGAATGAAGCACAAAGCAAGCTGTCGAGCTATGAGCTTGAAGCTATGGCTGTTGTGGAAGGCGTTAAAAAGTTTCGCCACTATTTGTATGGAAAACATTTTAAGATAGTAACCGATTGTAAAGCTTTTCAGCAGACCCTGAGGAAAAAAAGATCTCTCTGCAAAAGTAGCAAGATGGGTACTAATGCTGAATGAATATGACTTCGAAATAGAACACCGAGCTGGAGAGAAGATGCGTCATGCTGATGCACTCAGCAGATATCCATGGGTGACTACAGTAACATCCTTACGTGACCAGATTAAAATAGCACAAGACCATGACGATGGCATAAAAGCAATAAAGGATATACTCAAGGAAAAGTCATTCAAAGATTACTCAACAGATGGAGATATACTGTACAAGGGAGATGGAAAATTATTAGTCATACCTAAACAATTAGAAAAGGAAATATTATCAAGAGTACACAGTAATGGGCATTTTTCAAGGAGGAAAATGAAAGAATTGATTTGTCAAGATTACTATATAAAAGATGTTGAAAGAAAGATAGAAGAGTTTATAAGATCGTGTATACCATGTTTATTAGCTACGAGGAAAGAGGGTAAACAGGAAGGGTTTCTAAACCCTTTAAATAAAGAAAGTTCACCATTAGATACTTTGCATATCGACCATGTTGGACCTTTGACTGAAACTCGAAAGCAGTATAATTATATTCTCACAGTAATTGATGTCTTCACCAAGTTTGTCTGGTTATTTCCTACAAAGAGTACATCGAGTGCAGAAACACTGAACAAGCTTAAGATACATCAGCAAACCTTCGGTAATCCCAGGCGACTGATAACTGACAGAGGGACTGCTTTCACCAGCCATGAATTTCAAGAATACTGTAAAGAGGAAGATATCCAGCATATAACCATCACTACTGGTGTGCCAAGAGGAAATGGGCAGGTGGAGCGTATACACCGTATAATAATTCCCATGCTGACCAAGCTTTGTATTGAAAACTCAGGTGTTTGGTACAAGCATGTAAGTAGAGTTCAGAGAGCATTAAATAGCACCTTTCAAAGAAGCATTAATACCACCCCGTGTAATCTACTTATAGGCATCAAGATGAGATGTAAAGAGGACCTCGAAATTTTAGAATTATTACAGGAAGAAGCGGCTAAACAGTACGATAGCAACAGAGAAGAGTTACGTGAGAAAGCAAAACAGCAAATTTTAGCTATACAAGAAGAAAATAGAAAATACTTTAATAGACGCAGGAAGCAGAGTCAGCAGTATAAGATGGGTGATTTAGTAGCAATAAAAAGAACACAGTTCGGTAAAGGGCTTAAACTCAAGGCGAAATACCTAGGTCCATATCGTATAACTAAAGTAAATTTAAATGATCGCTATGAGATGGAAAAGGTAGACAGTTCTACAGAAGGCCCGAACTGTACTTCAAGCTCAGCTGACCAAATGAAAAAATGGCCTGAGCCATAATGAGGTGAGTATGTAGGATGACTGTAATGTATGAACGATAGAGGGATGGAATGTTTTAGAAATAATGTCTGTAATTTAATCTTAAGGGGATCTGTTATCTTGTATGATATGTTATGTTGTATGATATGTTATGTTGTATTTAATTTGTAATATCTTGTAAGAAAGCAATCGTTAGTTTATATTATTGTATGCTTAAGATGACTATTGTAGTAAAGAAATGATTTTTAGTTTATATAATTGTATGCTTAAGATGACTATTGTAGTAAAGAAATGATTTTTAGTTTATATAATTTTATGCTTAAGATGACTATTGTAGTAAAGAAATGATTTTTAGTTTATATAATTTTATGCTTAAGATCTCTATTGTAGTAAAGAAATGATTGTTAGTTTCTATGATTTTACACTTAAGATGTCTATGTAAGTATTTCATTGTAAGTATGGATGATGGTATGAAAGATGTGTGTTCCTGAGGACAGGGAATAAGTAGAATGGCCGAGCTGTGGGAACGGAACGTAAGTAAGTGTGAGAGGGACGGACGTATGCGTGAAAGGGAGAGAGGAGACGGATAGGCAAGATGGCGGAGGAAGGTGAATAAGACGTAGGACGTAAGGACGTATCAAGTTGAAATAAAAGTTTAAAATCAGTTTCGTAGTGTTTTACTTTGAGCAGATCCCACATAAAAAAACGAAAATCGGTTAAACCGTTTGGGAAGAGTTCAGTAATTCTAATAACATCATGTTTTACACCTGTCAGTCATTCCCTGACGGCCACTTGTTTTATTTTTAAAATATATGTCGAAGGCAGATTATCTGCTTTGTCATTGTGGGCATGTTCTTTATTTCGATCCGACTGCGTGTTGTGGGTACTCGGGCAAATAAACACGAGAAAACTTATTACACTATTTATTGGCGCACAATAATTACTACAGTACGTTTTAATCACTAACTCACTATAGCACTTTGGCGAACGATAGTTCGTAGATAGTAGATAGATAGATAGGAGCGTGGCGGTACGGCCGTTGACCGCCTCCACTGAGCCTCAACACACAACTGTGCGCCGCAGTATTCTCTCGTAGACCCTCAGGTCTCGAGTGAACCATAACACTCACTGTCTGTCCGTAAAATGACTGTTGGGCCTCGGCCCTATTTTCCACATTGTCAACATCCCTGCCAAAATCGCCCTTTCAACTCTATCCAGGCATAGATATATATAAGATCTATATAACAAATCAAAAAGAGTCAATTGAGTGATTGAATTACAGACAACAAAGATGCAACACCCGTTCGCCGATAGAGGTCGCTTTATGATACAATATCCTAGTTCACCAACAGATGTCGCTTTAACTTTAAATGAATTTTATTTTGTTTTCCGACATATTTATATTTTTAATTCCAGCAAGTAATAAGGTGACGAACCCTCGGCACCCGATCCCTGAGATGAGCACCATGTTCATAGAAGTGCTGCAGAGGCGGCCCGAGATCATGCAGCAACTGTTGGCCACGGTGAGTTGAAAGAGAGAAAGCTTTTGAGAGAGAAGAGAGTGAAAGAGAGTGGCAGAGAAAGTGTAATTAGTGACAGCAAGTAATAAGGTAAGGATTCCTCGGCACCCGATCCCTGAGATGAGCACCATGTTCATAGAAGTGCTGCAGAGGCGGCCCGAGATCATGCAGCAACTGTTGGCCACGGTGAGTTGAAAGAGGGAAAGCTTTTGAGAGAGAAGAGAGTGAAAGAGAGTGGCAGAGAAAGTGTAATTAGTGACAGCAAGTAATAAGGTAAGGATTCCTCGGCACCCGATCCCTGAGATGAGCACCATGTTCATAGAAGTGCTGCAGAGGCGGCCCGAGATCATGCAGCAACTGTTGGCCACGGTGAGTTGAAAGAGAGAAAGCTTTTGAGAGAGAAGAGAGTGAAAGAGAGTGGCAGAGAAAGTGTAATTAGTGACAGCAAGTAATAAGGTAAGGATTCCTCGGCACCCGATCCCTGAGATGAGCACCATGTTCATAGAAGTGCTGCAGAGGCGGCCCGAGATCATGCAGCAACTGTTGGCCACGGTGAGTTGAAAGAGGGAAAGCTTTTGAGAGAGAAGAGAGTGAAAGAGAGTGGCAGAGAAAGTGTAATTAGTGACAGCAAGTAATAAGGTAAGGATTCCTCGGCACCCGATCCCTGAGATGAGCACCATGTTCATAGAAGTGCTGCAGAGGCGGCCCGAGATCATGCAGCAACTGTTGGCCACGGTGAGTTGAAAGAGAGAAAGCTTTTGAGAGAGAAGAGAGTGAAAGAGAGTGGCAGAGAAAGTGTAATTTGTGGCAGCAAGTAATAAGGTGACGAACCCTCGGCACCCGATCCCTGAGATGAGCACCATGTTCATAGAAGTGCTGCAGAGGCGGCCCGAGATCATGCAGCAACTGTTGGCCACGGTGAGTTGAAAGAGAGAAAGCTTTTGAGAGAGAAGAGAGTGAAAGAGAGTGGCAGAGAAAGTGTAATTAGTGACAGCAAGTAATAAGGTAAGGATTCCTCGGCACCCGATCCCTGAGATGAGCACCATGTTCATAGAAGTGCTGCAGAGGCGGCCCGAGATCATGCAGCAACTGTTGGCCACGGTGAGTTGAAAGAGAGAAAGCTTTTGAGAGAGAAGAGAGTGAAAGAGAGTGGCAGAGAAAGTGTAATTTGTGGCAGCAAGTAATAAGGTGACGAACCCTCGGCACCCGATCCCTGAGATGAGCACCATGTTCATAGAAGTGCTGCAGAGGCGGCCCGAGATCATGCAGCAACTGTTGGCCACGGTGAGTTGAAAGAGAGAAAGCTTTTGAGAGAGAAGAGAGTGAAAGAGAGTGGCAGAGAAAGTGTAATTTGTGGCAGCAAGTAATAAGGTGACGAACCCTCGGCACCCGATCCCTGAGATGAGCACCATGTTCATAGAAGTGCTGCAGAGGCGGCCCGAAATCATGCAGCAATTGTTGGCCATGGTGAGTTGAAAGAGAGAGAAGAGAGTGAAAGAGAGTGGCAGAGAAAGTGTAATTAGTGATAGCAAGTAATAAGGTGACTAACCCTCCGCACCCAAAACCTGAGACAAGCACCCCATGTTTATAGAAGTGCTGCAGTGGCGGCCCGAGATCATGCAGCAACTGTTGGTAGCGATAATTGGAAAGAGAGATAACTTTTGAAAGACAACAGAGTGAAAGAGAAAGTGGAGTAAATGAGACCGATGCGTTCAAAACTATAGTGAGATATCAAGGCACGATGTCGTGTAGAAACCGAAAAGGGTGTGGAGTTTCGTCCCACTCCTAACAAGTTAGCCCGCTTCCATCTTTAGACTGCATCATCACTTAACATCAGGTGTGATAGCAGACAAGGGCCAACTTGTAGTCGATAAAAATAAAAAAAAAGTGAATGAAACGAACTAAATAAAACGTTGGTCAAAAATGAAATTCCTAGAATTGAGGTATTAGAATAATTAAAATATGGCGTCTTTCTAATATTAGTCTGTAGGTGATAAAGATGCGGTGACATTGATTTGTCAAACTCGAAATATGTCATTTTTGACAGACATCTTAGCTATAATAAGAACAAAACTCAATATTTTAATTTGATTATTCAGTAATCCGTTGGGTACGTATACCTAACCAGTAACCATCAAACCAAATGGACCATACGTCAATAAACACTGACAGCAAAAGTCAAAACAGCATCAATCCGCCACCTGGAGAATGTCTACCATAGATAATATAACTTATCTAAGATCCGCCATGATTATACGTAAAGTGTAGCATTGTTTTGGAGAGAATAAATAATATTTCGCCTAAATAAAAGTGAATTCGGAGATTTGGCTAATCAAAACTAGATTATTAATACATGTAGTTTTTTTCAACTTGTAAAGAAAGTTAGTCTGTGCTCCATACAATTTTGGACCATCTCCTTTAAATTTTTACTCGACTGCGTCAGAAGGAGGGTTATGTTTTTCGAGCGTATGTATGTATGTATGTCCATTTCTTCGGCACGCGCTACAGCCTAAACGACTGAACGGATTTTGACATGTGAGGTGTCGTTGAATTTGTCAAAATTGTGGTAGTGACATAGGCTATATAAATTTTGAAAATGGCGGCTGTAAATGGGGGAAAAAGGGGGGATGTGTGTATTTTTTCTCTTATCTTAGCAATATGGGTACCAATTGAAAGGTCGTAAAAAGACCATTTCAAAAATATAAATATCATATCATGTTCATATTACTTTTTTAACAAAAAAAGGCAAAAAGTGTACTAAGTGTACCGTCTCATTTCTATACCATAAACTAAAACTAAAAAGTCTCAAATAAAATTATTATTATAAAAACAAAAAACCCGACTGCTTAGAAGTTATGAACTGAAAAGAGAAAAACAAGGATCACTATATCTGTATAAAATTCTAAATATTTTATGGTGCTGCAGGCGGGGACAAACATAGTTTTGGTTGATCTTTCTTTCCCCGCAGGTTAAAGTATTTTGTCCCCGCCTGCAGCACCATAAAGTATTTAGAATTTTATACAGATATAGTGATCCTTGTTTTTCTCTTTTCAGTTCATAACTTCTAAGCAGTCGGGATTTTTGTTTTTATAATAATAATTTTATTCATTCAACTTTTTATGCAACAGCATATAATCCGTTCTTTAATAATTGTAACTATGAAGACAGTGTCAATGATGTGGTACGTTTCATGTTGTCAGGTCCTGAACCTGATAATGTTCGAGGAGTGCTGCAACCAGTGGTCCATGTCGCGGCCGCTGCTGGGCTTAGTGCTGCTGAACGAGGAGCACTTCGCGCGACTGCGGGCGGACATGATCGCGCAGCAGCCGCGCGACAAGCAGGCGCAGCTGGCGCAGTGGTTCACCGGCCTCATGGCGGGCATCGAGAGGAACTTGCTCACCAAGAACAGGGACAGGTGAGTACATACATATCGAGTGTAACGGTGTACAGTTGCTTGCGCCTGTGTATGGAGGGTAGAGGAAAGGAGGATCATCTGTGTATATAAAAAGTGTCCGTCAAAATGTATTAGATTAGGATGGCGCCACAGTTGCATCAAAGTAACTCTCAAAAGAAGCGCCAAATATTGTTAGAGTATATTTTTTTTGTTTTGAGATTTACGTCCACTTGGACAACTTTTCACAACACAAATTTTACCCATAACTGTTCTGTTATTCACTCACTTTTTCATAAAATTAAATGTTTATATATCAATAACCGTACTATTTACTGTTTACGAACTAAAATCACTCTAAACGCACATTTGGTTATAATTCTGTAAGGTTATATTTACCACAATATTTTGTACAACGTAAGTTGTTGAAGTTCTCAATAATTTTTTAACTCGGCATACTTCAATTCATCTACGATTGCTACATTCATACCATACCCTGTGCATCCACCAGCGCCATTGTGGAGGATTTTTGAACTGTTATTTAACGCATACAACTGGACACTTTTTCAACTTTTCTCCCATATAAGATGACTCTCCTTTCCTCTACCCTCCATACACCTGTGTCTGCGTTGTGTGACGTGCATACCCCAGAAGGGGGAGAGTACATTAGGGACAAGGAGAAGATGACAGGGAACTTGTAGGGAGTCAAGAAGGCGGCCCGGCGATGAAACGCGAAGAGAAGTGCGGATTCCGGGTTGCCCTCCCGAGATTGGGCCCAAATGACCGAGAGGATGAAAGGGCCATGGGTGGTGGTGGGTTGTATCTGCTTGGAATGACGCTATGTGTCCTAAGTGCGACAGCGGCCAAGGTGAAGTTGACAGACACCACGCTCTGTGGGAATGTTCTCTGTACGAGGACCCTCGGCAGTGGATATTGGATGGAATCGTTCGCTTGGAGGCGGAACCGGTGAGCCTCGTCCCGGCGGAGGTAAATTTTCATCGGCTGATGGAGTTCGCGCACGCGTGGCACAAGAGGCGAAGTAGTTCGGAGCGCAATGTTACCAGTGACGGAGCTGCGGGGGAGACTGGCATCTCCATATTTCGTTAAGTCCATGCTCCAGAAGGGGGAGAGCGTACCATGGGGACAAGAAGAGAGATAAATAACTTATTGTGAGTCAAGAAGGCGGGCGGGTTACCCTCCTGTTGATTCGGCCGGTATGACCACGAGGATTGAACCATGGGAGGTGGAGGGTTGTTCCTATACCGAGTGTAAGAGTCATGTTAAGAAAAACTTCGTAAGTGGCTTCAATTATTGTCTATAACTCTCTGTCTATAATGAATACCACTTGCATCGGAACGGTTAGCGATTTTGAATTTTTTAACCGACGAAAAAAAACGGAGGAGATTCTCAATTCCACACGTATATTTTTTTTTTTATGTATGACCACGCATAACTTTTTTTAGAGTTGTCCGATTTTGATAATTCTTTTTTTATTAGAAAGAGCATACTTCCAAGGTGGTCCCATTGTCATCATGTTAGGATCTGATGATGATATCCTGGGGAAATTGAAGGAACTCTTCAAATTTTATAGGCACACTTACAGCGATTTCGATTTTTGTCTCGGTATCGGTAGCTTTTTGGCTACTAGTGGCATATAATATACTATGACAGTATAGTACGAGTACGATACGTGGCGATAAATCACTAAAAGTAAAAAATAAAATTTTTTAAATAAAAATAGAACCGACTCAAAACGCACTAAAAAGTAAAAAATAACTGTGTCATTTAGTTGCTTTAATTTACTTAAGCATTTATTTAAAAAATTTTATTGAGCGCGCATTGTGATGTGGACAATGTTATAACAACTCGTCGTTTAGACAAGGTTCAGATTTTTCAGGTTCTAGACTTAGGCGTGATTGAAAAACTAACAGACAGAGTTACTTTTACATTTATAATATTTATATAGATTAAATCTACTTTTGAATAGAAATTTTAAATACCGTTTTTTTATTTGAGTCAAATACTAGTTATGGATAGTCCCTAAACATAGTTTCTCTCTATTACAGGTTCACGCAAAACCTGTCCATGTTCAGACGAGACATCAACGACCTGCTGAAGGGCAGCCCGGGCTACTCCAACAACGTCAACGACATGATGACGTCATAACCAACACGAGCGCGCCACGTCACACACACACACGCGCACGCGCACGCACTGTCTGTAGCGTACGTAACGTTATGTTCTCTTTAGTATATGATTCGTGGCTGTCAGTTATAGTTTGGTTTGGCTCATGGCAGAAATATACTATTCTATTCATGTTCGACTAGGCAGTGTGTCTCTGCCTTTAACTATGAGGTCTGCGTTTGAGTGCCCTCCGAAAGCCGACATAGAGCCTTTTCACAAGGTTTTCCAACTCATACACCAATTTTTAATTGCGTAGAATTCTAACGTTGGTTTATATTTCTATAGACAAACAATAAGCACAAAAAAAATTCAATCCGAATCCAGAAATTCCATGACAAAAAAAACTTAACACCCCCTGAATATCAAAAGCACAATTTCGGCACCGACGTCATCGGGACAGTGGCCTAGCGCTAAGGCGCTCTAAGTGCCCGGATTGCCAGAGACGCGGGTTCGAATCCCGTCGGTTCGGCAATTCTTTTTTTCCTTTTTTTTTTGACAAACGTGATATTTAAAAAAGTCATTAAAAGTTCTGGTGTTTATCGATAGCTGGAAAAACTAAATGATGATACTTTTAAGTTTTTACATCTATAGATAAATACCAAAACTTTTCTTTTTGAAATATCACACGAAAAAAAAATAAAATAAAAAAGTTGCGGAACCGACGGGATTCGAATCCGCGTCTCTGGCAATCCGGGTACTTAGAGCGCCTTAGCGCTAGGCCACGGTCCCGATGACGTCGGTAGGTAAACATAAGTTGATAAAAAATGCTATGCAATAGCTTTACCGCGGCAGTCTCCGAGTGCCACACGGCTTTTTTTTATAATCCGACTGACAGACACACAGACAAAATTTCATTTAATTAAGTTTAAAGCCAAAAGTAAGTTGCTGATCTTTGTAAAGTCGAAAACATACCATGAAGAAGATAAAAATCTTTCGACTGGTTAATGATACTTTTATAAAAATCATCAATAATTGGGATGGTGATCAGGAGTACGACGCCGCAGATCATGATCATCATGATATCATGAAAATATATGTAATAATTAAAAGTACAGTAAAAGATAGGTAATAAATATGGGTGCATCCCAGTAGTACCCCCTAATTTTAGTTCTATAGAACTGTTGATACACCATATTAGTGCTTAGTGTCCCATTAGTTCTATATAGAACTAATGGGACAAAATTAAAGAAATGTCGATATCAACATCTTGTTTGTTACGTTGCATATAAAATATCTATAGTTTTTATAAGTATAATATGGAATCTCTTTTGATTGCAATAATAAATGTCCAAATTTGAGAGTATCTATAAACATACTATATCGAATACAGCTTTGCTTAAATTGCACAAAACGTCTTTAAAATGGTATTGAGGTTTTTAATATATTTTTTTTTCTAAACTGAATAGATTGCGCGAAAAATACTTCCAAAGTGGTAAAATGTGTGCCCCTCCCGTAACTTCTAAAATAAGATAATATTTTTGACGTGACAACGTCTTATAATTCGATAGAGCCGGCTGCACGCACGAAAAAACATGACGTCATGCGTCGTTACCTCGCTTTGAGGCGTTCCATGTAAGGCTTGAAGTGCAAGCGAGAGCGCAGAACGAGCGACAAAGAAGCACAATCGGCCTTTGCGTTCGGCAGCGTTCGACATCCGTCTATTAAATATTATTATTAATTATATTAATTTTAAATTAAATATATTTATTATAAATTTAAATTATAAATTTATAAAATCAAAATCAATTATTTTATTAATTTAAATTAATATTTATAAAAATATACTTAAATTAAAAATTTTAATAACCAATTAAATGCTACCATTCCATCAGTATTTTCTTCAGACGTTGTCACGTTCAACTATCGTCAGTAAACCGACTATACAGACAACCAATTTTTTAGACGCAACTACTACTTGGTTTTAACAACTTATCTTTTGTCGCAAGGGACATTTTTTTTGTTAAAAACAAAATGAAACATCAATCAAAATAATATAAAGTTTATAACTTATATGGTATAAGTAAAGTCGAGAGCAAAAACTATACTACAGTACTATATAGAACTATTGGGATATAATTTGACTGCACGGAAAATATCCCAACAGTTCTATAGAACTACGGTATGGGGTACTACTGGGATGCACCTATAAATACATTATTTTCAACCTTCGTATCAAATACATTTAAAAATTATGCAGTATTTAAATTTTAAAAAACATAAGAAGGCATGGAGGGATCAGACGTGGAAACGTACCATCGATTTCTCAACTTGGGGCTGCTACTGAGAATTTCTTGACAAAAATTATTTTTTTTCAAAATCAAAATTCACTAGAGCCGACCTGATGTGTTTAAAATTCGCTCGTTTGATATATTCTACAGTCAACACACACAGTACAGAGGTGGCTTATTAGAGTTCCTGGGATCGATTCCCGGCTAGACCAATTAAGATGGCAGCAATAAAAAATATCGTTTTTCGACGATGCTTTGACCATATAACCAATCGATGCGAAGTTTGTCGTTGTCTTTTAGATGAGATCGTATCAACTGGTCTTGTGGGTCCCAGCCGACAAATACGTACTGTCACGCGATTTAGCGTTCCGGTACGATGTGTAGAAATCGAAGGAGTATGGATTTTATCCTTTTTTTTTATTTTTATCGACTACAAGTTGGCCCTTGACTGCTATCACACCTGATGTTAAGTGATGATGCAATCTAAGATGGAAGCGGGCTAACTTGTTCGGAGTGGGACGAAAATCCACACCCCTTTCGGTTTCTACACGACATCGTACCGGTGCGCTAAATCGCTTGGCGATACTTCTTTGTCGACAGGGTGGTAACTAGCCGCGGCGAAAGCCTCCCACCAGCCAGACCAAGACAAATTAAGAAAAATCTCAATCTGCCCCGCCGGGAATCGAACCCAGGACCTCTGTCTTATAAATCCACCGCGCATACCACTGCGCCGCAAAATTCTACGAGTTAGCCCGCTACAGTATTCATGATCACTTACCATCTAGTGTAATACAGTCACGGTATTGTAATAAAATCTCGTGTTTCAAAATGCGAATTTAAACACATCATGCCTAAATTGATTATTAGATTTTATGTAAAAATCTTTATATTTTTAATTAAAGTTGAAATTCCAAAATTTAGTCTATAAAAATCTAAAAATCACACAAAATGTCTGTTTGTTTTTTTTTATAAATATTATTATATGTCTCTAGTGTTAAGTATGTTTATTTTAAATTCCTACATCAAGGTAATGACTGTTTTTTTAATGTACCCTACATTTACGGCTTTATGACCACAGTGCCAGGCGCTTATAGGATCGTATCTAGAGCTTGGACCCACCATGCCGGTTCACTGGGTTGGCTTATGGCTTAACGTTCTCTTCGAGTCATGGGGATCTACCACCATTAACTTCCTGATAATTTCTTATACAGAAGTATCATTTTTCTTTTACCCAATTCAATATTTTAATTCTAACCATCTTTCTAGTGAAAATACCTCTATTTATAATTTTTGTACTATTTAGTAATAAACTATTAAAATTAAAGTAAATACTAAAATATTAGTGTTTTTAAAATTAAATTCTTGTACACAAAGTAAAGTTTCAAAAAATATATTAGTATATTAAATAATTTTGTTTCTCCTTATAAATAGCAATAATAATTATATTGTTACTCGCTGACGCCCGCGACTTTGCCCGCGTGGTAAATGTTGTGACGTCACCTTCCAAAACACAAAAAATACGTAACATTTTTTTTTTTAAGAAAGATGGGTATAGCAAATTATCCTCAAAAGATAAATATATGCCACCACGGACCTTTTTGTGGTACTAATAAAGAAAAACAATACTTCCATCTCAAATAGGTAAAGCAGCGATTTGATGAAAGCTCTGTGGCTTAGGGCTAACGCTAAAACACCAAATCCGCGAGCGGGCACTAGTATAACTTTGATGTCGAGCGTACAGTTGTGTCGAGTAGATTACCATGGATTATTTACTCATTTATTATTTGGCAAAAATACGTCAACGGAAACAACATCGACTGCATAACCTGTTCTTGACAAGCAGGTTACTCAGCGGAGAATTCGATAATTCATTCGCCATATTCCATAATATTGGCCGAAATTGCACCTCAATTATTACGCGCTTTGTATCAATGTTCATGATTGTACCTAGCCTCCGACGCGTGTGACCGTGGCATCTAGCGGCGCTGTGCCCGTCGCGGGCGTCCGCGCCGTGTGCCCGCCACTATTTTTCTTTATACACCCGCGAGCGTGCACCCGCGCGAGTTTTAGCATTAGCCCTTAAATTCCTCTAACCTTAAAAAACCCTGTCAAATTGTAAACTAAAATCTTCCTCAGGAACCTATTTGTCTTTTGAAAGTTGCCTGTCTGACGGTTTTCTACAGAATATATTTTGGAAAGTGTGCTCAGGAACTTTTGGATCTAGTTCCCCTTCACCTTTCTACCATATTAGTGCTAGGCATCGTAGTACTCTGCGCCCATACATCCCAGAACATGATGAGGTTTTGGTTTCTCGTTCCTGTTTCGAACTGCGAAATTATGGAACGCTCTTCCAGCTCTCGTTTTCCCTACCACCTACAATGTGGGTATCTTCAAGTCGAGAGTAAAGGCATCTTCTTGGCAAGCATGTACCACCGTAGGCTGCATCTTCGCCTTCAGCCGTGGACGTAGCCAAGTGCTAGCCTATACAGTATAAACAAAATTTTACAAAAAATAGAATTGACTCAAAACGCACTAAAAAATAAAAAATAACTGTCATTTAGTTGCTTTAATTTACTTAAGCATATCTATGAAGTCGGTGCCAGCAAGTTTAAGGAACATTTAATTAACGTAGTAAAGCAGTTTGTGGGTTCTAGGTAATGTCCTTAAAGTAGAAACCTTGGCTGGCATGGCTGGCAATTAAAGCAACTAAATGACACAGTTATTTATTACTTTTAAGTGCGTTTTGAGTCGGTTCTATTTTTCGTTAAAAATTTTATTTCTTACTTTTTAGTGATTTATCGCCACGTAACGGCACTTGTAGCCAAAAAGCTACCGACACTTACACAAAAACCGAAATCGCTGCAAGTGTGCCTATAAAATTTAAAGAGTTCCTTCATTTTTCCCACGATATCATCATCAGATCTTAACAATGGGGCCATCTTGGAAGTGTGCCCTTTCTAATAAATTATCAAAATCGGACCACTAAAAAGTTATGCGTGGTCATACATAAAAAAAAATACGTGTCGAATTGAGAACCTCCTCCGTTTTTTTTCGTCGGTTAAAAAAGGACTTTGTTTTATAGTACGTAAGGATTATTTCATCACTTAGTATAGATGTTTAGCATTTAATATGTAGAGAACATGGAAGGCTTTACGACAGGTCTATACATAAACTAAAGCCAAACTCGATTGAGAATGCTTGTCAATAAACAAATTTAAAATGAAGGTAGAAAATGCAACACATTTTATGCCTAATAAATTTAAAATTATGTTTTGTTATTTTAAAAAATCTTATTTAAAAGATATTGAATATATTAATTAGTTTTAAGCTTACTAATCTAATTTATTGTCATGAATTCGTCATTAACTAGTTAATTAAAAAAATCATGCTGTAAAATGACTAGTGATTTCTACCTTCATTTTTGATTTGTTTGTTGACAAGCATTCTCAGTCGAGTTTGGCTTTAGTATATCTGTGGACGTCCATAGACTCAACGATGATATAAAAGGTTGCATCAATATCAAAATAAATTTATGGTTTTAGATTAAATAGTCTATTGTGCTTCATTTTTATTTTATTATTGTCATTATCATTTCATTTTATCTCATTACCAGAATATTGTTATGGGGTCGTTCAAATATTACTTAAGCAGATTTATTACAATTATTTACCTCCCCCCCACCCTTGTCGGCAAAAGTAAGCAAAGGGGGAGACGAATATCTTAGCATTCCATGGATTCACCGTGCGGGTGGGGGTCCATCGCGTGGCTGAAAGAACAACTCCGAACAGAGCCCGAGACTTGTGACACGGGTGTAGGTTTAAAAGAGACCTCTTAGTGACGCGCGTCAACACTCACCTCCTCTGTTCAAGTTATTCTCCCTGCCCAGACAAATTTGGAAGGACCCTACGAGAGCTTACCCCCCTTACCTTCTTACCCCCTCCATTCTTACGTAAACATTTTGACGTGACAACGTCTTGTAATTCGATAGAGCCGGCTGCACGCACGAAAAAACATGACGTCACCTCGTTACCTCGCTTTTAGGCGTTCCATGTAAGGCTTGAAGTGCAAGCGAGAGCGCGGAACGGGCGACAAAGAAGCACAATCGGCCTTTGCGTTCGGCAGCGTTCGACATCCGTCTATTAAATATAATTATGAAATATATTAATTTTAAATTAAAAATTAATATATTTATTATAAATTTAAAATATAAATTTATAAAATCAAAATCAATTATTTTATTAATTTAAATTAATATTTATAAAAATATACTTAAATTAAAATTTTTAATAACCAATTAAATGCTACCATCCCATCAGTATTTTCTTAAGACATTGTCACGTTCAACTATCGTCAGTAAAGCGACTTTACAGACAACCAATTTTTTCAATTATAAATGTATTTTTTTTTAATTGTCATAATTATAATTTCAAAAATAAGAAAATTCTTTTAGGGTAGAGATTGGATTTCACTGATACAGTATTCAACATAGAAAATTCACGAATTTTTGCTATTTGTGTAAAAAATAAATAACTACCGATTACGTAATCATCATCTAGACCCCTCACCCCTCCTGTCATCAAAATAAGCAAAACAAAAACCCCCTATCCCCCTATAGTGCTTACGTAATACTTGAACGGTCCCTATCGTGTTTAACTGACTTAAAAAATGAAGGTATTATTTTAATTAGGTTGAGAGTAATAATAAGTTTTAGGTAATTTAAAAATTTAGAAACTGTCTTTGATGCGATATTTGAAATTGTTAAAAATTTTGAAACTTTTCTTGGTTTATGAACTAGTTTTAAATAATCCTAAATTTTTGGCTTTTAAATAAACAGGTTATAAATTGAGTCCATAATATTATCACAGTTTTCTGTCTGTTTCGACCTTCCATAGACTACGGGGAATGTTTAATGACAGTCATTTGACATTAGGGTACGTTAATTGTAAATTACAATAAACTGTGCACAACACAGAATTACACAAGTATTCAGTTTATATGTTTCAATAATAATATTATTTCTATTTTATTTGATTTAGCATGCCACTGATGTATGAACACATACACTTGATCTGCAAATCACAGATTAAATAGAGCAAATGGTGACTCGTATTTTTGACAGCTCATACTGTCAGATTTGAATGACAGTTGTCGGTAGCTCTGACAAGGAATCTATGGTGAGTCATTATTTTTTAATGTTGAAGGTAAGGTCTATTATTGCGGTATGATAAAATTTTTGAAATATATCATAAATATGAAATCTACGAATTCACTTTTATTTAAATTACAGTATTGTTTATGGGAAGATGGCGGATTGGTGTGACGTACGGTGAAATCAAAAGTAAATTACAAAGTTTTAGAGACTTTTTGGAGTAAGTGTCATACGTCCCTTTCTCGTAAATTAAAATAAAGTAAATATGGCGCTATTTACTCCTAATATTCAAAGTAATTATTTTATGATTAAATAAAGTTTTTTGAAAGTATTTTTATATCAGTCATCTACCCAATCGTCGGAGTATACCCGACGAGTTTTCAAACCATAACATTGTCCTATTGTTACTCAATATTACCTCTAGCAATACGATGTCGGGGTTTCATACTTACGAGTATTTCAAAATTAGATTTAATATTTCTATAGTTCGGTCGTGTTAAGAATGCAGTGAGCGCCACCTAACCCCGCCCCCTAACCAATCAAATCACGCGTCGCGTTCGAAGCTGTGCCACTGTGAACGTGACCTTGTAATTTGAAAAGATTCGATTGGTTTGGAGCGAGGTTAGCCACGCTCACTGCATTCTTGAACGAACTATATACACGTAATTTGTATAGAAATGTCCTAACGATATCGATATTTCATACGTATTTTAATATATAGGTATGTTTTTCGTTGTCATTTGTACAATACGACCTTACCCATAAGTTGTGCAGTAAGTTTGCTTTGTTTCCTATAATTTGATAGACTTATTGATGTTATTGTGCTGCGAGGTGTACGTTGTATATAGTTAAATGAAATAAATTGTGATTTGTACAAAGCATACTGGTTGTTTATTTTTTATTATCACCATCCGATAGACATCCACAGCTGGACATAGGGCTTTTTTAGGGACTTCCAAACAACGATTCCTAGCTGCCTGCGGCCAGCGGCTCCCTGCGACACGTTTGATGTCGTCAGTCCACCTGGTGGGGGGTCGACCAACACGGTGCTTTCCGGTGCGGGGTCGCCATTCTAGCAACCTTGGGCCCCCAACGTCCATCAGCTGTTAGAACCACGTGCCCCGCTTCTTCAATTCTGTGACTCGCTGAGCTCTCGGTTACTTTACTTTTTAATATCACCATTATAACTATTAACATATTTTTAATAGCTTACAGTGTGGCTAGTGTAAGATTTTACCGCGTCGATATCGAGAACAGTAAATGCAAATTTTATATGGAATTGGAGTAGCGCCATCTAGTTACAGTGAGAGTAAACGCTTTTTTTCTATATAATTTGAAGCATAGATTAAAGACAACTAGATGGAGCCCATAGCGTGTCCACTCGTGAGACAGCAAGACAGCCTTATGACATGACATGTCAACATTTAAAGTACATCATGAAATGTTACGTTTTAAAATATCGTAAAATACGAAATATTGCTTTATATAAGATAGTTTAGTAAACGCATAATACATGAAATTTGATAAAAAATAAACTATCTAAGCTTTGAATCATCAATCAATGAAGTTTATGCCTACTTACATATGAAACGTAATTCCTTCGATTTTCCGTTCGCTGCGACTTTTGCAGCCGAAAATACTACAACCCACCATAGCACGTTTAAATTAATATCGTAACCGCAAAGTTATATTATTTATCAGCAAATTTAATAAAAAGCTAATAATTGCTCAGATGTGTCCTTTGTTTGTCACAAACTCCACTCTTGACAAACAATAAAAACGAACACGCTGAAAGGGACAAAAAATAATCTTGTGTCACTTTCTAATAAAAGCCAAATGAAATAAGTCTGTCACGCTCTTGAACCTGCAGCCGCGTTATGACTCCATCTAGTAGTCTTTAATCTATGATTTGAAGTTACGAGTGAGTACGTTTTTACTCAGTCGCTCGCTGAAAACTCACACTTGCCCCACAACGGTGTGATGTAAAAGATGATTTTTTTTATTATAGATAGGTTTGTGCTTGACGCAATCACAGCTGATGGAAAACAGTGATGAGGTGTAAGTTGGAACGCGCTTGCCTAGGAGATGCCTATTCACTCTTGCCTTAAAGATGTTCAGATTGTAACGTTTTGTTTGAGTTGCTTGGATGTCAACCACGTAAGGGTGCCAGTGTTCACAGCATCTAGCTGTTCTGGTAGAAAGGGAAATATGCAGAATCTGGAACCAACTTCCTGCTGCTTTATTTCCTGCCAATTGAGACATGGGTGTATTCAAGGAGCGCTAAACCAATTCCTCAAAGGCCGGCAACACATTAGCAGTGCCCCTGGTGTTGCAAATGTATATGGGCGGCAGTAATCACTCAACATCAGGTGACCCGCATGCAGGGGAGGGAGGAACTAAAATAGATGGTATGGTCATGTAGGGAGAATGGATGAAAAATATTTATGAGGCGAGGGTGAATGGAAATGTTGGAAAAAGAAGGCTGAGGCGATTGTTCCTGGACCAAATTCAGAACATTTTAAAGTATATAGTTACCACCCTACCGACAAAGACGTATCGCCAAGCGATTTAGTGTTCCGGTACGATGTCGTGTAGAAACCGAAAGGGGTGTGGATTTTCGTCCCACTCCTAACAAGTCAGCCCGCTTCCATCTTAGACTGCATCATCACTTAACATCAGGTGTGATAACAGTCAAGGGCTAACTTGTAGTCGATAAAAAAAATAATTAAAGTATGGCCAGGTCAATACCCCAAACCAACACTATCCTTTCAAACAAGTTGTTTGAAAGGATAGTGGAAGAAGCTAAGAAAGTGTGCAAGGACAAATGGAAATGGAAGTAGAAAACTTGGCTGGCATCGACTTCATAGACATGCTCCAGTAAATTAAAGCAACAAAATGACTCCATTATTTTTTAGTTTTAATGCATTTTGAAGTCCGTATCATAAGACAGTCATTGGTACGCTTCACATGTCGTCATAATCTCGCAACTTGAACTGCGCGCTGGCGTCCACCTCGTAGGCGGTGCGGTTGAACCCCTGGCGCGTCATCTGCTCTCCCACCCAGTCGAACAGCTGCGGCACGTTCGCGTACACGCCGGGGATGTTCGCCGCGCCGCACTCCAGCCCGTACGCCACCATGCCCACCACGGAGTAGCGCAGGTCCGCCACGTTCTGTCAGAAGCAACACCATATACAGTGTTAACAAACTGCCAGATGTGTGGCACTCGGAGACTGCCGCGGTAAAGCTATTGTACAGAAGCTAAGCAACATCGGGCGCAGTCAGTACTTGGATGGGTGACCGCCTGGGAACACCGCGTGATGTTGGCTTTTTTAAATTGTTTTTTAAGCTATTGTATAGTTTTTATCGCGGGCCTTGAGCGTAGAGACCGAATACAGAAATTCCGTAACGAAAAAACCTAACACCCCCTGAGTATCAAAAACTTAATATCAAAAGGACAATTTCGGCAACGACGTCATCGGGGAACGGGGAAGTGCCCGGAATGCCAGAGAGTTCGAATCCCATCGGTTCCGAAATTTTTTTTTGTTTTCAAGCGTGATATTTTAAAGTTAAATTTTTTTTAAAAAATTAATGACTTTTTGCAATATCACGCTTAAAAAATGAAAATTGCAGAACTGACGGGATTCGATCCCGCGTCTCTCTGGCGTCGTCTCTCTGGCAATCCGGGCACTTAGAGTGCCTCACCGCTAGGCCACGGTCTCGATGACGTCGGTAGGTAAACATAAGTTGATAAAAATGCTATGCAATAGCTTTACCGCGGCAGTCTCCGAGTGCCATACGTCTTTTTTTATAATTTTTTAGTAAGTAGTAGTAAGTTGATAAAAAACTTATGCAATTATAATTATATATTTATAAATTTAAATGAAAAAAATAAATAAAAATTTAAAAAAGCCAACATCACGCGGTGTCCCCATCCAAGTACTGACCGCACCCGATGTTGCTTATCTTCGGTGATCGGACGAGAACCGGTATATTCAATATGCTATGGACGTTGGCGAGCAAAGATACGAATTAGACAATCTGAAAAAACTAAAAAGGATGGGGTGTGTTAGGTTTTTTCGTTACGGAATTTCTAAATTCGGTCTCCACGCTCAAGGCCCGCCATAGAAGCTATGCAATAACTTAACACCAAAAGACAAACTTAATCGAAACATTCTTACAGTAATAACATAATTAAACATTACGCGCACAGATTCTTACGATAGTTAAACAGCATGATTGCACAAGAATCGGATACCAACGTGAATAATCTCATTTTTCTCTTATATCGCGCCGCCAGCCATTTTTGTTCGACGACTACACTCTCTAGTTTATGCTTGCCACCAGCAAGCTTAACCTCTCTGTAGTCTATAGTCTTTTCAAACAGAGTATACAAAGCTAACAAAAGGGAGGCTTTAGGGGGTCTAGACCTCCCTTAACATACGATGAAAATAAAATCGTGACCTATTTACATAAATAGTCTACTAATTTTGATGTCCTCCGAGGCGCCACCATCACCACCATTTATAAAACGGAGGTCCGGAGGCCGATTGAGATTTTCTGAATTAGTCCGGGGCTGGCTGATGGGAGGCTTCAGCGGTGGCTAGTTACCACCCTACCGACAAAGATGTACCGCCAAGCGATTTAGCAGTCAGACAGACTGAGACTCACCCCTACTGGACACACGAGCGACGAGCCCCCGTCTCCAATGCACGTGTCGACCATGGCCTCGCCGCCCGCGCACGTGAGCGTGCGGTGCAGCGAGTATCGCGAGCCGAGCTTCGAGTTGTGGTAGCGCGCCTGACTCACGCACTGGGACAGACTGAGACTCACCCCTACTGGACACACGAGCGACGAGCCCCCGTCTCCAATGCACGTGTCGACCATGGCCTCGCCGCCCGCGCACGTGAGCGTGCGGTGCAGCGAGTATCGCGAGCCGAGCTTCGAGTTGCGGTAGCGCGCCTGACTCACGCACTGGGACAGACTGAGACTCACCCCTACTGGACACACGAGCGACGAGCCCCCCGTCTCCAATGCACGTGTCGACCATGGCCTCGCCGCCCGCGCACGTGAGCGTGCGGTGCAGCGAGTATCGCGAGCCGAGCTTCGAGTTGCGGTAGCGCGCCTGACTCACGCACTGGGACAGACTGAGACTCACCCCTACTGGACACACGAGCGACGAGCCCCCCCCCCGTCTCCAATGCACGTGTCGACCATGGCCTCGCCGCCCGCGCACGTGAGCGTGCGGTGCAGCGAGTATCGCGAGCCGAGCTTCGAGTTGCGGTAGCGCGCCTGACTCACGCACTGGGACAGACTGAGACTCACCCCTACTGGACACACGAGCGACGAGCCCCCGTCTCCAATGCACGTGTCGACCATGGCCTCGCCGCCCGCGCACGTGAGCGTGCGGTGCAGCGAGTATCGCGAGCCGAGCTTCGAGTTGCGGTAGCGCGCCTGACTCACGCACTGGGACAGACTGAGACTCACCCCTACTGGACACACGAGCGACGAGCCCCCCGTCTCCAATGCACGTGTCGACCATGGCCTCGCCGCCCGCGCACGTGAGCGTGCGGTGCAGCGAGTATCGCGAGCCGAGCTTCGAGTTGCGGTAGCGCGCCTGACTCACGCACTGGGACAGACTGAGACTCACCCCTACTGGACACACGAGCGACGAGCCCCCCGTCTCCAATGCACGTGTCGACCATGGCCTCGCCGCCCGCGCACGTGAGCGTGCGGTGCAGCGAGTATCGCGAGCCGAGCTTCGAGTTGCGGTAGCGCGCCTGACTCACGCACTGGGACAGACTGAGACTCACCCCTACTGGACACACGAGCGACGAGCCCCCCGTCTCCAATGCACGTGTCGACCATGGCCTCGCCGCCCGCGCACGTGAGCGTGCGGTGCAGCGAGTATCGCGAGCCGAGCTTCGAGTTGCGGTAGCGCGCCTGACTCACGCACTGGGACAGACTGTGACTCACCCCTACTGGACACACGAGCGACGAGCCCCCCGTCTCCAATGCACGTGTCGACCATGGCCTCGCCGCCCGCGCACGTGAGCGTGCGGTGCAGCGAGTATCGCGAGCCGAGCTTCGAGTTGCGGTAGCGCGCCTGACTCACGCACTGGGACAGACTGAGGACTCACCCCTACTGGACACACGAGCGACGAGCCCGACCATGGCCTCGCCGCCCGCGCACGTGAGCGTGCGGTGCAGCGAGTAGTCGCGAGCCGAGCTTCGAGTTGTGGTAGCGCGCCTGACTCACGCACTGGGACAGACTGAGACTCACCCCTACACACGCGACGAGCCCCCGTCTCCAATGCACGTGTCGACCATGGCCTCGCCGCCCGCGCACGTGAGCGTGCGGTGCAGCGAGTATCGCCTCACCCCTACTGGACACACGAGCGACGAGCCCCCGTCTCCAATGCACGTGTCGACCATGGCCTCGCCGCCCGCGCACGTGAGCGTGCGGTGCAGCGAGTATCGCGAGCCGAGCTTCGAGTTGCGGTAGCGCGCCTGACTCACGCACTGGGACAGACTGAGACTCACCCCTACTGGACACACGAGCGACGAGCCCCCGTCTCCAATGCACGTGTCGACCATGGCCTCGCCGCCCGCGCACGTGAGCGTGCGGTGCAGCGAGTATCGCGAGCCGAGCTTCGAGTTGCGGTAGCGCGCCTGACTCACGCACTGGGACAGACTGAGACTCACCCCTACTGGACACACGAGCGACGAGCCCCCGTCTCCAATGCACGTGTCGACCATGGCCTCGCCGCCCGCGCACGTGAGCGTGCGGTGCAGCGAGTATCGCCCAATGCACGTGTCGACCATGGCCTCGCCGCCCGCGCACGTGAGCGTGCGGTGCAGCGAGTATCGCGAGCCGAGCTTCGAGTTGCGGTAGCGCGCCTGACTCACGCACTGGGACAGACTGAGACTCACCCCTACTGGACACACGAGCGACGAGCCCCCGTCTCCAATGCACGTGTCGACCATGGCCTCGCCGCCCGCGCACGTGAGCGTGCGGTGCAGCGAGTATCGCGAGCCGAGCTTCGAGTTGCGGTAGCGCGCCTGACTCACGCACTGGGACAGACTGAGACTCACCCCTACTGGACACACGAGCGACGAGCCCCCGTCTCCAATGCACGTGTCGACCATGGCCTCGCCGCCCGCGCACGTGAGCGTGCGGTGCAGCGAGTATCGCGAGCCGAGCTTCGAGTTGCGGTAGCGCGCCTGACTCACGCACTGGGACAGACTGAGACTCACCCCTACTGGACACACGAGCGACGAGCCCCCGTCTCCAATGCACGTGTCGACCATGGCCTCGCCGCCCGCGCACGTGAGCGTGCGGTGCAGCGAGTAGCGCGAGCCGAGCTTCGAGTTGCGGTAGCGCGCCTGACTCACGCACTGGGACAGACTGAGACTCACCCCTACTGGACACACGAGCGACGAGCCCCCGTCCCAATGCACGTGTCGACCATGGCCTCGCCGCCCGCGCACGTGAGCGTGCGGTGCAGCGAGTAGCGCGAGCCGAGCTTCGAGTTGCGGTAGCGCGCCTGACTCACGCACTGGGACAGACTGAGACTCACCCCTACTGGACACACGAGCGACGAGCCCCCGTCTCCAATGCACGTGTCGACCATGGCCTCGCCGCCCGCGCACGTGAGCGTGCGGTGCAGCGAGTAGCGCGAGCCGAGCTTCGAGTTGCGGTAGCGCGCCTGACTCACGCACTGGGACAGACTGAGACTCACCCCTACTGGACACACGAGCGACGAGCCCCCGTCTCCAATGCACGTGTCGACCATGGCCTCGCCGCCCGCGCACGTGAGCGTGCGGTGCAGCGAGTAGCGCGAGCCGAGCTTCGAGTTGCGGTAGCGCGCCTGACTCACGCACTGGGACAGACTGAGACTCACCCCTACTGGACACACGAGCGACGAGCCCCCGTCTCCAATGCACGTGTCGACCATGGCCTCGCCGCCCGCGCACGTGAGCGTGCGGTGCAGCGAGTAGCGCGAGCCGAGCTTCGAGTTGCGGTAGCGCGCCTGACTCACGCACTGGGACAGACTGAGACTCACCCCTACTGGACACACGAGCGACGAGCCCCCGTCTCCAATGCACGTGTCGACCATGGCCTCGCCGCCCGCGCACGTGAGCGTGCGGTGCAGCGAGTATCGCGAGCCGAGCTTCGAGTTGCGGTAGCGCGCCTGACTCACGCACTGGGACAGACTGAGACTCACCCCTACTGGACACACGAGCGACGAGCCCCCGTCCCCAATGCACGTGTCGACCATGGCCTCGCCGCCCGCGCACGTGAGCGTGCGGTGCAGCGAGTAGCGCGAGCCGAGCTTCGAGTTGCGGTAGCGCGCCTGACTCACGCACTGGGACAGACTGAGACTCACCCCTACTGGACACACGAGCGACGAGCCCCCGTCTCCAATGCACGTGTCGACCATGGCCTCGCCGCCCGCGCACGTGAGCGTGCGGTGCAGCGAGTAGCGCGAGCCGAGCTTCGAGTTGCGGTAGCGCGCCTGACTCACGCACTGGGACAGACTGAGACTCACCCCTACTGGACACACGAGCGACGAGCCCCCGTCTCCAATGCACGTGTCGACCATGGCCTCGCCGCCCGCGCACGTGAGCGTGCGGTGCAGCGAGTAGCGCGAGCCGAGCTTCGAGTTGCGGTAGCGCGCCTGACTCACGCACTGGGACAGACTGAGACTCACCCCTACTGGACACACGAGCGACGAGCCCCCGTCTCCAATGCACGTGTCGACCATGGCCTCGCCGCCCGCGCACGTGAGCGTGCGGTGCAGCGAGTAGCGCGAGCCGAGCTTCGAGTTGCGGTAGCGCGCCTGACTCACGCACTGGGACAGACTGAGACTCACCCCTACTGGACACACGAGCGACGAGCCCCCGTCTCCAATGCACGTGTCGACCATGGCCTCGCCGCCCGCGCACGTGAGCGTGCGGTGCAGCGAGTAGCGCGAGCCGAGCTTCGAGTTGCGGTAGCGCGCCTGACTCACGCACTGGGACAGACTGAGACTCACCCCTACTGGACACACGAGCGACGAGCCCCCGTCTCCAATGCACGTGTCGACCATGGCCTCGCCGCCCGCGCACGTGAGCGTGCGGTGCAGCGAGTAGCGCGAGCCGAGCTTCGAGTTGCGGAGCGCGCCTGACACCATGGCCTCGCCGCCCGCGCACGTGAGCGTGCGGTGCAGCGAGTATCGCGAGCCGAGCTTCGAGTTGCGGTAGCGCGCCTGACTCACGCACTGGGACAGACTGAGACTCACCCCTACTGGACACACGAGCGACGAGCCCCCGTCTCCAATGCACGTGTCGACCATGGCCTCGCCGCCCGCGCACGTGAGCGTGCGGTGCAGCGAGTAGCGCGAGCCGAGCTTCGAGTTGCGGTAGCGCGTCTGACAGTCGTCGTGCCCCACCAGGGGCAATGTGATCTGCAATTACATTACAATCATGAATATTAGAATATCCCCAGCTGTGGGCTTCCTGAATTCTGGTAAGAAAACTTATACATGCATCCATCAATTTTGTTAGGATTGGTCGTTTCAAAACTACGAAATAGTTAAGTTCTTCTTTCGTAGTTCGAAATAAAATATTTTATAAATAAAGTTTCCGCCGTTTTCTTTTGGTTATCTTGTGGTCCCGATCACCACGGTCTGATGATGATGGCGGAAGATTGCCATAGGAACTCCACAACCTCATCCAGTTTGGGCTCATTTGATTCGTATTGATCATTTTTATCCCATATAATAATCAGGTCTGATGATCATGCCAGAAGACAGCCATTGAAATTATGACTTAAAATTGGTTGTCTGTAAAGTCGGTTTACTGACGATAGTTGAACGTGACAACATCTTAAGAAAATACTGATGGAATGGTAGCATTTAATTGGTTATTAAAATTTTTTATTTTAGTATATTTTTATAAATATTAATTTAAATTAATAAAATAATTGATTTTGATTTTATAAATTTATATTAATTTTTAATTTAAAATTAATATATTTAATAGAGGGATGTCGAACGCTGCCGAACGCAAAGGCCGATGGTGCTTTCTTTGTCGCTCGTTCCGCGCTATCGCTTGCACTTCAAGCCTTACATGGAACGCCTCAAAGCGAGGTAACGCCGCATGAGTCATGTTTTTTCGTGCGTGCAGCCGGCTCTATCGAATTATAAGACGTTGTCACGTCAAAAACTAAATTAATAAAGATAAATAGGGCTGTAATTAAAACTGGTGAATTACCTTCTTAAGCAAGTTGGCGTACTTCTTGCCCTTGGTGAAGTCCTCACCCCAGCCCATGCTGTAGCAGACGGTGCCGGGGGGCGGCAGCGCCATGCTGAGGCAGGCCACGCCCACGTGAGGCTCCTTGATGAACGGCTTCTTGAGGATCAGCAGCGCTATGTTGTTGTGAACGTGAACTGGAAATAATTTATTAATTTTATCATTGTTACAAAATATATTCGAGAGAAATTGAAATCGAGTCACCAGTATCTTCGACGTTAATTGTTTTTAGTATTAAGTATAACTTGTAATAAATTGAAACAAATACTGTTTTTTTTGGAACGAAGTTCCTTATCGCGCGTTGTGAAAGGGGGCTAGACGAAAAAAATTCGTACGAAAAGTTGTCACGACACTTTTTGATCAAAGGATCTTGCCGCCGCTTTTGATATGTGTGCGCGTGAGCGGCGGGGGGCGCCCGCGCTGTATGCTGTCTCGCGCTCTCGTGGCGCCCTCTGGTGTTTCGGTGTACAACAACAAATATTACTTAAAAAAAATAAAATTTTATTACAATTCCTTCACTAATTAATCGAAAGGAACTTCGTTCCATCCGGGTGTCCCTTGACACCTCTCAACTTTTTTTTTTTATTTAACTTTACGCCTCATATCCTATATCCTTTAAAAGAACAATGGCAAGATTATACCTGAGTGATTTCGGAGGCGTCTACAAACGTAACTTATACAAAACTTAGTAATTTAATTCGTTATTATTTTATACTAAATTAATTTTACATGTAAAAGCTGAGCTTAAATTAATCAATAAATGAACATTCATTTGATTAAATTAATATGCAATGGTGGTTTAGAATCACAAGAGTTGCCACTGTAGAAATCGCACGCTTCGCAAGGTTTTTTTTTTAATATTCGTTGGTAGAAAACATTTAAGGAAATGTTCTGTCAATCTTGGTTAGCTACAATGACATTGTGTATCAAAATAATAATATATTGGAAAAACGTTGTTTTATCGAAACGTTTATACACAATACTTAATGAAAATTATGTTTTTAACTATAAGTATGTGGTAAGTAAAAAATTTTTAAATAAAAATAGAACCGACTCAAAACGCACTAAAAAGTAGGTACAAAATAACTCTGTCATTTAGTTGCTTTAAATTACTTAAGCATATCTATGAAGTCGGTGACAGCAAGTTTAAGGAACCTTTATTTTGCGTAGTAAAGCATTTTGTAGGTTCTAGGTAACGTCCTTAAAGTGAACCTTGGCTGGCACCGACTCCTAGATAAGATTAAGTAATTGAAAGCAACTAAATGACACAGTTATTATGTACTTTTTAGTGTGTTTTGAGTCGGTTCTATTTTTGTTTAAAAATTTTCATTTCTTACTTTTTAGTGATTTATCGCCACGTATCGTACTCGTACTATATTGTCATAGTATATTATATGGCACTTGTAGCCAAAAAGCTACCGATACCGAGACAAAAACCTAAATCGCTGTAAGCGTGCCTCCAAAGTTTGAAGAGTTCCTTCGATTTCCCCAGGATATCCTTATCAGATCCTAACATGATGACAATGGGACCACCTTGGAAGTGTGCCCTTTCTAATAAAAAAAAGAATTATCAAAATCGGACAACTCTGTAAAAAGTTACGCGTGGTCATACATAAAAAAAAATATACGTGTCGAATTAAGAACCTCCTCCGTTTTTTTTCGTCGGTTAAAAAGCAACACTTAGTGACAAACATGTCACTAAGTGTTGCTTTTTAACATGGTCATGTTAACAAACAAATGGCAAACCATAGAAAACACATATATGCGGCAAACTGCGAGATTTTTGTCATATCTTACTGTGCTTGCCTATTCCTATAATGTTAATATCTTGTTTCTGTGGCCTCGTGAAATAAAAAATCTTGGTGATTATGTTTCTGTAATAGAACCACTATGGATTTAACATTTTTTCGTATATAGACGCTCCAAATAGATTTCAGGTAAAATGTTGTATGGGATCTTGCCATTGTTCTTTTTGGAACTTGGTCCAAGAGCTATCCCGGACATATCGCGTCGGTCCCGGACACTGTCATCAACATCTGTCAACAACGTCAATGAATAAAACATTATCGCCCTAAGCCCGCCAACCCGCATTGGAGCAAATTGGTGGGTCCACGCTCTATACCCCGTGTAATGCAATGAAGAAGGCCTAGCTCTGAAATGCGCCGTCAATTTGCTGATAATGATGATGGTGATCCATAAGACGTGACGGCACCTACTTCTGAAGAATTCCTCGTGGACGATGATCTTGCTGACGGCTCTCTCCTGATGGCTGTACAGCTCGTTCTCGGTCTGCGTGTCCCATTCACCGGCGCGGCATTTCAACTGGAACAAGACATTATCATCATCGTCATCATCATTTTGACGACCTCCGTGGCGCAGTGGTATGCGCGGTGGATTTATAAGGCGGAGGTCCTGGGTTCGATTCCCGGCGGGGCAGATTGAGATTTTTCTTAATTTGTCTTGGTCTGGCTGGTGGGAGGCTTTCGCCGTGGCTAGTTACCACCCTACCGACAAAGACGTACCGCCAAGCGATTTAGCGTTCTGGTACGATGTCGTGTAGAAACCGAAAGGGGTGTGGATTTTCATCCTACTCCTAACAAGTTAGCTCGCTTCCATCTTAGATTGCATCATCACTTAACATCGGGTGTGATAGCAGTCAAGGGCCAACTTGTAGGCATTAAAAAAAAATCATCAATTTTTAGGGTTCCGTACCTAAAAAGGAAAAAAGGAACCCTTATAGGGTCACTTCGTTGTCCGTCCGTCTGTCTGTCAAGACCCTTTTCTCAGAAACGCGTGGAAGTATCAAGCTGAAATTTATATCTCAAGTCTGCTGTTCCTTAGAGTCGTGAAAAAAATCAAGCTTCTAGACCAAGGCAATCAAAAGATACAGCCGTTTATGCCAAAAAATTAAAGAATTACAGACACGGTCAAGTAAATCAAAACCAAGGTAGTTCCCGTAAACTTAAAATCTTGAAACTTGCTACGAAGTAACGTTATATAGTATAGATAATGGAAAAATTACAAAATCCGTAAATTTTTAGTTGCATCATATAATAATAATGCTTTTCATAATTTTAAGCTTACCCCCTTTTCTCATAAACCCGTAGAGATATTAAATTGAAATGTATATCAAATATTTAAGTCTATAAAACCTTTAAACAGTATCAAAATCAAGCTTCTGTATCAACACGATCAAAAGATATAGCAATATGAGCCGTATATTTGACTCACAACTACTCGCAGCTAGTTATGTTTTATAGTATGAAGGAATAATTCCGACAACCTTAAAATTTACGGAACCCTCGGTGCGCGAGTACGACTCACACTTGGCCGGTTTTTTTAAAAGTAGATGCGCGTGATTACAATCGCGCCTGATGGAAAGCAGTGATGATGTCTAAGTTGGAACACGCTTACCTACAAGATGCCTATTCACTCTGGCCTTAAAGAAGTTTGATTGTAGGTGGTAGGAAACTGACGCTGGAAGGGCTTTACCATTCGTCATGACCATTGTAAGATTCGTTTTATTCTATTAATCTTGTATTTTAAGATATTGGTTTTGTTGTTTTTGTACGCTCTTCAACTAATTTAACGGTGCGTTTTGTTAAATAACTATAGGTATAATGCGATTTATATAACAATAGGAATAAAACTGGCGCCATCTTGGACCAACTTCATACTGAAAGCAGCGTAAAAGTAGCGTTAGCACAAACACTGAACACTAAAATTACGTAACATAACTTAATAATATAGTTATAAATGAGTAACTTGTATATTGTAGCCAATAGACCTGATATTGTGATAGTCGATCGATCAGTACGCCGTGCAATGATTGTTGATATTACAGTTCCTCATAAAGATAATCTGGTGAAAGCCGAAAAGGAAAAAGTATCAAAATACTTGGACCTTGCTCACGAGATTACCGTCATGTGGAATGTTGAGTCAACTATTATTGTACCGATAGTCAATTCAGTCAATGGTCTTTTTGCGAAAAGCTTCGCTCAACACCTTAAGAAGCTTTCGCTTAATTGTTGGATCAAGGGTCGGATACAGAAGGCAGTCCTTGAAACGACGCGTATTGTGAGGAGGTTCCTCACTCTGGAGCCCTGACCACCGGTTGCTTGGGCCCGCAAAAGCCCCGCGAATGGAGGAGCAGATTTTTTTTTATAAATTTTTAATAGTGTTTTTTTATATATTTTTGTATTATCCTCCTGCCTACCAGAGGCACTTTTTGTTTAGTATATTGCTGAAACTTTAGTATTGTATTCTTAACCCGTTGTTATGTGTCGGAAAAATAGTGAAAAAATTCCCACCTCTTGGAAAATGGATTTTCACTATGTCCTTTATAAAGGACAAAGTGACGATATTACTATGTCCTACATATAGGACATAGAAATTTTTTGGAATATAAATTGTTATTAAAATAGGAATAAGAATCTAAGAAGAGTCGCTATCTGTTGCAATGTGTTTTTTATTAGAATAAACATAAAAATAACAAACATTATAAACTTTTTCTCATACAGAACTATCAAATTAATAATTTTCTCAATAAATGAAGGTAAATTGACTAATAAATGTACATTATTATTAATTATTATATATATAATATTAGTAGGAATTAAAGTTATATACTAAGATTACTAATTACCCGCATGAAAATTAGAAAAAAACAGTTCATATTTGGCATAAAACAAAGGAAAAAATCACATTGTTTACAATAAACTGTTATTTTTATGACACATCCACTTGCCCTACAACGCGATTATTTCGGGCCATATTTGGGTAAGCGTAAAGCAGCAATAGCAAGACGTTCTTTAGAGGGCATTGGTTTTATGAAAACTTATGGTCCAAGCTCTTCGTACTCTTCTTCTTCGGTATCTTCATCACTGTACTCTTCGTTGTCTATCAATAGCTTTGTACCCAAATCTAACTTGTACTGCCACAATTGCACAATAAATTTCTTTGCTTTACCTTTTTATTTTCAACATCTCTTTATTTTTGCCAAACATTGGCCACAGCAAGATCAAAAAGGTACCTATGAGATTATTCGAATGGTCCATTTTCATGTTCAATTACGCAATGGGCAAACTGACAGTCAGTGAGGCGCCACCCATATTTTAGTTTTGATCGCTTTAGACCTTTTTGTTTTTTCATACCTTTTCTCTTTGTCGGTCGCTTGTACCGATCATGGTTTTCATCGCAATAACAAGTCAACATCGTCAAAAGAACCTTGTTATCAAGCCACATTGTTACAGCGAGTTTTCGTCTTCCCTTACCTTTACTTCACTACTCCCTTTGGCTTCTTTACGAAGTAGTTTTTCTTCCGTTTTTTAACTTATTTTTTCCGAAAAAAAAAACAGGTTTTAGAAACTCTACTTCTCATGTACATGTCACAGTGCCTATGTCATGGAACCCACGTCTCAATGTATGAAATAAAAGCGGCTTATCAAAAAGCGGTTAATCAAAAAAAAATATCGAATTGAGAACCTCCTCCGATTTTCGTTGGTTAAAAAATGTCTGAAAACCAAAGAACCGGTTTTAAGGTTTCCTCACTTGTCTTGCACGCCATCATTCGTTTGGAGACTTCTGATCGCAGTGTACTACGTAGATAGAGGTGAAGGAGGTCCGCGACCAATTCTGCGTCCACGTCTTGTTATCCCAAGTCCTCTTGAGTGAGATCGAGAAAAAGAACCGTCGGATAGCGTTGGAGAAGCTGGTGGAGGAATCACAACATAATCTTCGTCTGAGCTACTGGACTCAATAGAATCGTGATAACTCGCTATTTGTGCCGGTTTTGCAGGCAAAAGATCTAGATCATTGTCGCAGTTATCACCGAAAAAGTCCAATTCAGAATCATGACTATTCCAGCATCTGATAATCCTGAAAAAAATAACAATTATTAAAAAAATCTTACAATGTACTTTTCATAGTACAGTAGTAGTAAAACTATAAAAACTTTAATTACCTACTTTTGTTCTTTGCATAGGACATAGAAAAATGATTGAAGGTTTCTCGAACTATATTTATTTTTACGCGAAAATAACGTTGCATATCATCGTCTGAAATCATCAAATTTTTACCAATTATTCAAAATATATAAAATATTCAGAATTTAATAAGATTTCAACAGATTGACTTACCTCTGTGTGAACGTATGTCTGTATCTCCACCTTCTGACGCTATTTTGAAATAGAATGACGAATGTGAGGTTTCACTTCAAATTGTTTTTATATACGTAAATATCCAATAGATTTTACTGTTAAGTAAAATTTGTGTTTTCATTTAAAAATAAAGACGCAGAATTTTTCATTTCTTATGTACTGTGAGTAGTACATATGTAGGTACGAGGTTATATGCAACATTGTTAAAAATTTAAAAAACATATGTAAATAAAAATAAATGAGAGAAAATAATAAGTAACTTAAATAATGTAGTAACTACTTATTAATTGATTGATAAATATGAGCCAAAAGCCCCGGACATGAGATACTAAGGTTGCCACCAAAAAAATGCGACATTAGAAGGAGTTAAAAAAATCTTATTTATTTATACCCTGCCTTTTTTGCACATCGTACTACAAAGTCCGAAGTTGTCTACAAATGCGGTCCAAGATGGCGCTAGCTTTTTTTCCTATTGTTATTTGAATCGTATTATACCTCCAAATATTATTTATTACAAGAATATAAAATGCAATACCTCACTGGGCTCCAAGTTGTCGACTTTGTGTGCAACAGTCATCACCACAGACGGGTGGATGATAGTCCCTCCACCCAGGTAGTTCTCATCCAACCAGCCGGATGGTCTGGACCATACAAAATCAAGAATTAGTTAAGATATGACATGATACAGTACTTACAAAGTATCAAAACTTTACAGGTAAAAAAAACGGAGGAGGTTCTCAATTCGACACATATATATTTTTTTTCATGTATGACCACGCATAACTTTTTACAGAGTTGTCTGATTTTGATAATTCTTTTTTTATTTAAAAGGGCATACTTCCAAGACGGTCACATTGTCATCATGTTAGGACCTGATGATGATATCCTGGGAAAATTGAAGGAACTCTTCAAATTTTATAGGCACACTTGGAGCGATTTCGGTTTTTGTGTAAGTATCGGTAGCTTTTTGGCTACAAGTGCCGTATAATATACTATGACAGTATAGTACGAGTACGTTCTAGTAAAGAACAAGAGTAAATAACTAAAAAGTAAGAAATAGAAATATAGCCAAGGTTTCTACTTTTAAGGACGTTACCTAGAACCCACAAACTGCTTTACTACGTTAAATAAATGTTCCTTAAACTTGCTGACACCGACTTCATAGATATGCTTAAGTAAATTAAAGCAACTAAATGACACAGTTATTTTTTACTTTTTGCGTTTTGAGTCGGTTCTATTTTTTGTTAAAAATGTTATGACCAATCGAAACGAAAATGTTCCGTCAGAAATATAAAAAACTATAGAAGTGACTTTTTAGAATATTTCAATACTTTATTTAGCGACATCATCACTATAAGCCCGCCAATCAGCGTTGAAACAGCATGGTCAGTATAAGCTCTATATCCTCCTATCATTAAGGACGTCTGGGCCAGTAGTGGGCCATTGAAATACCTGCATTATGTAGTGGACAGCCTCGTGGGTCTAGTGGTCAGGTCCAGGTCAGGAACAATTCTGACGTTTTCATTCTTGTATAAAGGAGACTGACCATTTTGGGCCCAACACGTTACAACAATAAAATGTATTTTCAAAAATTCTTTATTTTTTTATAAATCAAAATCACTAAAAATAATTAGTATTCACAATTGCAAACACATTTAAAAACATGTTGTAGATTTTAGGTTTTTTTTGCAAATATTGACATAATAGTAAATCCGGTATAATTGAAACTGGCAACACTGGTAATCGTTCCATTTCTTAATGTCAATATCATGTCATCAATTTAATTGAAAGCTTATGGCTTTCAATTGAATTGAATCAATTCAATTTGACTAATAAATTATCTTTAAATCTCTATTCTGGGATTATTATATAATTAAAACGTATTGAAATTCAATTATTCGTCAGATTCTGACTAAAAATCTATATATATAAAAGAAAGTCGTGTTAGTTACACCACTTATAACTCAAGAACGGCAGAACAGATTTGGCTGAAAATTGGTAGGGAGGTAGCTTAGAGCCAGGAGACGGACATAGGATACTTTTTATCCCGTTCGACAGCGTTCCCGTGTGACTTGACATGAAACGTCAGTCACTATAAAACGTGGTATAACAAAAAAGAATCAGACTTGGAATAACAAAACGCAAATGACAGCTATGTAATGACGTATGGATGACAATTTGATATTTGTAAGAAATCAACATTAAAACTATTTCTATTAAATAAATAATTAACAAGTGGATTGAAGTGAAGTGAAGTTTAATTAATAATGCCGCGACCAAGACGGTCGAATCTTTCCCGACAAAGCCGTAATGCAAGAAGAATACAAAATACTGCAAATGAAAGGACTGAAGAAGAACAAGAAATTGCACGTGAACAGCGCCGCGATAGTATGGCTCGACTTCGTGCTTCTCAATCACGAGAGCAAAGTGAAGCAGCCCGTGAAACAGCTCGGTTGGGAATGCAGAATCGTCGAGCGAACAACAGAAGTCAACAAATAGATAATTTGCGACGCAGAACAAGATATTTAGCTGATTTGAATCGAGCAGCGTTTCGATACGATTGCAGCAATGATTACAGCTTGCATCCTAGCGTTTGCATTGGGCAAATGGACGTTGTTTGCGAGTATTGTGGTGCATTAAAGTTTTCCGGAGAAACGCCTGGATTATGCTGCCTTAATGGTAAAGTGAAATTGCCAGTGTTGACTCCGCCACATGAGCCATTGTATTCATTGCTTTGTGGCGAAACACAAGAATCACGCCACTTTCTTGCAAATACTCGAAAATACAATAGTTGTTTCCAAATGACGTCATTTGGGGCAGACATTATCGAAGAAGGAGGATTTAATCCGACATTTAAGGTATTTATTTTTGTACTTACATAGAATGTAGTTAAAGAATAACTTACTTTATCTATTGTTATGTATTATATTTGCTAATACTGAACTCTACTCTCCCACAGAAAAAGTGTTTATAACCCAGTTAATACTGTCTGGTTTTTATTTTGTAGATACAAGGACAGATTCACCATCGAATTGGATCATTACTACCTTTCGAAGATACACAGAATAAATTTTTACAAATATATTTCATGGGCAACATGGAAGAACAACTTGATCGACGCCTAGGGATCAATGCAGGAATGAAGCGAGCAATTCTTCAAGACTTGCAGTGTCTGCTTCATGAACATCATGCGTTGGTCAGGTTGTTTAAGAGTGCTTTAGAGCGCATGCCAAATGATGACTATAAAGTTGTCATCAAAGCAGATAAACGACCATCTGGAACACACGAACGCACATTTAATGCTCCAACAGTAGACGAAGTTGCCATCCTGATTGTTGGTGAACAATTGGAAAAACGCGATATTGTGCTTACACGTCGCGATACTGGGCAACTGCAACAAATATCTGAAACTCATCGATCATATGACGCATTGCAATACCCACTGATGTTTTGGCAAGGAGAAGATGGATATTATTTTAATATTAAAATGATAAATCCATTGAATGGTAAAGTATCAGTATCTTAATAATGGTTAATGTCTGTATTATTTGCCTTTGAAATGGTTAATTATCAAATTTTTAATTTCAGGTGAAGAAACTACAAAGAAAGTTAGCTCAATGAATTATTATGCATATCGTTTGATGATTCGTCAAAATGCTGACAACTATTTGCTGCGGTTTCGTCGATTGTTTCAGCAGTATTGCGTTGACATGTATGTAAAAATAGAAACGGAACGTTTAACATTTATTAGGTTGAACCAAGCCAAACTGCGTTCTGAGGAGTACATCCATTTACGTGATGCAGTTAGTACTGAAGGAAATACAGCTAATATTGGTCGATTAACTATACTGCCGGCGACGTACATTGGTAGCCCACGTCATATGCATGAATATGCACAAGATGCAATGACATATGTGCGTCATTACGGCCGGCCAGATCTCTTTATTACTTTTACCTGTAATCCAAAATGGATAGAAATTACTCAATTGCTGCTTCCCGGACAAACATCAAATGATAGACACGACATCACAGCACGTATATTCAGGCAAAAAATTCGGTCCGTGATGAACTTTATTGTTAAACAACGCGTCTTTGGAGATACTCGATGCTGGATGTATTCAATCGAATGGCAAAAGCGAGGCCTGCCGCACGCACACATTCTTATTTGGTTAGTGGAAAGAATTCAGCCTGACCAAATAGATGATATCATATGTGCCGAGATTCCTGATCATGAAGTCGATCCAGACCTACATGATGTTGTTACTACTAATATGATTCATGGACCGTGTGGTGCCATCAACCCCCAATCACCTTGCATGGTCGATGGAAAGTGCTCTAAACGATATCCACGGAAATTAACGGCGGAGACTGTCACTGGCAACGATGGGTATCCGCTGTATCGGCGTCGATCACCAGATGACAACGGTCGAACTGTCACAACGAAAGTGAAAAGAATGGATTTCGTTGTCGACAACAGTTGGATTGTTCCATATTCACCACTTATTTCTAAAACGTTCAAGACACATTGCAACGTTGAATACTGCAATTCAGTTAAGTCCATAAAATATATTTGCAAATATGTCACGAAAGGCAGTGATATGGCGGTTTTTGGATTGCAATCCTCGAATACCAACGATGAAATTTCACGCTATCAAGTTGGTCGTTATGTGAACTGTAATGAAGCGATTTGGCGTATATTCGCATTTCCCATTCACGAACGTCATCCTACTGTTATACATTTGGCGGTGCATCTGGAGAATGGTCAACGAGTATATTTCACGGCTTCAAATGCTATGCAACGTGCTGAAACACCTCCAGCAACTACATTGACCAGTTTTTTTGCAATCTGCCAAAGCGATCAGTTTGCAAGAACTTTGCTTTACTCGGAGATGCCACGTTATTATACTTGGAATGCTTCATCCAAGAATTTTCAAAGACGGAAGCAAGGTGATGCTGTTCCTGGGTATCCAGATGTGCGTTCTACTGATGCTCTTGGTCGTATGTATACAGTTCATCCAAAGAATGATGAATGTTTCTATTTGCGGTTGTTGCTGGTAAATGTGCGTGGGCCAACTTCATTTGAGACACTACGAACTGTTAATGGTGTTATATTCCCAACATATCGTGCTGCATGTGAAGAATTGAACTTATTAGAAAACGATACCCATTGGGATACGACAATCGCTGAAGCCATTATATCTCTGCATCTCCAAGTCAGATACGCACATTATTCGCTATCATAATTTCGACATGTTTTCCATCAAACCCATGTAACCTGTGGCACAAATACAAGGATAGTATGTCAGAAGATATTTTACATCAAAGTCGTGTCAGTTCCAGAAATCACGATATTGAGATGAATGAGGAGATACATAATCGTGCTTTACTTTCGATCGAAGATATGTGTTACCTCATGTGCGGTAATTTATTAATCAGGTTAGGAATGCCAGCGCCAAATCGTGAAATGAATGACGCATTTAATCGAGAATTGGAACGGGAACGTGAATATGATCACCAGGAATTAGATTTAGTAGTTCAAAGGAATGTACCCCTGTTGAATTACCAACAAAAGGAAGTTTATGATACTTTAATGAAGGCAATCGCTGATGAAAATGGTGGTTTATATTTCCTAGATGCCCCTGGTGGAACTGGCAAGACATTCCTTATGTCATTAGTTTTAGCAACTGTTCGGGCGAGATCCAACATAGCGGTTGCAGTTGCTTCTTCTGGAATAGCAGCCACATTGTTAGAAGGATGCCGTACAGCTCATTCAGCATTCAAATTACCGTTAAATCTTCAAACTATTGAAGAACCAACGTGTAATATTGCAAAACACTCAGCAATGGCCAAAGTTTTAGCGGCATCGAAAATCATCATCTGGGACGAATGCACAATGGCGCATAAACGTGCATTAGAAGCACTTAACCGAACATTAAAAGATTTACGCAATGACTCGAGATGTTTTGGAGGAGCAATGATTTTACTGTCTGGCGATTTCCGCCAAATACTGCCAGTAATTCCAAGATCTACGGCTGCCGACGAAATAAACGCTTGCCTCAAATCGTCAAATCTATGGCGCTATGTGAAGAAACTGCAGCTGACAACAAACATGAGAGTTACATTGCTTAATGATACATCTGCTGAAGATTTCTCGGAGCAATTGCTGACTATCGGTAATGGTCAAGTACCTGTCGATGAATCGAGCGGATTAATTTCATTTCCAAATAATTTCTGTAATTTTGTCTCATCAAAAGACGAACTTATCAACAATGTATTTCCAAATATTATTTCTAACTACAAAAATAATGAATGGTTGAGTGAGCGAGCAATTTTAGCGGCTAAGAATAAAGATGTAGATGACCTGAACTACATAATTCAAAATAAGATCATTGGAACAATGCATTCATTCAAATCTATTGACTGCGTCACAAATGAAGATGAAGCCACCAACTATCCAATTGAATTTTTAAACTCTTTGGACGTGCCTGGCTTACCACCGCACAATTTACGCCTAAAGGTTGGCTCCGTAGTAATCATGCTTCGAAACATAAACCAACCAAAACTGTGCAACGGTACGCGTTTGGTGGTTAGTAAATTGATGAACAATGTAATTTACGCTACGATAATGATAGGAAAATTCAAAGGTGAGGAAGTTCTCATTCCGAGGATCCCGATGATCCCAACCGATATGCCGTTTGAATTTAAAAGACTTCAATTTCCGATACGTCTTGCATTTGCCATGACCATCAACAAATCACAAGGCCAATCCTTAAAAGTTTGTGGTTTAAATCTAGAACATTCATGTTTTTCCCATGGTCAATTATACGTGGCATGTTCACGGGTCGGAAGACCATCTGCGTTGGTTGTTTTTGCGCCTGATAATAAAACAAAAAATGTCGTGTATCACAAGGTGCTTAAGTGAAGAGCAACCTATGTACCTACTAAAATACAGAAATAATAATGAATGATTAATGTTAATGTTCCTTTCAGTACTTTGCTGATGGATTCAGGGCTAGGCTTTCGCCTTCGCAGGGGTGGTGAGCTCATATCTCACTTGCTTTATATGGATGACCTCAAACTGTATGCATCAAAGCGTTCAGACCTTGTGTCATTGTTGAATATCACTCAAACCTTTAGCAGTGACATAAGGATGGAGTTTGGTGTAGACAAGTGTGCGGTAATCAATATCGAGCGAGGTAGAGTTGTGAGCTCTGAGAATATAGTACTTTCAGAAACTATTATTCTCAAATCACTTTGCGAAGGGGAGACCTATAAATACCTTGGAATGTCAGAAGCACTCGGTATTGAGGTAGGGAATATGAAACAACTAGTGCAGGAACGCTTCTTTGGCCGCCTGAAAAAAGTCCTAAAAAGTCTTTTATCAGGTGGTAATAAGGTGCGTGCCTACAATAGCTGGGTCATGCCCTTACTCATATACTCTTTTGGCATTCTAAAGTGGACTCAAACTGAACTGGACTCCCTGGACTGTAAAGTCCGCAAACTGCTGACGTCATATCGGATGCACCATCCACGTTCATCTGTAATGAGATTGTACCTCCCACGCAAGTGTGGGGGACGTGGTTTCTTGAATGCCAAGAACCTCCATAATCGTGAGGTGTGCAATCTCAGAGATTATTTTCTCAAGATAAATGTGGGTATGCATAAGGATGTCGTTGCAGTGGACAAGGGTTTTACCCCACTATCCCTTGGCAAAAAGAACTGGCGTAAGCCTAAAGTAATTAGTAACTCAGATCGTGTGGCGATATGGAAGAGTAAGGAGTTGCATGGACGTTTCTACAAGGCCCTCACGGGGCCGGATGTAGATCAAATAACATCAGTATCTTGGTTGCAATTCGGTGACCTCTTTGGGGAAACCGAGGGTTTTGTCTGTGCAATTATGGACGAGGTTATCAAGACGAGAAACTACCGGAAACATATTATGAAAGATGGCACTCTAGACATATGTCGAGCGTGTCATCAACCTGGGGAATCCCTCAGACATATAGTTTCCGGGTGTTCTCATCTTGCTAATGGCGAATACTTGCACAGACATAATCAAGTAGCCAAGATAATCCACAAACAACTTGCTCTTCAGTATGGCCTTGTCGATTTTGAGGTGCCTTACTATAGGTACGACCCAGCGTCAGTTCTTGAAAATAGCAATGCGTTGCTCTACTGGGATCGAACAATTATCACTGATAGGTATATTGTAGCCAATAGACCTGATATAGTGATAATTGATCGATTAACGCGCCGTGCAATGATTGTTGATATTACTGTTCCACATGACGATAATCTGGTGAAAGCTGAAAAGGAAAAAGTATCAAAATACTTGGACCTTGCTCATGAGATTACCGCCATGTGGAATGTTGATTCAACAATGATTGTTCCTATAGTCGTTTCAGTCAACGGTCTTATAGCGAAAAGCTTTGACGAACATCTTAAAAAGCTTTCGCTTAATTGTTGGATCAAGGGTCGGATACAGAAGGCAGTAATTCTTGAAACGGCGCGCATTGTGAGGAGGTTCCTCACTCTGGAGCCCTGACCACCGGTTGCTTGGACCCCCGGGCCCCGCAGCAGGCGGAATATTTTTTTTATAAATTTTTAATAGTGTTTTATTTTTTTATAATTTTAGAAGCATTGTTAAAAATTTTTAAAAATAATTGTAAATAAATAAATGAGTGTAAAAATGATTAATGTAGTTATTAAATTTTTTTTTTGGATTTTTTTTCCAATAAAAAAAAATCTGCTTATTTATTGCCATTAAGGCGGAACAAAGTTCGCCGGGTCAGCTAGTAGGTTGATAATTGCAAAGTCGTACATATATTATGTCAAATAACCCACATAACCTAACTCGTGTATTTGTGCTCATATCTTGATTATGCAATTGTCTATTAAACTGAAACTAAAATTGCTTAAAATTGATATTATTATTTACCGAATGACACTTATTTGGACATTGTAACGGTTTATCAAATTTTGTATGTATGTAAAATGGTCAGTGTCCATTGTCAGTACGTTCCAAGCCGGGATTCGGGAAGTTAGTGGTGTTACACCCCGTGCCTTGGAGAGCACGTCAAGCCGTCGGTCCCGGTCACTATCACCAACATCTGATAGTGATCGTTAATAAATGAAACATTATCACCCTAAGCCCGCCAACCCACATTGGAGCAGCGTGGTGGGTGTACGCTCCATATCCCCTCTTCTATAAGGAGGGAGGCCTGGCCCTGTAGTGGGTCCAAATCCCTTGTCGTAGATTAATATGATGGTACTTGAACTTACCCGCTCTTCAGCAACGCCACCATCCAAGGGAATTCTCCATAGTCGGCGTACCCACTCTTGGAGCTGCCGGTCTTCTCGCGGAAGACGCTGGCCCCAGGGTTGCTGAACCCGCAGCCCGCCTGCTGGACCGCTTCTGGCTTCTTGGGGACGGAGCGGATGCGGTTCTGGGGGCAGCAGATCTCGAGGTAGTGGCACGGGTTGCCTTCTCTGAAAAATATACCTAAATATACCTAAATATACGTCAAATATGTATAAATATATATTTGACGACCTCCGTGGCGCAGTGGTATGCGCGGCGGATTTATAAGACGGAGATCCTGGGTTCGATTCCCGGCGGGGCAGATTGAGATTTTTCTTAATTTGTCTTGGTCTGGCTGGTGGGAGGCTTTCGCCGTGGCTAGTTACCTCCCTAGCAACAAAGACTTATCGCCAAGCGATTTAGCGTTCCGGTACGATGTCGTGTAGAAACCGAAAGGGGTGTGGATTTCATCCTACTGCTAACAAGTTAGCCCGCTTCCATCTTAGAATGCATCATCACTTAACATCCTGTGTGATAGCAGTCAAGGGCCAACTTGTAGTCGATTAAAAAAAAAATATTTTAGAAGTAGGAGATATGTTATATTCTGGTATGGCTTAGATGTGTTCAGTAAATTTGATGGACGGAGTTCCCTTGATTAGTGGAAAACCCTCGGCTCAAAACATGGTAACATTTTTTTTTATTCACTACAAGTTAGCTGCAATCGCACCCAGTGGAAGGTGACAATGATGGAAGCCAGCTTGACAGGAGTAGGACGAAATCCACACCACTTTTGCGGCTACGTACCGGAACGCTAAATCGCTTGGCTGTACTTCTTTGGCGGCAGTGCAACTAGCTACGGCGAAAGCCTCCTACCAACTAAATGACGCAGTTATTTTTTACTTTTGAGTGCGTTTTGAGTCGGTTCTATTTTTGTTATATCTAATCATGTGCTTTGACGTCCGGTGCACGTCGGTGCACTCACACCGCCGTCTCCTGCCACCCGTTCTTCTTCTGCGGGTGAGCATCGGAGTCCATTCCACCTACCTTAATATGAAGTTGGTAGTTGTGTCCAGTTTCTCTGGCTCCTTATTACAATTGGAAGTCTTGGTACAAACTCCTGATTCCTGCGTGTCCTCCGTTACACAGGACTTTTGTTCTGCGAAAGAACAAAAGAAATCAGTTTTATGATACCTCGTAGTCTAATGCTCTCTTTCTTTTCTTGGATTTCTAAAACGGAGGTACTGTTTTCGATTACTGGTTAGAATATAAATTGTTAGATTTATAAAAAAAAACAAAATACGACGGTAATAGTGGTAGGTATATTTCTTTGCAAACCACGAAGACGTGTGAACTTTACACGTGGTTGTATGTGTACATTGCCGTAGTTTGCGTGTCTGAAGGAGCGATCAGTTGGGATCGAGACGTCGCAACGGTCACTAGTGCTTGTTGTGTCCACGAGGCTTATTGCCACGAATACTGTTAAAACAGACAACACAGCCAGCTGTTTTACGTTGACGATGGCTGGAGACCAGACGGCATGTCATTGATGCCATGGAAGATGGGAAGGCCTTTGATGTGGGATGCAACTTGCGTGGGCATTCTTGCACCTTCACATCTTCCTAGCATGGGCTGTGCGGGCGCAGCTGCTGCATCAGCTAACTCTCAGGCGCAAGTACAGTAACCTCGTCGGAGATTATGTATTTGAGCCGTTTGGAGTTGAAACACTGGGACCATCACGTCTTGTACTCCCTTTTTGAAGTGAAACTTCTTTATCGGGGTTGGAAAAAAAATTAGTGTAACATTTTTTTTCCGTTACGCGCCATCTTTGACTTATGGAAGTGACGTGATATATATATATATATATATATATATATATATATATATATATATATATATATATTGAAGTGATCAGCAAAATCAAAGGGTTTTTTCTAATACTTGGGTGTAATTATGGTATTTATTTTACCACGTTATTTAAAATGAACCTCAGTTTTTGATTGTATTTTTCAATACACTAACACGGGGGTGTAATTATGGTATCAATTTTTTCTAATACTTGAATGTTGATAAGTTAGTTAGTTAGTTTCACTTCTTACGAGTGTACGCTAGTACACGCACACATTTTTTTATTTATATAGAAATCATAAAGCGACTGATCGTCGCCCTCTTTTTGGGTCAGAGCTGTGTGGGCAGCATTGCCATTGAAAGTGGCAGTGCTGCCGACACTTGACTTGCATTCGGAAGAATACTTAGGCATGACGCCTAAAATTTTTACCCCTTTTCCTATTCTTTTACACTGTATATACTTTAGATGATTATTGTAGCGTGTACTTATTTATTTTATTGAAGTTAATTTTAATTTTATACCAATTAATTTGTACATGAATCTCGGAGAGCCGTCGGTCCCGGTCACTATCATCAACATCTGATAGTGGTCGTTAATAAATGCAACATGGCGACCTCCGTGTCCTGGGTTCGATTCCCGGCGGGGCAGATTGAGATTTTTCTTAATTTTTCTTGGTCTGGCTGGTGAGAGGCTTTCGCCGTGGCTGGTTACCACCCTACCGACAAAGTCGTACCGCCAAGCGATTTTAGCGTTCCGGTACGATGTCGTGTAGAAGCCGAATGGGGTGTGGATTTTCGTCCCACTCCTAACAAGTTAGCCCGCTTCCATTTTAGACTGCGTCATCACTTAGCATCAGGTGTGATAGTAGTCAAGGGCCAACTTGTAGTCGATAAAAAAAAACATTATCACCCTAAGCCCGACAACCCGCATTGGGTTGCGTGGTGGGTGTACGCTCCATCTCCCCTCTTCTATAAGGAAGCCTGACCCTATAGTGGGCCTTTAATAAGCTGATAATGATGATGATGATGTTTCATAATGAACTCAAACATAGTAACGTCCGCTTCTATTCTACTCACTCTTAGTTTCGACAGGATTCAAGTTGAGATTGCCTTCTCCGAACCGGTTGTCGGGTTGAGACACGCCAATGTCCTTCTTGTAGAGCTCCGTGAGCCACTCTATTGCTTTGTCCTCATCATCGGTCTCCTTCTGAGCCCAGACGCAGCAGAAGAGCAGCAGCAGAGGGAGGCTCCACCTAGAAGTAGACAGTTGAAAACATTTACTACGTCGAAGTTTTGAAAATTACCAAAAGAAAGCTTGCTTATTTAGCCCAAAGAATAGCACACTTTGTAAAGCCTTGCAATTACAAAGTGTGTTATAATATTGCAAAGTGTGTTGGCACCTTGCCTTTGGGTGAACAATTAGATGGCATATTTTTTTTAACCGACGAAAAAAACGGAGGAGGTTCTCAATTTGACACGTATATATATATTTTTTTGTACGACCACGCGTAATTTTTTACAGAATTGTCCGATTTTGATAATTCTTTTTTATTAGAAAGGGCATGGTGGTCCCATTGTCATTATGTTAGGATCTGGTGATGATATCCTGGGGAAATTGAAGGAACTCTTCAAATTTTGGAGGCACGCTTACAGCGATTTCGGTCTTGTCTCGGTATCGGTAACTTTTTGGCTACTAGTGCCGTATTAAAATTGGTTGGCACCGACATCTAAAGTAAATTAAAGCATCTAAATGCAACAGTTATTTTTTACAGCAAGGGACTTTTTTTTGTTAAAAACAAAATGAAATATCAATCAAAATAATATAAAGTACTTATATGGTATAAGTAAAGTCAAGAGCAAAAACTATACTACAGTACTATATAGAACTATTGGGACATAATTTGACAGCACGGAAAATATCCCAACAGTTCTATAGAACTACTGGGATGCACCCGTAATTGAAATATCATTTTAATTAAACTAAGTAATTTCTGATTCCGCACCTATGCGCAAAAGTCACCTCATTTATAACGAAAAACTAAAATAAACTAAAAAAAAACAAATGTTTTGTGTCCATAAGTTGAAGGACTCTACAAGATTTAAACATTCATAAAATTCATAATAACAGATTACATATTATACCTAATTATCAAAACATAAATTCATACTTATATAATATAGATAGTTAATTAATTGAATTATTAAGATGGATAACTTACCTCATTTTAAACAACAAAACTAAGATTATAAACCAAACTATTTAACTATAATTACCGGTCCGTGACCGGTCCAGTGGTTCGCTAGAACCGGACTGATTGTGTCTTGTGTTGTGCTGTACAAGGAAAATAAAACATCCAACTGTAAAATAGTGATGCGCTTACATCCTATAACATCTTGAACACGTAAAACCACTCCTATTCGCCTTAGGCATAGGTTCCTAACCCCATTTTGCCCACCCTTTATATAGAGGCGCACGTTTTTTTAAAATATATTACTTGTTCGTACCTACATCCTACGTCTTAAGCACGGGAGGAGACACGCGGGGGCACTATCATCATCATCATCATATTCATCATCATTACCAGCCTGTAGACGTCCACTGTTGGACATAGGCCTTTTTAGGGACTTCCAAACACAACGATCCCGAGCCGCCTGTTGCCAGCGGCTCCCTGCGACACGTTTAATGTCGTCAGTCCACCTGGTTGGGGGTCGACCAACGCTGCGCTTTCCGGTGCGGAGTCGCCAATCTACCACCTTGGGCCCCCAACGTCCATCAGCTGTTCGAACTACGTGCCCCGCCCATTGCCACTTCAGTTCTGCGACTCGCTGAGCTATGTCGGTTACTTTGGTTCTTCTGCGGATCTCCTCATTTCTGATTCGATCACGCAGAGATACTCCGAGCATTGCTCTTTCCATCGCCCGCTGAGTGACTCTGAGCCTTCTTATGAAGTCCGCAGTCAGCGACCAAGATTCGGATCCGTAGGTCATCACTGGTAACACGCACTGCGAACACGCAACACGAACTGGAAGTATGCAAGGACCATGGCAAATGGAAGGATATATATGCCTACCCCTACGGGAATGAGGCGTGTGTCTTCAGGCACATCACTAGTACAAAATAATAATAATACGCGAGCTTAACAAAGATACGAGGGTCAAGTGTTAAATGGAAATATTTATACAAATGTCGTATCGATCCCGTTATATGGACACTTGGTGAGAACGAACAACTTTGTGCAAAAAACGTGCCAGCTTTACGTATTTACATATTTAAATGTTTTTTTACTTTGCATTTGATAATTGATTTACAGTTACCGCTATACCGTTGTTTGGCGCTTAACTCACGCATACGGCAGCGGTAGGTCTCGTACTCTAACCCACGCTAGCCGTATTTAACGAACGATAAATTCCTTGACTGTAAAACACACTCACATTACTTCCACAAAAAGAAACCAGGTACAAAGTCGAATCAGTCGTAGAAAGGACTATATTTTGTTACCTCGTCTCAGAACTTGCCTCGGTAGGAAAAACATAAAATTTGAAGGGGTAAATCTCTACAATAATTTACCTGCCGAGGTAAAAAACTTAAAAACACTAAGTATATTCAAAAATAAGCTAAACATATTTCTTTGTCACAGTGGTATTACCATTAATGACTACACTGTGGTATGAATTCCGCACCAAAAATTGTGAATTTTAAAGAAGTTACAGGGGAAGCGGGCGGAAGGTTGCATTCCAGGCGAGTCTAAAATTATCGCGCACGGACTATAAATAGATCATAGAAAACAAATTTAAAAAAGAAAAGTTGAGAGGTGTCAAGGGACACCCGGATGGAACGAAGTTCCTTTCGATTAATTAGTGAAGGAATTGTAATAAAAATTTTTTTTTTAAGTAATAATAATATTTGTTGTTGTACACCGAAACACCAGAGGGCGCCACGAGAGCGCGAGACAGCATACAGCGCGGGCGCCCCCGCCGCTCACGCGCACACACATCAAAGGCGGCGGCAAGATCCTTTGATCAAAAAGTGTCGTGATAACTTTTCGTACGAATTTTTTCCGTCTAGCCCCCTTTCACAACGCGCGATAAGGAACTTCGTTCCAAAACGTTTGTTTCAAGCAGATTGTTTAAATTTAATTAGAGTAAGTTTCATATTTCTCTGTAAGTGAAAATGTAAATATTTTTTTTAGAATAAAATATTCTTTAACCTCAAAACTGTAAGTCTTGTCGGACTGCCTTGGTCTAGTGGTTAGCCTAGCTTCGATCACGAGGTCCTAGTTTCAAATCCTGGTTCACGGAATAATTCTGACTTTTTAATTTTTCTATGAAATTCTCAGTACATTCCAAGCCCGGAGTCAGGAAGTGGGTGGTGTTAGTTATCTGAGAGCACGTTAAGCCGTCGGTCCCGGTCACTGTCATCAACATCTGACACTAATTGAAACATGACGACCTCCGTGGCGCAGTGGTATGCGCGATGGATTTATAAGACGGAGGTCCTGGGTTCGATTCCCGGCGGGGCAGATTGAGATTTTTCTTAATTTGTCTTCGTCTGGCTGGTGGAAGGCTTTCGCTGTGGCTAGTTACCACCCTACCGACAAAGACGTACCGCCAAGCGATTTAGCGTTCCGGTACAATGTCGTGTAGAAACCGATAGGGGTGTGGATTTTATCCTACTCCTAACAAGCTAGCCCGCTTCCATCTTAGACTGCATCATCACTTAACATCAGGTGTGATAGCAGTCAAGGGCCAACTTGTAGTCGCATTGGAGCAGCATCGTGACCGCAGACCTGGCCCTGTAGTGGGCCGTTAATAGGCTGATAATGACGATGATGAAGTCTAGTCGGCAGTATTGCAATTAGCCGCAGTCGATTCCTTTCACTAATCAGACCTGGACTAGTTAGGAATCTCTCTCAAAAATCTGAATCTTCCAGGCGCGTCTGTACAGAAAATGACGTTGTTGAGAGAGAGTTTGTCTGCGGCCTTGAAGACGAGGAGATGCACTACGCTCTGTGGGAATGTGTTCTATATATGGATCTTCGACTTCGGATGTTGGACGGGACCATAGATTAAAGACTACTACATGGAGTCATAACGCGGCTGTAGGTTCAAGAGCGTGACAGACTTATTTCATTCGGCCTTTATTAGAAAGTGACACAAGATTATTTTTGTCCCTTTCAGCGCGTTCGTTTTTATTGTTTGTGAAAAGTGGAGTTTGTGACAAGCAAGGGACATATCTGAGCAATTATTAGCTTTTTATTAAATTTGCTGACAAATAATATAACTTTGCGGTTACGATATTAATTCAAACGTTATCGTGCTATGGTGGGTAGTAGTATTTTCGGCTGCAACAGTCGCAGCGAACAGAAAATCGAAGGAATTACGTTTCATACGTAAGTAGGCATAAATTTCATTGATTGATGATTTAAAGCTTAGATATGTTATTTTTTAGCAAATTTCATGTATTATGCGTTTCCTAAACTATCTTATATAAAGTAATATTTCGTATTTTACGATATTTTAAAATATAACGTTTTATGATGTACTTTAAATGTTGACATGTCATGTCAATAAGGCTGATTTGCTGTCTCACGAGTGGACACGCTATGGGCTCTATCTAGTTGTCTTTAATCTATGGACGGGACCATTCGCGTGGAGAAGGGTCCGTTCTATATGGACCTCGTATGTCGAAGGCGAACTTTCAGCAGCTGTGCGAGTTTACGCACAAGCGGCGGAGTAGTTCGGAGTGCTTTCGTGACATTGACGGTGACATTAAACAAAGTAAACTGTAAAAGAAAATTAATTACATATATACAAAACCTATCTTATGATGATACTGAAAAGCTGCTTCTTACCCTAAAATAAAGATAATTTACAACAACAATATTGAAATACCAAATTATAATACTATTAATTTTGCATTTAAATACTACTGACTACTTACTCTCACACTGAACACTTTGCACCTATTACTCAAAATCAGACGTACACTACTCACACACAACTTACAGTAAATTAATTTTACTTTTTACCCGACTGCGTCAGAAGGAGGGTTATGTTTTTCGAGCGTATGTATGTATGTATGTATGTACGTATGTATGTATGTATGTATATATGTATGTATGTACGTATGTATGTATGTATGTCCATTTCTTCGGCACGCGCTACAGCCTAAACGGCTGAACGGATTTTGACATGTGAGGTGTCGTTGAATTTGTCAAAATTGTGGTAGTGACATAGGCTATATAAATTTTCAAAATGGCGGCTGTAAATGGGGGAAAAAAGGGGGGATGTGTGTATTTTTTTCTCTTACCTTAGCAATATGGGTACCAATTGAAAGGTCGTAAAAAGACCATTTCAAAAATATAAATATCATGTTCATATTACTTTTTAACAAAAAATGGCAAAAAGTGTACTAAGTGCACCGTCTCATTTCTATACCATAAACTAAAACTAAAAAGTCTCAAATAAAATTATTATTATATAAAATTTTTTAACAAAAAATAGAACCGACTCAAAACGCACTAAAAAGTAAAAAATAACTGTGTCATTTAGTTGCTTTAATTTACTTAAGCATATCTATGAAGTCGGTGCCAGCCAAGTTTAAGAAACATTTATTTTACGTAGTAAAGAAGTTTGTGGGTTCTAGGTAACGTCCTTGAAAGTAGAAACCTTATATATATATATATATATATATATATATATATATATATATATATATATATATATATATAGGCAGTCGCGCTCGCGGTCACATGACGAGCAGTAGTGTCCGGCACGCAGTAAGCGATATAATGTATTTAGATGTATGGCCCAAGTGTAAGTGATGGCGGGTCAAATAATAGTTGACGAATTTTTATGTTTCGTGCAAAATAAAATTGACGTATTAGATGAGCTCAGCGTTATTCAAATCTGTGCGACAAATTTTACCGATGTTGAAGTGGAAAATGGGAAGAGTACGCTTTACAATGCATGCAGCGACGGGCTAAGGAATATTCAGAGAAAAGGCGATGACAAGAAGAAAAAAGCAATTAAGGATGTAATCAAACTATTGAAGGAAGTTGACCCGAATAGTTTGCCGACGTTCGTTGCCCGGGATCTCAGTCGTCTTCCTCCAGTGTCTTTCGACCATGTTGACGTCACCCGACTTTTAAGTGATATGTCTAGTATGAAAGCCGAACTTATGGCGCTAAAAATGCATTTCTCGACGGAACTGTCTGAGATCCGCACCGCCTGTCAAACGTATAAAGTGAGTAATACTAATACTCCCCGGGTTACGGCAACACCGAATAAACCAAAACCACCGTCACCATCTAAAACGCTGCCGCTTGTACCACCGCCCGCACGGAACGAGTGCATTGTTGAATCACTACGCACACCGACGTACCGTGACATCGTGTCCAAAACCGATCGCGTGCGCCAAGCGAGAAGTGTCCGTATGCAGAGAGTGACTTCGGGTCAGGTTGGCGTAGCGCCCGTCGGAGCAGTGGCGAGTGAACAGCTGACTTTTGTTGAATTACCGTCGGAAGAAAACGCACCTTTTACAGTTGTTACTAATAAGAGACGCAAATTAAAAAATATGCGTGGTACGTCCGATACGAATTGTAAAATACAAGTGGCCGACTCTCACTGCGCCATTTACGTTTCGCGAGCGAAGAAGTTTGTAACCGTGGACGACATGCTGGAGCATATCGCCGACAAGGGCGAGGAGTGCGTGAGCGTTGAGCTGCTCAAGCAAAACCGGGAGACTTCTTTTAACTCGTTTAAAATTACTGTGTTGGCCAGTAAACTTGAGACCTTTTTGGACGGAACGTTTTGGCCTAAGAATTTAGTATTTAGACGATACCGAGAACGTTACAATACCAGCATACCATATAGCACGAATAAAACAAATAAACAAAATAATGGATAATAATAAGCTATCAATAAAAGATCAAGTTAAAATGGTTTCTTTTAACTGTCGCTCGGTTAAGCGTTCAATGCAACATGTTCGCTCTTTGTGTCAAATGGCTGACATTGTAGCTCTTCAGGAAACGTGGCTCCTGCCCCACGAACTTGATTTAATTCACCAAATTGATACTGATTTTAGTTGCCATGCAAAGTCTTCGGTTGACACTTCGGTTGGTGTACTGCGGGGAAGGCCGTACGGAGGCTTGGCTCTGCTGTGGCGAAAATCTGTCTTTCCTAATGTTTCTATTGTGGAGTGCCCTACCGACAGATTAGCGGCCATTAGGTTGGAATTAGGCGACTGCAGTCAGTTACTCGTAGTAAACGTTTATATGCCAACGGACCAGGAGGAAAATTTAATTGAGTATACTGCGAATCTGGCCAGCATACTGGCTATAATAGAGGACAATGATACGGAGGCGGCTTTTGCTTTAGGGGACTTTAATGCACACTGCAAGTCGAGGTTTGGTGACGAACTTATGCTGTTCTGTGCGGAACACTCCCTAGAGTGCGTGGATTATGACGTACTGGGCAGGAGTTCTTCTACGTATACGTATGTGAGTGACGTGTGTGGAGTGACGCGGTGGCTCGACCATTGTATCGCTACGAACGCCGCGAGGCAAATGGTCGTAGATGTAAGTGTTAAATATGACGTGGGGTGGTCGGATCACTGTCCACTTATAATAACATGCAATCTGGACTTAGTTGTAAGTAAAATTATAAGCAAAAATAGTGGTAGTTTAGTAAATAAGGTAAAGTGGGGTAATCGAAATTCCCACCAGATTACTGTCTTTAACAAATATTGCTGTGATAATTTGAAAAATGTTTATTACTCTAGTCAATGTTCCAAATGTGATGATTTTACTTGCAAGGACCACTTGTTTTTACTAGATAGTTATTATGACCAGATTATAGATATTTTAAGAAAAGCTGCTATTCTCAGTTTCGATTCGCACTGTCATGAGAATAGGAAACGTAAACAGGTTGCGGGTTGGAACTACCACGTTAGTCAAAGTCATAAGATTGCCAGACTTTATTTTTCTTGCTGGCTATTGGGAGGCAAACCATCATATGGTCCTCTATATAATAATATGGTAAATAGTCGTAGGCAATTTAAAAATAAACTGAAATGGTGCCAAAATAATCAGGACCAAATTAAAATGAATATTATAGCCATGCATAGAGCCAACAAAGAATTTCCGAAATTTTGGCAAGCCACGAAACGACTTCAGAGTAAACCTTGCTTACCGCATAGCGTTGAAAATGTAGTTGAGTGTAACGAAATAGCTAATCTATTCGCTAATCACTTTAAGGTGAAACCATTAGATGCTAACGGTGTTGAGCATGTGCGCGACACTAGCTCGCCGGGCCAGGATGACGAGATCTTGCAGTTTTCACCGGAAGATGTTTTTACGACGATACGAAAAATGACGCGAGGAAAGTCACCAGGTCATGATGGGCTAAGTGTCGAGCATATGCTTCATGCAGGGGAGTGCTTGAGTAGTTCATTGAGTAAGCTGTTTAATTTATGTATTAGGTTTAGCTACTTACCCAAGAATCTTATGAAGACCGTGGTGGTTCCAATCCCCAAGAATAGAACGGGTGATTTATCAAAATTGAATAACTATAGGCCTATATCTTTGGGAACTATAACCGGTAAAATATTTGAAAGACTGTTACATCCGTCTCTTATGAAAAATGTTGCTATAAATGATGCGCAGTTTGGTTTTCGTGCCGGTGTCTCAACAGATTCAGCTATTTTCAGCTTGAAGAATACCGTTAGGTACTACACTAGCAGGAAAACTAGCGTTTACGCTTGTTTTCTGGACCTGAGTCGAGCTTTTGATCTGGTGAATTACGATTTGCTATGGTCAAAGCTACGTAAGCATAATGTACAGGAAAACATCATTGAATTGTTGAGATATTGGTACGGGAACCAAAGCAATAGTGTAAAGTGGGGTGACACATTTTCCAGTGATTATAGGTTGGAATGTGGTGTTCGCCAGGGTGGATTGACATCGCCGGATCTTTTCAATATCTACGTTAATGACTTGATTGAGGAGCTAAGAGGCACCAAGATAGGTTGTCATGTTGGCGGGATTTGTGTTAACAATCTGAGTTACGCCGATGATATGGTGCTTCTTAGTCCCTCTATTAGGGGTTTACGGAAACTGCTCGGTATATGTGAAAAATATGTTGCTAGTCATGGCCTTAAATATAATGTTTCCAAAACCGAAGCAATGGTGTTTAGGTATGGAAAGGGTCCGGACAATGTCCCTCCACTATATATTGATGATGTAGCAGTGCGAAGAGTGTCGACATTCAGGTACCTCGGGCATTTGCTTACGGAGACCGGTAGTGACGATAGCGACATTGAGCGTGAGAGGCGGGCGCTTGCTGTACGGAGCAACATGATCGCTAGAAGATTTTTCCGCTGCAGCGAGCAAGTCAAAAAGACGCTATTTACTTCGTACTGTCAAAATCTATATACTTGTCAGCTGTGGTTTAACTACACGAGACGCACTTATAGCGCCATTAGGGTGCAGTATAACGATGCGTACCGCATCCTAATGAAGCTACCACGATTTTGCAGTGCGTCGAACATGTTCGCCAGCGCTAGAATTCCGGATTTCTTTGCGGTGATACGTGCAAGAATCGCCTCTTTTTGGGAGCGCTTACGTAAGAGTTCCAACGCAATCCTCAGAGCAATGCATGCGCACCTGGATGTCGATATCTTCCGGCACTGGTTAAAGCAGCATCGCAGTGCGAATCGGAAGTAAATGTAATTTAAGTTTTGCTTTTAAATGTTTTAATTACCTAGTTTTAAATTTTAAAATTTTAATAGATTTAATGATTTTATGTTACAATGAATTTATTATTATTATTATTATCTTATTAATTTTTATTGCTATTTTAATTGTATCTTTTGTAATAGTTTTTAAATTCAAATTTTTTGTATATGGGTTATTACAATGCCTGAAATAAAGATTATTATTATTATTATTATTATTATTATTATTATTATTATATATATATATATATATATATAAATTGACAGTGACATAAGACTTTATCGGAAATGTGACATGCATGCCACAGAAGGGTGAGAGTGTACTATAAGAACTAGGGCGAGAAGATAACAGACTTACAGAGAGTCAAGAAGGCGGCCCGGAGACGAAATGCGTGGAGAAGTCTGGATTCCAGATTGCCCTCCTAATGATTCTGCCCGCATGATTGGGATCAAGTGGGCTGATTGGGGATCAGGTCGGGTACTCGATCGATGGTGGTACCCCGGCTGGTATTTTTATAGGGAATCAAAGGATGAATAATTTTTGTCTTAGCTATTTTTATTGTCAGGGTGCACGGCAGTGCTCCCGCTAAGTCAAGTGCGGAGCAAGCACTGCCAGTATACCTTTACAGGAACCAACTGGACGCATTTTCAGGCCCTATTTTGAGAACCTTTGGAAAAGACTAGAATGCTGAAATTTTCGTCATCCAGTAAGCTATAATCACATACTTAAAATCCAAATTTTAAGTCTGTAGGTCATTCAGTTCCGTATTTAAACGAAAGCAAAGTTTCGCATTTTCGACACTCACTCATGATACTTCCCATAAACTCAGAGAGCTGAAATTTGGTACAGAGTTAGGGTTTAATGACCAAATATAGGAAAAACTATAAAAACTAGGATAATCGAAGATCTGGAGTACCTGGTGAACCTGACTAGAACACACAAGAGCCCAACCAAACTATTAGAGATCGACATATACAGCCTTAACAAAAAATGTTCAACCTGGTGGGCCGCTTCATTTGATGTCAAAAATCGAAGGTCTGAAGTATCTGATGAAGAACCCTCAGCTGGTCGCAGCTGTATGTTGAAGGGTATAAAGTAACGTATAAAGAATGTTCAACGGCTAAGTCACACAACATTAACTATAATAATAAAGAAATCGCAGTGAATACTTGCACAGACATAATCAAGTAGCCAGGATAATCCACCAACAACTTGCTCTTCAGTACGGCCTTGTCGATTTTGAGATGCCTTACTATAGGTACGACCCAGCGCCAGTTCTTGAACATAACAGTGCATTGCTCTACTGGGATCGAATGATTATCACTGACAGGTATATTGTAGCCAATAGACCTGATATAGTGATAGTCAATCGATCAGTACGCCGTGCAATAATTGTTGATATTACTGTTCCTCATGACGATAACCTCGTGAAAGCCGAAAAGGAAAAAGTATCAAAGTACTTGGACCTTGCTCACGAGATTACCGCCATGTGGAATGTTGAGTCAACTATTATTGTTCCGATAGTCGTTTCAGTCCATGGTCTTTTTGCGAAAAGCTTCGACCAACACCTTAAGAAGCTTTCGCTTGGTTGTTGGATCAAGGGTAGGATACAGAAGGCAGTAGTCCTTGAAACGGCGCGTATTGTGAGGAGGTTCCTCACTCTGGAGCCCTGACCACCGGTTGCTTGGACCCGCAAAGGCCCCGCAAACGGAGGAGAAGATTTTTTTATAAATTTTTAATAGTGTTTTTATGTATATTTTTGTATTACTTATAACATTGTTAAAAATTTAAAAAAAAATGTAAATAAATATAAATGAAGATAAAGAAAGAAATCGCAATAAGGAACCTTAGACTTGGCACGACTTTGTCTAGATTTCATTACTTTTTAGAGATAAACAAGCAGCTCCATCGAGACTTAGCTTTTTTACAGAATGTTTTTGGTGGGACAAAACTTACCGTTTAGCTGAAAAATGCAAAAAACCAAATTATGCATTTGATCTTGAATATTTTTTTTGTACACATCGGATCGATGGAGACTTTTCACAAATTGTTTGCAATAGTGGTCACCATTCATGCCAAATTGCAGCTTTGTGCGAATTAATGTAACCTTACCCCTATTTTTGAAACTCATTTGACCGATTCTCCATAATTATAATATAATAATATAATAATATTGGGGGTCAGTCCTACCAGATTGCGAAATATTACGATACTTAAAATGGATGGTGTGTACATGCGAGAGTGTGTGTCTGTGTGTGTGCGTGTGTGTGCGCGCGCGTGTGTGCGTATGTGTGTGTGTGTGTGTGTGTGTGTGAGGTGTGTATGTATATCGTGTGTGTACTTATTTTTACTATTCGTATATGTATATATTTTTACCTGTTTAATAATTTTTCAGTTGCTTCATAATTAAAATTGCTTAGCTTGGTATTCAATCTTCTTTTAAGACTATTCAAATTAATAATGTTTATACTATTATTGATGTTTTTATATAGAAACATTCCCATATAGTAAAATTGTCGCTGAGCAAATACGCTATGTGTTTGGGGAATATTTAAAGTAGGTCTGCGCCGAGGAGTCTCGTTGGTACTTGTAACAGCTTGCGATCTGTGGCAACGAATAACACATCTAGCAATATATAGCTGCCTTACTGTTAGTAATTTTGCTAATTTGTAAATAATGTAATTAGAATAGGAGGCCGTCTAAATCATTTGGAATATTCAGTCGACTGGTTTTATCGACAAAGTAAAATCACATCACTAGTCCGGATGTACTTTAAGATACAGCTGGCGGAGTCAAGTGATGATTATAAAATTATAAATATGTATATATACCTATATATGATAAAACTATAGGTAGATAAACCAACGAACGATGCGTGAACTCTTAACATAGGTCAACTCTAGATTGGCGCAGAGGCGAAACGTCATGTTTTTATCCGACTGCGTCAGAGGAGGGTACTGTTCTTCAACCGTATGTGTGTATCTAACAAACTCAAAATATCATTATTCAATGATATGATATTACTTTATTGAATCTTTATGATAAATTGAATCTTCAATTATGAAAAGTAATGATGATAATTAAAGTCGGAAAGGACATTGCCATAATTTGCCCCAGGCTGTCCAAACGTATGCTCATATTTAACTATTTTATTCAAATACACAATGAATTTTAAACAATTACCCATGTTTCATAGCAATCACTTGAAAATATATCAAAAATTTAAGAATTTCAATCGATTTTTGTGTTCTGAATCACGTGACCGTCGTCGTAGTATGAAAAGTCAACTTTTATCAACCTTCATAACTTTTATCAGCGACTGCTTAGCTACAAGTAACTTTATTACTATTTAAATAGAAGATCTGTACTATTTAATGACATATATATCATCTCTGGGCGTCTCTGGTGCAGACTTCCATACATTTTTTACCTATGTCCTTCGTATGGTCCGAAAAGAGTCCAAAGAACTACGTTTGTCGTCACCTGCAGCACCATAAAGTATTTAGAATTTAATATAGATCCTTGTTTTTCTGCTCTTTTCAGTTTATTACTTCTAAGAAGTCGGGCTTTTTGTTTTTACAATAACGATGTTATTAAAGTACAAATTAATATATCTCTATTTTTCTATTATTTAAGTACAAAGTTGTTAATGTCATTTTTCAACGGCTGTTCTCCGAGGCACCGTTGTGTTATACAACCTTGCGACCCTGGGCTTGGAATGTCCTGAAATTTCATAGAGCAATGATAAACTAAGAACTATTCCGCGACCCCGACCCAGGATGCGAACCTTGGACCCGCCTGGATGGATCTATAGGCTAACCTATAGACGAACAAGACAGTAGGTAGGCAGCGCTAAAGAGTTACTATGTAGGTACTTAATAGTATATTTGAAAATAAATCTAATATAAAAAATTCTCTTGTTACGGTGTTCGTAATTATGCTCCTCTGAAATGGCTCGACCGATTTTCGTGAAATTTTGTGTGCATATCGGTTAGGTCTGGTAATCGGACATCTATTTTTCATCCCCCGAAATGTCAAGCCCCCCCTAATTTATACCCGATTGCGTCAGAAGGAGGGTTATGTTTTTCGAGCATATGTATGTATGTATGTCCATTTCTTCGGCACGCGCTACAGCCTAAACAGCTGAACGGATTTAGACATGTGAGGTGTCGTTGAATTTGTCAAAACTATGGTAGTGACATAGGCTATATAAATTTTTAAAATGGCGGCTGTAAATGGGGGAAAAGGGGGAGATGTGTGTATTTTTTTCTCTTATCTTAGCAATATGGGTATCAATTGAAAGGTCGTAAAAAGACCATTTCAAAAATATAAATATCATATCATAATCATATTACTTTTTTAACAAAAAGTGGACAAAAAGTGTACCAAATGTACCGTCTCATTTCTATACCACAAACTAAAACTAAAAAGTCTCAAATAAAATTATTATTATAAAAACAAAAAACCCGACTGCTTAGAAGTTATGAACTGAAAAGAGAAAAACAAGGATCACTATATCTGTATAAAATTCTAAATACTTTATGGTGCTGCAGACGGGGACAAACGTAGTTTTGGTAGATCTTACTTTCCCCGCAGGTTAAAATATTTCGTCTCTGTTTGCAGCATCATAAAGTATTTAGAATTTTATACAGATATAGTGATCCCTGTTTTTCTCTTTTCAGTTCATAACTTCTAAGCAGTCGGGTTTTTTGTTTTTATAATAATAATTTTATTTAAACAACATTTCTTGTATAATACGTCTCTCTGGCCAATCGGGCTCTACGTATGAACTTTACATGTTAAAGTTCTTAACAGTAAATCAATGACTAGATATAATATGTAATAGTACACTAATACTAATTAACAGCTGTGTATTGATGAATTGCTCGTTTAAATCTGTACTCTATACTGATATTGTAAAGAGGTAAAGTTTGTAAGTTTGTAAATAAAGTTCTGTCGGGGCTAACCTTCGAAACTGCTGATCCGATTTTAAAAATTCTTTTACCAGTAGAATGCTACGTTATCGGTGAGTGTTATAGGCTATTACTATTTTAATTATTGCATATATTACCCGAGTTATCACAGTTTTTATCGCGCAACTCGGACCGTAAAATTTGTTAAATTTAGCTTTATTCGCGTACGGTGACTTAGATATTTGATATAATTGAAAACATTGTATGAAAACTTTATGCACCTTAAAAAGTTCTACAAAAAAGTCTGCGATGGCATATACCTATCTTTTATAGTTTGGCAGATATATAACTTTTTGTGTTTTAAAAATCATTTAATTCATATGCTTACGTTTACGTCATTATTTATAGAACTAAACTTAAATCCTTATCAAAATAAATTATTTAATAATCACAAGGATATTACAGAGATAAGATTTAAGAAAGTTTCGGAGATATTACAAAATTTCTAAAAAGTGCGACTTCTTAATAAATCATTTTAATTCGTTTACGTCACTTTTTATACAACTAAACTTAAATCCTCATCAAAATAAATTATTTAATAGTTACAAGAATATTATAGAGATAATATTTGCCTTTTCAGTATGTTAATTAGTTATATAGTTTCGGAGATATTACAAAATTTCTAAAAAACATAACGCTGCCGCTAAATCGTCCAAATTCAGTTGACCTCCTCCGTGTTATGTTATACGTACTGAATAGGGATCAACATTTTGGTACTGATATTCTTTGAGAATTCGATCTTTGATCTTTTCTTTCAATTTATTTGGCATGGGCATGGCAGACCATATTTATATAATATACGAAAAAGTTTGTTCGTTTGTTTAAACGGGCTAATCTCTAGATCTGCGGGTCGGATTGTAAATTATTTTGTTTATTATGAAAGCTAGACTCAAAAGTGAAATAGACTATTTAATACAAGGTATACACATCAGCTTGCCATAAATATATATTGTTAATGTTAATGTACTGTAATATCGTACATGATTAAGAAAAATGTAGATCTTTAGTACACGGGACGGGACGAAGGATATTGCTTCACGGGAAACTTATAATATATAAAAAAATTAAATTGAGAGAGGTAGTGGGGAAAGAGTACACTTTTTATGAAAGTCTGTCTTTGAAATTAAAAGGGTACCTAAGAGGTTTTCACGCGGACGAAGTCGCGGGCGACTGCTAGTGCCTTTATAAATATAATTCATACAACAACAAGTTTATCTGGCGACGTGTTTTCCTGCATAGCGGGGATTTTGCGTGTCACAGGTTTTACCGCAGTACTACATTACACGCGGCGTAATGCTACACGAAACGTTGATAGCAACTCAGCGGTTGCCAGCGACTTCGCGTCGAATAAAATAAATAAGATTAGGAAAATAATAAATTTTTTTAAATAAAAATAGACCCGACTCAAAACGCACTAAAAAGTAAAAAATAACTGTGTCATTTAGTTGCTTTAATTTACTTAAGCATATCTATGAAGTCGGTGTCAGCCAAGTTTAAGGAACCTTTCTTTTACGTAGTAAAGCATTTTGTGGGTTCTAGGTAACGTCCTTAAAGTAGAAACTTGGGCTGGCACCGACTCCTTAAAGGTTAAAAAGAGTAACTTGGGCTATTTTTAACCGACGAAAAAAAACGGAGGAGGTTCTCAATTCGACACATTATATTTTTATGTATGACCACGCATAACTTTTTACAGAGTTGTCCGATTTTGATAATTCTTTTTTTATTAGAAAGGGCACACTTGCAAGATGGTCCCATTGTCATTATGTTAGGATCTGAATTATACTGGGAAAATTGAAGGAACTCTTCAAATTTGCAGCGATTTCGGTTTTTGTGTAAGTATCGCTAGCTTTTTGGCTACAAGTGCCGTATAATATATACCGTACTCTTACAATACTATGACAGTATAGTATGAGTACGTTACGTGGCGATAAATCACTAAAAAGGAAAAAATAAAAATTTTTAACAAAAAATAGAACTGACTCAAAACGCACTAAAAAGAAAAAATAACTGTGTCATTTAGTTGCTTTAATTTACTTAAGCATTTAGGAGTCGGTTGCCGCATGATAATATAGATTATTTAATGTAATATAATAGTTTTAATTGATTGGTTAGGAATGTAAAAAAGATCTAGTTTTTAACTGAAAAAAATCCGTAGGTACAAATTTTAAATGAATAGTAGATTATGTTAGCACTCAAAGATGAATAATTTTCCCCGTTTTTTCCATTTTCCACTGATTGTTCTCTCCCATTAGTTGCAACGTGATGTTATATAGCCTATAGCCTTGCTTGATAAATGGAGTATCCAATACAATATTAATTTTTCAATTAGAGCCGGTAGTTAATGAGATGAGTTCATAATTTTTTTTTTTTAAATTTTTATTTTAATTTTTTTTTTCTTTTTTTTATTGAGAAAGAATACAATAAGGAACTTAAGCTAACTTATCCCAATAACTATATAAATCATGCCCACGTGGAATGGTGGCAAGAATACTGGCTGCATTGCTCACAATTGAAATAATGTAGAGAGCTTCGTACGCCTGCGCAGTAAACTTAATTTTATTTAGAAAACGGCTGCAATGATTTTCATGAAGTTTTGTATGCAAGGGGTTTTGGGGGCATCTAATAGATCTAGGTGGATTTCATTTTTAGATAAAGTGATCCTTGTTTTTCTATTTTCAGTTCTTAACTTCTATGCAGTCGGGTTTTTTGTTTTTATAAAAATAATTTTATTTAAGACTTTTTTGTTTTAGTTTATGGTATAGAAATGACTCGGTACACTTTATGCCATTTTTTGTTAAAACGGCAATATAAACATGACATGATATTTATATTTTTGAAATGGTCTTTTTACAACCTTTCATTTGATACCCATATTGCTAAGATAGAAGAAAGATATACACACATCCCCCTTTTTTCCCCCATTTACAGCCGCCGTTTTGAAAATGTATAAATGTCACTACCACAATTTTGACAAATTCAACGACCCCTCACATGTCAAAATCCGTTCAGCCGTTAAGGCTGTAGCGCGTGCCGAAAAATGGACATACATACATACATACATAAATACGCTCGAAACCATAACCCTCCTTCTGACGCAGTCGGGAAAAAATAAAGTTTTATCAGTGTTTTCTGGCAATAAATAACTGTGCCGACTCAAAAACATTAAAGCTATGGATTGTTATGTATTTTGTATTTAAATATAATTTCCGAAAAAAGGATACCGAGCAAAACTCGGTTCACCAGGTATTATTATATGCTTGCGTAACTCGCCCCCCCCCCCCCCTCCCCCTACAATAATTAATTAATTTTAATAAAGTATTTTCTATGTTCAAAGGTTTCTATTTTAATGACATTACCTAGAACCCACAAACTGCTTTACTACGTTAAACAAATGTTCCTTAAACTCGCTGGCACCGACTTCATAGATATGCTTAAGTAAATTAAAGCAACTAAATGACACAGTTATTTTTTACTTTTTAGTGCGTTTTGAGTCGGTTCTAGTTTTTATAATTAAAATTTATAATGTAGGCACATTTATCTGTGTAGGAGACGTAGGGTTGCCGCTCTTTCGTATACTAGAGTTGGTTTGTCAAATTGAAAAACGCTTTCTGTATTTCCGATGTATCTCTGTGGACGATGGCAGTAGTTATAAAATACTAGCTTTTGCCCGCGACTTCGTCCGCGTGGAATTAGTTATTACGGCAGCCTAATTTTTCTAAGCTTTGAATGTCATATTTATTAATATCTAATCAACTGCCTAAGAAATAGGTCTTAAGCTTTCAAAATGACGACACTTTCATACAACATTTCATCCCCCCTTTAACCCCTTACAACCCTTTTTGACGTGACAACGTCTTATAATTCGATAGAGCCGGCTGCACGCACGAAAAAACATGACTCATGCGTCGTTACCTCGCTTTGAGGCGTTCCATGTAAGGCTTGAAGTGCAAGCGAGAGCGCGGAACGAGCGACAAAGAAGCACAATCGGCCTTTGCGTTCGGCAGCGTTCGACATCCGTCTATTAAATATAATTATTAAATATATTAATTTTAAATTAAAAATTAATATATTTATACATTAATATATTTATTATAAATTTAAAATATAAATTCATAAAACCAAAATCAATTATTTTATTAATTTAAATTAATATTTATAAAAATATACTTAAATTAAAAATTTTAATAACCAATTAAATGCTACCATTCTATCAGTATTTTCTTAAGACATTGTCACGTTCAACTATCGTCAGTAAACCGACTTTACAGACAACCAATTTTTTTTCGCAATTAAAAGTAGCCTATGTCCTTTTTCGGGCTCTAGACTTACTGTGTAGCAAATTTCATTTAAATCGGTTCAGTAGTTGTAGAGTGAAAGCAAGACAGACAGACAGACAGAGTTACTTTCGCATTTATAATATTAGTTAGGATAAACGGCAGAAACTCACATTACTATTGTCGGAGTATACCCGACTATTTTTGAACCCATATAAGTTTGCTTCACGCCGCCTACTGGAACAAGCAAGCTCATATTTGGATCACTATGTTGCGGAGGTTCTTAGAATCTTAGGGATCAGGTAGACATAGAAAGAGAGCTTGAGCTCTTAGGAGAGCCTTATCAGTAAGATGTATAGATCCTTTAATCCACGAAGGCTCGTCGTTTTTTGTTTTTGAAACGCTTACAGCGCAAGTGTGCAATAAAAACTGCAATAATGTGAGTTCTATACTACGTAACGAGTAGCAATGTGTGCACACTCACACAAAGTGCAAAGTTAATTATGTCAACAAGAATGTCATGTTTGACTAGCAGTATGCTCTACTTAATTTTAACTCATTTTTAAAAATGAATATGTCGTGTTGGTGTATAAAAACTGCAATAATGTGAGTTCTATTACACATTGCTCGTTACGTAGCAATAGAAATTGCATTCTTGCAGTTTTATTGCACACTTGCACTGTAAGCGTTTGTAAAACAAAAAACAACGAGCCTTAGTGGATTGAACAATCTATAATATGTTGGCTCGCAGGTTCGCACGGTGTAGCGAGGAGGCTAAAATAACCTTATTCAAAGCGTATTGCCAAACATTCTACACTGGGAGTCTGTGGGTAACTATTCGCAGACGTCATTGGACACGTTAAGGGTCCAATATAACAACGGGTTTGACGACCTCCGTGGCGCAGTGGTATGCGCGGTGGATTTATAAGACGGAGGTCCTGGGTTCGATTCCCAGCGGGGCAGATTGAGATTTGTCTTAATTTGTCTCGGTCTGGCTGGTGGGAGGCTTTCGCCGTGGCTAGTTACCACCCTACCGACAAAGACGTACCGCCAAGCGATTTAGCGTTCCGGTACGATGTCGTGTAGAAACCGATAGGAGTGTGGATTTTCATCCTACTCCTAACAAGTTAGCCCGCATCCATCTTAGACTGCATCATCACTTAACATCAGGTGTGATAGCAGTCAAGGGCCAACTTGTAGTCATTAAAAAAAAAAAGGATGCTGCTGGGCTTGCTGCGGTTCTGCTCAGCGTCAGAAATGTTTGCGCAGGAGAGAGGAGATGATTTTATGCCATCATAAGGAAGAGGGCATCATCGCTCCTGGCAAGACTGCGCTCAAGCTCTAACAGTATTCTCAACATGTTAGCGAGCAATGGATTCGCCTATCCAACAGAAATTCATATTGTAAATGGGGCAGAAGCGCTCAGGTGCTTCATAGGGAATTGAGTAGGCGCCTCAGGGAGGCAACAGGCGACCCTAGGGCAGGCAGCTTTCTTGCGCAACGAATATCTATCGCAATTCAGCGCGGAAATGCTGCCTGCGTGATGGGCACCCTACCAAAAGGGCAAAATTTAGAATTATGCTTATAGTTAAGTTAATTAGTTAGTTATTATAATTATTCTGTTTTTGACGTGAAAACGTCTTATTTCGATAGAGCCGGCTGCACGCACGAAAAAACATGACGTCATGCCGCGTTACCTCGCTTTGAGGCGTTCCATGTAACGCTTGAAGTGCAAGCGAGAGCGCGGTACGAGCCACAAAGAAGGACAATCGGCCTTTGCATTCGGCAGCGTTCGACATCCGTCTATTAAATATAATTATTAAATATATTAATTTTAAATGAAAAATTAATATATTTATAAATTAATATATTTATTATAAATTTAAAATATAAATTTATGAACCAAAATCAATTATTTTATTAATTTAAAATAATATTTATAAAAATATACTTAAATTAAATATTTTAATAACCAATTAAATGCTACCATTCCATCAGTATTTTCTTAAGACGTTGTCACGTTCAACTATCGTCAGTAAACCGACTTTACAGACAACCAATTTTTTTTTATATATAATTTTCGTGCCTTTATTGTTAATATTTTTCACACTAACAAATAAACTTTGTAATTAAATAAGGGTTAAAGAATATTGTAAATGTTTATTATTATTATAACGACCTCGTATTGGTTCAAAACTAGTTGGGCATTACCATATTCCGACATTACCAGAACGCTAAATCGCTTGGCATTGCTTTGTTGGTGGGACTGGTGGCTCCACTGGCCTCGGAGAGCACGTTAAGCTGTCGGTCACTATCATCAACATCCGAATCGTTAGTTAATCACCTCAAGCCCGCTAGCCCGCGTTGTAGCAGAGTAATGCAAGCACCATATTCCGTCTCCTACAAGGAAAGCCTGCCCCTGCAGTGAGCCAATTGGTCATCCATCTATTTAGTCAGGCAAAAATACCTTTACCTACTCGATTAAAATGTTTTTCTCTCATTTATTTTTATTTACATATTTTTTTTTAACTTTAACAAAGTTATAGGTATATAATACAAAAATATATAAAAAGAACACTATTAAAAATTTATTAAAGAAATCTTCTCCTCCGTTTGCGTGGCCTTTGCGGGCCCAAGCAACCGGTGGTCAGGGCTCCAGAGTGAGGAACCTCCTCACAACACGCGCCGTTTCAAGAATTACTGCCTTCTGTATCGGCTACTACTGCCTTGATCCAAAATTATTTTTATATTTGCACGGAACCGTCGATGCATAAGTGCTACTCGCACTTTCACTATCTATTTTAAGAAAAAATATCCATCGATATATTGTTTATTTTAACAACCCTAGCAGTTGCAAAACTTGAAGTCGAGTTGTTTTTTTTTTAATTTTCCTCATACAAGTTTCTCAGTGCCATAAGCGCGAGCTGCGCGCGCGCATCTTTACACTTTGAATAAATTATATTTATACGATATTTTTTATATTTCTTACTAGTTGTATAGTGTACTTCTCAATATGTTTAGGTAAGTGTATTATATTATATTAATTATTATATTACGCCATATAATGCTTAAAGTCATATGTTATAACTTATAGTTAAAGCGTAATATGTAGACATTGTTGTTGATTTGATAAATTCTTGTTGTTTCATGATTTACTTTTGCTTAGCAAAAAATACCCGGAAGGTTATAGCTATTTGTTATTAATTTGTGGGAATTCCTTTGTTTTTGATTATAAAAAACTTAGTGCTCTCTTAAAATAACTGTTGAAATCAATGTGTATAATATATATTTATATTATTTTATATGATTTCTAGTTTAGGTTACTGAAGCGGTTAAATATTTCCTTTTTTTATTTAATGAAGTATTTTCTGAAATGAATATTTCTGTTCTCTCTGTATATTATGGTTATTTATCTGCAAATATATATTATTTTTTTGTTAAGAAATATAATTATTCCTATCTAATACATATATTTTGTCAGGTTCACAATAATAGCAGTTCTGCTGGTAGCTTCTGTGTCTGGTCAGGTTGACTGGCTCAGACAACGGTCCAGTCGACAGACTAAGAATACACCTACGGGCCAAACCACAGGTAAAACTTGTACTTTAGAAATCACTTTATTTTATACATTACGTGGCGCAGTGGTTTGCGCAGTGGATCTATTAGACGGAAGCCCTGGATTCGATTTCCGACTGGGCCAATTAAGATTTTCCTAAATTTGTCGTGGATGCTTCGCCTGTGGCTAGTTTGAAGAGGAAAAATATTTATTTAGGTAAAACATCACTAATACAAATATAATACAATTACATACAATAAAATGCAGGATGTTTTTTTTTTATCGAAAATAAAGCGGGCAAACGAGCATGCGGGTCGCCTGATGTTAAGCGATTACCGCCGCCCATAAACATTTGCAACACCAGAAGCATTGCTAGTGCAATTGCTAGTTGCCGGCCTTAGAGGAAAGAGTTGATACGCCCCTTAAATACCCCCATATTAAAATTCCCAGGAAAAACCCGGGCGGGAAGTTGATTCCACAATTTACAGGTTCTTGGAAGAAAAGTTCTGGAGAATCTTGATGTCGTAGATGACCAATCATCGAGATGGTGAGGATGGAATTGGTCTCTACGACGCAAGCTCCGCTGCGAAAAGACAGATGGTGGTATCGTTTCAAACAGCTCCTCGGAACACTCGCCATTGTAGAGACGATAGAACACACATAGAGAACTAACTTCTCTTCGGTGCTCTAAAGTCTCCAACCGGTTTGTAAGTTCGGAATTGTCGACCAGTCGATGTGATAGTGATGTGATCCCAAACAGGACCTCACTCAGCATTATGCAGTGCCCTTCAGGACACCGCGCTGGTCTTCCGTGATGCCCGTCAGATGAGCTGACGTCTGAACATTATAATAATATATAAATACATAACAAAATATAAATGAGTTACATTATGTTAATTTTTTTATCGAATACAAGTTTGCCCTTCACTGCTATCACACCCGATGTTAAGTGATGATGTAGTCTAAGATGGAAGCGGGCTAACTTGTTAGGAGTAGGATGAAATCCACACCCCTTTCGGTTTCTACACGACATCGTACCGGAACGCTAAATCGCTTGGCGGTACGTCTTTGTCGGTAGGGTGGTAACTAGCCACGGCGATAGCCTCCCACCAGCCAGACCAAGACAAATTAAGACAAATCTCAATCTGCCCCGCCGGGGATCGAACCCAGAACCTCCGTCTTATAAATTCACGGCGCATACCACTGCGTCACAGAGGTCGTCAAAACCCCCAAAAAAAAGGTAATTATATAAATATAAGAAATAATAAATAGAGGGTATATATTAGGAGAAGTAAACATGAACAATACGTAAATGAGAAAAGAATAGACAAATATGAACCAGGAACAAAAGTTGTTGTACATGCCAAACAACAAAATGAAAAAAAAAAATTTAAAAAAAAAATAGGATCCATAAGTCAGTTTTTCTGAAATTGCGAGGTGTTCTCTTAGTTTTAAGCTATTGTATAGCTTCTATCGCGGGCCTTGAGGGTGGAGACCGAATTCAGAAATTCCGTAACGAAAAAACCTAACACCCGCTGGATATCAAAAACATAATATAAAAAGCATAATTTCGGCACCGACGTCAGTGGGAGCGTGGCCTAACGGTAAGGCGCTCTAAGTGCCCGAATTGTCAGAGAAACGCGGGTTCGAATCCCTTCGGTTCCGCAATTGTTTTTTTTTCAAGCGTGATATTTCAAAAAGTCATTAAAAGTTCTGGTATTTATCGATAGATGGAAAAACTAAATGCTTTTTAGTTTTTCTTAAAAAAAATTGCGGAACCGACGGGATTCGAAACCGCGTGTCTCTGCGCCTTACCGCTCGGCCACGGTCCCGATGACGTCGGTAGGCAAACGTTGATAAAAAATGCTATGCAATAGCTTTACCGCGGCAGTCTCCGAGTGCCACACGTCTTTTTTTTTAAATGTGGCCTTAGATAAATCCAAATTACGTAAGGGTGGCGGACTTACCGACAAAGAGGTACGGTACGAAGTCGTGTAGGGTGGTAACTAGCCACGGCCGCAGCCTCCCACCAGCCAAATTTAGACCAATTTAGAAAATCCTAATCGACTCACCCCAGGACCTCTGTCTGCCAGAAATAAGAGGGAGACGAATATCTTAGCATTCCATGGATTCACCGTGCGGGTGGGGGTCCATCGCGTGGCTGAGAGAAAAACTCCGAACAGAGCCCGAGACTTGTGACACGGGTGTAGGTTTAAGGGTACCCTTAGTGACGCGCGTCAACACTCACCTCCTCTGTTCAAGTTATTCTCCCTGCCCAACCATATTCGGAAGGACCCTACTAGAGCAGCTTTGGACACTCGTTCCAATATGGAGCTTACTGCACTTGTAGTAAGGCAAAGGTCTTTTAGCAGGTTATAGAGAGACTTCGCTGGTATACCCCTCGCACCCACTTCTACCGCGTATAAACTAACCACATAGCCATTTTTGGTTAGTTCATTAGTAAGGTCATAATATTTATTCACTTTGAATACATGGTCTTTATAGTCTAAGATCCGAACTAAGATCGACCTTCACCGAACTGATAATAGGATGAAATATATTTCATGACAAATTTAGTATATTAGAAAATATATTGAAAATAGGTTGCCTAAAAAAATCCTGGACAGACTATTTTTTATTATTTTTAAAAAATAATTTTTATATTCTAGTAAACAGTGAGCGTTATTTTGAAGCAACTTATTTCTGAGTTGTAAAAAAATAATAAATTTAATAAATATAAATCATATATATTAAATATAATATGACACCATATAAAATCAGCTAAATCAATAAATATTTATCAAAATTTATATATATATTTATATTGACAATTGAATTTATTATTTTTTTTACAACTCACGACATAAGTTGCTCCAAAATAACACTCACTGTTTACTAGAGTATAAAAATTATTTTTAAAAAATAATAAAAAATAGTCTGTCCAGGATTTTTTTAGGCAACCTATTTTCAATATATTTTCTGATATACTAAATTTGTCATGAAATATATTTCATCCTATTATCAGTTCGGTGAAGGTCGATCTTAGTTCGGATCTTAGACTATTAGGGATGTTTGTTTCCCACGGCACTGTAAGCTCAACAAGTACTATACGTTTGATTTGTTTGGAAAAAAAAAATATGTCCGGTCCAGATGTCTTCCGGGATTTTATAGTGCTTTTCATACGTGTCCATTAATATAATTATAAATAACGGAATATATTGTATTTTCAGAGCGGAACTTGGAGGATGTGGTGAAATGGGTCAACGATCTGCTCAAACCTGAACAGAACAACATCAAACCAAACACTGGCTTTAATTTGGATCCGTCCAACGTCCGTGAGTATCATCTACATCATGATCGTTATTGTTATAATCGTCATCGACATTATTCATGAAAACCGTTGGAGCCGATTTCGAAATTTTTTTATCGACTGCAAGTTGGCCCTTGACTGATATCACACCTGATGTTAAGTGATGATGCAGTCTAAGATGGAAGCGGGCTAACTTGTTAGGAGTAGGATGAAATCCACACTCCTATCAGTTTCTACACGACATCGTACCGGAACGCTAAATCGCTTGGCGATACTTCTTTGTCGGTAGGGTGGTAACTAGCCACGGCGAAAGCCTCCCATCAGCCAGACTAAGACAAATTAAGAAAAATCTCTATCTGCTCCGCCAGGAATCGAATCCAGGACCTCCGTCTTATGAATCCACCGCGCATACCACTGCGTCACGGAGGTCATCAAAAGTTTCATGTTATAAAAGAATTGTTCATTTAAACAATAGAAAGAGGAGGCATATTATATTATACTAGCGACCCGCCCCGGCTTCGCACGAGTGCAATGCTGCTACTAAAGTATGTCCCTGTATTTTGAATCTTATTATCTTGGAAAATATTTATATAAATTACATGCTGAATATTGAATTCCCAAGTATTTTAGATACTTAATTGGATAAAATTATTATTATAAATAACCCGACTGCTTAGAAGTTATGAACTGAAAAGAGAAAAACAAGGATCACTATATCTGTATAAAATTCTAAATACTTTATGGTGCTGCAGACGGGGACAAAAGTAGTTTTGGTAGATCTTTCTTTCCCCGCAGGTTAAAGTATTTTGTCCCTGTTTGCAGCACCATAAAGTATTTAGAATTGTATACAGATATAGTGATCCTTGTTTTTCTTTTTTCAGTTCATAACTTCTAAGCAGCCGGGTATTTTGTTTTTATAATAATAATTTTATTTGAGACTTTTTAGTTTTAGTTTATGGTATAGAAATGAGACGGTACACTTAGTACACTTTTTGCCATTTTTTGTTAAAAAAGTAATATGAACATGATATGATATTTATATTTTTGAAATGGTCTTTTTACGATCTTTCAATTGGTACCCATATTGCTAAGGTAAAAAAAAAACATATTGCTAAGATAAAAGAAAAAAAATACACACATTCCCCTTTTTTCCCCCCATTTACAGCCACCATTTTGAAAATTTATATAGCCTATGTCACTACCACAATTTTGATAAATTCAACGACATCTCACATGTCAAAATCCGTTTAGCCGTTTAGGCTGTAGCGCGTGCCGAAGAAATGGACATACATACATACATACGCTCGAAAAACATTACCCTCCTTCTGACGCAGTCGGGTAATAAGGATCGTAAATAAGCCATTACTTTTGGTTGAAAGTAAAAGATAAAAAAAAATCGGCCAAGTGCGAGTCAGACTCGCGCACCGAGGGTTCCGTGAATTTTAAGGTTGTCGGAATTATTCCTTCATATATAGGTACTATAAAACATAACTAGCTGCGAGTAGTTGTAAGTTGAATATACGGCTTATATTGCTATATCTTTTGATCGTGTTGATATAAGAGAGGTTTTATAGACTTAAATATTTGATATACATTACAATTTAATAACTCTACGGGTTTATGAAAAAAGGGGGTAAGCTTAAAATGATTAAAAGCATTATTATTATATGATGCAACTAAAAATTTACGGTTTTCGTAATTTTTCCATTATCTATACTATATAACGTTACTTCGTAGCAAGTTTCAAGATTCTAAGTTTACGGGAACTAACTAGGTTTTGATTTACTTGACCGCGTCGAAAATTGGGGATTTTTTGGCATGAACGGCTGTATCTTTTGATTGCCTTGTTCTAGAAGCTTGATTTTTTCACGACTCCAAGGGACAGGCCCGGACAGCAGACTTGAGTATTCGATAGAAATTTCAGCTCGATTCAGCATATCTATGAAGTCGGTGCCAGCAAGTTTAAGGAACTTTATTTAACGTAGTAAAGCAGTTTGTGAGTTTTAGGTAATGTCCTTAAAGTAGAAACCTTGGCTAATACCGACTCCTAGATATGCTTAAGTAAATTAAAATGACACAGTTATTTTTTAGTGCGTTTTGAGTCGGTTCTATTTTTTGATAAAAATTTTATGTCTTACTTTTTAGTGATTTATCGCCAGGTAACGTACTCGTACTATACTGTCATAGTATATTATACGGCACTTGTAGCCAAAAAGCTACCGATACTTACACAAAAACCGAAATCGCTGCAAGTGTGCCTATAAAATTTGAAGAGTTCCTTCAATTTTCCCAGTATGTCATCATTAGATCCTAACATGATAACAATAAGACCGTCTTGGAAGTGTGCCCTTTCTAATAACAAAAGAATTATCAAAATTGGACAACTCTGTAAAAAGTTATGCGTGGTCATACATAAAATAAAATATATATACCTACGTGTGGAGTTGAGAACCTCCTCCGTTTTTTTTCGTCGGTTAAAAATAAAAGAAGATATTGATTCCCTTCCTTCCTTAAGCTAAGGAATTATACAAGGACCATGGCAAATGGAAGGCTTTTAATGTCTGCCTACCTCTTATGAGGTGTAATGTTATGTAAGTATGTATTAATTATTATTATTCTTTCTTTATCAGTTATAAAGAACTCCTCGCTGACTCGACCAGCCCAAACATCCAACAAGTTTGACGATGAAATCAATTCCACTTTTGTGGGCAAGTATCGAAATATTTTTATACTCATCGAAATGCTTTCTTTCAATCCCTGACGCAAAAATAATAAGTTTTCACTAAAATTTTAACATCTGGGTTCCCGAACGGATGGACTGTCAGTTTGAAACCGATTTACAACGGTTGCAAAGCGGATGTAACAGAAATCCTATCGGTATTCTCCAATGACATTTTGCCGTATTGGACTGACCATAGATTAAAGACTACTAGATAGAGCACATAGCGTGTCCACTCGTGAGACAGCAAGACAGCCTTATTGACATGACATGTCAACATTTAAAGTACATCATAAAACGTTATGTTTTAAAATATCGTAAAATACGAAATATTGCTTTATATAAGATAGTTTAGTAAACGCATAATACATGAAATTTGCTAAAAAATAACATATCTAAGCTTTAAATCATCAATCAATGAAGTTTATGCCTACTTACGTATGAAACGTAATTCCTTCGATTTTCTGTTCGCTGCGACTGTTGCAGCCGAAAATATTACAACCCACCATAGCACGATAACGTTTAAATTAATATCGTAACCGCAAAGTTATATTATTTATAAGCAAATTTAATAAAAAGCTAATAATTGCTCAGATGTGTCCTTTTTTTTGTCACAAACTCCACTCTTGACAAACGATAAAAACGAACACGCTGAAAGGGACAAAAAATAATCTTGTGTCACTTTCTAATAAAGGCCGAATGAAATAAGTCTGTCACGCTCTTGAACCTGCAGCCGCGTTATGACTCCATATAGTAGTCTTTAATCTATGGGACTGACAGTCGAACTGAAGGTGACACAATAGACGAGATGTAAGCGTTGCCACCACAAAATAGTGAATTGGGTATTTGACTCAATTTATATTATTGGTTTATAATAAACTAGGATAAAAATAATAACATACGCTGCAAAAATATTAAAAATCCGATAAAGATCTGCAAAGTTACAGGCACTTCAATATTTAGAGTAGAGGTCTCTGTCCTTTTCTCGCAAAACGAATATTTGTACTAAGCCACTATGGCGATACTGTGGTGTGACGTCACATCCCAGTAAGACTGTCTCTGTCTAATCAGAAATATTCAAATGCTTATAACTTTTTATTTATTCGATCAATTTAATTAGTTTTAACAAATTTGATTTTTTTATAGAATCAAGTTTCAAAAAATAAATTTAAACTCTAATATTTTGATTAATGTCAAATAGCCAATTAAAATTCGTTATAACTCTAACATGGGTATTAAATGAAAGCTTGCCTTTTTTGTATTTTTAAATAACAATCAATATAAATAGTATTGTCGTAATTTGTAGAAAAGCCGTGCGAAACGGAAAAGGGTGAGCCCGGGGTTTGCGTGGTCTACTACCAGTGTGACCCCTCGACGCGCAAGGTGATTGGAGACGGCACATCCCTTATTGATATAAGGTCAGTAAACCTCTTGACTGTCTTGCTGAATAAATGAATTAATGAATCATGGACGTCCACTGCTGGACATAGGCCTTTTTTAGGGACTTCCAAACATAACGATCCTGAGTCGACTATGGCCTGCGGTTCCCTGCGACACGTTTGATGTCGTCAGTTCACCTGGTGGGGGGTCGACCAACACGGCGCTTTCCTGCGCGACGTCGCCATTCTAGCAACCTTGGGCCCCCAACGTCCGTCAACTCTTCGACCCACTAATTGTCCCTCCCATTGCCACTTCAGATCTGCGGCGATTCTGCGGATCTTTTCATTTCTCAATACGAAGAGATACTCCAAGCATTGCTCTTCAATCGCTCGTTGAGTGACTCTGAGCCTCTCTATGAAGCCCGCAGCTAGCGACCAAGTCTCAGATCTATAGCTCATCACTGGTAACACGCAGGAATGAATGATCATCTATATATATGTAATATGTTGTTTATTGAAACAACTGCAAATGTTATTGCTCTGTAAAGAGAAATTTTATTTAATGAAATCATTTAACAAAGTTTGTACCATACATGCAATTCTAAACACAATTTATTTTTACGTTAAAGTATTAATAATTCTTACTAATTACTCACCTGTAAAGAGAAACAACATTAAAAGCTATTGTTTCAACAGTTATTTTATAATTTAAAAATTATTTTCACAAAAAACGTATTCACATATTTTTCCAATGACAGAATAAGCATAATATAGGCGTCGGCACAGACAACGTATGCAGTCCAGCAAGTATATGCGCGGGAAATACAAATTATTGAAATTAAATGAAGAATAAAGAGTGCTTCATTTACATATATATGTAGAATTGTAGTGTCTGTTTGTAATATTGAAATAATCGTTTTTTACTACATGCATATGAATGTATATTGTATATACGGTACATACACCAAAATAACATTTTTTTTTACAATTTTTGTTTGTCTGTCTGTCTGTTTGTTCCGGATAATCTCTGAAATTACCAGTCGTATTGTAAAAATTCTTTTTGTTTATGATAGCCAGACTCATGAGGAGTGACATAGGCTAATTTGTATTCTGATATTCCCACGGGAAAGGGGGCTATGCGAGTAAAACCGCAAGCATCCGCTAGTTAATTCATAAAATTGTGGCTTGAATAAGATGGTAAAATCAAAATTGAGTTTTCTATACTAATATTATTAAGATGTAAAGTTTGTAAGTTTGTAAATAAAGTTCTGTCGGGGCTAATCTTCGGAATTACTAATCCGATTTTAAAAATTCTTTCACCAGTAGAATGCTACGTTATCGGTGAGTGTTATAGGCTATATTTTATATTTGTATTGTATATATTACCCGAGTTATCACAGTTTTTGTCGTGCGAGTCGGACCGTGAAATTTATTTAATTTAGCTTTAGGCGCGTACGCTGACTTAGATATTGGATATAATTGAAAACATTGTATGAAAACTTTATGCATCTTAAATAGTTCTACAGAAAAATCCGCAATAGCATATGTCTATCTTTTATATTTTGGCAGATATATAACTTTTTGTGTTTTAAAAAATCATTTAATTCATATGCTTACGTTTACGTCATTATTTATAGAACTAAACTTAAATCCTTACCAAAATAAATTATTTAATAATCAGAAGGATATTTAGAGATAAGATTTGCCGTTTACAGTATGTTAATTAGTTATATAGTTTCCGAGATATTACAAAATTTCTAAAAAGTGCGACTCTGTAACAAATCATTTAATTCATATGCTTAAGTTTACGTCATTATATATACAACTAAACTTAAATCCTTATCAAAATAAATTGCTTAATAATCACAAGGATATTATAGAGATAAAATTTGCCGTTTACAATATGTTAATTAGTTATATAGTTTCGGAGATATTACAAAATTACTAAAAAACATGACAATGCTGCTATGTCGTCGAAATTAAGTGGACCTCCTCCGTGTTATGTTATACGTACTGAATAGGGGTCAACATTTTGGTACTGATATTTTTTGAGAATTCGATCTTTGATCTTTTCTTTCAATTTATTTAGCATGGCAGACAATATTTATATAATATACGAAAAAGTTTGCTCGTTTATTTAAACGGGCTTATCTCTAGATCATGAAGGCTAGACTCAAAAGCTTGCCATAAATATATATTCTTAATGTAAATATACTGTTATCGTACAATGTTTTACAAAAATGTAGATCTTTAGTACACGGGACGGGACGGAGGATATTGCTTCACGGGAAACTATAAATAAATTAAATTGAGAGGTAGCGGGGAAAGAGCACACTTTATAAGAAAGTCTTTTAAAGAAAGAAATTAGAAGGGTACCTAAGAGGTTTTCACGCGAACGAAGTCGCGGGCGACTGCTAGTACATTATACCATTAGAGGAACATTTGGCAGAAACATATAAACTATCGACTATTTATAACTGCAATGATTCTGTTATCAGAGGTCATATTATGTATCAACTTTAATGACACTCTTCGGTGTTCATTCAAATTCGTATATGACGGCGCCTGCGTCATCGTACGCGACTAGAAAGGAGTCTGTGAACTGCACGTGCACCAGCTACGCCCTCTTGCATGCATTGACGCATCGTTCGATACCCCCACTCACCCCACTACTTGAGTTATTCTAACTTGTATAAAAGAAGCGGGTCTACAACTGGTGGGCAGTCTTGGCTCTGGCGTGGCGCGGTGCAGACGGTGTTGTTGTTGCTTATCGCTTAACCTAGACAACTCTGATCAATTAATTTGTGCAAACGAATTAATTATTCATATATAATATATCAGCTTGAGTCGCGGTGTCTTGGGGTTGCATTAATTAACACGAGACGTTACGCATCATTATAATACCATAATTTGCCAGTAGTAATTCACTGTTAATTAAGTTGCTGTTAATTATTCTTTCAGTTATCTATTTGTGGTCTACCCTATTATTTTATTCACTATGTCTGACCCTCTTTCGACATATATATAAATATTCGTCTCTCCCTATCTAAAATATTATTATACTCATATCTGATGTTTAATTGAAAACCTATCTAGGAATAATAATTCACCCACTAACTTTACTAAATTATAATTATGACATTATCTTTATACATTACTTGACATTAACTATATTTAGTGACCTAATATTAAACATATAATTTAATTTAATGTATTGGAGTTATTGATAATTTATAAATATGATAAATGTGTATGTAACGATTTATATCTTGTAATATGTAAATAATGTTAGCGACGCCCTAACAGGGCCTCATGTGTATTTGTATGTGCATGAATGCTACAATAAATGAATAAATAAATAAATAAATAACAAACAAAAAGATTTGACAGATAGGGAGGAACTGAGACAGATTTGAAACGTACACTATAGTGTAATTGCCCTACAGGTCTGGGAGTGCGTTGGACTGCGTCTCGTATCTGGACATCTGCTGTATGGTCAACGATCGCTTGCCTGTGGAGCCCTTGTCTGTCCAAGAGGAGCAAGTGAGTGAACCGCGACCGCTGAACAAAGAAGGTGTGTATTCAAGCAAAGGAAGTTAGGTGATGCAATGTAAGATGGAAGCGGGCTTACTTGCAGTGCCGTAACTAGGGCAGTGCGAGCGTTGCCAGATGACCAGACCATATACAAACAGTACCTTTTTTGACGACCTCCGTGGCGCAATGGTATGCGCGGTGGATTTATAAGACGGAGGTCCTGGGTTCGATTCCCGGTGGGGCAGATTAAGATTTTTCTTAATTTGCCTTGGTCTGGCTGGTGGGAGGCTTTCGCCGTGGCTAGTTACGTGGTTAGTTACGCTTTCATCTTAGATTGCATCATCACTTAACATCAGGTGTGATAGCAGTCAAGGGCCAACTTGTAGTCGATAAAAAAAAAACCTTATATTGAGTCGGTTACAAGTCTGTAGAGCGCAGTTACGCACGCTGACACAGGGCGCAGACATTGCTAACGGAAACGGAAATCCTTAATCCTCTGTGTTTCTACTTGACATAGTATCAGAACTAAATCGCCTGGCGATATCTCTTTCACTAGTTAGCTGAAGCCTTCATAAGCCCAACCTGAACCAATTAACAAAACATCCATCGGTCCAAATGGAAATAGTATCATAAATCCACCGCGCATATCGCTTCACGATGGAGGCCGTCAAACAAATCAATAAGTCTTTGTCAATATTAATGAAATTTTGTGAAATTGTAAATAAAATCTTATTAATTTTCTGCCTTCCAACACGACTGCCGTCAACAAGGAGTGCGGTTGGAACGACCCGAGTCTATTCGTGTTCCAGCCCCCCAACCAGGAGGTGGCACAGCGAGGGGTGTACGCCAACTTCGGGGAATTCCCCTGGATGGTGGCGCTGCTGAGGTAGGTTTCATTTTTCGAGAGGAATATCTCAGCATTCCATGGATTCCGTGTGGGTCCATCGCGTGGTTGAAAGAAGATCTCAGAACAGAGCCTGAGACTTGTGACACGAGTGTAGATACTCGTTCTAATATAGCTTGGAGCTTGCTGCATTTCTATTAAGGGCAGTAAGCAAATGAGATGTCCGCTTTAAACGAATCTTCAGTAGAGAGAGCAATTCTTTAAATTCCATGTTAGTTTTGACCGATGTTCAACGGTTGCAAAGCGAATGTAACAGAAAATAACGTGTCATATAAAATACCTTCGTTCGAGATCAATATAAACATTGTAAACGATTGTTATAGTTTTGGATCAATTTGTCTCAAAAATCGAATTTTTCAGTTTACAACTAATTCCGCACTTCTGTAGGGACGTCAGATGACACAGGCTAAATGTGGCCTGTTGAAAGGAGATCATTTTAAAAGAGCGTTAATGGACAATTTAAGACCTTATTTATAAATTTTTTTAACAAAAAATAGAACCGACGCACTAAAAAGTAAAAAATAACTGTGTCATTTAGTTGCTTTAATTTTTTACTTAAGCATATCTATGAAGTCGGTGCCAGCAAGTTTAAGGAAGATCTTTTTAACGTAGTAAGGCAGTTTGTGGGTTGTAGGTAACGCCCTTAAAGTAGAAACCTCTCATAGTATATTACACGACACTTGTAGCCAAAAACCAACCGATACTTATACAAAAACCGAAATTGCTGTAAGTGTGCCTATAAAATTTGAAGAGTTCCTTAAATTTTCCCAGGATATCATCATCAGATCCTAATATGATGACTATGGAACCACCTTGGAAGTATGCCCTTTCTAATAAAAAAAAAATTATCAAAATCGGACAACTCTGTAAAAAGTAATGCGTGGTCATACATATAAAAAAAATATACGTGTCCAATTGAGAACCTCCTCCGTTTTTTTTTGTCGATTAAAAAAAGTGTCAACTAGCCTATTACACCGGCAGTCCTACTATTCCGTCTAGAACACAGCATATGTCGGCAGAAATAAGCCTAGTACTTCCCCAGACTGTCAGAAGAAGCATACTGTCTGTTGCTGCAACGGAACGTACTCGTACGTGGATTGCGAGTGCTCCACCTACCTACACCGCCAGTCGAAAAATCACGCATTTATATCAAACATCATTTTAAAATGGTCATATATTCATTCTCTTTTTATGAACATTACGAATTACAACGTCTATACTAAAGCCAAACTCGATTGAGAATGCTTGTCAACAAACAAATTAAAAATGAAGATAGAAATCTACACTAGTCATTTTACACCTTATTTTTTTTCAAATTAAATAGTTAATGACGAATTCATGACAGTAAATTAGATTAGTAAGCTTAAAACGAATTAATTAATTCAGTGTCTTTTAAATAAGATTTTTAAAACAACAAAACATGATTTTAAATTTATTAGGCATAAAATGTGTTGCATTTTCTACCTTCATTTTAAATTTTTTTGTTGACAAGCATTCTCAATCGAGTTTGGCTTTAGTATAAGTTTAAACATCGCACTGTATTTTATTCACCGCAAACCTTAACAATTCTCTCCAAAACTGTTTACTATTCCCATTTATGTTACACCTGTATAACTACCTACCTTGTTTCAGAAAATCCGGCACGACAGTGTGGGTGCAAAACGATTACATCGGCGGCGGTGCCCTCATCCATCCGTCCGTGGTGGTGACCGCCAACCACAAGCTGCTGCAAGTCACACCCAACGAGGTAAAGCTACTGATCTCGGCAAGATGCGGTACAACAGTGTTCTCCCACTTTCTTTATAGCTCGAAACCTATTCGACGTAGTGGGGGACATTTAACCCTCTTTCTTTTCTCAGACCTAAAAAGAAGGGAATTTTTCTGCAGACTAATCTATATTAAATCTAGCTCGTACTTTGATAGTTTTATATAAGGTGATGTTAAGGCAAGTTTTTCTTTCTGCCACAGCGAGAGAAAAACTTGGCCGAGAACCGTCGGGAGAATTGGTAAAATTCTAATATATTCTTGTCACGCTTTGATTACAGTTGAAATGTCGTGCCGGTGAGTGGGACACACAGACAGACAAGGAGCAGTACGGGATACAGGAGAGGGACGCCGATCGCTTCGTTGCTCATGAACACTACTTCAGAAGTAAGTCTGACTTCGTAAATCCAAAACTCTTCAGTAGAAAGGGAAATTTACTAGTAATGCTCTACAGCCAAGAACCTTAGTATTTACCTATTCCTCATAATCAGGCTCACGGTTACTCAGTGGGCGATGGAGTGGAGCATCTACGTGACTGAAACAAGAATGAGGAGATCCAAAGTTACTAACATACAAGTCACTAAACTTAAGTGGCATCAGTTCGGAGAGTCAATGTACGTTGAAAACCCAAGTTACTGGACCTCCGACCTCCCTCTAGATGGTAGACATAAAACGTGGCAAGGAACTAGTGTTCGGAATACTCCATTTCCAATTTTTTCTATTCCACTAAAACCTCCAATACTTCCATATTGGAGATAGAAGTGGAATGTCCGTCGGCTGATATAAAAATTTTACCTAATGGACCAATAAGGTATGAAAAACACTAACATGAGATCACGATTACCCCAGCGTCTGCGTTCAACGACATCGCGCTGATCTTCCTGAAGGCGCCGTTTGATCTGACCGTGCCGCACATCGGGCCGGCGTGCCTGGCGCGCATTATGCCTAACACCGGCACGTGCTTCAGCATGGGCTGGGGCAAGGACGTGGTCACTGAAGAGTACGTCAACATACTGAAGAAGGTACCCCTAGATATACTAGCGTTTACACTCGAGTGTTATTGTTAAAGTTCATGAGACCGTTGGGTTCTTGCAAATATATATGTAGACCAATAGGTCTTAAAAACAGTGACACTCGCTTTTACACCGTGAGATGCGTCACAGTTTTCTGAATTCTTTGGTCTTTTAGAGCGGTGCAATTAAACTATTAACAATTTTGAATTCATTTAATTGATATAAAAATGTTTTGGTTGATAATCATGTAATACTTGCACAATAAGTATTGACATGGATCCTCTGACTCCTAGGTGAAACTGCCGCTGGTGGAACACGACACATGCCGCGAAATGCTGCACAAGAACACGAGATTCCGCCACATCCCCAACTTCCAGCTACACGAGTCGCTGACCTGCGCCGGCGGGGAGGAGAACGTCGACACGTGCCGGGGTGACGGGGGCTCTGCCCTGGTGTGCTCTATAGGGGTAACTACTGCACAAGAACACTAGATTTCGCCATATCCCCAACTTCCAGCTACACGAGTCGCTGACCTGCGCGGGCGGGGAGGAGAACGTTGACACGTGCCGGGGTGACGGGGGCTCTGCCCTGGTGTGCTCTATTGGGGTAACTACTACACAAGAACACGAGATTTCGCCACATCCCCAACTTCCAGCTGCACGAGTCACTGACCTGCGCCAGCGGGGAGGAGAATGTCGACACGTGCCGGGGTGACGGGGGCTCGGCCCTGGTGTGCTCTATAGGGGTAACTACTGCACAAGAACACGAGATTCCGCCACATCCCCAACTTCCAGCTGTACGAATCGCTGATACGTGCCGGGGTGACACTGGTGTGCTCTATAGGGGTAACTACTGCACAAGAACACGAGATTCCGCCACATCCCCAACTTCCAGCTGCACGAGTCGCTGGCCTGCGCCGGCGGGGAGGAGAACGTCGAGACGTTTCGCAGCAAGGGGAGGGCGGCCCTGGTGTGCTCTTTAGGGGTAACTGCAGCACAAAAATACGCGGTTCCCCCATAAAATATCTTGAAAGTTCTAAATAAGAAACAGTTCGGGCGCCAGGGAGTCGACTGTTTCAATATCTTATTTTTTTGGTTTGGCTTATGCTTGACTACAAGCATATATTGAACTATTGAAAAGCGTTGTTATGCTTGATGAAAATCATTGATAAGACATATGATATAACGCGTATGCCTAGAGAATGTATATATTCACTCTTGCCTTGATGATGTTAATCTAGATAAGGCATATGATATAACGCGTATGCCTAGAGAATGTATACATTCACTCTTGCCTTGATGAAGTTAAACTAGGTAATAGATACTAAGACGCCGTAAGGGCACATATTGGCTATTTAGATTAGGGCACATATTGGCTATTTAGATTAGGGCACATATTGGTTATTTAGATTTGGGCACATATTGCCTATTTAGATTAGGGCACATATTGGCTATTTAGATTAGGGCACATATTGGCTATTTAGATTAGGGCACATATTGCCTATTTAGATTAGGGCACATATTGGCTATTTAGATTAGGGCACATATTGGCTATTTAGATTAGGGCACATATTGCCTATTTAGATTAGGGCACATATTGGCTATTTAGATTAGGGCACATATTGGCTATTTAGATTAGGGCACATATTGCCTATTTAGATTAGGGCACATATTGCCTATTTAGATTAGGGCACATATTGGCTATTTAGATTGGAAACGTAACATCCATCCATCCATCAAATGCCATCGTTCTCGGCTTTTTGCTCTTGTCTAGAACGGAGAAGCATGCACGAGTTGCTGAGCATAGATGGCCGGTACCTACATCTGATGTTTTTCTTCCAGCACCGGAACGGCAAGTACCAGTACGCCGTGGTGGGGCTGGTGGCGTACGGGCTGGAGTGCGGCAAGCGCGACGTGCCGGGCGTGTATGTGAACGTGCCGCACCTCGCCGACTGGGTGGACCAGCAGATGCGCGCCGCGGGCTACGGCACCGACTCGTACTCCTACTAAATATACTCCTTCACAAATGTACTTGTTTCATTGCATTACTAGCGTTTTCCCCCGCATGGAATTAATTTTTACGGCAACCCAATTTTTAACCGACGAAAAAAAACGGAGGAGGTTCTCAATTCGACACGTATATATTTTTTTTAATGTATGACCACGCATAACTTTTTACAGAGTTGTCCGATTTTGATAATTCTTTTTTTATTAGAAAGCGCATACTTCCAAGGTGGTCCCATTGTCATGATTGCATGTTAGGATCTGATGATGATATCCTGAGGAAATTGAAGGAACTCTTCAAATTTTGGAGGCACGCTTACAGCGATTTCGGTATCGGTAGCTTATTGGCAACTAGTGCCGTATAATACACTATGACAGTATAGTAAGAGTACGATGCATGGCGATAAATCACTAAAAAGTAAGAAATAAAAAATTTTAAATAAAAATAGAACCGACTCAAAACGCACTAAAAAGTAAAAAATAACTGTGTCATTTAGTTGCTTTAAATTACTTAAGCATATCTGGGAGTCGGTGCCAGCCAAGATTTTTACTATAAGGATATTACCTAGACCCCACAAACTGCTTTACTACGTAAAATAAATGTTCCTTAAACTTGGCTGGCATCGACTTCATAGATATGCTTAAGTAAATTAAAGCAACTAAATGACACAGTTATTTTTTACTTTTTAGTGCGTTTTGAGTCGGTTCTATTTTTATTTTAAAAAAAATTCTATACTTTAAATGTCATATTTATTAATATCTAATCAACTGCCTAAAAGCTTCTTAAGCTTTAAAACTTTCATACAACATTTCATCCCTCCGTTTAACCTCTTACAATCCTTTTATCGCAATTCAAAATAGCCTATGTCCTTTTTTAGTATCTAGACTATCTGTGTACCAAATTTCATGTAAATCAGCTTAGTAGTTATAGCGTGAAAGCGAGACAGACAAACAGAATTACCTTCGCATTAGTTAATAATAAATAAATAATAAAATATTTTATTTAGCTGAAAGTAGTTGTTGTACAGTATATAGCTTATAAATAGCTTTGACGACCTCCGTGGCGCAGTGGTACGCGCGGTGGATTCATAAGACGGAGGTCCTGGGTTCGATTCCCGTCGGGGCAGTTTGAGATTTTTCTTAATTTGTCTTGGTCTGGCTGGTGGGAGGCTTTCGCCGTGGCTAGTTACCACCCTACCGACAAAGACGTACCGCCAAGCGATTTAGCGTTCCGGTACGATGTCGTGTAGAAACCGAAAGAGGTGTGGCTTTTCATCCTACTCCTAACAAGTTAGCCCGCTTCCATCTTAGATTGCATCATCACTTAACATCAGGTGTGATAGCAGTCAAGGGCCAACTTGTAATCGATTAAAAAAATAATTAACTTAGAACTAAATATAAAACTAAAAAATCTTGAAAGAAAAGCTAAATTAAATAACTAATACAAATCAATTCAGCTAAAAAGGTTACTGCCTCAGCAAGTTGCTGCAATGTTCGCCACTGCAGCGCTGGTTTTCAGGCATAACCTTAAGTGGCATCACAGGACACGATAGGGACAGTTTAGAATAAGCAGTTAAAAAGTACTGGGACAAAAAAAAGGAAATAAAAAGGAAAGCATAACTGTTTATATAAACTACAAAACATAAAACATATAGAAAACATCAATAACTACACAATTTGGTTACTTCATTTTGTTATTATACTCGTATAAAAACTCGTTTTCGGCCTTTATTGGAAAATTTTCTGTTGTTCCAAGATTAAGAAGAAGTTAGGATTAGGATTATGTTCTTCTACCGTAACTTATGAGGGATTTATGGGGTCCAGACCACCCCCCTTATCATACGATGAAAATAATAATCGTGGACCACTGATCTTCTCTGAGTCTTCTCAGAGTCACTCAGCGGGCGATGGGGCGAGCAATGCTCGAAGTATCTCTGCGTGATCGAATCAGAAATGAGATCTGCAGAAGAACCAAAGTAACCGACATAGCTCAGCGGGGTGCATCCCAGTAGTACCCCATACCGTAGTTCTATAGAACTGTTGGGATATTTTCCGTGCTGTCAAATTATATCCCAATAGTTCTATATAGAACTGTAGTATAGTTTTTGCTCTTGACTTTACTTATACCATATAAGTTATAAACTTTATATTATTTTGATTGATATTTCATTTTGTTTTAACAAAAAATGTCCCTTGCGACAAAAGCTAAGTTGTTAAAACCAAGTAGTAGTTGTGTCTAACAAAATATTCTCTTATTTTAGAAGTTACAGGGGGACACATTTTACCACTTTGGAAGTATCTTTCGCGCAAACTATTCAGTTTAGAAAAAAAATATATTAAAACCTCAATACCATTTCAAAGACGTTTTGTGCAATTGAAGCAAAGCTGTATTCGATATAGTATGTTTATAGATTATAGATATAGTATGTTTATAGATGCCTCAAAAGTGCTGGGCCAGACAATATCCCACCCATATTTATTAAACGTTGTGGTCCCGCGATTGCTTTTCCATTAACACTAATTTTTAATCGTTCCCTTGAAGATGGCGTATTTCCTAGTGAATGGAAAAAAGCACGAATAGTACCAGTATTTAAGAAGGGAGACCGTGTAGATGTTAAAAATTACCGTCCGATATCTATACTGTCTTGCTTCTCCAAACTTTTTGAACGTCTGGTACATCCTATATTGGCTAGATATTTGGACAACTTCCTCGTCAGCTCTCAACATGGCTTCAGAACTGGTTTATCAGTGCAAACAAATTTGTCTGACTTTACATCAGATATCTGTGATGAGGTTGATAAAGGACAGGAGGTGGATGTCATCTACACAGACTTCAGTAGCGCATTTGACAAGGTCAACCACGAAATACTCGTTGCCAAACTCTTACAGTATGGAATCAGTGGCCCCCTTGTCAAATGGTTCAAATCATATCTGCACATGAGATCTCAAACTGTTGTAGTCAATGGCTTCATATCTAAAACCTACCAGGCACAATCTGGTGTACCACAAGGCTCTCATCTAGGGCCTCTCTTATTTTTGGCCTTTATAAATGACATCTCCTCGGTAACTCAACATTGCACAGCCTCGTTGTTCGCGGACGATTTAAAAATATATAAAACAATTAAATCTTCCAACGATGCCAAACTATTACAAGAGGATTTAAATAGAATAGTAAAATGGTGTGAGGTTAACAGTATGACTCTAAATACTAACAAATGTTTCCATATTAAATTTTCTCGGAAAAAAAAACCACTTGTTTCTAGTTACTCTATAAATAATGTAGTTTTGGAAGAGTTATTGGAAATTAAAGACTTAGGAGTCACTATTGATAGAAAACTAACATTCAAATCTCACATTAATAATATTGTCCAAAAAGGTGCACAATTTTTAGGTTTTTTAAAACGTAACACAAAGGGTTTCTCTAGCAGGACCAAACTTATTCTGTATAAAGCCTTAGTGAGAAGCAGTCTCGAATTTGCTAGTGTAATTTGGAATCCAATCTACACTGTTCATTCTCAGCGCATAGAAAGTATACAACGAGCATTTACAAGACATCTTGCCTTCATATCGACTGGTATCTCACATAGGATGCCCTACCAAAAGCGTCTAAAAGAGTTTAAAATGATACCACTGCATAGTAGACGTGAAATGCTAGACCTATGCTTTCTCCATAAATTGATGAATAGTAAAATCAAGTGCGGCAATCTACTGGAACGGGTATCCTTATCAATCCCGCGGAAGACTCCACGATATTGTACTCAAAAATTATTTCATATCCAATACATTAAAACTAATCTCGGCAGGCAAGCCCCCATAAGGCGCATATGTGCCAAATATAATGAAATTGAAAAAACCCTACCGGGTATCGACATCTTCCACAATTCTTTTAATAACTTTAAAAAGAAGGTAAAAGATCATTTTGAACTTCCAATCAATATTTTTATTAAATAATATCTTCATCATGTCCTAATAATTCAATTCAATTTAATTTTAATTCTATTTTCAATTGTAATTCTTATTAATAATTTTTTAGTATTTAATTTATATTTACTTTTTGTGTTATTTTTTTAGTACCTAGAAGTATGTTTTTTTGTGCAATTTAAGATAAGTTTGTTTTTATGTATACATTCAAGAAAGTAGAGTTAACTTTTTACTTGACATTTTTATTGTGTGATTGATATGAGCGCTTATGATTGATATAAATATCAGAAGTTGTAATCTACCTAATATTTAATAACAATGTTAAATATTTATATTGTTAGCGTTCTTTTAAATAAATAAATAAATAAATAAATAAATAGATACCTACTCTCAAATTTAAGTCGACATTTATTATTGCAATCAAAAGAGATTTCATATTATACTTATAATAACTATAGATATTTTATATGTAACGTACAAACAAGATGTTGATATCGACATTTCTTTAATTTTGTCCCATTAGTTCTATATAGAACTAATGGGACACTAAGCACTAATATGGTGTATCAACAGTTCTATAGAACTAAAATTAGGGGGTACTATTGGGATGCACCCGCTCAGCGAGTCGCACAACTGAAGTGGCAATGGGAGGGGCGCAGTTTGAACAGCGACCCCACACCGTGCCACCACCCACACAGTGTTGGTCGACCCCCCACCAGGTGGACTGAGCAGGGTCGCAGGGAACTGCTGGGCTCATACGGCTCAAGATCGTTGTTTTTTTTTTTATCGACTACAAGTCGGCCCTTGACTGCTATCACACCTGATGTTAAGTGATGATGCAGTCTAAGATGGAAGCGGGCTAACTTGTTAGGAGTGGGACGAAAATCCACACCCCTATCGGTTTCTACACGACATCGTACCGGAACGCTAAATCGCTTGGCGGTACGTCTTTGTGGGTAGGGTGGTAACTAGCCACGGCGAAAGCCTCCCACCAGCCAGACCAAGACAAATTAAGAAAAATCTCAATCTGCCCCGCCGGGAATCGAACCCAGGACCTCCGTCTTATAAATCCACCGCGCATACCACTGCGCCACGAAGGTCGTCGTCCTTGTTTGGAAGTCCCTAAAAAAGGCCTATATCCAGCAGTGGACGTCAACCAGCTGATAATGATGATGATGATTCATATTCATCATCATCAACTTCAGGACCAGGCCTCCCTTATTATTGGATAAAGATCGTAGCCCCACCACGCTGCTCCAATGCGGGTTGGCGGGTTAGATGTTGTTCCATTTAATAACTATCACTATCAGAGGTTGATGATAGTGAACGGAAGCGACGGCTTAACGTGCTCTCCGAGGCACGATGGTGTAACACCACCAATTTCCCGACTTCAGACTTGGAATGTACTGAAAATTTCATAGAAGAACTAGCTTTTGCCCGCGACTTCGTCCGCGTGGAATTAGTTATTACGGCAGCCTAATTTTTCTAAGCTTTGAATGTCATATTTATTAATATCTTATCAACTGCCTAAGAAATAGGTCTTAAGCTTTCAAAATGACGATACTTTCATACAACATTTCTTCCCCCCTTTAAGGGGTTAAAGCTTTTACAACCCTTTTTTCGCAAATAAAAGTAGCCTATGTCTTTTTACAGGTTCTAGACTTACTGTGTACCAAATTTCATTTAAATCGGTTCAGTAGTTGTAGAGAAAGCAAGACAGACAGACAGACAGAGTTACTTTCGCATTTATAATATTAGTTAGGATGAAAAACTCAAAATTATTTTGTAACCCGACCTAGGAATCGAATCCAGGGCCTCGTGATGTTAGAGATCTTAACATACACTTGGCGCATGCAATATTATTTATACCTATTGTTAAATCTCGTGTGTTTATTATATTACTTAAATACATCATTATAGTTTAATATTAAATAAATAATGTAAGTTAAGGGAGGTTTTAAAATACGAAAGACAATCAGATAAATAACATTTATTTTATATTTCTCGCAAATCACGAAGGGATATCATTTTTCATAGACATCTTGCAGCTTATTGTCAAAACCATAGATTAAAGACTACTAGATGGAGTCATAACGCGGCTGTAGGTTCAAGAGCGTGACAGACTTATTTCATTCGGCCTTTATTAGAAAGTGACACAAGATTATTTTTGTCCCTTTCAGCGTGTTGTTTTTATTATTTGTCAAGAGTGGAATTTGTGACAGACAAGGGACATATCTGAGCAATTATTAGCTTTTTATTAAATTTGCTGATAAATAATATAACTTTGCGGTTAGTATATTAATTTAAACGTTATCGTGCTATGGTGGGTTGTAATATTTTCGGCTCCAACAGTCGCAACAGAAAATTGAAGGAATTACGTTTCAAACGTAAGTAGGCATAAACTTCATTGATTGATGATTTAAAGCTTAGATATGTTATTTTTTAGCAAATTTCATGTATTATGCGTTTACTAAACTATCTTATATAATGTAGTATTTCGTATTTTACGATATTTTAAAACGTAACGTTTCATGATGTACTTTAAATGTTGACATGTCATGTCAATAAGGCTGATTTGCTGTCTCACGAGTGGACACGCTATGGGCTCTATCTAGTAGTCTTTAATCTATGACCAAGGCGCTCTCCGATATTTGTCGCGAGGGGAAACTGAAGGGTGCGGGGAGTACAGTGTAGCTATACTAAAGCCAAACTCGATTGAGAATGCTTGACAACAAACAAATTAAAAATGAAGGTAGAAATCACTAGTCATTTTGCACCTATTTTTTTAAATAACTTATTAATGACGAATTCGTGACAGTAAATTAGATAAGTAAGCTTAAAACGAATTAACATATTCAATCCCTTTAAAATAAGATTTTATAAAAAACAAAACAATTTAAAATTGATAGGCATTAAATGTGGTGCATTTTCTACCTTCATTTTAAATTTGTTTGTTAACAAGCATTCTCATTCGAGTTTGGCTTTAGTATAGTATAAGATTTTACCGCGTCGATATCGAGAACGGTAAACGCAAATTTTATATGACACTGACATGGGTGAGCCATTAGAGTTTTCTCTCGATACTGCCAGGGGCGCTGTTTCAATTCCATATAACATTTGCCTTTACGCGAATGTGAAATTTTCGATTTACTTTGGTGAAAGCTCACACTAGGCATTCTGTTCGAACATCAGTCTCGAGTCGACCACGGCTCGGTGTACACGGCTGTTGTTGGTTGTATCGCTGCGTGTCATGACCGAACAGAATGATGCTCTACTTAAATTTTTTTACCAATATTATATTTATAATATCAAGATAAACGTATCGTATGATGATAAAGTACATATTTAAATGTGACTTAGCCAGAAGAATCGCTCCGTAGCCCATTTCTTCAAGTTGAACTACTCGACTCTCTTTTGCTTGTTACCGCCGATAAAGATTTTCTGAATTGGTCCAAGTCTAGCTGGTGGGAGGCTTTGGTCATGGCTAGTTACCACTCTACTGACAAAGACGCACCATGCATGTAGATTTAATGCTACTCCTTACAAGTTATCCCGCTTCCATCTTAGTTTGCATCATCACTTACCATCAAGTGTAATTGTAGACAAGGGCTAACTTGTAATTAATAAAAATAATAATAGATATCATGGGTTCACGCATTACAAAAACTGTACAGGTATCGTAGACAAGACAGCGTGCAGTCGAGCTCAAATATGAAACTGTTTTAAAAGATAAATAGATATAATTATATATTTACTAGGTACCTATCTATGATCATTGTGTTAGTGTGTGTTTTTAAGATATTGTTATATCACAATATAATTTTGCTGTGCAGGACTAACACGACATATTTATTTAAAAAAAATAGGTTAAAATGAAGTAGAGCATACTAGAAGTTAAACTTGACATTCTTGACTTAACTAACTCGATACTTTGTGTGAGTGTGCACACATTGCTACTCGTCACGTAGTAATACAACTCACATTCTTGTAGTTTTTATAACACACTTGCACTGTAAGCGTTTGAAAAACAAAAAACGACGAGTCTTCGTGGATTGAACGATTTATACATCCATTGATTCGTTCATATACAGTTTGTTTAGTTGGGCTGAAAATAATTTCTTCAGTCATATCTTGGCTGAGACTTGTCCAGTCTATGTCCAGGCATCGATTGTCGTCTGAAGACGTCCATTGGCTTTGGTCGTGGTCCATGATCTTCCTTCCTTCGATTCATAGTTTATAAGCCGGCTAAGTCCATCTCGTGGCCAACCCAGTGGTATATTTGAGGCACGTTGACGTACACGCCGGGCACCTGGTCTATGCCACACCTCTCCAATCCGTACGCCACCATCCCCACCACAGCGTAGCGCAGATCAACCGGGTCCTGAGGACAATGTCATGTCAAAACAAACTCAAAAAGGATAACGATCAAGGGTTCATTTTAAACTATTCTCCTGAGACTTTAGGATAATGCGGTCTTATGATTTCTACAGGAAACTTCAGCTAAGTTATCCTTTTTAACCGACGAAAAAAACGGAGGAGGTTCTCAATTCGACACGTATATTTTTTTTTATGTTTGACTACGTATAACTTTTAACAGAGTTGTCCGATTTTGATAATTCTTTTTTTATTAGAAAGGGCATACATCCAAGGTGGTCCCATTGTCCGCTTGTTAGGATCTGCTGATGATATCCTGGGGAAATTGAAGGAACTCTTCAAATTTTGGAGGCACGCTTACAGCGATTTCGGTTTTAGACTCGGTATCGGTAGCTTTTTGGCTACGGGTGCCATATAATATACTATGACAGTATAGTACGAGTACGATACGTGGCGATAAATCACTAAAAAGTACCAAGGTTTTTACTTTCAAGGACGTTACATAGAACCCACAAACTGCTTTACTACTTAAAATAAATGTTTCTTAAACTTGCTGGCACCGACTTCATAGATATGCTTAAGTAAATTAAAGCAACTAAATGACACAGTTATTTTTTACTTTTTAGTGCATTTTGAGTCGGTTCTATTTTTTGTTAAAAATGCTTTTTATTAGGTACCACGTAGCATATACCTAGGCTGATTCTTTGTGCTAAAACAAGCCAGTTCTTGTCACCAGTCGAGGTGATGTAATTGCCGCAGTGAAATATTTCCGAAAAATATTTTTGCACTGCGACTTTGAAAAATGTCTCAATGTTCTCTGATCTTTCTGAAATTTCGAAACAGACATAAACCTTATCGCCTTAACCTTACTTGCTCATAGTATTGGTGTAGATCCATCCATTCTTCCATCTAAAATTGCATCATCCGGAGTAATTGCAGTCAAGGGCTAACTTATAGTAAAAAAAGTGGGGAAAAAGGAGATCAACTTACCCCTATGTGACAAACGAGAGGCGACCCTCCATCTCCGATGCACATGTCCACGTCTGGAGCCCCTCCTGCACAGGTCAGGGTGTTGTGCAAGACGTAATCTTCACCCAGGATGGTGTTCTGTAGCTGCCTCTGACAATCCTCAGCCCCGACTAGAGGTAAAGTTATCTGGGAGGAAGAATTTTACATTAGTGGTTCGAACAGCTGATGGACGTTAGGGGCCATAGATTAAAGACTACTAGATGGAGTCATAACGCGGCTGTAGGTTCAAGAGCGTGACAGATTTATTTCATTCGGTCTTTATTAGAAAGTGACACAAGATTATTTTTTGTCCCTTTCAGCGTGTTCGTTTTTATTGTTTGTCAAGAGTGGAGTTTGTGACAAGCAAGGGACATATCTGAGCAATTATTAGCTTTTTATTAAATTTGCTGATAAATAATATAACTTTGCGGTTACGATATTAATTTAAACGTTATCGTGCTATGGTGGGTTGTAGTATTTTCAGCTGCAACAGTCGCAGCGAACAGAAAATCGAAGGAATTACGTTTCATACGTAAGTAGGCATAAACTTCATTGATTGATGATTTAAAGCTTAGATATGTTATTTTTTAGCAAATTTCATGTATTATGCGTTTACTAAACTATCTTATATAAAGTAATATTTCGTATTTTACGATATTTTAAAACATAATGTTTTATGATGTACTTTAAATGTTGACATGTCATGTCAATAAGGCTGATTTGCTGTCTCACGAGTGGACACGCTATGGGCTCTATCTAGTAGTCTTTAATCTATGTTAGGGGCCCGACCGACTAGGTCTGGTGGACTGACAACATCAAACGTGTCACAGGGAGACAACGAGTCGAGACAAGCCAAGGACGTAACACTTTTGAGAGCATACCTTCTTCAGCACATTGGTACTGTGTCTAGTGTTGGTGAAGTCCTCCCCCCAGCCCATGCCGTAGCAGATAGTCCCGGGGGGTGGAAGTCTACGGGAGAGACAGGCCACGTTGATGTGAGCTTCCATTGAGAACGGCGTCTCCAAGAACAGCAGGGCAGCGTTGTAATAGGAGTCCACTGAAAAAATAAATGAATTTATTTAGTGTCTTCAGTCTTTACATAGAAACTAGCAGTCGCTTCGTCTGCGTGAAAACTTCTTAGGTACCCTACTAATTTTAAAGATAGACTTTCATATAAAAAGTGCTCATTCCCCGCTTTTTTATAGTTACCGGTGAAGCAATATTCTCCGTCCCGTCCGGTGTACTAAAGATCTACATTTTTGTTAAACATTGTACGATATTACAGTACATTAACACTAACAATATATATTTATGGCAAGCTGATGTGTATCGCTTGATATTAATTTTGTAAGCTAGACTCCAGAGTGTAATAGACTATCCATTACATCCTTGAGTCTAGCTTACAAAATAAACAAAAATAATATTACAATCCGATACGCAGATCTAGAGATTAGCTCGTTTAAACGAACGAAAAAACTCTTCCGCTTTATATATAGTATCATCATTATCATCATCATCATTATCAGCCTGTAGACGTCCACTGCTGGACATAGGCCTTTTTTAGGGACTTCCAAACACAACGATCCTGAGCCGCATGAGCCCAGCGGCTCCCTGCGACCCGTTTGATGTCATCAGTCCACCTGGTGGGGGGTCGACCAACACTGCGCTTTCCGGTGCGGGGTCGCCATTCTAGCACCTTCGGCCCCCAACGTCCATCAGCTGTTCGAACTACGTGCCCCGCCCATTGCCACTTCAGTTCTGCGACTCGCTGAGCTATGTCGGTTACTTTGGTTCTTCTGCGGATCTCATTTCTGATTCGATCACGCAGAGATACTCCGAGCATTGCTCTTTCCATCGCCCGCTGAGTGACTCTGAGCCTTCTTATGAAGCCCGCAGTTATATATAGTATAGATATGCCAAATAAAATAAAAAAGGTCAGATTTTCAACCCCATCACCGAAAGAATATCCTTACCAAAATACTGATCCCTATTTAGCACGTACTAATACGTACGTAGAGTTAGTTCACTTTAATTTGGACTTAATAGCGGCAGTATCGCGCTTTTTAGAAATTTTCTATTACGATTATCTCCTAAACTATGTAAGTAATTAACATACTGTAAAAGGCAAATCTTATGTCTATAATATCCTTGTGATTATTAATTAATTTATTTTGATATGAATTTAAGTTTAGTTGTATAAATAATGACGTAAACCTAAACATATGAATTAAATGCTTTTTTAAAACACAAAAAATTCTATATCTGCCAAAATAAAAAGATAGATATATGCTATCGCGGACTTTTTTGTAGAACTTTTACATAAAGTTTTCATAGAATGTTTTCAATTATATCCAATAGGTAAGGCAGCGTACGCGCATAAAGCTAAATTTAATAAATTTCACGGTCCGACTCGCCCGACAAAAACTGTGATAATTCGGGTAATATATGCAATACAAATATAAAATATAGCCTATAACACTCACCGATAACGTAGTATTCTACTGGTGAAAGAATTTTTAAAATCGGATCAGTAGTTCCGAAGATTAGCCCCGACAGAACTTTATTTACAAACTTACAAACATACAAACTTTACCTCTTTATAATATTAGTATGGATAGTATAGATAAAATTCACCTGTTTGTTTGTAATTTCAAATTAACATATCTTATTAAATGCATATGAAATAACATATAATTTTGTCTGTCTGTTTCTGGGTTTTGGCTAATCTCGAAAACTATTAGTTGCCGACATCCGTGGTGCTGTGCTATGCAAATTCAAATTCAAATTCAAAATGGTTTATTTCAAGTAGGCTTATTACAAGCACTTTTGACACGTCAAATTGGACTATTTATAGTGGCTCTACCACCTATATGCACGATGGATATATGAGACGGAGGTCCCAGGTTCGATTCCCGGCTGTGCCGATTGAATTTTTCATAATTGGCCCAGGTCTGGCTACTGGCTAGTTACCATTGTAAGCCCAAATTCGAGAAGTCGGTGTTGTCTGGTGTTACACCCCCGTGCCTCGGAGAGCACGTAAAGCAGTCGGTCCCGTTCACTATCATCAACATCTGATAGTGATCGTTAATAAATGAAACATTATCACCCTAAGCCTGCCAACCCGCATTGGAGCAGCGTGGTGGGTGTACGCTCCATATCCCCTCTTCTATAAGTAGGGAGGCCTGGCATTGTAGTGGGTCGTTAATAGGCTGATAATGATAGTGATGACACGAACTGTTAATCAACTTACACCTGACAAACTCTGGATGTTTGGCGATCCTTTGCACGTCCCGTTCCTGATGAGGGAGGGCCTCGGTCTCATTCAACGTGTTCCATTCGCCAGCGCGGCATTTGATCTGCACGGACAAAGAAAGATGTAAGATTTTTTAAGCTATTGTATAGCTTTTATCGCGGGCCTTGAGCGTGGAGACCGAATACAGAAATTCCGTAACGAAAAAACCTAACACCTGAGTATCAAAAACATAATATTAAAAGCACAATTTCGGCAACGACGTCATCGGGGAACGTGGCTTAGCGGTAAGGCGCTCTAAGTGCCCGGATTGCCAGAGAGACACGGGTTCGAATCCCGTCGGTTCCAAAAATTTTTTATTTTTCAAGCGCGATATTTCAAAAAGTTATTTTTTTTTTTTAAATTAATGACTTTTTGCAATATCACGCTTAAAAAAAAATTGTGGAACCGACGGGATTCGAACCCGCGTCTCTCTGGCAATCCGGGCACTTAGAGCGCCTTACCGCTAGGCCACGGTCCCGATGACGTCGGTAGGTAAACATAAGTTGATAAAAAATGCTATGCAATAGCTTTACCGCGGCAGTCTCCGAGTGCCACACGCCTTTTTTATCATTATTTTTTTATTTTTTTTTTATTTAAATTTATAAATATATAATTATAATTGCTTAAGTTTTTTATCAACTTACTACTACTACTACTTACTAAAAAATTTAATAAAAAAAAAAATAAAAAGAAAAATTTAAAAAAGCCAACATCACGCGGTGTTCCCAGGCGGTCACCCATCCAAGTACTGACTGCGCCCGATGTCGCTTAACTTCTATGCAATAGCTTTAACGCGGCAGTCTCCGAGTGCCACACGTCTTTTTAATTATAAATAACTATCAAACGCCCGCGAGGAAAATATTGTGTACTGCGAACACCCTACGTCTCCGCGGCGCAGTGGATTGCACCACGCATCGCGCCCATTGTTCTTGAAATAAGAGACGAATATCTTAGCATTCCATGGATTCACCGTGCGGGTGGGGGTCCATCGCGTGGCTGAGAGAAAAACTCCGAACAGAGCCTGAGACTTGTGACACGGGTGTAGGTTTAAGGGTACCCTTAGTGACGCGCGTCAACACTCACCTCCTCTGTTCAAGTTATTCTCCCTGCACAGACAAATTCGGAAAGACCCTACTAGAGCAGCTTTGGACACTCGTTCCAATATGGAGCTTACTGCACTTCTAGTAAGGCCAAGGTCTTTAGCAGGTTGTAGAGAGACTTCGCTGGTATACCTCTCGCACCCACTTCTACCGCGTATAAACTAACCACATAGCCATTTTTAGTTAGTTCATTATATTTATTCACTTTGAATACATGGTCTTTAGGGATGTTTGTTTACTACAAGTAAACAAACAACGTTTGATTTGTTTGGAAAAAAGAAATATGTCCGGTCTAGATGTCGTAATAGCTAAGTCTTCCGGGATTTTATAGTGCTTTTCATACGTGTCCATTAATATAGTCCGATCAGGAGCAGAGCCCAGAATTGAAGAAGGCTAAGGATATTTTGTGGCAAGTAACGCAATGATAACGACCTAAAGGAATATATAGTTCTGTGCTATGGTTTAATATTTTGTGTAACGAAAGGTTGTGTGTGTTTGTCACTTCTTCACGACTAAACCGTCCAGCCGTTTAATAAATTTTATATGGAGTTAGCTGACACCCTGGATAAACACAGACCACATTTCATCCCTAAATTCCTACGGGGACGAAAACAGCGCGGGTGAAACCGCGGCTGTCTAATAGCACATGAGTAGATAAAAATTTTTAACAAAAATAGAACCGACACAAAACGCACTAAAAAGTAAAAAATAACTGTGTCATTTAGTTGCTTTAATTTACTTAAGCATATCTATGAAGTCGGTTTTTATTTCTTAATTTTTAGTGATTTATCGCCACGTAACGTACTCGTACTATACTGTCATAGTATATTATACGGCACTAGTAGCCAAAAAGCTACCCATACTTACACAAAAACCGAAATCGCTGCAAGTGTGCCTATAAAATTTGAAGAGTTCCTTCAATTTTCCCAGGATGTCATCATCAGATCCTAACATGATGACTATGGGACCATATTGGAAGTGTGCCCTTTCTGATAAAAAAGAAATATCAAAATCGGACAACTCTGTAAAAAGTTATGCGTGGTCATACATAAAAAAAAATATACGTGTCGAATTGAGAACCTCCTCCGTCTTTTTTCGTCGGTTAAAAAGGAGCAAAGGAACTTCTTAAGAACGTGCAAAATTGTTACCCATTTTGGTAAGGTTGTCACAATAGGTTAAGACAAATGAAACAACCATACAAACAATGTGTCGCCTTGGCATAACCCTAAGATTGTCAACTTACTGTGCCGGCGTAAACCGGTTTGTTCCAGTCTCGCCGCGTACGCGACAAGCGGCTGGTGGTCACTCACACATGCCCCGCGTGCTTGTAGTAGTGCGACCGATTCGCGCGGTAGTATGAAGCTGTCTCTATAACTTATCTAGCTAGTAACACATACCTGATTTGCTGTTAAGGAGTCGACTTTGTGTGCTGCAGTGAGTACGACGGACGGGTGTATGAGTGACCCGCCGCCTATGTAGTCCTGGTCATCCCACTGGTTGTTGTAATAACTCGCTTGCCTAATAAAAAAAAATTAAAATTATTTATTAAAATACTACCCGCGACTTTGTCCGCGTGAAAACCGTTTACCCTTCAGTTTTTCCATGACAAACTTTCATACAAATCTTACCTATAGCTCAAACAACTCTGGAGCCCTGACCACCGGTTGCTTGGGCCCGCAAAGGCCCCGCAAATGGAGGAGAAGATTTTTTTTATAAATTTTTAATAGTGTTTTTATATATATTTTTGTATTATATACGTATAACATTGTTAAAAATTGTAAATAAAGATAAATGAGAGAAAAAAAAAACATCTACTATTATTATGACCTTGTTCCTATAGTTCAGAGGTACCAAAAGTTTGTTTAGGTGTAACCCTGCTAATGTACCTTTTTTTTTTCGCTGGAAAATGTATTTACGTATCCGTTACGGGAGTCTTCGCAGGAGCGAGAGCTCCCGGAGGGTTTGTGGGACTCGCTGGTCGAAGTGACCAGAATACCCACTAAAACCCGCCGAGTCTTTATGTGCCAATTGATCATTTTTTTATTTAAATTAAATTAAATTAAATAAATAAATATTTAAATAAATATTATAGGACAATAGGACAATTACACACATCGCTATATAGCCCCAAAGTAAGCGTACTCGTAAGTAGCTTGTTGTTGGTGCTATGATAACTGATGAATATTTTATATATATTATACATAAATACTTATAATATATAGATAAACACCCAGACACTGTAAAACATCCATGCTCATCACACAAACATTTTCCAGACGTGGGAATCGAACCCACAGCCTAGGACGCAGAAGCAGGGTCACTACCCACTGCGCCACTCGGCCGTCATCATAGTTAGATATTCTACATCGGCACCCTGCTAATGTACCTAACATTTCTATCATTTTCCAAAAATTTAAATTAGAGGAGTGTCGATTGTGGTCTTTTATGAAAGAGATATCCTGATCGCCTGAATTAATAAAAAAATCACTTATATTATTTATACTATATTCGCTATAATTAAAATTGGTTTTTGTCTTATATTAATTATATAATCAATTATAATTGTGTATATATATTGTGTATATATATATGTAATATATATAAATCAATTATAATTGTGTTTGCTAGTTTATTGTTAGTTTGTGTTTGCTTTTTGTTTGTCTTTCTACTGTAGTATTTTTAAATTAGCATGTTGTGTTTTTTTTTTATCGACTACAAATTAGACCTTGACTGCTATCACACCTGATGTTAAGTGATGATGCAGTCTAAGATGGAAGCGGGCTAACTTGTTAGGAGCAGGATGAAATCCACACTCCTTTCGGTTTCTACACGACATCGTACCGGAACGCTAAATCGCTTGGCGGTACGTCTTTGTCGGTGGGGTGGTAACTAGCCACGGCGAAAGCCTCCGTCCAGCCAGACCAAGACAAATTAAGAAAAATCTCAATTTGCCCCGCCGGGAATCGAACCCAGGACCTCCGTCTTATAAATCCACCGCGCATACCACTGCGCCACGGAGGTCGTCAAAATGTCGTGTTTACTAATAAGTAGGTTTACAATTAAACATTTAGTTTTTAAGATGTTACTATTGTTATATTTATGCCAATTGTAACCTGTTGGTAACCTTAATAAATAAATAAAATAAAATATATTATTGGGTGAATTCCAAAAATGTGACCTACTTTTTCCGCAACAAAGCAACCATCCAGGGGAATTCCGCAAAGTCCGCGCGTCCGCTGCTCGAAGTGTCAGCCTTTTCCCTGAACACTCCACCGGCTGAGTTGCTGTAACCACAACCCCTAGTGGGGGGGAAGGTCGGCAGCACCGGTTTTGATCTAACTTTGTCGATGGGACAGCACATTTTGAGGAAGCCACAAGGATTCGAGTCCAGGCTTCTGAAATTAGAACGAAATACTTCAAGAAGGTATTGTTAATATTACGATTAATTTGTATTCTATATTTTAATGCCTCCTTGGCGTTGTGGATATTTTACGGAGGTTCTGGATTCGATTCTCGGCTGGGCCGATTGAGATTTTTAAATTGGTCCAAAGGGGCTAAAATGATCCATTATAGACGAGGTAATAAAGTAGTGGATTTAAAAAAAAACGGTCTGGCTTCGGTCGTGACTAGTGACCACCCTTCCGACAAAAACGTACCGCCAAGTGGCTTAGCGTTCTGGAACTATGTTGTGTAGAAACCGAAAGGGGTATTTTTAATATAATTTTCTCCCTACTCCTAACAAGTTATCTCGCTCCCATCTTAGAATGCATCGACACTTATCATCAGGTGTGATAGCAGTCAAGGACCTGCAAAGGACTTGGCCGGAATTAGTATGGAGCTGTGCCCTGAAAAAAATATTCGTTTGCAGTGACATATAGTACCTTATTTTAAAGCTTACGAGTATTAGAATACCGCTATTTAAGTTTTGTGATCAAAGAACTTTCGAGACTCTTCAATAACATGTTACAGAAAGGCGCCTAATTATTTTAAATAGCAATGATTTTATTGTCGTTGACCAAAGCGTTATATAGTTAGTAGCTAATAATACCTCACTGGTCCAATAGTTAGACTATGTGAGTCAAGATCATTTGTATTTAAGGAGATTGAGTTGGTACTAAACATTTATTCTAGTTTATCAAAGCGAATTAATTGATCCCGGTCATTATTATTACATTACATATGACAGTTCCATATAAAAAAAAACATTTCAAATCTGTCAAAATACGATCGGATACTTGTACACACTTTTGTAAGTCGCGTGGTAGTGCGCAGCCGCATCAACAATCGTAACATATTTATACAATAAAAAAGCGTAAATCTTTATTTTATTATTATAATAATGTTTATAATATTTACTTTAGTTTACAGTGTTTTGTTAGTCGTATTTTTTTATATTTAATTACAAACTGAAGTCCTAAATACAAATAGAATATGTATTATATGTGTATCCAAACTCATAAGCTAATGCGAGTCAAAGAAATATCCAAAATAAACATAAAAATACGTATTTCTCGAATGTTATAGAGAAATATAATTTTTGCCATAAATATTGCTTTATTTTTTATTTTTTTTTAACATATTATTAAATATTGCAAATTCTGTTCAATTTGGGGGCAGAATCCGGCCATGTCCTTTCAACTGTCCAGCTATCATTGTTCATGAGATACAGCCAGGTGACAGACAGACAGTGGAGTCTTAGTAATAGGGTTCAATTTTTAACCGACGAAAAAAGAAGGAAGAGGTTCTCAATTCGGCACGTATATATTTTTTTTATGTATGACCACGCATAACTTTTAAAGATTTGTCCAATTTTGATAATTCTTTTTGACGTGACAACGTCTTATAATTCGATAGAGCCGGCTGCACGCACGAAAAAACATGACGTCATGCGTCGTTACCTCGCTTTGAGGCGTTCCATGTAAGGCTTGAAGTGCAAGCGAGAGTGCGGAACGAGCGACAAAGAAGCACAATCGGCCTTTGCGTTCGGCAGCGTTCGACATGCGTCTATTAAATATAATTATTAAATATTAATTTTAAATTAAAAATTAATATATTTAAAATTTAATATGTTTATTATAAATTTAAAATATAAATTTATAAAATCAAAATCAATTATTTTATTAATTTATATTAATATTTATAAAAATATACTTAAATTAAATATTTTAATAACCAATTAAATGCTACCATTCCATCAGTATTTTCTTAAGACATTGTCACGTTCAACTATCGTCAGTAAACCGATTTTACAGACAACCAATTTTTTTTTATTAAAAAGGGCACTTCCAAGATGGTCCCATTGTCATCATGTTAGGATCTGATGATGATATCCTGGGAAATTGAAGGAACTCTTCAAACTTTATAGGCACACTTGCAGCGACTTCGGTTTTAGTGTATAAATAATATATAGTGTCAATATACTATGACAGTATAGTACGAGTACGTTACGTGGCGATAAATCACTAAAATTTAAGAAATAAAATTTTTTAACAAAAAATAGAACCGACTCAGAACGCACTAAAAAGTAAAAAATAACTGTGTTATTTAGTTGCTTTCATTTACTTAAGCATATCTAGGAGTCGGTGCCAGCCAAGGTTTCTACTTTAAGAACATTACCTAGAACCCACAAACTGCTTTACTACGTTAATTAAATGTTCCTTAAATTTGCTGGCACCATCTTTATAGATATGCTTAAGTAAATTAAAGCAACTAAATGACGCAGTTATTTTATGTAAATAATTGGCCCATAAATTTTAAACTTCGTGGAGCTCTTTTGATATAGGTGTGTACTTTATAAGATGCGGTAAATTTTCATAAAATATTAATTTGTTAATTATGATTTTTTATAACTATTGAAAAATCATAAATCTTTAATGTTTCAATAGTTATAAAAAATCATAAAGTACTTATATCAAAGGGGCTCCACGAAGTTTAAAATTTATAGGCCAATTATTTATACCTTTCATTCCATTGTTTATGCCAATGGAGATTGGGAAAAAAATTGTCAGTTAACAATTGAATAACTTTTTGAAAAATGATGATTAAACTTTTTTTTCCCCAGGGCTCGATTCTTTCAAGTGTTAAGAAGATACTAGAATTTTTTTCAAATTTTTAAAATCACATTTTATGTTATAAAAAAAATATTTTTATTGCTGAACTCTCTTTAGCAGCGGCGCGCATGCGGTAACAGCCGCGCGGAGCGCTAATTTCAACGTCTTATTAAAATTATAAATAATGACGATAGAGTTCCGCAAGTAAGGACTTTACTATTGGAAATTTCCTCCTCTTTAACGAGTTTTTTTCAAAATTGCTTAAATGTTAATATTTTTTAAGTTATTAATAAAAAATGGAATATCATTTTTTTTCACCTTATTTTATTAATAACAATTGCAATTATTAACCTGCACCAAAATCCTTCAAAAACATTTTTCTAGAGGTGATTCCGAATCGAATGAGCCATCGCTCATATTTTTATGACCTTGATCTCTATTTTTCACGTTTTTAAGCTTGTTGACTAGACTAACACGTAACCTACTCGTACTATACTATTAGAGCACATTATACGGCACTTAAAGCCAAAAAGCTACCGAATTGTTTGTTTAACTTTCGGTAGCTTTTTGTTTAAACCCGATATCGCTGCAAGTGTGCCTATAAAATTTAAACATTTCTTTAATTTTCCCAGGATATCATCACCAGATCTTAACATAATTACAATGAAACCATTTTCGAAATGTGCCCTTTCTAATAAAAAATATACATGTCGAATATCCTCCGTTTTTTTGTCGGATAAATAGGATCTGTATTACTTATTATTTATTGTTGTGTCTGACCTTTGTTTGTTGGATCATGTTTGTCCACGACGCAATTTTTTTTTTTAACAAGTGCTGTTATATTTTGTTCTTTTGTAATTGTGTTGTGTTGTGTTGTGTGAAAAATAAATTCCATTTTATTCTATTCTATTCTATTACCTGTACGTAAAAGCATGCGGGGAGGTACTCTTGGGCTCTTTGACCATGCACATGGTAGACTTGACACATCTGCCGTCCTCATCGTGAATGGTGGTACAACTGCCGTCTGCGACAACTTGTCCTGCACAAATCAACAGTAGATTATAACACATGGGGTTAAAACCTCCATTATTTATTTATTTGAGATAGAAAACAATTGTGTATGACGGCGCCTGCGTCATCATACGCGACTAGAAAGAAGTCTGTGAACTGCACGTGCACCAGCTACGCCCTCTTACGGCGACGCATCGTTCGATACTTCCACTCACCCCACTACTTTGAGTTATTCTAACTGGTATAAAAGGAGCGGGTCTACAACTGGTGGGCAGTCTAGGCTCTGGCGTGGCGCGGTGCAGACGTTGTACTTTGCTTATCGCTTAACCTAGACTACTCGGATAATTAATTTGTGCAAACGAATTCATTATTATTCTCAGCTTGAGTCGCGGTGTCTTGGGGTTACATTAATTAACACGACACGTTACGTATCATTGCGATACCATAATTTGCTAGTAGTAATTCAATGTTAATTGAGTTGCTGTTAATTATTCTTTCAGTTATTTATTTGTAAAGGACATTGCCAAAATTTGCCCCAGGCTGTCCAAACGTATGCTCATTTATAATTATTTTATTTAAACACACAATGAATTTTAAACAACTACCCACGTTCATAGCAACCATTTGAAAATATATCAAAAATATAAAAATTTCAATCGATTTTTTGTGTGACCGTCGTCGTAGTATGAAAAGTCAACTTTTATCAACCTTCATAACTTTTATCAGCGACTGCTTAGCTACAAGTAACTTTATTACTATTTAAATAGAAGATCTGTACTATTTAATGACGTATATATCATCTCTGGGCATCTCTGGGGCAGACTTCTATACATTTTTTACCGACAAAGACGTATCGCCAAACGATTTAGCGTTCCGGTACGATGTCGTGTAGAAACCGAAAGCGGTGTGGATTTTCTTCCCACTCCTAACATGTTAGACTGCTTCCATCTTAGATTGCATCATCACTTAACATCAGGGGTGATAGCAGTCAAGGGCCAACTTGTAGTCGATAAAAAAAAGTCGGTTGTTTGTTGATAAATATTGACATTCTACATCGATTGTAGCTTTAGTATAAGGATTACAGATAAACCTATAAAATACATACCACTGCCTGATTGATGTTGCCATCGTGGCCGAGGACCTGATTGTTGTTGCCCTAGTTGTTGTTGTTCTGGTTGTTGTTGCCTTTGTTGCCCTTGATTTTGTTGTTCTGTTTGTTGTTGCCATTGCTGCCCTTGATTTTGTTGTTCTGGTTGTTGTTGCCACTGTTGGACTTGATTTTGTTGTTCTGGTTGTTGTTGCCATTGTTGCCCAAGATATTGTTGCTCTGGTCGTTGTTGCCCTGGTTGTTGTTGTTCCCATTGTTGCCCTGAGTGTTGAGGCCAATGGCGTCGTGGGCCTGGTTGTTGTTGCCATTGTTGCTCTGATTGTTGTTGCCATTTTTGCTCTGGTTGTTGTCGCCCTGTCTGTTGTTGTTGCCATTGTCGTCGTGAGTGTGGTCGCTGTTGCCTTGCTTGTTGTTGCCATTGTTGCCCTAGTTGTTGTTGCCATTGCTGATCTGGGTTTTGTTGTCCTGGATTTATTAGTTCTGGTTGTTGTCCCAGATTTTGTTGCTGTGGTTGTTGTTGCTCAGGTAGAGTTTGGCCTATATTTTGTTGCTCTGGTTGTTGTTCGATTTGTTGCTGCTCAGGCTGTTGTTGCTCAGGTAGATTTTGGCCTGTATTTTGTTGTTCTGGATGTTGTTGATTTGGCAGTTGCTGCTCAGATTCTTGCTCTGGTTGATTTTGCACTGTTTGTTCTTGGTAAAGATTAGCCAAAGCAATGGCCGCTTCGAGGCCGCTTTTATTCTGTTTCACGTCCCATCTCACTTTGGCCGAGCTGCACGCCAGCAGCGTCATCAAAATTGGTATTACAAGTAACCTGCGCAATAGAGAAGAGAACTTATATCAAAATACTGATATTTAATATTATTTTTTTAACTAGACTTAATTACTACATAATATATTGTTACGACCTAGGGGTCGAGGATTGCAAGAACCACCACAACAGGGGTGAATTAGACATTTACTAAAAGATATGTAAATAAGACTCGATGCAGCACGCTGCGACGCCGTCGTTTCACGCTTCTAAGCCTGAAGGAACCCATCACGGCGGCGACGATGATCTGCCTCGGCACCTCACGGCCACACACCCCAACCACACTGGGGGACCACTACAGATCCATCGTCCTTACACGCACACTCTCAGGGAACATCTCCCTACATTCCTTCAACCGTCTTGACTCAACGACAACTCGCTTTGATCTGCCCGAATGTTGTCTTCGTTCTCTACACTATGGAGGGTAGAGGAAAGGAGAGTCATCTTATATGGGAGAAAAGTTGAAAAAGTGTCCAGTTGTATGCGTTAAATAACAGTTCAAAAATCCTCCACAATGGCGCTGGTGGATGCACAGGGTATGGTATGAATGTAGCAATCGTAGATGAATTGAAGTATGCCGAGTTAAAAAATTTTATGTCATTATCGACTAAAGTAGTTAATTATTGAGAACTTCAACAACTTACGTTGTACAAAATATTGTGTTAAATATAACCTTACAGAATTATAACCAAACGTGCGTTTAGAGTGATTTTAGTTCGTAAACAGTAAATAGTACGGTTATTGATATATAAACTTTTAATTTTATGAAAAAGTGAGTGAATAACAGAACAGTTATAGGTAAAATTTGTGTTGTGAAAAGTTGTCCAAGTGGACGTAAATCTCAAAACAAAAAAAATATACTCTAACAATATTTGGCGCTTCTTTTGAGAGTTACTTTGATGCAACTGTGGCGCCATCCTAATTTAATACATTTTGACGGACACTTTTTCATATACACAGATGATCCTCCTTTCCTCTACCCTCCATACTCTACACTATATTCGACTTTTCATACTTCACTTGATTCAGAATACAAAAAATCGATTGAAATTCTTATGTTTTTGACCTTATTTTCAAGCGATTACTATGAAACGTGGGTAGTTGTTTAAAATTCATTGTGTATTTAAATAAAATAGTTAAATATGAGCACACGTTTGGACAGCCTGGGGCAAAGGAGAATGCCAGATCCTAACCCAGAAAGAACACAAACTGTAAATATACTAAAAATATCCTATTATTATATACATTTTTTTCAACAAGCCATTTTTACTGTTGGACATCGAAATAAAATTCTATTAAAAAAGTAATTAAAACTATTTCCTTTTAATTTACACTTTTTACGCAATCTTTATTGTTGCACTGGGTTCTAGTCTTTTAACCCCTGGGGGCCTGACAGTTGACAACTGCTGTCAGTGTCAGTTACGGGCGTAGTGCCCTCCCGCTCGCGCGCTGTTTTCTATTTCGGTCTGATACGTTACTCTACAAAAAATTAATAAATAATCTTCTTTTAAGCCATATTTTGCCATTTTGTAAAATGTAATGACTTGATTGATATATTTCCTAACTTTTATCTAACAAAATGTTGATATAATCAAAGCTTTATATATTTATTTTACGGGTACAACATTTTGGAACTATGTTGTGCGTTGGATTACGAAAAATAAATGAAAATACAAACAAAGTCTAAAGAACTGGTGTCTATGCTATCTATTTATTGTAAACAACATAACAAAAACAATTGGTATGATCACCATAAAAACACTTGAAACACGATCCACCCGACACTTCGAAATATAAAAACAGCTAGGGATGTGTTCTTTTACTTTTGGTAATTTTATCGACAGTTATCCTTTTTGTAAGGTATTATTATATAATGTAAATAAAAATAAAATGATTCTAATTTTTATTAATTTTTACTTTTAACTACCTAAAGTATTTTCGAAATGTTAGTGTAGAACTCATTTCTCTTGTTATTTAATTTTACATTTTTTTAATACACCGTCATGACGGAGCAGGTCTTCGTCGGCGCTAATCTCAGCCTCATCGTCATAAATGAGGATGAGGATATCGGCCGGCGGGTTTTTGTCCTCTCGCCAGTTTTCTGCCATACTGTAAAATAAATAAATGAAAAGTTATTGTCATCATGTGAGCACACGGATCTTTTGATTTTTTTTTTGTTAAAAAAACTCTAAACATAAATTTTCAAATACAAATTACAAAATACAAATATAAATTGAACCAAATTTATCGACATCTTTTACACACGGCGATGTATCGATACATCATTATGTCCTACTTTACAAACAAACGGATTCTTATTGGTTACCGGTAAACCGTCCTTAGCGCTTCACAAATAAAGACCAAAATAGCTCGTTTTACCAATACCAAACGAAACTGTTTTGTTTGGTATTGACAGACCAAAACGGTCGCTTTGAACTCAAGAAACGTCAAATTTTAGTTGCACAATAATAAATAATTTTCTAATATTTTACAATAATATGTTAGTAAATACTTATGTAAACTACTTCCAAGTAAATTTTATACATTTTTAGTAATATTTACTATCATTCACATGCGTAAATAAGTCGTAATTCGGGAAGATACGTATCAGATGTTTTCATGATTTATTTAAAATTTTCGATGTATTTCTTAAAACAAATAACGTGAAAACAATCACTGTATGCAAAATAATGAGTTTTGTAATAAAAATTGTACTTACATTCAATAAATTTGCACAAATCACGAAAAAACACTCTTATAATTTCACTTTCGAGCACTGTCCAATAAGATTAAAAATAAACACAGAATAATACCAATTTCAATGTCAATGTCTTGGAAATTTATCACAGAATATGAAACAATTCTTTTTTTAAACTAAAACTTAGTTTTTAGCGCCTAATAAAATTAAACCTTCGTTGAGGCCCGCGGCAGCCCGCGGCTACCCGGGTAGCGACGGAGCTATAATGACAGCTGTCATTATTTGCCTGACGGTTGCCAGGGGACCCCTTGGGGCTGTGAAACTTTAAATCGTTTTTATTGTATTTTCATCCAAAGTGGGCTCTAAAAGGCTAGTATCCAGAGTCGTTAGGCCCGTTTAAAAATGTATTTAATGAAGCTTTCTGAAGACTGATATGTCAGTGTGACAACTATACGGAACAACTATACGGAAATGTGCGAAAACCTACGTTAGGCTCGTGTCGAATACTCCGACTTCTAGAGCTTTTAAATGTAATATATATATTAAATAGTAAAAAAATGCAATAAAATGATGCATAATACATTGTTGTACAATACGTTTTTATTAGTGGGTTAAAGTTCTATACATTGTCTGGCATTCTCCTTTTGGCAATGTCCTTTGTGAATTTGTATTTTTGTCACTTTTTTCACGACTAAACGGCTGGAGCTATTTTAATAAAATTTGATATGGAGTTAGCTGACACCCTGGATTAACACATAGGCCAAATTTTATCCCGAAATTCCTACGGGAACGGGAACCACGTGGGTGAGACTAGAGGCGTCCTCTAGAGTCGCATAACGGTATATGTATAGAGCTATGGATTTATAATGAGGGGGACGGGACGAACCCGCGTCTCTCTGGCAATCCGGGCACTTAAATCGTCCTACCGCTAGGCCACGATCCCGATGACGTCGGTGCCGAAATTGTACTTTGATATTATGTTTTTGACTTTTTGATATCCAGGTATTTTTTCATTCTTTTTATCGAGTTTGCCCTTGACTGCTATCACACCTGATGTTAAGTGATGACACAATCTAAGATGGAAGTGGGCCTGTAATGCCATCTACAGTATGTACTGAACGTGTTACAATACCCGTCGGTACCGCACTTTCTGATATTAAGTTTATTCTTAAATATAAATAATCCCTTAACAATAATAACATAATACAAGTCTGCCAGAGAGCAATGGAGAGGAGTGTACTAAAGATTCGAAGAATAAACAGAATTAGAAATGAAGACATAAGAAAAAGAACAGGAATCATAGACGCTTTGGAACATTCTCAAAGATTGAAATGGAAGTGGGCGGGCCATATTGCACGTATGGATAAAGAAAAATGGTCACATAGAGTAACTACCTGGCAAGGACCGCCCAACAAAAGAAGAAAAGGTAGACCTAGAGAAAATTGGGTAGATGATATAGTACGTAAAGCGGGATCAAACTGGATCACCAAAGCGAATGACAGACCATTGTGGGGGAAAATGGAGGAGGCCTTCACTCATAAAGGGGTCCATAATAATTTATGAAAAAAAAAAAAAACTTGTAAAAATGGAAATAAACGAGGCTATCATAATAATAAATAATCCCTTAAGTGTGGGTAACACTTTTCAAATAAAAACTAAAAAAGATTGGTAATAGGGTAAAAATTTAAAAGAATTACAAAAATTTGAGACTTACCTCATATTGTTAATTTATTATTGGACCGCATTTAATAAACAACGTCGTTTAACGTTCGACCACCACTATTTGGTAAACAGGGAACCATTAAATATTACATTTATCCGCTCGCACTAGAGATGTAAATGATCCACTTATCGATAAACTAGCGGCCGTTGAAATACCAACATAAATACATTATTCTCTGACTTACCGATGCATGACGGCCTCCGTGGCGCGGTGGTATGCGCGATGGATTTATGAGACGGAGGTCCTGGGTTCCATTCCCGGCAGGGCAGATTGAGATTTTTCTTAATTTGTCTTGGTCTGGCTGGTGGAAGGCTTTCGCCGTGGCTAGTTACCACCCTACCGACAAAGACGTACCGCCAAGCGGTTTAGCATTCCGGTACGATGTCGTGTAGAAACCGAAGGGGGTGTGGATTTCATCCTACTCCTAACAAGATAGCCCGCTTCCATCTTATATTGCATCATCAGTTAACATCAGGTGTGATAGCAGTCAAGGGCCAACTTATAGTTGATAAAAGAAAACATCGATACCGTCCAGCTCCTCATAGAACATCATCATCATTGACGGCCAGTGAACGTCCACTCCTGGTCATAGGCCTTTTAAGGGACTTCCAAACACAACTATTGTGAGCCGCCTGTGCCCAGATGTCGTCAGTCCACCTAGTGAGGGGTTTCCCAACTTCTGCGCTTTGTGCTTTCCGGTGCAGGGTCGCCATTCTAGCAGCTACGGCCCCCAACGTCTATCAGCTTCAAACCATGTGGCCCGCCCATTGACACTGCAGGTCTGTGACTCGCTGAGCTATATTGGTTACTTTGATTCTTTTCCAGATCTCCTCATTTCTGATACGATACTCTTTCCATCGCCCGCTGAGTGACTCTGACTCTGTGCCTTTTTGACGTGACGTCTTATAAGTCGATAGAGCCGGCTGCACGCACGAAAAAGCATGACGTCATGCGTCGTTACCTCGCTTTGAGGCGTTCCATGTAAGGCTTGAAGTGCAAGCGAGAGCGCGGAACGAGCGACAAAGAAGCACAATCGGCCTTTGCGTTCGGCAGCGTTCGACATCCGTCTATTAAATATAATTATTAAATATATTAATTTTAAATTAAAAATTAATATATTTATTATAAATTCAAAATATAAATTTATAAAATCAAAACCAATTATTTTATTAATTTAAATTAATATTTATAAAAATATACTTAAATTAAAAATTTAAATAACCAATTAAATGCTACCATTCCATCAGTATTTTCTTAGGACATTGTCACGTTCAACTATCGTCAGTAAACCGACTTTACAGACAACCAATTTTTATGAAGCCCGCAGATATCGACCTCAGATGTTGGTTTGCACAGATTGCTAATTTATGGATGGTATCAATCTGTGGTAAAGCTGAGCGCAGCCGCTCAAGGTGAGACTCATCCAACAGATGACGTTGTAGTCCGCACCTGATCCGATAAGCGTTGTGCAGTCACGTTCACGGTGGGCACAAGCATCTGAAATAGAAACAGCATCGACCACCCCACCTCCTGTTATATCCACTATAGACTTTTTATCGAACCATCAAATCTTTACTAGGCATAGATTAAAGACAACTAGATGGTGTCATAACGCGGCTGTAGGTTCAAGAGCGTGACATACTTATTTCATTCGGCCTTTGTTAGAAAGTGACACAAGATTATTTTTTGTCCCTTTCAGCGTGTTCGTTTTTATTGTTTGTCAAGAGTGGAGTTTGTGACAAACAAAGGAGATATCTGAGCAATTATTAGCTTTTGATTAAATTTGCTGATAAATAATATAACTTTACGATACTAATTTAAACGTTATCGTGCTATGGTGGGTTGTAGTATTTTCGCCTGCAAAAGTCGTTGCATTTGATACGTAAGTAGGCATAAATTTCATTGATTGATGATTTAAAGCTTAGATATGTTGTTCTTTTAGCAAATTTCATGTATTATGCGTTTACTAAACTATTTTATATAAAGTAATATTTCGTATTTTACGATATTATGTACTTTAAATGTTGACATATCATGTCAATAAGGCTGTCTTGCTGTCTCACAAGTGGACACGCTATGGGCTCCATCTAGTTGTCTTTAACCTATGTTACTAGGGGATATTGTACTCTATCACAAAAACTACTGGATGGAATTAGACGAAACTTCACTATAATATTATAGCTTACATGTCACAATAAGACATAGGCACATTTTATACCGAAATTGCCACGTAGTGGAGAAATGTGCGGGCGAAACCGCGGCCTTCTCTAGTAAAGAATAAAAACGTTGTGGCATATTATCGGAGGAATCGATGATAAATAGCTTGCTCCAATAAATTTTAAGCTATTGCATAGCTTTTATCGCGGGCCTTGAGCGTGGAGACCGAATACAGAAATTCCGTAACGAAAAATCCTAACACCAGTATCAAAAACATAATATCAAAAGCACAATTTCGGCATCGACGTCATCGGGGAACGTGGCTTAGCGGTAAGGCGCTCTAAGTGCCCGGATTGCCAGAGAGACGCGGGTTCGAATCCCGTCGGGAATTTTTTTTTTTTCAAGCGTTCAAAGTAATTTTTTTTTAATTAATGATTTTTTGCAATATCACGCTAAAAAAAAAACAAAAATTGCGGCACCGACGGGATTCGAACCCGCGTCTCTCTGGCAATCTAGGCACTTAGAGCGCCTTACCGCTAGGACTCGGTCACGATGACGTCGGTAGGTAAACATAAGTTGATAAAAAATGCTATGCAATAGCTTTACCGCGGCAGTCTCCGAGTACCACACGTCTTTTTTTAGTTCATTCACTATATCTACATTAAATAATAATTAAAACTAAACTAACGTAAGAGGAACTAATTGCACAAATAAATATTTTTATAGACTTCAAGTTGGCCCTTGATCTATCTATCACACCTGATGTTAAGTGATGATGCAATCTAAGATGGAAGCGGGATAACTTGTTAGGAGTAGGATAAAAATCCATACCCCTTTCGGTTTCTACACGACATCGTAATGGAATGCTAAATCGACGGCGAAAGCCAGCCAGACCAAGACAAATTAAGGAAAACTCAATCTGAACCGCCGGGAATCGAACCCAGGACCTCCGTTTTATAAATCCGCCGCGCAAACCACTACGCCACGGAGGTCGTCACAATGAGTGAATTCTAATTTATCGATAAATAGTTTGAACGACACTCGCCCATCACTATATTATGATAGTAGGGTCAAATGATAAGGTATATTATATTGCAAGATTATTAGCAAAATAATAATTTTCCTGATGTATTTAACCCAATAATTTTAAAAATAAACATCCACACGTAAAATCCCATGTATCAACAATCTAGGTATAACCAAAGTCAAAAATTTACTCTCAAGGGATCAACCAAAGCAGCGGCGTGCACAAAGATTCTAATTAGGGTAGGCACTATTTCGGGTAGTGAGATTGAGGAACCCATCACCTATTGAGACTCCTCGGGTCGGGGAGCGCACCATATTTTCCTGGTGCGCCCCAGACGGATTTTAGGGAATTCATCTATTCACCAGTTGAAGGTCTGCCTCAGTAGACGTCGACCGCTGTGTTGTGGAAGATTCACGTTGCACCCGGGACGCAGTCATCAGGCAACGTGATGGAACATCGTTGGGTTTTAGTGGTTATTTCAGCTGCTTCTCAGCCTGGGAGTCCCATATACCTCTCCGGAAATTGGTTGTCTGTAAAGTCGGTTTACTGACGATAGTTGAACGTGACAATGTCTTAAGAAAATACTGATGGAATGGTAGCATTTAATTGGTTATTAAAATTTTTAATTTAAGTATATTTTTATAAATATTAATTTAAATTAATATAATAATTGATTTTGATTTTATAAATTTATATTTTAAATTTATAATAAATATATTAATTTTTAATTAATATTTAATAATTATATTTAATAGACGGATGTCGAACGCTGCCGAACGCAAAGGCCGATTGTGCTTCTTTGTCGCTCGTTCCGCGCTCTCGCTTGCACTTCAAGCCTTACATGGAACGCCTCAAAGCGAGGTAACGCCGCATGAGTCATGTTTTTTCGTGCGTACAGCCGGCTCTATCGAATTATAAGACGTTGTCACGTCAATAAAGCCACTACACGTACTAACTCCTTTGTAATGTGACCTCAGGGTAGACAGTAACTTTATGCAATTATGAAGTGCACGCCTCGAAACCAAAGAGTTATTCAAATTCGAATTTATTTACGCTCTTGCCCAAAAAAAGAATTTTTTTGTCGCTTTAAGCTTTTTAATCGACGAAAAAAAATGGAGGAGGTTCTCAATTCGACACGTATATTTTTTATGTATGACCACGCATAATTTTTTACAGAGTTGTCAGATTTTGATAGTTCTTTTTTTATTAGAAAGGGCACACTTTCAATATAGTCCCATAGTCGTCATGTTAGGATCTGATGATGATATCCTGGGAAAATTTAAGGAACTCTTCAAATTTTATAGGCACACTTGCAGCGATTTCAGTTTTAGTGTAAGTATCAGTAGCTTTTTGGCTACAAGTGTCGTATAATATACTATGACAGTATAGTACGAGTACGTTACGTGGCGATAAATCACTAAAAAGTGAGAAATAAAATTTTTTAATAAAAAATAGTATCGACTAAAAATAACTGTGTCATTTAGTTGCTTTAATTTACTTAAGCATATCTAGGAGTCCGTGCCAGCCAAGGTTTGTACTTTAAGGACGTTACCTAGAACCCACAAACTTTACAACGTTAAATAATTGTTCCTTAAACTTGCTGGCACCGACTTCATAATTATGTCTTGTGTCATCTGCAACAGTGTCTTCAGTGATGTTTTGACGGCTTCCAAAGATTTATAAGACGGAGGGTTCATATCCCGGAGCCAGATTGAGATTTTCTTAATTTGTTTTGGTCTGGCTGGTAAATTTATATACTTTTGTTAGCATTTTAAAATATTACAATTTGTACGATATTGTCTATGGTAACGTAAGCTTGTGTATATCGACCGTGAGATGATTTCAAAGGATTAGATTCCAGGCCGTAAAATAAAATGTAAAATGGATGTGTTAGAATAGTCGAGTAGGTATTTTACTGTTCTTTTGGTTGTTACAAAGTATGCATATTTTAGTGTAATATTAATTATTGTAATCGAGTGGTTTTGTAATTCGTTTAAAAAGAGCATGTGTCGAGTTTTTCTGGCCGCGTCTTTTCTCGTCACGGACTGCTTTTCCGATGCGGCGGTAGATAAAAGATTATGAAAGAATAAAACGATTTTGAAGACATCAGAATATTATTTAAAATCCCGCTGCAATCAACACTTTATGGTGCTGCAGGCGGGAACAAACGTAGTTTTGGTTGATCTTTCTTTGCCCGTAGTAAAGTATTTTTTTTTTTTCACATCTGCAGCACCATAAAGTATGTAAAATTTTAATATAGATAGAGTAATACAGTAATTACCCCGCTTTACGCGAGTTATACGTTCCGAAAAAAATCGCGTTAACTAAAATTCGCGTATATCGAGGTTTATGATTAAACATAGTCAAGTTTAGGTTCAAGCCCATTTCTGTCACAGTAGGATTTCACTAATGGGCAAAACCTATTAGAATACCATTCTTTCAAAATTTCCCACGTAACCCACGCCTTTCTGTTTGATAGACACACAACTAGTAGACTTCTCTTGTATGTGTATTTCACGGGGCTTTTCTGAAGTGACCATAAAGAAGTAGATGACTACATTTTGTTGATACACACTCTTTCGGGTAATGAGAGGTATTTGAGTGCGAAATTTGAAATTCGCGTTATAGTAAAACCGCGCATAACGGGGTCGCGTAAAGCGGGGTATTACTGTACTTGTATTTCATTTCATTTTCAGTTCATTACTTCTCCCGTGTGGGGTTGCTAATCCCCCATCGGGCGCGTCCCCGGGTGGTGGATTGGGGAAAGCCTCCCAGTAATGGGAGGTATCAGCGTGGCGAAAGCACCTGACGCGAACCAAAATTAGCAACAGGCTGGAGAGCCGTAAAATACTTCTGAAGGTGGTACGTGCGCAGCACCTTCAGTACTGGGCTGAGCTGATAAGGTCGACGTGGAACCAAAAGGGTCAACCCAGAAATAACGGTTGGCGGGTGGAGTGGGGTACTACCCTCCCATCCCGGCAAGCGTACTGCAAACTTTTTGGGGGGGTAAAATGGGATAATTTTGATGGCGAATTTACAAAAACAGTTTAGACTACCCCAGGAGGGTCCCAACTGCACAGCAGGAGGAGAGTCCCTCACTGACGCTTCGTCAGTCTGCCCCACGTATTCTGGGGGGGCAAAGTTCGCTTGACAAAACCGACAGGAGGAGAAAAAATAGAGAAATTCGAGGATATTATAGATCCTTTCGCTAAACGGGGAAACATACAAAGGACTCCACCGGGAAATACAAAAATGTCAGAAAGCATAAACACTGTAAGCGATGCTTCTGAAGACACTGGGGAAGCCGATAACTGCGAAGGCGCAGATTCACCAACCAAAGGCTTGCTGATAGAAGAAGAAAGAAGGCCCAAAAAACGTAAAAAGGCATCCAGCCCCGCCTTGACTGAGCCACATGAAATAGAAACTCCAGTGGAGTTAATGAAAATTAAGGAAAAGGTTGAAAGTCTAGCAAAATTCACAAGAGAAAATAAAAAAGTACACCAAGAAATTAAAAAGTTTGCACTTGACTTAACAAGCTTGGTTAGACAGACAGTTACAAAATATAAATACGATATGGCCAAGTTCTATGATCTACAGAAAGACTTCAACACATATAGAGAAAAACAAGAACAACGGGTTTCAGAGTTGGCTCAACAAATAGAAAGCATTAAAAAAGAACAGGAAAAAATATCTGAAGAAAGAAGCAACGAAAGTGAAGATGGTGCATCTAGTATAAAGGATGACAAATTTGATTTAAATGAACACGTAATAAAAGACTATGATGATCTACAGACTAAAATTCACCTAGAATGGACCCTAAACAGTTTCAAAAATGTAAAAATAGATCATGGAGACATATTCAAAGATACCTGCAGCAACGTCGTATATTTCTGTGATGAGCAGACAAAGACTCAGTCAAGGATAGAAAGAAGAGTGCTCAACAGATATCCCGAAATACTAGAAGGAGAGAAAATAGAATTTGATGGCGGGAGCTACAATATTATAGAAAGATCGGTAGCCACCCTGGCCTGCGAGCAGAAAATAATAAAGTCGAATAAAGTTGTTGTTATATTTTATGACTCCACAGAGCAGGATGGAAGGAGTCAACGTAACATATATAGACTATGTGAAGAAATAAAAAATATTGCGTTAAAATTTGATATGTCGGAAATCACAGTTGTCGCCCCGCCGGGTGTGGCATCGAATGCTATGAGAAAAATATTAGAAGTAACATTTCATAATACGGAGGTTACAATATTTTTGAGAACAAAAAAGAATAAGACACAGGATAGAATTAAGCGTAAGGACAAAGCAAAGGAGGAAATCATAGTTATCAAAGGAGACAACGACTCATATGCCAATGTATTAAAGAAATTAAAACGTGGCTTAGAAGGAAGCGATGTCATAGACCAAATAAAAGGTGTTAGAAAAACAAATAAAGGTGATGTAATAGTCAAAGTAAACGAAAACGCAGAAAAAGTATCTAAAACTATTCAGGACATAGTACAAGACACAAAAATAAAGACGTTTTCTAATACTAAAAAACAGATACTACATATTAAAGATATTGACAGCATCGCGGACACGGAAGAAATTAGAACAGCTATACAAAATACAAATATGGTTCAGTCACCAGAAAACATGGAAATCAGATCTCTGAGACCAATGAAGAATGGCAACCAAATAGCTACTGTAGTGCTCGATGAAAAAGACGCTGACAGAATCTTGGAGACTAACAGGATCAGGATTGGATTAAGCATATGCTATGTTCAACAAAGAATTGAAATTCCAAAGTGTTACCGTTGCTGGGCACATGATCACATAGCGGCAAAATGCAATAATACAGACAGAAGCAATAAATGCCACCATTGCGCTCAAGACGGCCACATAGCCAAGGATTGCACCAATGAAGCGTTTTGTCCTTTGTGCAAAATAAAAGGCCACTCAACAGGCAGCGGAAGATGCAAATTCTTCCGACTAGCTTTGGCTACAGCCAGAAAGAAAAATAGGAGACAAAGGGACATGGCGTCAAGTAGACAACAACATTCGCAGTTCTCCAAGTGAATGTAAATAGGAGCATCAGTGCCCACGACATGGCACTAGTAGTTGCTTCCGAAAAAAAGTGCGACTTTATAGCCCTCAGTGAACCCAATTTGTCGAAATGCAAAATTAACAATAAACATTATTATGTAAGTGAGGACTTAGGTGCCATGATAATTAACTACAGTAAAAGATTGGATGTTATAAGATATCGCTCAGTGGGTTGCTTCATCTGCGTTGAGACGAAGGATACTTCATTATACAGTGTGTATATTAGTCCTAATAAATGTACTCCCGAAGAATACCTTAATAACTTGGGAAGTTTACAACACGACATAAATACGCTAGCAATATCCTCGAAGAAAATTATAGTTACGGGAGATTTCAATGCTAAGCACGCATACTGGGGCGGAAACGTTACAACGAGAAGAGGAAAGGAGTTACTTGAATGGGTGCATTCTATGGGTCTAAACATCCTTAATGATGGTAAGGTGCCAACTTGCGTCCGCCCTAATGGTACATCCTATATTGATATGACCATTGTTAGCGATTACGTTCTTACCAGAAATACCACATGGGTAGTGCTAGAAGATGACGTCTCTATGAGTGATCATAGAATCATAATGACTAATATATTAGAAAAGAATAATAAGATACCTGACAGGCCAAAGTTCACATTTGGAAAAACTGACATTGAACAATTTATTCTGACATTTAAGGAAATAGTAAAGGACAAAGAAATTAACTACAAAGAATGTGACAAAGCACTAATAGCAGCATATAGGAAAAGTACACCACTTATAAGATGTGATGACAATTTTAAGTTGCCCTACTGGTGGACACAAAATATACAACAGAAAATAAAGGAAGTTAGAATTAAAAGAAGAAAATTCCAGAGATGTAAGAATAAAGACAGAAGAGATCAGTTATTGCAAGAATACAAGACCAGTAAAAACGAATTGAAATGGGAAATCATCTCTGCCAAGTCATCGAAGTGGAGAGAGCTCTGCAATGACCTAGAAAATGATGTCTTTGGAGCTGCCTATAAAATGGTCACTAACCAGCTACAGCTGCCAAATCCTAAAAGGACCCTACCTTTTGAAGAAAAAATTAAGGTCTTCAGAGAGCTATTTATAATAGACGAATACAATGAACTAAAAAGAGAGTTCCCCAATAGAGAAATAGATAGGCTTGAAAGTTTATTGTTCACAGAAGAGGATATAAAGAAAGCTGCAACTAAAATTAAAAAAGGAAAAGCCCCAGACCCGGACGCACTGCCGCCGGAAGTGGTACAACAAGCCATACTAAAACACCCACTGTACTTTGTAGAGCTCTTCAACGGGCTCTTGGAATCAGGGAAATTCCCAGAGAACTGGAAAGTAGCTAAGCTTATCCTCCTTGATAAACCTAAAAAATGTCCGAATGAACCCAATAAATATAGACCAATTTGCCTGATTAATGTCTTGGCCAAGGTTTACGAGGCACTTTTGAACACTAGACTTATAAATGAGCTTGAAAAGAGTGGAGGCCTAAATGAAAACCAATATGGCTTTAGAAAAGGCAGGACTACAATTGATGCAATAAAGGAAGTTGTGAGACTGGCTAGACAAGCTAAACAGGCCGGTCATTGGAATAGCCTCATACTGGTAGACGTCCGTAACGCTTTCAATACTGCATCCTGGCCGAAAATTATATCTAAATTAAATAAAAGGAAAGTGAACAGGTACATATCAAACAGCATAATCGACTACTTAGACCGCCGCTCTATACAGATAAAAAGAGGAGTCCATGTGGAGATCGGTGGTGGGGTTCCACAAGGGTCTGTGCTCGGCCCGACCCTATGGAACATAATGTATGATGACGTCATGTCCGTGGAAGTCCCGGGGGGAGTCAAGTTGATATGTTACGCGGATGACCTAGCTATATCAGTGACCGCTAATAATGCCGAAGACCTAATGAGAAACAGTAACGAGACACTATACAACATTATGTTATGGATGAAGCACAATAATTTGGAAATAGCCCCAGAAAAAACCGTGGCTACCATTTTCAACAGAAGGCTGAATAAGAATCATGTATTTAAATGTGGTACCACGGAAGTAGTCCCAACCCATTCCGTAACTTACCTGGGAGTAATTCTAGATTCGCGCCTAAGCTTTGGGAAGCACATAAATGTAGCATGTGCGAAAGCCGATAAAACTTTCAAGGCTCTGTGCACGATTCTACCGAACACAAGGGGACCAAGCTCCAGGAAAAGAAGGACACTGGCTCTTGCTATGCAATCCACTATAATGTATGCAGCACCGATCTGGGTAGCAGCCATGAACAAAGAAACTTATAAAAAGACTGTTCTGAGTGCACAAAGATTGATGGCACTTAGAACTTGCTGTGCCTACAAGACAATCTCAACAGACGCTGCTCTTGTTCTGGCCAACCTCATACCCGTCCACCTACTGGCTCATGAAAGAATATGCACGTATTCACAAAGACTTCCCGAGGAGAGAACTGCAGCCAGGGATAGAACAATACATGCATGGCAAAAAGAGTGGGACCAATCAACTAGTGGGCGCTGGACACACAAACTCATTAGCGAAATAAAGGGGTGGGTGAACAGGAAGCACGGGGTCGTAACATTTTGGATGACCCAGTGCCTCACAGGCCACGGGATATTCATGCAGTACCTAAAACGCATTAAAAAAATAGATTCCGCAATATGCATGTACTGCTCAGATGAGGATGATGCTGAGCACACAATATTTCACTGCTCAAAATTCGAAGGAGAGCGAGAATTGCTAAGTGTTCAGCTGGGGAGCCAGATTAAAGTTCAGAACCTGAGCACCTTAATGCTAGAGGCGAAGGAGAACTGGGAAGTAATTAAAATGTATTTAGAAAGCATAATGAAAATAAAGGAGAAGGATGAAAGGACAAGGAAAGGTTGATACAGACAAGGGCACTGGTGGTAGGCTAAAACGGCAGGTACACCAGTGCCGAGGTGATAGGGGGGGTTTTTTAGCCGGTAGGAGTCCGGCACTATCCGTGAGGATGTCCATGAGGATTTTCTCCTCCTAGGAAAAAGTTTCATTACTTCTAAGCAGTCGGGTTTTAAGTTTTTATCTTTTTAAGTTGAAAAATTTACAGTAAAATAAAAAAAATTAAAGACAGTTTTGAGATAAACATAGACATTTATGAAATTAGGCTAATATATAAAAATTCAAAAAAATTCAAAATTTTAGAATTTTCTATTAATAAAAATATTAAAAACTGTAGTAAAACTCAAAGTTTATTGCAATTTTTTATTTAATATTTCAATATCTAAATAAATTTTATCAACATATAGCTCATGCAACTCTTGTTTTCTCTTCTCATCATTTTCAAATGATTTTCTTGTTAATTCCATTTCCAGTTTGTTATGAGTATAATCTGTAATATTTTGATAGATGGAGTGAATGTGGAAGAAGTAAAAGAGTTTGTATACCTGGGTAGTAAATTTACAAAAGATGGAACGTGTGAGAGTGATATTGAAAGAAGAGTAAATGCTGGGAACATGGTGAATGGTCCTCTGTATGCATTTATGAACAGCCAGAAAGTGTCCCAAAAGGCAAGACTGGCTGTGCATAGAGGTGTGCTGGTGCCCACACTTATGTATGGTAGTGAAAGTTGGGTATGGCAGAAGAAGCATAAAAGTAAAATAAATGCAGTAGAGATGAGAGCATTGAGGAGTATGTGCGGAATAAAACAGAGTGACAGTTAACAATAGTATAATAATAGAACAGTGTGGTGTAAAAGATGTAGTGACTAAAATAGAGAAAGGGATGCTTAGATGGTTTGGACATGCAGAGAGAATGGATGAAAGAAGATTAACAAAAGAGATTTATGAGGAGAGAGTGAATGGAAGTGTTGGAAGGGGAAGACCTAGGCGAATGTTTCTAGACCAAATTCAGGACATTTTAAAAAATGGCCAGGTCAAGAGTACCCTAAACCGACGATCTTGTATGAAAGGATTAATGAGAGTGGAAGAAGCTAAGGAAGTATGCAAGGACCGTGGCAAGTGGAGGGATGTAGTCTCTGCCTACCCCTATGGGAACGAGGCGTGATGTTATGTATGTATGTATGTATCTGAACAATTGTCAAATGTCACTGTTCATTTTCTTGTCAAATGTCATTTTATCTGTACTCGCTTCCCTTCACAAGTCTTACGTAATCATAGATTAAAGACTACTAGATGGAGTCATTACGTTCAAGAGCGTGACAGACTTATTTCATTCGGCCTTTATTAGAAAGTGACACAAGATTATTTTTTGTCCCTTTCAGCGTGTTCGTTTTTATTGTTTGTCAAGAGTGGAGTTTGTGACAAGCAAAGGACATATCTGAGCAATTATTAGCTTTTTATTAAATTTGCTGATAAATAATATAACTTTGCGGTTACGATATTAATTTAAACGTTATCGTGCTATGGTGGGTTGTAATATTTTCGGCTGCAACAGTCGCAGCGAACAGAAAATCGAAGGAATTACGTTTCATACGTAAGTAGGCATAAACTTTATTGATTGATGATTTAAAGCTTAGATATGTTATTTTTTAGCAAATTTCATGTATTATGAGTTTACTAAACTATCTTATATAAAGTAATATTTCGTATTTTACGATATTTTAAAACATAACGTTTTATGATGTACTTTAAATGTTGACATGTCATGTGAATAAGGCTGATTTGCTGTCTCACGAGTGGACACGCTATGGGCTCTATCTAGTTGTCTTTAATCTATGTACGTAATACACACCATGGTCTGAAGTATATGTCTTTTATTATATAATTATTAAAGCCTAAAGTCAGCACTAAAGTACCTTTTAAAATAGAACCCTTAATCATAACAACACAGTTTACACCGTTTCTTAATTTTTTTTTTAGTTTTTAATATTGTCATACCCTTCTTCATTTTGGCCAATTCCAAAAATGGTTCTCAGGTATGATGAGGGGTAACATCAAATACATTTTTGGTAAATCTTTGAACTTTTACACTTTTTAAGAATTTCTAAGATTCGATGGACCCGGCACCCGCACGGTGAATCCATGGAATGCTAAGATATTCGTCTCTCTTGGCAGCATGGGGGTTGAAAGAATGCAAACAATACTTAATAATTATTTAATTAAGAAATAATTACATTTTTTTTTTATCGACTACAAGTTAGCCCTTGACTGCTATCACACCTGATGTTAAGTGATGATGCAATCTAAGATGGAAGCGGGCCAACTTGTTATGAGTAGGATGAAATCCACACCCCTTTCGGTTTCTACACGATATCGTACCGGAACGCTAAATCGCTTGGCGGTACGTCTTTGTCGGTAGAGTGGTAACTAGCCACAGCGAAAGCCTCCCACTAGCCAGACCAAGACAAATTGAGAAAAATCTCAAACTGCCCCGCCGGGAATCGAACCCAGGACCTCCGTCTTATAAATCCGCCGCGCATACCACTGCGCCACGGAGGTCGTCAAAACAAAACTATAATTAAACTAAATTACTAAGAATGTATAAGATTATGTTCGATCTTCTATATTTTACAATTAGAACCTAACCCTAAGCCTAACTAGAAGCTAATCCTAAGGTGGCTACAGATCGACGGTTGACCAAGAAGTGATTTTAGGGTCCTAACTTTAGAGGTAACAGCGGTTCGGTTGACTGCCATCACACCTGATGTTAAGTGATGATGCAATCTACTAAGATGAAAGCGGGCTAACTTGTAAGGAGTAGGATGAAATCCACACCCCTTTCGGTTTCTACACGACATTGTACAGGAACGCTAAATCGCTTGGCGATATGTCTTTGTCGGTAGGGTGGTAACTAGCCACAGTGAAGTCTCCCACCAGCCAAAATGCGTCTTGCATGCATGCATCTGGCGCCGTGTGCATGGTTATTAGGCCATCGCTTTCATGGCAGCATCCTTCACTTGGCTGCACTTAATACGCTCACTGTAAAAAAAAGATGAAAACAACATCAATATTTCGAACTTAGGTAACTTGATTGACGCTGATTCCCTGGGAAGTGGGACGGGCCCTAATGTGGGACGCTACTTGCGTTGACACATTGGCTCCGTGTCATATCAGGGAGACAGAATCAAGACCGGGAGCCGCAGCAGAAAAGGCTGAAACCGGTAAGTGGCACAAGTATGCCTCTCTGACAGAGAGTTACATATTTGTACCTTTTGCCGTGGAGACCCTTGGGCCATGGAGTCGCAGTGCCAAAAAATTCTTCCGTAACATTTCACCGCGCCTAATTGCCTCAACTGGTGACCGAAGGGCTGGCTCATTTTTTGCGCAAAGGATTAGCCTGGCTATCCAACGCGGAAATGCAGCCAGTATTCTTGCCACCATTCCACGTGGGCATGATTTGTATAGTTATTAGGATAAGTTAGCTTAAGTTCCTTATTGTATTCTTTAGTTATATAAAAATTAGAATACACTAAAAAAAAAAAAAAACTTAGGTAATGTTTTAAAACTTACAGTGCCGTGGAAAAAAAACACATCTCTAAAGACCATGGATTCAAAGTGAATAAATATTATGACCTTACTAAAAATGGTAAAGTTCATGTGTGGTAGAAGTGGGTGCGAGAGGTATACCAGCGAAGTCTCTCTATAACCTGCTAAAAGACCTTGGCCTTACTAGAAGTGCAGTAAGCTCCATATTGGAACGAGTATCCAAAGCTGCTCTAGTAGGGTCCTTCCGAATTTGGCTGGGCAGGGAGAACAACTCAATCAGAGGAGGTGAGTGTTGACGGTCGTCACAAAGAGATCTCTTTTAAACCTACACCCGTGTCACAAGTCTCGGGCTCTGTTCGGAGTTTTCTCTCAGCCATGCTTTTATTATTGTTAAGTTGACGACCTCCGTGGCGCAGTGTTATGCGCAGTGGATTTATAAGGCAGAGGTTCTGGGTTCGATTCCCGGCGGGGCAGATTGAGATTTTTCTTAATTTGTCTTGGTCTAGCTGGTGGGAGGCTTTCGCCGTGGCTAGTTACCACCCTACCGACAAAGACGTACTGCCAAGTGATTTAGCGTTCCGGTATGATGTCGTGTAGAATAAGTTAGCCTAATAAGTTAGCCCGCTTCCATCTTAGATTGCATCATCACTTAACATCAAGTGTGATAGCAGTCAAGAGCTAACTTGTAGTCGATAAAAAAAACCTGTGACAAAGTAACGAAGACATAGACAAGCCACATAAATGTATTTTTAATGAGAAAAACGGAAAGAGCGATATATACAGATATAAACTCTGAAATACACTTCGGCAGCAAGCTGAAATGAATACAAGAATTCTGTCCTTCCTTTCTAAATTAAATTTACTAAAATAATAAGAGGTCTATGATTTTCAAGCACAATAGTTGGTATCTGTGTTACCTGACATTTCACAAATCTTTTTTTATACTTATCTTTTTATATACTTTAAAATTCTCCATTTTATATTATTTATCATTCAGATGACAAATATCTACAATCTACAATGAAAATCTCCGAAAATACAAAATGTTAACAAAACAAATATTGACGCGCAAAGTATTGTAAACATAAACTTGTCTTTGTCATGTTGACATTTAACAGTGACATTGAGATGCTGCCATATGTAAAAAAATATCCCTGTACTTTTTTTTGGGAAATCAGGATGTCTGCATAATGGCAACTTATTATCAGATACTTCCATGATACTTCGGTGATGGGCGAGTTAAATCTAATTGTTTTTCTGAATATTTTATTTAGCTTTACATGAAGAAACTGGCTGTAAGTATTTTCATGCCGACATTGCTAGATGCATTTTGATTCCTCCGAGACTAATTTAATACCCTATTATATATAGACTGTGCTGATTACGGCGATGAAGAGTTATATTAGTTAAATATTACAATACCAACAGAAAATTTTGTTTATTTTTTTAGTTATACATCCAGCATCCTACTTACATGCTATTTATGATACAGACTTATGAAGTTACAGTTTTTGTTTGTGCAAGCTATAAAAGACTTGACTCCAGGCTATTAAGTTAATTTAAAAAACGAAGTCGTAAAAGTCTTGCAACTTAGAATGAGCACTACTCGAGTTATTTCGATTTGAAATTGACCTAATTCGAAATCTACTAGAGTGAGAATTCCAGAAATTCAATAAATTTTCTGTTGGTATTGTAATATTTATTAGTGTGTGCTGATAGCCTAAATTTGTCTAAGGGATGGTCTGACTGGAAAAATAACAAACCTCGCCATGTTTCTTCAAACCAAATAATTAGTATCAAATTAAAACGATATAGGTATTATGTTCAGACTGCTGAAATTTACTTGAGGTGCCCTAAATCCAGGTTTTTATTTTTTATTTTCCTGGCAAGGTGATTTCTTTTTAATTTAGTTTTTGAGAAGTTGAGGTTACGTTTACTTAAGAACCATAGATTAAAATAAACACTAACACACAAAACTTAATAATGACACTTATACTAAAACTAAATAATAAAAAATAAATTGCGCTCTGCAATTCGTTTAAGTCGGGTTGACATGGAAGAAAAATACTATGAACGAATGAGATAACAATACAATTTCGTGCACCTTCATCTCGTTTGATGAAAATTTTTTGTCCTTATCACACACTTGTTTAACTGATTTGCGAGTTAGTCATACGGAATATATACTCTTGTTGAGGCGAAATTCGAATTCGTCAAGTGAAAACTGTTGTGCGGTGGCTAGTTACTTCTTATTTAAAGTATTTCGAGTAATATGGATATTGAGCATTTTAAAACTGTCAAACGTATCTTTACACTTTACACAACCAAATTAAGAAGGTATGTTAAATTATTCAAGATGGCCACTTTGTTATGCATACTAAAGTTAGTCGCCTTACTTTGTTGCAATTCCTTACAAGGAGACTCCCAGTAGCATCTCTATAGGTTACCCTCTAAGGTTTGTGTACAAACAGTAGAAACTCGAGTCACGGAAATAAAATCGAGTTGATTCGGTTAAACGCAGCTTGAGCTAACTCGAGTTATTAAATCGATTTAACCCACACCCTTCACAGCACTAATATTTTTAAACGCCATATTTTTTATTTTTATTATTTTAGCCGTCGGTGAGCATCACTGTGACTGTGTGATGTGACGCCATATTTTATTTTTCAGAAAAGTAAATAGTAATTGTTGCATTAATAAAGTGAATCTATGATTTTTGAAGAAAGCAAGGGAGTAAATTAAGCGGACCCTTTGATTGTGTTCATGTATTTAAGGTACACACTTAATGACACTTTCAACTAAAAAAATAAGTGAATTACCATGTCTATAGTGTCCTCATGTCTTCAAATGTAAATATGATTCTATTTTTAAAGCCCCTTGCTGATGCTGAGGTGTTGATCATAAAATATAAATGAGAATAATCAGTGCTCACGGAAGAGTAATTACAGGTCTGAGAGGCTTAACACCCTCTCCTCAGTTTTCGACACGGCAGTTTTTTTATGCCGTGTAAAGTGTTAAAATTGCAAGGGTTTTTCGTTTACCATCAGATCAGTCAATTATTACTTTAAAAAGTAAGTGCTTGGGTTGTTGTTATATGTATTTAATTATACTTCATTCATACAAGTTGTATATCAATTATCGAAGTGTCGCATGTCTTAGAAACGAAATTCGGTATTTCTGAAAACTTTAAAGTTTTGAATTCGAAATTTGAAATGATCAGGAATTTCGAACAGCGTGTCTACATTGAAGCAATTAGGAATTTTGAACAGTGTGTCCAGTCAACATTTTTATAGTGACAAAGATGTGCGTGCACAGGAGATATCACTCAAAGAAAATAAGAAATATCCAAATGCACAAAGAAAAAGCTGTTTGGTGAAAATTTTTTGACGGCCTCTCTGACGCAGTTGATTTATACGGAGGTCCTGGGTTCGATTACCGGCGAACAGATTGTGATTTTTCTTAATTTGTCTTGGTCTGGCTAGTGGGAGTCTTTCGCCGTGGCTAGTTACCACCCTACCTACAAAGACGTACCGTCAAGCGATTTAGCGTTCTTGTATGATGTCGTTAAGAAACCGAAAGTTGTGTGGATTTTTCATCCTACTCCTTACAAGTTAGCCCGCTTCCATCCTAGATTGCAACATCACAACATCAAGTGTGATAGCTGTCAAACTTGTAGTCGATAAAAAAAAATCATTTTTTCTACTCGATATACTTCTGAGTGTATCTTCGTCCTACAGGTTCACCTGGGTGTTGAAGTTAGTGAAATTTTTGTAGTAGTAAAAAGAAAGAAGGAAAAATGTTTATTTAGGAAAAACACCACTAATAGAAATAAAATACAATAAAATGCAGGATGTGAAAGTGATGTTATCCCAAATAGGATCTCACTCAGCATTTTTCAGTACCCTTTCAGGACACTGCGCTGGTCTTCTTCAAAGCCCGTCAGATGAGGTGATGAATTAACTGTAGTGATAACTCGTCCAAGGAAGTACTAGTGTTCTCAAAAGTACTGTTTTATGTTCTATGAAATTCATGCTGTCTGGTTTAATGACTGGCATGTGATGCTTAAAATATGTATTTGCAATTTAGGCAGCACTTAGAATGTTCTTTTATTTTCTTAGAATTTGTAGAAATTGATGTCAATCTACGTTTCAAATGTTTATACATACTTGTAGTGTTAAAGAATTTGTAAAAATGGTCAATATTCCTCCTTGACTCCAGTTATATATAATATTATAACAGATATTGGTAAAAATATATCAATACCAGCATTTGACTCATTGGCAGTACAACTTGTAGGTTTATCTAATAAATAATGAGAATGTTGTACTGGTTCTATAGCTGTCATGCTTGGATTGATGTTGGTACTTTCTGTCAGTACCACTGGTTTCCTTTTTCCCAAATCAAAAGGAGTTAACATGTAGAGGAAAGTCATTCAAAGAGCCATCAACAAAAAGTGGTCTGGTAAGCCTCTCAATTGGCATTGCAGCTCAGTTTTAATAAATTATACAATTATTCTATTACATATTTATAATGAGCTTCACATTTAAACCATTTGACAGCCAAGTGGCGCAGTGGGTAGTGATTCTGCTTCTGCGTCCTAGGCTGTGGGTTCGATTACCACATCTGGAAAAATATCTGTGTGATGAGCATAGATATTTTCCATTGTCTGGGTGTTTATCTATTTATTATAAGTATTTATGTATAATATATATAAAAATATCCATCAGTTATCATAGTACCCATAACACAAGCTAACTAAGCTTACCTTGGGGCTATATAGCGATGTGTGTAATGTCCTATAATATTTATATCATATTGCAGTGTGTAATACTGGCAAATATTTAGCCTATATAGGTCTGGAACAACAAATTCCTTATATACATTTTGTGCTTCATTTACTAGATTACACAATTCTGTTTTCAGATAGGTCAGTAACATTTTACCCTGCCACCATTCCTTCAATGAGATATATTTATAAAGAGGCTTGTCACAATCTGGATTTGCCTCTTTCAAATGAAAACTACAGCATTTGCTATTGAATTTAGTTAAGAATCTTGCAGCTAGGTACCCACTAACGTAAGGGAGGCACTGGTATTTGTTGGTTCATAGAGATCCCAGAGTCTCCCTGATTGTACTGAGATGGGATTTTTACCCAATAAAACCCCCTGTGGTTTTATTGGGTAAAAATCCCACATAATCTGAATTTTCCCTCAAATCTTTGGTATCAATAGATTATTATTATTTATTTTATTTATTTGTTTATCAAATAAAGAATTTCACATAAAAACAAGTACAATAAGGATACATGTAAATAACCACAGAGGTTTGACAGAACATGTATCGGTCTGCGTCTTTACATTAATATACATTTCTTTTATATTACAAAATATTCTTTTAATTTACGCTTAATATTATAATGCGTTATCGCTCCTGACACAGCAGAAGGCATTTAGTTAATTAAACGAGGAACGATGTACTGTGTTGTCCTTTCGCCGTACGCGTTGTTAGCCGGTACAATTTATTTAGATTTCCCCCCCTTAACAAAAAAAAAGGTTCCATTAACATATACAACTGGTTGCTCTTCAAAGCTACAGAGTGAGCTTTCAAAATATTCAATTTCTGAATCTTCAGGCAAAGACAGCACAGGGTATTAAATATTAGTATCATTCCTTAAATGTGCATTTTGTTGTACAGAATTTGGGTCTAAGGCAGGTCTTGATTAGATATAAATAAGTTGTTATAATCAACTTCACAATTTGAACCACTGTTATGTAAAACTTGACAAACCTGAAATTACACTGGATTTTAAAGCAACATCGAAATGTGTACATGTGAGATTTCTGTTTGTCGCACAGTGCTGTCTTATTTTACCAAACAAATTTTCTTGGTTAAGTTGACGTAAATTCAAATATTTTAAATTAGGCTCATTATGAAAACCCTTTAACTGGTAGAGGCTTCCACTCTTTTGTTTTACTTTGTTATATGTGTCGGCATTGCTTGGAATGATCTTTTTCTAAACGTTGATTATCTACCAGCTCTCTTGAGTAATTCTAAATTCTTTTTAGCTCATAACACTGTGCACTCAGGTGTTCGTTTTGTATAACAAATACGCATTAGTTATCGCAACATCTATAAAAAATAGAATATTCGAGTCCACCACTTGGGACTTCTTCTACCTACAGCATAGTGTGTACGTAATTGGTCGAAACGACCGACTCTACCCATACGTTTCGTATATTCTGGAATGAGTAAAGGGCATCTGATAGACTTTTTAGAACCTTCTTTTTGGGTCCTGTTGCAATTTCTTTTTTCTTTAGGATGGAATGCTGTGCTAACAATATTAACTTGTTTGGTATCTTTCCAAACGGCAAATCCTCTTCACTCCATTTCCATTTTCCTTTCTTCAGTTTTTTTATTTTTCTACTTGCCTTACTAGCTACATACACATAAAAACAAGTACAATAAGGATACATGTAAATAACCACAGAGGTTTGACAGAACATGTATCGGTCTGCGTCTTTACATTAATATACATTTCTTTTATATTACAAAATATTCTTTTAATTTACGCTTAATATTATAATGCGTTATCGCTCCTGACACAGCAGAAGGCATTTAGTTAATTAAACGAGGAACGATGTACTGTGTTGTCCTTTCGCCGTACGCGTTGTTAGCCGGTACAATTTATTTAGATTTCCCCCCTTAACAAAAAAAAAGGTTCCATTAACATATACAACTGGTTGCTCTTCAAAGCTACAGAGTGAGCTTTCAAAATATTCAATTTCTGAATCTTCAGGCAAAGACAGCACAGGGTATTAAATATTAGTATCATTCCTTAAATGTGCATTTTGTTGTACAGAATTTGGGTCTAAGGCAGGTCTTGATTAGATATAAATAAGTTGTTATAATCAACTTCACAATTTGAACCACTGTTATGTAAAACTTGACAAACCTGAAATTACACTGGATTTTAAAGCAACATCGAAATGTGTGCATGTGAGATTTCTGTTTGTCGCACAGTGCTGTCTTATTTTACCAAACAAATTTTCTTGGTTAAGTTGACGTAAATTCAAATATTTTAAATTAGGCTCATTATGAAAACCCTTTAACTGGTAGAGGCTTCCACTCTTTTGTTTTACTTTGTTATATGTGTCGGCATTGCTTGGAATGATCTTTTTCTAAACGTTGATTATCTACCAGCTCTCTTGAGTAATTCTAAATTCTTTTTAGCTCATAACACTGTGCACTCAGGTGTTCGTTTTGTATAACAAATACGCATTAGTTATCGCAACATCTATAAAAAATAGAATATTCGAGTCCACCACTTGGGACTTCTTCTACCTACAGCATAGTGTGTACGTAATTGGTCGAAACGACCGACTCTACCCATACGTTTCGTATATTCTGGAATGAGTAAAGGGCATCTGATAGACTTTTTAGAACCTTCTTTCTGGGTCCTGTTGCAATTTCTTTTTTCTTTAGGATGGAATGCTGTGCTAACAATATTAACTTGTTTGGTATCTTTCCAAACGGCAAATCCTCTTCACTCCATTTCCATTTTCCTTTCTTCAGTTTTTTTATTTTTCTACTTGCCTTACTAGCTACATACACATAAAAACAAGTACAATAAGGATACATGTAAATAACCACAGGTTTGACAGAACATGTATCGGTCTGCGTCTTTACATTAATATACATTTCTTTTATATTACAAAATATTCTTTTAATTTACGCTTAATATTATAATGCGTTATCGCTCCTGACACAGCAGAAGGCATTTAGTTAATTAAACGAGGAACGATGTACTGTGTTGTCCTTTCGCCGTACGCGTTGTTAGCCGGTACAATTTATTTAGATTTCCCCCCTTAACAAAAAAAAAGGTTCCATTAACATATACAACTGGTTGCTCTTCAAAGCTACAGAGTGAGCTTTCAAAATATTCAATTTCTGAATCTTCAGGCAAAGACAGCACAGGGTATTAAATATTAGTATCATTCCTTAAATGTGCATTTTGTTGTACAGAATTTGGGTCTAAGGCAGGTCTTGATTAGATATAAATAAGTTGTTATAATCAACTTCACAATTTGAACCACTGTTATGTAAAACTTGACAAACCTGAAATTACACTGGATTTTAAAGCAACATCGAAATGTGTGCATGTGAGATTTCTGTTTGTCGCACAGTGCTGTCTTATTTTACCAAACAAATTTTCTTGGTTAAGTTGACGTAAATTCAAATATTTTAAATTAGGCTCATTATGAAAACCCTTTAACTGGTAGAGGCTTCCACTCTTTTGTTTTACTTTGTTATATGTGTCGGCATTGCTTGGAATGATCTTTTTCTAAACGTTGATTATCTACCAGCTCTCTTGAGTAATTCTAAATTCTTTTTAGCTCATAACACTGTGCACTCAGGTGTTCGTTTTGTATAACAAATACGCATTAGTTATCGCAACATCTATAAAAAATAGAATATTCGAGTCCACCACTTGGGACTTCTTCTACCTACAGCATAGTGTGTACGTAATTGGTCGAAACGACCGACTCTACCCATACGTTTCGTATATTCTGGAATGAGTAAAGGGCATCTGATAGACTTTTTAGAACCTTCTTTTTGGGTCCTGTTGCAATTTCTTTTTTCTTTAGGATGGAATGCTGTGCTAACATTATTAACTTGTTTGGTATCTTTCCAAACGGCAAATCCTCTTCACTCCATTTCCATTTTCCTTTCTTCAGTTTTTTTATTTTTCTACTTGCCTTACTAGCTACATACACATAAAAACAAGTACAATAAGGATACATGTAAATAACCACAGAGGTTTGACAGAACATGTATCGGTCTGCGTCTTTACATTAATATACATTTCTTTTATATTACAAAATATTCTTTTAATTTACGCTTAATATTATAATGCGTTATCGCTCCTGACACAGCAGAAGGCATTTAGTTAATTAAACGAGGAACGATGTACTGTGTTGTCCTTTCGCCGTACGCGTTGTTAGCCGGTACAATTTATTTAGATTTCCCCCCTTAACAAAAAAAAAGGTTCCATTAACATATACAACTGGTTGCTCTTCAAAGCTACAGAGTGAGCTTTCAAAATATTCAATTTCTGAATCTTCAGGCAAAGACAGCACAGGGTATTAAATATTAGTATCATTCCTTAAATGTGCATTTTGTTGTACAGAATTTGGGTCTAAGGCAGGTCTTGATTAGATATAAATAAGTTGTTATAATCAACTTCACAATTTGAACCACTGTTATGTAAAACTTGACAAACCTGAAATTACACTGGATTTTAAAGCAACATCGAAATGTGTGCATGTGAGATTTCTGTTTGTCGCACAGTGCTGTCTTATTTTACCAAACAAATTTTCTTGGTTAAGTTGACGTAAATTCAAATATTTTAAATTAGGCTCATTATGAAAACCCTTTAACTGGTAGAGGCTTCCACTCGTTTCTCTTATTTTGTTAAATGTGTCGGCATTGCTTGGAATGATCTTTTTCTAAACGTTTGATTATCTACCAGCTCTCTTGAGTAATTCTAAATTCTTTTTAGCTCATAACACTGTGCACTCAGGTGTTCGTTTTGTATAACAAATACGCATTAGTTATCGCAACATCTATAAAAAAATAGAATATTCGAGTCCACCACTTGGGACTTCTTCTACCTACAGCATAGTGTGTACGTAATTGGTCGAAACGACCGACTCTACCCATACGTTTCGTATATTCTGGAATGAGTAAAGGGCATCTGATAGACTTTTTAGAACCTTCTTTTTGGGTCCTGTTGCAATTTCTTTTTTCTTACGATGGAATGCTGTGCTAACAATATTAACTTGTTTGGTATCTTTCCAAATGGCAAATCCTCTTCACTCCATTTCCATTTTCCTTTCTTCAGTTTTTTTATTTTTCTACTTGCCTTACTAGCTGCTACAGATATCCTCTAATCTTCTTCGCTGTTTCCAGTCTATTTTGGTTTCTATACAGTGAGGTAAATCGACGCGATCATTACGAATTGTTGCCGTACTATAAACACCTTGTTCATATAAATATTGCAAAAGCTCAAAACTCGAAAAGAAATTATCAAAAGCCATATGACCAGAATAACCATTTTGAAGTAAGGGCTCACATAATGATTTCACAACATTACTGCCCAGTCCTGTCTCTGCAGTATCAGTTTTGCCAGTATAAACTTGAATGTGATAAAGGTATCCTGTACTGCTGTCTGTACGACACCACACTTTGTAACCTCGCTTTACGGGTTTCATAGGCATATATTGTTTTAGGCTAGAACGACCCTTGAATTTTATCATGCATTCATCTATTGATTGAGAATTGGTTAAAGATGCATTGCTTTGACATAGATTGTTCAACCTATCAATAAGACGCCGCACTTTATACAACTTATCGTAGTTTTCATCTGTACGACTGGGTATTGCCAAATTGTCGTTGATATGCAAAAATTTTAAAATTTTTTGGAATCTTTGCAATGTCATAGTCTCAGCTATTTCTACTACTTGTAATAGTGGGTTACTTGACCAATAATCCTCAATTGTAGGAAGTATGTGAATACCCATCTGTATAATGATGACGAGAAATGCCTGCAATTCATTAATATTTATTTATATTCAAACAGGTGACCAATTTCGTGCATTTTCTTGTTCTGCATATTTATTAGTCTGTATCATTATATTATCCATTACTTCTACGTTAAAAAACAACTCAAAATATGTTACTGGTCTTGTCCTGTTTGGTAGGTTTCTGGTACAGCGTAACGGTGAATCATCAAAGTTTTCCAAGTTTGGACTCTGTTGCCAAGTCTGCTTTTTCCATTCTATCTCATCAACATCTGATTCTTCATCGGAAGAAGAAGAAAAGTGAAAGATTTTGGATTTCTCTATTTTCCAAGCTAGGTGAATGAACTCTAGTTGTTACGGATGGAGAATCATTGACAGCCCTGGTTGTTAAAGGTCTAGGAGATTGTGCCAATATGGGACTCTCTTGTCCTTGTACTGCGGCTGAACTTATTACATCTTTACCGACTAATACAGAGAGCAAGCCTATATTATCGTACCCTATTATAGTACCCTCGGCATCCGACAAATTTTCTTCATCGTCTTCAGAAATGGAGCTATCTGGTATACCAAACATATTTTCTAGCTCTTCTTCGATTTGTCTGTCTCGTAGAAAATGATTTCTTTTACTCATGGTCTAAAAAAATTAAAAGTTACAAACAAAATTGAAATGTAATCGAATAACACCGGAACTGGTAATGGCAAGTATATTGCCACCATGTTTGAAGTAACTTTTTTTCGATAAATAGTAATTCGTTTTTTGAAATATACAATATAATATAATAAGTACGCAATCTATTTTACAATAAATATAAAATCTTACCGTCACTTTTACCTTGCATTATGAAGATTTTTTAAATTATCATACAGTTCAAAAATTCGAACAAAATTTGAAAAGACGAGTTGACAGCTGTTTGACGTAATGTCAAATGGGTCTGTGGTTTTTTTTTACACCAAAAATATGTTCCATTTTACGCAGCGTCACTAAATTTAATATTAAAATAAGGTATTGGTGCTACTAAGTGGAAAAAATCATAAAAATGTTGGTGGCACACATATTGCCACCACAAGTAAAAGGGTTATGAATAAAACGCCAAATATCTTTCAATGATTTTAATGATATCTGAAAACCTTTAATGCAAGAAATATTTCGCAATTGAATTCGCGAGCTAGATTAAAAAAAAAAATCTGTGCATTATTATATTTTAAATAGTAATTCCAAGATTCCTTGTGATTAGACTTTTTTGACACTGTTTCGCCGATGCCTTTCTGGATATCGCCTGGATTCGCTTGTTTATTTGTGCAGTCGAAAAGTTTGTCTATTTGTTCAACAACAAATGCAGTGTCATTTAATTCTTTTACTGCATTGGGGGTGCCCCACGCTATCATCTTCAAAACTGCAGCCATAGGGTTGCTTAGTGCTTGAGCTGCAAATTTGACACGCATTTTAGTTTTATATGTGGGATTCTGTTGTAGTAATATTTTTGAAATTTAAAAAGTTTCTATTTCTTCTGCTTCTTTCAAATGGGACCATTTAACTATTTTCCCTTTGAATTCCATTATGCCAGCTTGTAAGAAATTATTTCTAATAGATTTTAAAAGATATGGAATGTCAAATATATTGAATACTTTTTTTCATTGACAGAAAAAATATTTGCTTCTGGCATAAGACCGCCTTTGTTGATTTTCGATTGTTGTTTGTTGATGCTTGGTTACGAACTGTCGAAACTACATAAAATTTTGAATCATCTATGGCTTTTACTACTCCCTTTTAAACACTGATAATTTTTCAAAAATTGTGTGCGTGTACTAGCGTATACTCGTAAGAAGTGAAACTTTTTTATGACGTTATTTTTCAAAAAATAATTTACTATGTGCAACTTTACAGAAATTGGTTAAATAAAGTTAAATTGGATAAAGTTTAATAAAAGGCTTTTATTATCATAGACGTAAATACAAATTCTACAATTATTTCATTTTAGCTTATTACTACAAAGATTACTATTGAATTTCATTAATTGTAATAGAATTATTACGATCATTGATGTCATTATTATATATTTGTGTTATTAATGGCTTATGGTAACTGAAATAGTAACCGAGCGAAAACTCCATCAATTGTAGTGCCGGATCTCGTTGTCGACGTTTGAGGATTGTTTTTCATGGATAAATTCAGTGTATCTTTCAAAAATTCATTTAGGTTCAAAGATTTTTCTGATGCAAAATTTATATTAAAATCTCCACTTAATATCATCGGTATTTTATCATTATTGTTGCCGAATAAAGAGGCACCGCCACTTGTGTATGATAACAATGAATGGTGAATAAAATCAATAATATCGTCCACCTTCTGATTAGGAGATATATATATTTCCACAATCAAAATTTTTATCCCATTTACCATTGTGCATTGAGCCATACATAAATCACCAACTGCTGAAGTTAGTGACCCATGAAAGTCAGGAGAAAGAACAGAAAAATCTATCGATGAAGTTACAATGTTAGCAACATCTTTAGAATTATGATATATTCCTACACCTCCTGCTCTTGTGTTCAGCCGTTTAAATTGTGAAAGAATTAAAATAAACCTTTTGATTTTGCTGATCACTTATATATATATCTATATCACTATAGAGCGTTGGGAATAAATAAGCGTGCAATAGAAAAACGGTCAAGTATAGTGGTAGGAGTAAGTCCGTTAAAACGATATGCTATTGGTAAATGGCAATTATTTATTAGTAATAATATATAATTAGTGGCCAAAGTCATCACTACTCAAAGCGGGTCATGGGCTCTTATGGAAGTCGATGCAATCGCCACCTGGATTTCAAAAATGTAACTACTCAAAACGGGCCGCAAAATACATTGGAGACATTTACCAATCCCTACTCCGCTGGAGAAAGTATACTTCGAATCACGCGTGGTAGGGATAAGAAAAACATGGCGCGTAGCGGAAAAATGTGACGCGTAACGAAAAAATGTTACACTAAATTTTTTTCCAACCCCGATAAAGAAGTTTCACTTCAATAATGTGCTATCGGTTGTTTGAATTTTTGCTTTATGCCATGAATCATAAATTCTATCCATATCCTCTCCATCTCCCAAGTCCACATATCCTTCAACGTTATCCATGGAATCATTGTAAATTAATCTTTTTCATTGCAATTTCATGAAATAAAAGAACACAGTGCCTGTCATTCTCTTCAATCTTTTGACCTTACCTTTCTAATATTTGCATAATTTGGGTATGAATACCCGGTTCCATAGGAATTTCCTTTCAAATTCTTTGAAGTGTCCTTATACTCGGCAGTGGTAGCACCACAAGTTGCATGTAGCGGTAAGCTTTAGGTTTAGCAGATCTCATAAAGATAGCTAGAGCAGTTATTTTGTTCTTTATGTCCCAGCGCTTCCCATGATTTATTCTAATTTTTCACTGCACTGTACAATTGATTTCAAAACAATACAATTGAATTTGTTCAAATCTAAGGAGGGTTTTTATACTATCTTAAGGGTAACTTTTGACTCTTGCAGAGGTTTTAGTATTAATATATAAATTATCTGCTTCCGACATGTTTTTTTTTTTTATTGCTAAACATACTGTTACTATTTATATTGTAACAAACTTTTACTCTAATATATTACATAACTAAACATTTAAAACTATACTAACTCACGCTAAACTATATTTAAAACTATACTAACTAACAAAAACTAAATTACGTTGCCGTAGAACCGTTCGCCTTAGCAGCTTTCCTAATTACCTTCATGGCGTAATTAAGGACATGTTGCAATCATTCTTTCTGCGTTTATAGTGAAATGAGCACAGTTGGTGAGTTAAAGTTTTCTCCTATACAGATTAAATTTGGATGTTTTTTTAGACAATGTTTTAGAATGACAGGCGGTTTTGAATAGCATAAGATCTTGACAGGCATAGAATATTGTACTACATATATTAAAATATATACGCAACTCTGGTAGATAAGGCATTACATGTTGAAGCGCGAAAATTTAAATCCCATATATATTATATGCATTTTCTAAGTTTCTGAAATTAAATAAATCAAAGACTCAAAATGTTTAGTAAATATTTATTATGATAATTTGAAATTGGTTACACACAATTTGACTTAAGAGCACCCAAAGAAATCTTTCAGATATTGTGACGATCTTAAATCTAACATTTTTGTTGTTTATTAGGTCATCTTCTACTGCATCTGATAAAAATTTTAAATGGACCCATTTGGCAATCTTTACGATCCCATTTTGCATGAATTTAACTCTTTGGTTAGGTTAGGTTTCTTTCTCAAACCTTTCAATAAGTGGGGTGGATCGTACAGTGAACAATATTTCTTTATATCCTATTATGAAACTGCTAGTTCTTTTCTCCTTTTCACTTCGAAGATATTAACTCCTGGTCTCACCAATTACTTCATTGACCACTTTTGTGTTAGTGGTTGATTGACACTGTTGCGATATCATCCAATCCATTTTGGTCGAGCTCAGTAATGACGTTTTTTAAAGTTTGGTTTAATATTACTACATTTGTTGCACTTTAGTAAAATAGATAGCACATTGCCTACTTATAATTGATTTTTAGTCCCTTAATTTTAATTACTAAAACGTGGTTTGCAATATATTTGTACAACAACAAACAGAATTCAGAAAACAAGAAAAGCCGATTTAATTTTTAAACTGTCATGTTGTGCAAACATGAAGTTGTCAAAGACAATTTCAGTTAAATTAATTTTAGGACAAGGTTTTTATGAAATTGAACGTTTCTCCTGCTATCATCTAATATAAACTTAGCCATTTTTTTACTTATGCCTCAGTTTAAAATGCAAAAGTCAATTTTCAATTTCTGATCATATTTGCATCCCCATGGGCGAGAGGGATGCTGCTAACGGCGTGCGAGTGAGAGGTGTTACGTGAAAGCATATAGTGCGTGTGACATAAAAGATAAAATAAATAAATAAATACAATACATTTATTATAATGCAATTAATCTACAAAAGTTTTTACAAGTTTTCTTCATAGTTGTCCGATACTTCACTACTACTCTAAAATTAATTATCTAACTCTTCGAAAAAGTTTTCTTCTTTTGAAAATCTAATTTTTCTTTAATAAATCAATGAAATGAATATGAAGCAAAAATTACATAGGCCTTTATATTAAATCTATCGTATCTATTGGAATTGAATGTCATTTAAAGGAACTGGTCCTTTAAATGACAATTTCGTCATATACTTGCAATATATGCAGTTCTTATTAATTGTTGTTACAGTTCGCGTCAGCATGGAGATAGACTTAATGGATCATTAGTCGGATTATCATTAATCGGACGCTCCTGGTCCGGGCTGTAACAGTGCCAGGACAGTGATTTGTCCCGGCTGAAAGCTCCGACCATGTAGCGCTGTACAGCCCGGAATTCCTACTCGGTCTTGGGAAGGACGCGTACTCCCTTCCCGAGCGGTCTTGCGTTCCGCGCGTGGCCGAGGATCCGCTTAATAGCCTCGAAGTGTCCTGTCCAGTTTGGTAGACAGTCCACCACTGTAGGCGGGTAAGCGGACAAATGCAATCAGAGTGGGTCGTCTTCAATGTTCCTTAGACCATTGAAGGGTACGGGCCTCGAGCGAACTCATTACTAGTCGTGTTCACAACGGCTACAAATCGACAAACTTATAGCAGATTATTTTTTATGCTATAATATAGCATTACGTTGACCTGTTGTTATTCGCAATCCCGCTTTTAACGTTTGGCGTTTGAACTTAAAGGCTGTGATATTGAATAAATGCAAATGATGTCGTTATAAACGTTGTGTTATTCTGTTCCGTCGTTAATAAATCAAGATGAATACATACTAATACAAAATGTTGTCGTTTTGCTAATTATTGTTTGTAAATATTTATATGTACGATAACAAAAATTAACTAATTAAATAATGTATATTTAAAAAAAAATAAAACACGTCTAAAATCTGTGAACAGAACATTGCTACATACTTTGAACAGGCAACATTTGATTAGGACGGACAATCCTGTCTGGGTAGAGTAGTAGGGTAGCGTAAATAAACATTTTAAATTCATTAATGTGTTTATTTCCATGGAGAAACATTAGTTTTGTTACCTTACTTGTTGTAAGACGTGTGCGTCTATCGCTTATGATGTGTCCTGCATTAGAAAAGGCGCGTTCGCAGGGAACAGATGTTACAATTATATTACAGTTTTTAATATAAAAATCATGCAGAGTTGGGTAAAGTGTTTGGTGATCTCGCCACCACTTCATTGGGCAGTCTTCTCTGCCAATCAAACCATGGTTTAGGAACATATCGAATTCCTCGTTTAATTGTGTACGAGCTGAGCGAGGTTCCAAGGACGTTGAGACTTTTTTCTCAAAAACGCTCCACAACGAAAAATAAGGTTGCGCTGTAGCTGAGTGTGATGGTGGCGGATGTACATCTTCGGATTGAAAATCGACATCCGATAAAATCAGGTCAGTAATATAATTTTTTGTTGAAGTGATTTTTCTTCGTTTTGGAATCCGTATGCCTTAAACCGAGGATCCAGAAGCGTACACACTGCTATTGACAAATTTCTTTCCAACGTACTAAATCTATTCCTCAAGCCAATATATATTGTTTTTATTAGCGACTTAACGGGAACGAAATAATCATTTTTTTTGCGACTTCTTGATAAACCGCCAACAACCCTTGTGTAATCACAATTGCCTTGCTAGCAGTTAAATAATGTTCTGCACTCATTATTAGGGTTGCTTCATAAAGAGGCTTCAGTATAGCACAGCACTGTTCGATGCATTTCCATTCTTTTAACGGAATCACCGGCAAATCCACGTTTAAGTTTGGCACTGTGGCCCTAATTGCTTCCTGGAGCGATATAAATCGCTGCAACATCAAAAATGTTGAATTCCATCTTGTAAGTATGGATATTATTACCGTCAATGCATTACCTTTAGCTACACCTTGCGAGTATATCTGGTATTTAACCAGTTTTTCCTTGGCTAAAGAACTTCTTTTGAAATGTGCTACTGTTTTTTGCACCTTCGAAATGGTACTTGCATTCTGGGACCGCTAGTGCATTTTAGGCCACTAAATTTAACTTATGGGCGTAACACCCATAATGTGGCCAGCCTAACAAAATGGCGGCACTCTCCATGTTGGAGGCATTGTCGCTGGCAAAAAAGTTTATTTTGTTAGTTATGCCCCACTCTTCTGTTGCCAGCTTGATTGCAGCAGCAATATTCTCTCCGGTATGGGAACCATCGAGGGGACTGCACTGCAATAAAACTGATGTGAAGTTAAGTGATGAGTTATTTATAAAATGTCCAGTTATTGCCAAATGCCTGGCATCTGTGACACTGCGGCGGCCTTTTCCCCTACGTGCTACGTCTCTATGGTGACGCACGGCATCGCCAACAGTTCGCTGGTGCTGAACAGCGACTGCAGCTCCTCCGTGGTCATGAGAGCAAGGGCCTCAAAGTAAGTACACCCGTGCTTAGCTTTTGGAGGTGGGATGGCCCTGGCGCCCAGGCTTCGAAGTCCCGCCACGACTTCTTCGGTGGGCGTCTCGTACGGCAAGCCACGAATGGCCACCTTCGTTGGGCGCTCTTGGTCCGGGCAGTAGCAATGCTAGGACAGTGATTTGTCCCGGCTGGAGGCTCCGACTATGTACCTCTGCACGGCCCGGCACTCTTGCTCTGTTTTGGGAAGGAAGCGTACTCCCTTCCCCAGTAGTCTCGCGTTGGGCGTGTGGCCGAGGATCCGCTTTATGGCCTCGAAGTCCAGTTAGGCAGACAGTCTACTACAATAGGCGGATAAGCGAAGCGCCTTGTTTGCCTTGTATATATCCTGAAGCAAAACTACACAAGGCTTCACAGTTGAAGGTTTCAGCAGGGATACTTAAGGGTCCGATTATACACCTTTGAGTTCAAAACATGTTGTCTAATTTTTCTTGTACATTTTTCCATTTAACGGGAAGTATTCTGCACAGCGTCGAATTAAGGTTAACCCTTAATTTAAAAGACCTACAAATGGGATATTGTAACCGATTTTGGAGTCTTCCCAGTTTCTAATTTACTATAAATATCTAAGAACTGATGTGCGTGGTCGGGAAGACACCAAGGCTAACAGACTGAAGTCTCCGTATCTCTACGAGAACCCCAGCTTACGTCTGTGATCTGTAGGAAAGGGGTTTAATTTAATGAAACCATACGCCAAGGAGCGATAATAGGTATATTGTTTAAGCTATTTGACATATATTGTTTAAACATTAAACACTGCAAGCTATTCAAATAACAGTTATAGATTTTATAACCTCACTATGTTTAAGATGAACTAATTTTAGCAGAGCGCACACACTTATACATTCATTTACATGAGTATAATTAAATATAATTGCGGAACGTTACTGAAACTATTTATTTACAGTGACGTGGGTAAGTGCCCAGGAGGATGACGTGTACATCCTGCGACTGGGCGAGTATGGTCAGGTCTTTGATGTGGCCCCTTATGCCGCCAGGGTTCCAGTACAGCACCCTTAGTGAGAAAGGTGCTGTAGTAGAGCGGCCATCCCGGCTTGAATGGCCGCCACTGGTCCCTGGCCTTGGAGGTACACCGTTAGTCCGGCCATCAGCGCCTCCACCACAACCCGGACTATGACCGTGAGGTCCGGGTTGGTACGCGCTTCCCCCTGGGTGGCTGTATCGGTGGCGGGCTGATGGGCGGCCGACGTGGTAGAGTCGGTCGGCTGTGTGGTGGTTGGGTCCTCCCTGCGCCTCGCGTTGGGTGGGCGCTGTGGTTTGGGCGGTGGCAGCCCCGCTGTGCTCGTAGTCGGCGGCTGGGGCTGAGGTTGGTGCGCGGTAGAGCTGGTAGCGCTCGCCGGGGCCGTCGGCGCCGCCGTCTCCTGTTGAGCTCCGCTGGGCCTCGGTGTTGAGGCCGCAGTCGGAGCTTCTGTAGGTGCGGGTGCGCCTCTCCTGCGCTGCTTCTTCCGCAGCGCTTGCCCCCGCTCGGTTGGCGGGTTTGCCGGCGGGTTTAAGTTCGTCGTCGTGTTTGGTGCTGGCGGCGTTGCTCGCGTCGGTGGCGGCGCCTGCGTCGACGGCGGCGCCGCGCGCGCCTGCGCCGGGCGCGCCTGCGGTTGTTGCGGTTGTGTTGTGTGCGGCTGGGACTGAGACGGCGGAGGTGCGGTCCACGGCTCGCGGCGTCCTTGCTGTTGCTGCGGAGCCCGGGGACGCGGAGCGGGGATTGTGATTCCCCGCTTCCTGGCTTCCTTCTTCATCACCTTGCAGTGTATATCACTTGCAAGGTGGGCCTTCTTACAGTTAGCGCAGGTCGGTGTAGCGTCGCGCGGTCGCGGGCAGTCGCGCACGGCGTGCTCGCCGGCGCAGCGCACGCAGCGCATCGGGCGGAAGCAATTGGCCGACGCGTGTCCAAATGCCTGGCATCTATGACACTGCGGCGGCCTTTTCCCTCCGCGCCACGCCTCGATGGTGACACACGGCATCGCTAACAGTTCACTGGTATTATACAGTTTCTGCAGCTCCTCCGTGGTCATGTGCGCAAGGGCCACAAAGTAGGTGCACCCGTGCTTTCCTTTCGGAGGTGGGATGGCTCTGGCGCTCTCCGCCGGGAAGCCCAGGCTTCGGAGACCCGCCACGACTTCTTCGGTAGGTGTCTCGTAAGGTAGGCCACGAATGGCTACCTTAGTTGGGCGCTCCTGGTCCGGGCAGTAACAATGCCAGGACAGTGTTTTGTCCCGGCTAGAGGCTCCGACCATGTACCTCTGTACGGCCCGGAATTCCTGCTCTGTCTTGGGAAGGAAGCGTACTCCCTTCCCAAGTGGTCGCGCGTTGGGTGCGTGGCCGAGGATCCGCTTTATGGCCTCGAAGTGGACCGTCCAGTTAGGCAGACAGTCCACTACAATCGGCGGATAAGCGGATCGCGGCGGTCGTGCGGCGTCGGATGCGGCTCCGGCGTATGACGTGGAGGACTGCGGCGAGTTGGGCCGCGACACCTCCATCGGCGTGTGCACGCGGGCCGGCGACGCTAGTCCCGCGTAGCTTGTCGACTGGGTGTCGTCGGGCGGAGAGGTAGGCGGGGCCGGGGAGGTCGGCGCGGTGAAACACGTCGCTTCCGCGCGGGCGGCGGGCGCGGGGCCGCTGCGCGGGGCGGCGGGGGTGCTGCGCGGGGAGGCGCGGCGCGTCGGCGAGCTACGAGCGACTTGTTCGTCGTCGCTCGTTTCATTGTTGTCATGGTCCTCGGACGAGCTGTCCGAGGATCCGCTGGATGATGAGGACGAAGGTGTCGTCCTCCTGCACTGGGCCGGTGAGGAGGCCGGAGAGAGCTGCGCGGTGCGGCTGCTCATCTTCAGCCTTTTATCCTCCTGGCCCGATGATGATCCCGACGAGTAGTCGGGCCTGGCGCGCTTAGCGTTATCTGTTCCGACCGTAGGTTCAACTACGGCGGATACGATAACGCCTGCGCTGCCGGCCATGTCCGACTGGCCGGGACTGCGGGGTGGAGCGTTGAGCGGGGCAGCGGCGCGTTCCGGGGTGTTGTTCCTCGGTGGCGGCGGTGCGATGGTGGTAGACCGAGTCACGGGCACGATTTCACCCGTAAATAAATTACGGGCGACAATCGCCCGTTGCTGGCCTGCGCGGCCACGGCGGTAGCGGGGGTTTCGGGGGGGCTCCCCTCCGACATCCTGTCGGTGCGACAGGGACAGGTGATACGCTGTCTTTGTTTGCCCTGGCGTAGGGTACGACCCAGTACTCCCTCGGCGCGTGCGACCCAGCCGGGTGGGACCCAGACGGGAAGCCCAGCTTAGGAGCCCGCGAGCGGGAGCAGTAGGGTCGGCCTACCGAATGGACGGGCGAAGGCAAGTGGAGTGGTGATCCTTCGGATACCTTTCACAATGAAAGGTGCGAAGGATCGCGGCGCAGTTGTTTGTGCGGGCGGCAGACGCGGGCTCGACCAGCGTGCCTCCTCGAGCCGTGCTTATTCAGCGCGGCGAGGTCAGCAGCGGGGGCGGCGGCGGCGGAAGACAGAAACTTGTGCGCGTGTAGAATTTATCACAGGAGAAGCCTCGACTGTTGGACAAATTCCGCGCGGAGAGGTCAGCAGTGGGAGTTGTTGGTAGTAAGGTCCGTAGCTATACCGTAAGGAGAACCGCAACGTCGCTAAACATTTTCCCGTACGAACTCTAACTTTTCACTAGCATGCATCGTTTTAAATCAAAATTATATGCACTCATTGATATTTTTCGACATTTTTTCACCTATTACTTTTTTCATTAATATTTTAGGAACATTTGTGTTGTGTATGTGTGTGTGTGTGTGTTGAGTAGTCCGGATTTCGGAAATCACCTCTTCTGATATACTTCCTATCCGGTCTAAATGGGCGACTGTTCCCTGAGTGTTCTCATCCACATGCAAATCTTGGAACAAAGGTTCAGTCACATCGCGGGTAGGAGTCGCCAGTAATACGATTTGCTCTGCGGAAGAGGTTGCAACTTCGGTCTGCCAGGTTTTGTTCCTAGACAGTTAAATGCGGCTCAAGCAGCACAAACTCGGTTCGGTAGCCATTCAGTCCGGTTCCTCCCCTGTGTGCCCTGACGGAGCCAAGCCTTCCGGTGGCCATCTTTTTGAGATCGGTCACAGAATGTTTTATTTATTTTTGGATGAAATGCAGTAGTCAGAAGTGTAACTAGTTTCGTATCTTGCCACATTACAAACGCTACGTTATTTTTGGTGCGCCATCTAAACTCGCCTCTTTCTTAAGATAGTTTTTTGTTCCTGGGTAAATTCTTGCTTTTCACCGTTTTTATTATGTGTGGTAGATCTGATCTATTACTGTTCACTGTAGATGTTGCATATATACCATTATTGAATAGGGGCCGTTCAAATATTATGTAAGCAGATTTATTACAATTATTTTCGGAGGTGTTGGTGGTGATTCAGCTATGATACTAAGACGATAAATAGGGTGAACTTCTGGAGAGGAAGATTCGCTGTTACGGCAATGGATATTAATCAAATGAAGACCGGATGTTGATGGAAGAACTTCAGCAGAACTTGTTGAAGGATGTTTAGTAGAATTTGATGAAGTGCACTCTACAAGCTCCTGCTGCGGCACCTCTGCTACTTCGGAACGAGAAATAACTGTCCAGATCAAAATCACTCAATGTCGGTGAAAGTCTCTGTTCGTCGTCGATCAATCGTCAATCGTTTCAATCAATCAATCATCAATCATCTTCGGAAACCTCAGGATCATCAGGAAGACCGAATAAACGCTGCAGTTCTTGCTCGATTGCATCATCATCCAAATTTCGCGGCATTTTTACCTACAAATAAAAAAACACATACACCATGCACTACACCCACATAAGGCAGTGGCAAATATATTGCAAGCTAAATAATTCTTATTTTTTTTTAAGGAATCAAATGCAAACTTGGAAATAATAGTTTTTTGTTATTGCCATAACCCCAATACATTGAAATAATAAATTTACTTACCAAAACCAAAGCACTAATTCGAGATTTAGCTGGATTTGAATAAAAGACCGAAACCCGGCGAATTTTCGTACACACGTCAACATCAAATGACAGTTACGACGTTTGACAGCGTAAAAACAAGTTTGACAGTGACATATACCTAGCATCGTTTCCATACTGCCAAAAAAATCGACTAAATTAAAAAAAAATGATAATAGATTAAATATACGGTGGTGGCATAGTTGCCACCACCTTATAAAGGGTTAATCACATTCAGCGCTGTGGGGCAAGGGGTGGGACCTAATACGTCATTATCATCATAATTTTATTTATCCTGAACTTTCAGCCTGGGTGTGCACATTTTGCAGGAAGAGCCTTGTTTGCCTTGTATATGTCCTGAAGCAGAACTCAACAAGGCTTCACAGCGGAAAGCTTCAGCATTTGCTGCTTTTGTCCCTTGCCCTCTTTTTTGCGACATCGGCGCCACTGAAACAAAACCAACACTATAATTACGGAGTCAACGGAGATCCCTCATAATTCAAGTTTTGTTCGACTTGTAATACAGGGTTGTTCTCATTGCCACGTGGCCTATTACGTTATTATCATCATAATTTTATTTATCCTGAACTTTCAGCTTGGATGTGCACATTTTGCAGGAAGAGCCTTGTTTGCCTTGTATATATCCTGAAGCAAAACTACACAAGGCTTCACAGTTGAAGGCTTCAGCAGGGATACTTAAGGGTCCGATTATACACCTTTGAGTTCAAGTCATGTTGTCTAATTTTTCTTGTACATTTTTCCATTTAACGGGAAGTATTCTGCACAGCGTCGAATTAAGGTTAACCCTTAATTTAAAAGACTTACAAATGGGATATACTCGGTGAATGTGCATTTGAACTGCTGGTTGGTTCAGGCGAGTTATTGCCGTTACACTCGGTTGACAGGCTTGATCCACTATGTGGCCGCCGAGTAGCCACGTTGTGTAATCACCTTATTCAATATTGTAAATATTTTGTGAAATTTCTCCTCGACAACCCTCCTCAACGGGTTCCTTGTCCTTTGGATTTAAGTGCAAAATCTCTGCACAAATCTTCATATTCGTTGAACGACTTTTCAGGCCTGTCGCCTATTACTAGGAGTTCTTCTACGTTGGTCCGCGTTCAATTGGCTTATTCTGCCTCGAGAAATAGGTACAGCTTGGTAATAGCACGCTTACGCCATGCGATACGGTCTTTTTTGATAGATTTTTCTCCATTGTATTTTTTAAAGTCGGTCAGTCAAAATCGCTGAGTCAAAGTTGAGTCAGTAAGGGTGGCCATGGACGGTTCATAATAAAAAAAAATACAAGTTTGAATTGTTAGATTACACCGACGTTTGCTGCGAATGCTGTACACTGCGAAAACGAGTGCACTCACTGTCACACCTAATGACAGAGAGTGCACTCGTCTTCTGTGTAGTGATCGTAAATTGCATAATTATGGCAAAACTCGCACCAAACGTCATTATGATCTAGCAAGTATTCAACTTGCGATTTTATGTTTATAATAAAGTGCTGTTCCTTATTTTGCGCGGGTATGTCACGGCCACAACCGTGACAATACTCGCACAAAACAAAGTGCGTCACTGCCCATGGCCACACCTTAAATTGGAGTTCTAGTAGCAGTTCCCTAGTGATAAAGTCGTCATTATCCAGTTCCTCAAATACCACCACCATTTTGTCAAGTTGTTTGTCTGAAAACAAATATCAAACATGTGTCAAACTTGAGGCAAGATTTAATCGGCTCTCTCGGTAGGATGGTAACCAGCCACGGCCGAAGCCTCCCGCAAACCAGACCTGGACCAATTAAAAAAAAGACGGCCCAGCCGGGAATCGTACCCAGGACCTCCGTCTTATAAAATCACTGGGCATACCACCGCGCCACGGAGGTCAATTGTATTTACTTTATAAACTGACGTGGACGTAGCACTTATTACACAATATTAATTCGAAAAATACTATATAAAAAATTTGTAGGAAATTGACTCAGTTCGTACAAATTTAAAGCGTACACAGTCTGCGGCGCAGGAATGCCTTGCTTATATACCTAAACTAAAGTGACATGTTTACGCCAAAATATTGGCTTGCTTCTTGTGAATGGCATAGTGATGAACCATGCCATAATTGTTTATCTTTTATAACAGGCGCCTTACGTAACAAGTGTCAAAACCTACCCGCATGAAATTTAATCATTGTACACGATCATTGTCACTTCTTCATTAAAACCATCAACGATCATCTTTTTATTCAAATACCACGATTTCTAGTTTTCCAAGAACAAATTTAGTTCTGTCGCGGACATATTAGCGACCGTGAACCTTCAATCTTCTGGATTCAATCATCTGAAAAGAAAATCGTGATGAAATCTTCTACAAAAATTGTATGACGCAATCTCAACAAAGAATAAAGAAAAGACGAATAAACTCAGTCAAGTGCCTTGAATCCTATTCGAAAAACTAACCACTTTCTAATTACAGCAAGCATGCATATAATAAATAGTACTAAAATTAAGTGCAAAGTGAATTCCGAAACATATTGTAACATCCGTTTTCATTTGGAAAATGGAAAATGCCATTTTGTTGTTATCAAAAATATGTCTTTGACAGCTGTTTTTCAGTCCCATTCTTGAATTGCGTGAACGTTTATAGCCGTAGAATGTGTGTCGATGATATCAAAGTATTCTTTAGGTGTGACTATATTTTAATTTTTTCTTAATTCCTTCTCTATTCGCGCAAATATCTTATCAGGCGGCAGAAACGAAAACGTCCCACTACTGGAAAAATTACTTCCACTAGTTTTATTTGATCAGGTGCATCATTAGTTATCCATTTTGCAAGCATTGCTATTAGCATTGAGTTTTTATTTTGACCGGAACACCCGTCAGCCATAAGACGAACTCTCTTACAATCTGGTGAAAACATTGTATTACAAAGCCGATGGTGAACTGATGTTACTATAATGTTGGAGTCTTTAGAGTATTCATCCTCGGTCCAACAATAACTGAACACATTTTTTTTTTGTCAATTCTGATCTGGAATTACCCTCAACTATTGTAAAATTATAAAAGTATTGTTGTCGAGAGTAGTACGTACTTTGATCTGGTATTTTCGGGAGGGGCATATTTTTCTGGCAAGCGAAACTAAATATCTTTATGGCGGGGTTATTCATTTATTCATTTATTTGCATTCCAATTTATACATTCCAATTTATATTTATACATATGTCAAATTAGTATTATAAAATTTATAATACTAATTTGATCTTAGGAATGGGCAGATTTTGCATATAATCAAATACAATGGCTCCTACATCTTTTCTTTCTTTACATAAGGCCAAAACTTCTTTCTGCTTATTATAAAACTTTTTAGCACGTTTAAGATGTATGATTTTTTCTGCAACCGCCACTCTCTTCGCATTCTCATTGAGAGATGAGCTTTTTATTTTTGCTTCGAGTTCTTCGCAAGTCGAACAAACGTCTACTTGTGGCCGACCGAATCTGTAGCCATGATTATCATTAAAATATTTTCTGTAATAGTCGTATTTTACGCATTGATAATGGGGGTATTTTTTCAGAATAAGTTCATACATTATTTTAACGTTTAAGTTTGCTTCTAAATACTGTATATGTTTGCTGCTGTAATGAGATTCTTTTAATGGAAACGACCGAATATGTTCATCAATAGCCGTGATTGCTTCGTTTGATAAGACGTTACCTCGATTACGATGCCGCCCTCGTTTATCTTCAGGTAGTTTTCCTTCTGATTTAAGAGAGGTAAGGCGAAAAATAGCCTTACCTTTTATAGCGTATAAAATGGAGAAAGCTTGACGGCAAACTCGAATTTTTTCATTTCCTTTCATTGCAAAATATATGAAAGTGCTGTCACGTTTTTTTGGATTTTCGCGTTTTGAACGGTGGCGATTAATCTTTGCGTATTCAATGAGACTCATCATATATATGTCCTGTTCATTTTTCGGTCGTCCATTATAAACCGATTCAAACAACTGCTGTTTTTCTTCGGTACTAAACTGCTGAGTGCAGTTTCTTTTACAGAGACAGTCACTATTACTGTTAGATTTAGCTGGCACTAACCTCCCAGTACTTGTACTCACATAAGATTGACCAAGTAGACGCTGTGACTTCTGTTTTTCTTTTTTATACAAATGGATATTTCTAACACCTATTTTCTTCTTTTTTGGAGTCTCAGCTTCTGACTCGTTATCAGTTGAATCGTTAAAGCTACTTTCACTGGTCATATTAAATTTAAACTTTAATGGTGAAATAATTTTTATAGGTTAAGAATCTCCTCGACGCGACACCAAACGAATGCAGCTTCAAATACAACTAAAATGGCGGCTATTAGATCGCTAGTATAACGCCCCCCACCACTATGTGATGCGATTTTGTTTATCGAATAAAAAAACAGCCAAAAAGAAATATTATTTCTATACTCGTAAAGTTAATAGTTGGAAGAAGGGAATAAAGGAAGGATTTCTTTCCTTCTTCCAACTAACAATTTTTTTAGCCGCATGAATCTATACGAAATGAATGAACTTTGTTTCTTTTTTCGAACTCACAACTTAGCCCTACGTCTAACGAATATAAGTGTATAAAAGTGAATATGTCAAAAAGTGGCGTTTATTCCCTTCTTCCAATTGGTGGTTCAAATAGTATGTCAAATTGGAACCCCGGCACAGCAAATGGCTTAGAAAGGAGACGGCGCCATGGTATCATTTAGGAATTTGTCAACTGTGTAATATGCTTTATTTAGCAAGTAGTCTTAGGCAGTTTTAATAAATGTTTCATCGTTTTCAATTTTTTTTATTCTTTGTGGGATTTTATTATATAGGTTTGCACACATTGGATTAGAGCTGGTACTATGTATTTTGAGGTTTGATCCCTGTAGTTGTAAATCAAATGCGCACTTGTCGTAAGTTATTTATCTTTTAACATACTGAAAAATTCCTTAGTCCAGTTTGTGTACTATTTTCTCAGTCATCAGCATAATTTTGTTACGTTCAGAATTTGCAACTTTTATTTTTTCATTAAGTTGCAGACATGTTGAGCACACATCAACTCGAGGACTCCCAAACACTAGATTGAAGGAGGTATTAAATACTGTTCTAAAAAACATAGATTTTACTATGAGGTCTTCTTGCTGATAGCTGGTATTGTACATTTTTGCTAATTCATTTATAGACAGTTCTGATGGCAAATACATACGTTTAGTATTACCTCTGCAATAATGAGGTTCAGAACATTTAAATTTTTTTATGAAGTTAATAATATTTTCTTATTTATTTGTGTGACCTGTGGTGTGTGTCCACGTTTTTCAACCGGAAACTGTCCTTGTAAATAATATTTTTTTATTGTATTTTCTACGCGATATCTTTTTATGTTCAAAATTATGCGGAATTCTTTTTGGCAAACTGGTAGCATTTTCAATTTCGATCTGCTATAAATGTCATATTTTAATTGCAAATCTCTAAGCCTGTAATTTTTAAATTCAAGTCTCGGTCGACGACGTTTTGGTTTTATACCATTTACATGTTTATTTTTGAGTTTATACCTGAATTTCCGTGTATATGATGGACCCAGACGCTTCTCTGTTGTGGCGCGGGGCACTAGATGTGCTCCGAGCAGGTTCCGCTGGAGCCACCACGACAGTCATTCGAGGCTCGATCTGTTGACAATATTTGTTTTTCGGCTTTCTCTTTGCCTATCTTCGATTTTATTTTTCAGAATGCTTATATATTTTTTTGTCTTCCTTCATTTTCGCCGCCAAGTTTTTTATCTTTTTTCTAAGCTCTTCTGTGCGGAAAGAAATTGAATTGATTGGATGACACTGAATTGTCAATGTATTTATTTGTTCGTTGAATTTCTATATATTAGGTAGTATTCTTCTTATATTCATTCCCTTGGCTTGCCATTTGAGTAGATATCATGGTTTTCACTTCCTCCTTAAAATTATGTAGCTCCTGAGCAACGTCGTAGTCTCTTTTCTCCTAACCCGTAGGATGTTAAATTTTGAGGCGTAGAAAAATTTGGTGTGACTGTCGAAGGTATATCACATTCCGAGAATGATCGGTCCAACGCGACTACCATTTCAACAAATCTATTTATGACAAAAACATCAACAAGAACTCATTATCTTCTCACTTGACCTTCACATATCCGAGGTGCTCCAGTTTCTTCAGTAGATGCTGGGGGTCAGTCCACTTGTGCGTCGAAGCTGTGCGAACAGCAGGTATGTCGGTCAGTCCGCATGGGCGGGAATCGCTTCGGGTCGTACCCGAAGTCGCGTAGCTTCTTCTCCACTAGTTCCGGCTCGGTGTTGGCCGGCAAGCCTCGAATAGCGTATTTTAGGCTGCGTTCAGCCGGGAGTGAGTAGCAGAACCAGTTGTGATAGAAATCGCTGGGCAGCGCGGAACTCCTCTTCTGTACGGGGCAGGAAGCGTACAATCTGACCGCTAAGCCGAAAAATTCAGTATGCACATGTTATTGAATTGTTAAAGAAGCACATGCACGCCTTGTTGTTTTTTTTATTGTGGAGTCATCAAATTCAATAAAGAAAGCTTGTGGTAGCTCTCCCGTCTGCAGTCGATCCCTGCGAAGAGCAGGCCACTCAATATTCCGGACGACATCCATAGCGCCGTTTACTACAGTGTAGTGAACATACCACATTGTTTGGATCATCTGGTACGAACTCTGCGTGGAAACGGGTCCCAGGTTTTAATTTATAACGAGATGTCTAGCATTCACTTGATAGAGCTTCAAAGATGTACCAAGTGTACCAGTCATTGTGGAATTGTAAATGTCAACTTGTTTAGTAGTCGGGAATATTCTCAGTATTTTCCGATGGAAAAGCATCCAGCCAAGAAGAATCCAGTGGGATTTTGCGACCGTGTAATATGTCAAGTTGATCAATAGTCAATCCTCCAACGCGAATGTTATTTAAAATATCCTTAAAATTATAAATATAGGTATCGTCTCTTGGTTTCGAATATTTTGCTTTCTTTGCTTTTCGCCAGTTAAATTGGTTGATGGTTTGCGAAAGAAGAAAAGCACCGCCTGTGGTTTTTAATACAGATGGCTTATTAAGCTCACTGAATACGCTTTGTTGTTTGTTGTTGTTGTTGTTGTTGTTTGAGCTGTTACAGTCGAAGATGAATATTTCTCCAGGTCAAGAAGTGTGAGACTTCATTCTAAACTTCGAATCTGAATCCTCTGTAAGTTTCTTGATCGGCATTCTGTTGATTCGGTTGAAAATACGAATCTAAACTAGCGCTACTCCGGCGAGCGTGTTTGCGAGTTAAACTAAATTCACCTCGAGATTTTGACAGATAAAGTATGAGATGACGTATAAAGTGGCATTCTGTAAGGTAATTCCCCCGTCAATTCGACGCTCACTTCGCACTCAAACCCGATTCAAAGTGTCAAATTAAAAGCATTTATTTTACGAGTGAAAATAGAAGAAATCATAGTTAAATAGTGTTTAAATAAAGTTTTTAAAGTGAATAAGTGCCTACCTATTTAAGCGATAACGATGGCAAGAATGTTTTTGTTTAAATCTTTAATAGAAGAAGCTCATGCTTTGGATATACTAGAAATGAGTCGACTATCTACCAAAATTCGAAGTTTATTAACCCGAGTTGAGCTGGATGAGGAAGCAAACAGTTTTCTTGAAACCTCACGATCTGGTGGTCTGTAATTACGACTGTGTTCTTGAGTATCCTCAATCAGGTTGCAATCCTGGAAAGTAAATTAGATAACATGTTACTCCATATCTTCCTTGTGCGATAAAATTAGATTAAAATATTTTTATTGCAAATAATACCGTACAGATAAATTACTATTTGAATTATATTGGTAATAAAATTTGAATATTGGTACTACATTTAGATATAATAGAATATAATCTAGACACATTTGATTTATAGTAGTGGGTACATGTACCTATATAAATCTGATGTGACTAGGTACTACCTAGTATTTAGTACAATAAAACTTACAAAAAATACAATAGCTGGTGATTCCTCTGTAGGTGCCTGACTCTGCTGTTGTTGTGGTACATTACATCCATACAATTATGAATTAAAATTAAATATCTTACACTGTCAGTATCAGCATATTGTCTTTGTTGCTCTTCTTGTAATAGAGACAGAGTATCAGCATCTTGTCTTTGTTGCACTTCATGTGATAGAGACAGAGTATCCGCATCTTGTCTTTGTTGCACTTCATGTGATAGAGACAGAGTATCAGCATCTTGTCTTTGTTGCACTTCACGTGATAGAGACAGAGTATCAGCATCTTGTCTTTGTTGCACTTCATGTGATAGAGACAGAGTATCAGCATCTTGTCTTTGTTGCACTTCATGTGATAGAGACAGAGTATCAGCATCTTGTCTTTGTTGCACTTCATGTGATAGAGACAGAGTATCAGCATCTTGTATTTGTTGCACTTCATGTGATAGAGACAGAGTATCAGCATCTTGTCTTTGTTGTACTTCATGTGATAGAGACAGAGTATCAGCATCTTGTATTTGTTGCACTTCATGTGATAGAGACAGAGTATCAGCATCTTGTCTTTGTTGCACTTCACGTGATAGAGACAGAGTATCAGCATCTTGTATTTGTTGCACTTCATGTGATAGAGACAGAGTATCAGCATCTTGTATTTGTTGCACTTCATTTGATAGAGACAGAGTATCAGCATCTTGTCTTTGTTGCACTTCACGTGATAGAGACAGAGTATCAGCATCTTGTCTTTGTTGCACTTCATGTGATAGAGACAGAGTATCAGCGTCTTGTCTTTATTGCACTTCATGTGATAGAGACGGAGTATCATTTTCCTGAATTTAACAAAAAATTCTAATAAAAATTCACAGCAACTCACCATGATAAACATATTAACATTGTTTTTAATATATATATCACATCACAAGATGCGTTAAAAATTTTTCAGGTTAAAATTGGACATGATTCTTTCTTACCGGAAATGGCTGTATGCCTAAATGTGCATCTCCTGTTGAAAAGCTATCACCACCATATATAGCAACAATTCTATCTTCAAGTTCTGATATCTCCACTACATCCTCCACCCCACCACCAGTCCTACGCCTAGCAGCAGAGCGTGCTGCAACTTTTTTTTTATCATGCTTTTTTTGTCAGACCAATACTACAATCAGAAATTTATTATTATAATTTAAATACACATACATGTATTTTCCAAATTAAATTAAAATCTCCATTTTCTTATTATTAATAGTCAAGAATTGAGTAAAATTAAAATAAAATTAAAATAAGACATTTATGAAATCAAGGAACACACTTTAAACCAAGATTCGTCGCACATTTTAAGTGGTTTGCTATATGGAATGTTAAGTGGTTCTAACATGTAAAAAAAGCACTGCTAACCTTAGTCCACTGTTGTATGTTTTGATGGTGCCACCTATACTATTTAGGTGCACGGCTAGTTCCTCCCACTGGCGTCGACTTCGCTCTCTGGCATTTTGAGTTCTCTAGAAACTCTTCGCCATGCCAGGGTTTCTTTCCATAATCTCTATCAGAGTTTCAACCTGAGCCAACGATGGGTGAGAGGAACGTGTCTCATTTGGACTGACACATTATTTTACAGTTTGACTTTGGCTCGCCAAATGATTAAAATTCTTATTTGGCGAGCCAAAGTCATTTTTGTCTCAATCTTCATGTTTATTAATTCTTTCATCTTCTCTATAAGAGGTTGAGTCACTTTAGAAGAAGGTATAGTGAGATCTGGAAACACTATTTCTTTTATCAGATCTTCTCTTATAGATGACGGAACCTCAATAGTAGGATTCCGTGTGCGTACAATTCTCCTTTCAAGTGTGGGCTGCCCCATTTTATTCTGGAATGGAGAAGTCCATTGGACATTGTAGTATGTTTGAACCTGTTTTCTGCTTCCTGCAAGTGAAATGTCTATGGTTTCACGCTCTCCTTCTTCTGGTAGAGGGCTAAAGTTTATCCACCATTCAACGCAGTCTTTTTTTGCCAAAATTAGCTTATGTTCATGTGAATCCTCACCTTGTTTTCCTTTGCATAGGTACTCTGAAGGAATGTTGTATTTCCTTGCCAAGTCCATGTTTATTGCAAGCGGATATTTGCTATTCATCAGCCACATAGTTGTCGCTAACGGGTTGGGATCTTTAGCGCATTAGAAGATCTCTCTACTAATTTTAAATTGAGCTTTTTCAATTCTCTTATCTTTTGTATTCCAGACTCTCCTAGGTTTAGAACTCTTTTCACAATTTCGTTTAGTATCTTCTTACTATTCTTTTTGTTTCCTTCCATATTTTTCTAAGTTGGGCAAACTGTTTTTAATAATTAATAGGATTTGTTCATACTTTAAATCTAGGTTCTCTAGAAACTCTTCGCCATGCCAGGGTTTCTTTCCATAATCTCTACCAGAGTTTCAACCTGAGCCAACGATGGGTGAGAGGAACGTGTCTCCTTTGGACTGAAACATTATTGTTGGATTAGAAAACAAAATAAACACTTCTTTAATTAATATTATTTTTACAACCAGAAATATAAACTTACTTCATGATTATTTCACAATTATTCTGTATCGGCACTGAACCATAGAATAATAATATTCCTGACGGAGAAGAACGACAGCTTCATACTATAAAAACGGAGACCAGTTTCACACTAGCGTCATCTTACTTTAGCCCACGACATCTGTTTGACGGCGAGAGATTCAAATGCGGAAATCCTATTCATATCCTAATTAATATTTTTAGACAAGACATTTTGACTTGGAGAACAGGTAAAGGCAACTTGGCGTACTTTACCAGTTCTCTCGAGTCAAAATACCTTATCAATAATTTTAGTTTGCGTTCAAATAAAACAAAAGGATTTGTTATAATAATGTCCATTTATTTTTTATTTTATTTTATTTTTATTTTAGTGTAATCAACAGCGTACAGTTAGAAATACATACAGTTACAAATAGGTAGAAAAATAAGGCCAAATAAGATTACACATAGATAATTATAAAAAGAAGAATACAGTATAACAAGTTAAATATACGTGAATAAAATTTAATTAAAAAAAACAAAATCTAATCAGAAATACACAACTGAAATACTTTCGTGCGAGTGTGTGTGTATGTATGTGGGTAATTATGTGTTGATGATTCTTCATAAAATGACATCATTCGCGCATAAACTTTTAATACATTTTTGTGCATACAAACATAAACGTAATAAATAAAGCGTGTCACACGTATGTATGACACGCTTTTCACAATGCTGTCATTATATCAATGTATTTAACATCCATTAATAACTTCTAAATCGCATGACATTTTTAGTTTTTCAATAATATTTGTTTAGAAGTGTGCATTTTGTTGTAAAAAATTATTTACTAAATAATCGCAGTACATAGTGAAATCCTAATGGGCATTGTAACCGATCGAACACGTGTGGCAAAACTTGTTCATCAAATATTACGTTTTAATTAAGCAATAGCCTTCTTCTTCTTCCCGGGCTTTTTTCGTACGCCATTTTTTTTGGCCATGATGTTTGCCGTTTTGCGTGATTCCTCCGGTATAGGTTTCCATCTGGTTTTTTCCAACTAGCCAAGCTTGGTTTTGGGCCTACAACCTTTAGTGTTGCAGCTCTTTTTGCTAACTCGTCTGCCATTGTAAAGTCACAATTTCCTGTTGCAAGTGCTACAAGTGCACAGTGACAGTCAAGCAGTAAGTCCTGAGGTCGTTCGTGTATTTTGCTAGTGCTCTTAATACTGCTTGGCTGTCACTATGTACGATAATATTGAAATTTGTTATTTTTTAACGCAGTCTGCCTGAAAGTGGACATTTTACAATATGTGGTTTCAGTCCCTACAATTATATGTTTGCATTGGCTGAGGACTTTGAAACAATTTTGGATTCAAAAAAGTTTTAAGTTTCCTAATAAAACAACAGTACCTAATAATGCAGATTCACTTATGTGTAATGATTTTCATTTTTCTTTTAAGAGCTGAGGCTGATTCTTCTTCAGAAAATGACCTATTTTTCATAGTGCAAAATCTTTTAATACAAATGTATGACACACTATTTGCAATGCTGTCAACATTTTCTTCTTTATGTATTTGACATCTATTCACAAATTCAAAGTTGCATGACATTTTTAATTTTTCAATAATATTTTTTTTCAGATGCATTGTATGTGCATTTTGTGCTAAAAAATTTATTAACTAAAGAAGCACAGTTTTCCACGCACATAACAAAGTCCTTAGTGACATAATTTGAACTTTTTTTAAAGTCAGAATACTGTTTGCATTCAGTAAATAAATGATGTTCTTGAACAGTGTCGGATATCATTACATCTTTACAATTATCACATGAGATAGCCATTTTTTTTCACTAATAACCCACACACATGCGCTTGCTTGTATTTCAGAATCATTTTCATCAACGTTTGGCATTTCGCATGAAAAGAAGATTGGGTATTGGATACATTTTGTGAGGAGTCCATACTTGTTGACAACAAGGTTTCAAAATTATTTATTATAATATTGCTATCGTTTTCACAGCTCCCTGTTGTCCCAATGTGTGCTAAATTGCTTAATATGGCAATACCAGCCAGGAACTGACCACATGTTTGATTCGTGTTGCATCGGGTGCATCCCAGTAGTACCCCATACCGTAGTTCTATAGAACTGTTGGGATACTTTCCGGGCTGTCAAATTATATATAGTACTGTAGCATAGTTTTTGCTCTTGACTTTACTTATAGCATATAAGTTATAACCTTTATATTTTTTTGATTGATATTTCATTTTGTTTTTAACAAAAAAAAATTCCCTTGCGACAAAAACTAAGTTGTTAAAACCAAGTAGTAGTTGTGTCTAAAAAAATATTCTTTTTTTTTAGAAGTTACAGGGGGACACACATTTTACCACTTTGGAAGTATCTTTCGCACAAACTATTCCGTTTAGAAAACAATTATATTAAAAGCCTTAATACCATTTTAAAGACGTTTTGCGCAATTTAAGCAAAGCTGTATTCGATATAGTATGTTTATAGATACTCTCAAATTTAAGTGGACATTTATTATTGCAATCAAAAGAGATATTATACTTATAAAAACTATAGATATTTTAAATGTAACGTACAAACAAGATGTTGATATCGACATTTCTTTAATTTTGTCCCATTAGTTCTATATAGAACTAATCGGACACCAAGCACGAATATGGTGTATCAACAGTTCTATAGAACTAAAATTAGGGGGTACTACTGGGATGCACCCCTTGCAACCACAATTGCCACGTATGCAACCAAAAAAATTTTCCAGGGTATCCTGCTGCAGTCTCCTGGTTGCTAGGCTTTTTATTTTGTGGGCTTGGACTAAATTTCACAATCTTTTCATTGCATTTAAAGTCCAAATCCAACCTTCTTGTGATGGCGGCTTACGTGGGCTTCTTATGTATTTTAAAGTAGACAAAAAAAATTTCATCTCTTCAAAATATTCGAGATGACCAGTACTTTGTTTCATATTTGTAGCTAAAGGTTTTCCTCGCCTTAAATCTGCACAGTCGCTATTGAGAGCATCGAACAATTTGTCAATTTTCGCAAAAACATTAGCTGTTACAGCTGCTTCCGCTGTGAGTTCCCCTGAAAACAAGAAAATATATTAATTTTAACATTATTTTCTTGAAAATTTTGATAAAATTAGCAGTTCAAATCAGAATTTAAAATTTGATATTTGAAAAAATGTATGTTAGGTAAGATTCTGAATTGATCATATTGGTAGTACTATTATAGTATACAATAGAATTGTTAACCTTTACATACCTGCAGAAATTTTGGCAAACATTCTAGCAGCAACAGAATGACTTAAAACTTGTGCAGCACGTTTCACTTTCATTTTCTGTTTAGTGTTTGGATTTAAATGGTCATTTTTTAAACTTGGAGCAAATACAAAATTAGGATTTGAGTTATCTGCTTCATAAAAATCCTTTATATGTGACCATTTAGCAATACCTGTAAAAATATAAATATACGTAAATAAATATATATAAGTCAAAAACAAAAACAGAATGATGATAATTTTATTGTATTCAACTCCTAAACAAGCACTTGCTGAAAAGGACAATATTGCTTTTAGTTTACATAGTTAAGTTTAGAGATTGTTTACTACAGAATTAACAAACATTAGTACAATAACATAGTTTTTATTTAAATGGCTTTCACACACAGATTGATTAAATTTGCCAATCTAATCAAACCAAATTTTAAAAACTGTTTTCACAAAACAAAACAAGTCTTGTCTTAATAAAATAACACAAAGTAAGAGTCAATAGCTTAAATACAGATAGCACTGCCCTTTAAAACACAAACGGAGGAACAGAAGCTCCTTATATTTACAAATAAGCAATGGCAATTTCAGCCCCCGTAGGTAAAATTTTTGCCCCATACACAGTTGACTAGCCCTGCACTGAACGATCAATGCAAATATTGACACAGATTAATAATGATATTGGCTGTCAGTCTTTTTTTTCGTAAGGTAAGCACAGATTATATCCACGACACGAATTTTAGAGTTTTCTAGTTTTTTTTTTACTTATGAGCTGCCTAAAATTCCTTAAAATAAGAAATTTTAATGTAAACATCATAATAGCTAAAATTCTGTGCCAAAAAGTGGTAACATAATAAAAAATTTTTAACAAAAAATAAAAACGCCTTCAAAACGCACTAAAAAGTAAAAAATAACTACGTAATTTACTTATTTTAATTTACTTAATCACATATATGAAGTCGGTGCCATCCAAGTTTAGGTAAAGTCTTTAAAGTAAAAAGCTCGGGGGGCACCGACTTCATATATGTGATTAAGTAAATTAAAGTAAGTAAATGACGTAAAAATTTTTTACTTTTTAGTGCGTTTTGAAGGCGTTTTTATTTTTTGTTAAAAATTTTTTATTTCATACTTTTTAGTGATATATCAACAACGAACATACTAAAGAACCTACTCGAACTAAACTATAAGTACCAATATTCACTAGCCACTTATAACATTCCGACATCCCTGCAAATGAGCCTATAAAGTTTGAAGAGTTTCCTCGAGTTTTCGTAGATCTCATCATCGGATCATGACTTGGTAAACATTAAACCAACTGGAAACTATAACCTTTCAAACTTCTCATTGAGACATATTAATCGAGCCCAATCTCAAATTAGCTACTGTAAACCGTTAAAGAGCTCCCTTAGCTGTCCTTCTTCTTCATCGCCAGACCCTCAATGACAGTCACAGCTCATCTAAATGTAAAGTTCTCATTGAGACAAATTAATCGAGCCCAAACACATGGTAGTTACTGTAAACCGTTAAAGAGCTCCCTCAGCTGTCCTTCGTCTTCATCGCCAGACCCTTGATGACAGTCACAGCCCATCTAAATGTAAAGTTCTCATTGAGACAAATTAATTGAGCCCAAACACAAGGTAGCTACTGTAAACAGTTAAAGATCTCCCTTAACTGTCCTTCGTCTTCATCTGCAGACCTTCAATGACAGTCACAGTCCATCTAAATGTAAATTTCTCATCGAGACAAATTAATCAAGCCCAAACACAAGATAGCTACTGTAAGCCGTTACGGAGCTCTCTTAACTGTACTTCGTCTTCATCACCAGACCCTCAATGACAGTCACAGCCTATCTAAATGTAAAGTTCTCATCAAGACAAATTAATCGAGCCCAAACACAAGGTAACTGCAGTAAATCGTCAAGGAGTTCTCTTATATGTAGATCGGCTCTATCATCAGATCGACTCCAGACCTTCATCATATTGTAGTGCTTTTAAATACTTACCGGAAAAATTAACAAACCTATTTGTTGTCCCTACAATTTTTGAAAGTTTCCCTCGGTTTCTCCAGGATCCCATCATCAGATTCTGGTTTCCTTGTCATGGTACCACCACCAGATTATCTACTTTCCAACAAAAAAAGAATTATCAAAATCGGTTCATAAACGACGAAGTTATGCGCGAACACACATAAAAAAAAATATATACGGTCGAATTAAGAAACGCCTTTTTTTTTTTGAAGTCGTTTAAAAAACCGATAAATATCGACATACATCTTGTAGAGTGTGGTAGTGACTAGTTCAGTATTGGTCGCTTCGGAGCTCACTTCACTTCGCAAGTGCCTAGGTGATGCTTACAGAATGCAAAATCAAGGTCATTTTGAACCTTATGCGAAGTGAGAGCGAATAGCGAAGTCAAATGCGAGTTGTTGTTTGAATTTTACAGAATCGACGTGAAGTACGGCACCATGGAAATTCCATCGATGATTAGCCAATTCATCGACCTCCATTTTTGTCGCTCTTTTAGTAGCCTTTCGCCGGTGAGCAGACCGTCCGTAATCCGTCAATCTTTTACAATTGGAACCGCAAAAGTAGAGTGGAGCGCGATGCCACCAATAAGCCTGCTATCTTAGTTGGTGCAGTGACTGCTACTTTTTTGCCTGTCTAATATGCGAATTTGTTCTGTCATAACTGTCAAAGAGAATGTTTAGTTGGAGATTTTGATATTTTCTGAAACAAATTCCGCTGACTAAAATTTAACAATGCTACCGCTGTTCCAAATTGTATCTCGGATATTAAACATTATTTGCCTCTTCTCATTTCATTAAATTATGTTAACCACACTAGGATATTATAATTCATTTTAATAAATTCATCATATTATAATTCATTAATCATTTGGCTCTTCAAACTCATCACTTATAACTTATTCAACGTCATCTAGCAAGCGATCGCTACTAGATGCTGATGAGACTGATGGTCGTTACCAGGATTAATATTTGTTGTCCATCGATTCCTGCTAACTGCGGGCTTCATAAGAAGGCTCAGAGTCACTCAGCGGGCGATGAAAAGAGCAATGCTCGGAGTATCTCTGCGTGATCGAATCAGAAATGAGAAGATCCGCAGAAGAACCAAAATAACCGACATAGCTCAGCGAGTCGCAGAACTGAAGTGGCAATGGGCGGGGCACGTGGTTCGAACAGCTGATGGACGTTGGGGCCCGAAGGTGCTAGAATTGCGACCCCGCACCGGAAAGCGCAGTGTTGGTCGACCCCCCACCAGGTGGACTGATGACATCAAACGGGTCGCAGGGAGCCGCTGGGCTCATGCGGCTCAGGATCGTTGTGTTTGGAAGTCCCTAAAAAAGGCCTATGTCCAGCAGTGGACGTCTACAGGCTGGTAATGATGATGAATGATGATCGATTCCTGCTGCCAAACTTCCAGGCACAGTACGACTTACAGCTTGCTGTATTTCAACTTACATTCTGGCCATAGTTTCGGCATCAAATCCTTCATTTAGCGGACGAAATAGATTTTTTGACTTAACCCTTGGCATGCCTGGTGGGCATAAGTTACACGCTATGCCTGGTGGGTCTCTCAGACCCCGATTTCAAAATAGCATTTTTTCCTATAAATGTTATGATGTAAGGTGATTTAATGATTCAAGACGCATGCTTAAAGGGCAAAAAAGAGATAGTAAAAAAAAACACATTAGAAATTAATCAACTTTATTAAAATATTTGAAATTAAACTTTAACTCACATTTTTAAGCAACATTTCGTGACTATAACTTTGTTAACATATAATTAGTATCAAAAGTAAAGAGATCATAATCAGACTTTAATCCAGTGTAAGGCACTATCATATACTTAATCTAAATCACAAAATAATTAGTCTTCATCACTTGCATTTACACTTTGTAAATCTTTGGATTGGTAACACTTTGCGCATTGAAAAATCGAGTGGTCAAGACAAATGTGACAACTACATGTCTCACAAATGTACTGGGTTTTCCGATCTTTTTTCACAGGACAAACGTGGCATCTTCGCTTTATTCCAGGAGTTGATTTTTTCAACGGTGGGCAACCTTGATCACCTGTGCGTTCGGCTATTCTTTTACGAAGATCAGTGGAAAGGCGAATATTCGATTGTCTTGATTTCAAATGTGGTTCAAGAAGCGCTAAAGCCAAACCCTTTATAAAACTTCTTCGATTGCTCTTATCTTCTGGAATGTTAAGTATTTGGATAATTTTGGCATTGATTCCAGCAGTATTTAGCATCCAAAAAAACAAAGTCAGTGGCCATCTTCTTGAGTTGCGCGACACATCATAAGAACGTATGAGTTTATCGACATTGTCTACGCCGCTCTTTGTCCGATTGTAGAAACTTATGATCTCAGGTTTCTGTTTTGCGCCAGTAGCTTCGTCAATTTCCATTTGATGATGGAGAGATGACAGCAGAAAAACATTTTTTCTGGGTTTCGGAACATAAGATACTAAAGTCAAATCTTGTTGAAATCCGAACATTGACGAATTCTCTTCGCGCTTCCCGGCTTTGAACTTTTCAGGTATACAGGTTTTGTTGGATTTCATTGTACCAACTGCCGTAAGTTTATGATGATTTAGCAAATGTTGATAAGTGGGATAACTTGTGAACCAATTATCCATTGTCACATTGCGTCCTGATCGGGAAATCGGTGTCAGAAGACGATCAACTACATCATGTGGCTTGTTACTGACTTTATAGTCTCCTTGGGGCTGATCTCCTGCGTAAATTTCTAAATTCAAGGAGTAAAATGTAGCAGCATCTACAAGCGCAAATATTTTAATGCCATATTTGGCAGGTTTACTCGGTAAGTATTGACGGAATTTGCAACGTCCTCGAAATGCCACCAGTTCTTCGTCAATCGTTAGATTCTCAAAAGGCGTATAATGCAATTGGCAATTAGCAACAAAATCTACAAACAGTTTACGAAATGGTGCCAATCTATCTTGTGCTAATCTTTCTTCACGAGAATTGGCATCGTCGAATCTCAGATGATTGACAATGAAAGAAAATCTTCTTAGACTCATTGTCATGGGAAAAAGAGCAATGCCTGTGCCATCATTGGACCACAGATCTTGTAAGTTTTGTCTAGCCGATTTAAAAAGCCCTGCCAAAAAAAGAAGACCAATTGTGGCACGTAGTTCTATCATAGAAACATCACAATATGAATATTCATTAGAAGCATTTGAATTCTCTCTAGTTTTTTTTATCCTTGTATTGGTATGACACAAAATATATGACAACATTGACTCATTTATAAAGAGTTCAAAACATTCTAATGGAGTCTTTGCATTTTTTGCTTGACCATTTACTCCCGGAGTGCCCGTCAATATATTTTCACTACGTGTTCGTACATTAGGTCTACGTGGATTTTTAAACCATATTGTTCCATCTTTACCTCTGTTAGTTTCTTCTGTGGGCACAGTCGCAAGGATGGACAGAGGCACCTCCATTTCAGAATCCGAAGAGGTGGAGCCTGCATCATTTTCTTCCTCCTCAGTATCAGCTTCTTCACCCTCTAGAGCAACGTCAAACTCTTCTCCACTTGAATCAAATGCAACTAAGTCTTCCTCATCCAACTCTTGGAATAATAAACTAGCTATATCCTTGTCTGTTAGTTGTTCATTCATGATTAAACTGAAACAAAAAATAGAATAGGATAATGTAATGTACAAACTAATATTATTTAACGGACAGATGCCAATATTTGTAAGAAAAAAGAAAAATAAATACTTACAAAATAAAGTCACGCCGTATGCCTGGTGGGGTCTGTGGGACCCGCACGCACTTTACGCACGTCCTTTTACGCTCGTAGCTCGCCGCGGACTGGGTAAGCGGGCGGAGGGCATTCCGCGGTTAGTAACGGCCAGCTACTAAAAACGGTGAGGCTCGAAATTCAAATTTAAACGAACTACAACGGTTCGCGCGTTGGTGTGGGTCTGACAGACCCTACCAGGCATGCCAAGGGTTAAAAAAACAATAATTAGCAGAGTCATAACTTAATAATTCTTCTTCTGCCCGAAATGGAACATTGGTCAATATTAACCAGTATTATAACTCTGGGTCTGAAGCTCAAGTAAAATAACGCGTCCAAAGCATTGCTTGGCAATTACGCCTTCTTATTCTTCCTTCGTTGTCCAATATGTTGGACATTTAGCTACTTCAGCGTTGTGTGTATTATAAGCGTCAACATCTTACTGATCTTCGTTAATGTCAAGTCTAGTTAAAACTACATCGTACCAAACTACAAACTCACAATGACTTAAATGCTCAAGAAAAGTAGGTCGGTGAACAAACCTATCCAATATGTTTTTGTATGGTTCCGAACTTTCTGTGTCAAATTCAATGCCAAGAACTGATCTTGAACGCAAGTGTTTTCAAATACGCATTACTACGAGCTGTCACTTAGTTTTAAATGATAGATTCACATTCATTAGCATATATTGCTTTGTGAGTTAGAATTGCGTTTCGTATCGCGATCACTAGTCGCACTAAATAACTTGCACCGTGGTCTGTGACCCTGTAAATTCCCTGTCTTATTTGTAGAAATTTCTATAGGTTCAGTTTTTGAGATATATTAGAGCTAGCGCGCACTGGTGATTTCTCCATTTATTGTTAAGAATACCGAAAGTGCATTCAACCATACGTCGTGCCTATAGTTGTAAATTTTTTTCATAGTCTGTAATGATTTTCTTGCGTGTCGCAAAATGTGCCTCAACAAGCCAAATGCTTCATCTGCTACTAGACAAAATGGCATTTCTTCAATCAGCACCCCGAAATACCTATAAAATATATTTTATTTTAAATACTGCGTAGAACAATATCTTGACAAAATATTGCCGCCATCTTGAATTTCAAAATAGACATTATTTTTTTTGTTGAAATATACAAAATAGTAACATAAATTCTTCATAAACGCAATAAACAACTTTATGGTATGGTATATAATGATAAAAAACTTAATTTGAATTATCCGATTACGATTTCGATACTAACAATATATTCGACTTACATTCACTCAATCATTCATTTTTATTCTGTGGTTACAATGTTGTATCTGCACATCCCTATACTTATGACAGAATGCGATTTGACAAATCATAGATTAAAGACTACTAGATAGAGCCCATAGAGTGTCCCCTCGTGAGACAGCAAATCAGCCTTATTGACATGACATGTCAACATTTAAAGTACATCATAAAACGTTATGTTTTAAAATATCGTAAAATACGAAATATTACTTTATATAAGATAACACATGAAATTTGCTAAAAAATAACATATCTAAGCTTTAAATCATCAATCAATGAAGTTTATGCCTACTTACGTATGAAACGTAATTCCTTCGATTTTCTGTTCGCTGCGACTGTTGCAGCAGAAAATATTACAACCCACCATAGCACGATAACGTTTAAATTAATATAGTAACCGCAAAGTTATATTATTTATCAGCAAATTTAATAAAAAGCTAATAATTGCTCAGATATGTCCCATGTCTGTCACAAATTCCACTCTTGACAAATAATAAAAACGAACACGCTGAAAGGGACAAAAAATAATCTTGTATCACTTTCTAATAAGGGCCGAATGAAATAAGTCTGTCACGCTCTTGAACCTACAGCCGCGTTATGACTCCATCTAGTAGTCTTTAATCTATGTGACAAATTGATGTTTTAGTTTACGCTGTGGACATAATTTAGTGATTCTTTTTGGTTTTTGATAAAAATTTTGTTTAAAGCCTGTTTAAATTAAAGAAATGTTACGTTTTTATAGTTCTTCAAACGTTGCTTGTAGACAACAACGAGATTGAGCGTGCTTAAACCATTGGATTATTCTGAAAATTGACATCAAAATTGGGCATTGGCCAAAGGGTACGTTTGTTTACTTGTTAAATCTTACCAGCCTGGATTTAGAATAGTTTGGCTGTCATTGTAAAATTAAATACTAATGTCATTTAACACGAAGTCGCGGACGGTTGCTATTGTATTTTAAAGGACTTAGACTATACAACTCCGAGTCATCGATTTTGCTTTTTTTTTCCGATGCCATTGTAGAGGTTTTCTGATTATTATATTTATCGCTTATTTGTTAAAAAATAAAAATACTAGTAAAATATATACGAACAATCTTACATGATTGCGGTTCAGTCATTCTATTTTTTTTAGTGCCAGATATCAGACCTTAAATATTTTGTGAATTGTTTTATATCAGTTTAATTAATAATAATAATAGCCTTTATTTAACAATCTTACATTAATTTATAATTATAATTACAAGTTTAGTTATTTGACACCGGTACGCATAGATTGTCTTGCTAATTGGCCTTACTAGAAGTGCAGTAAGCTCCATATTGGAACGAGTGTCCAAAGTTGCTCTAGTAGGGTCCTTCCGAATTTGGCTGGGCAGGGAGAATAACTTGGACAGAGGAGGTGAGTGTTGACGCGCGTCACTAAGGGTACCCTTAAACCTACACCCGTGTCACAAGTCTCGGGCTCTGTTCAGAGTTTTTCTCTCAGCCACGCGATGGACCCCCACCCGCACGGTGAATCCATGGAATGCTAAGATATTCGTCTCTAGCATAGGCCTCGTCTCTAGTGCTTGCCATGTTGCACGGTTATGTGCTTATCTTGTCTAAGTAATACCTGCTATTTTTATAACATCATGCTCCCATCTGCGACGCTGTCTGCCTTTCTTCCTTTTATATTGTCACCACCATGCTGTTACATCCCTCGACTATTTATCTTTTTTGCTTCTGATCATATGACCTGACCATCTTTATTTTTACTTTTTAATACAGAAAGTAACATCAGTTAACTTTGTTTGGCTTCTTATATTGCACAGTTTTACTTTATCTTTTAATTTAATGTTTAGTTTGCTACGTTCCATATTATGCTGGCAAGTTTCATGTATTCGTATATTTTGGTTCGTTAGGCTCCCATGTTTGGCATCCGTAGGTCATAACAGGTAATATGCAGGAGTCAAAGCTTTTCCTTTTTACTTTGAGTGGCACATGAGGGTTTTTCATTATACCAATCTTTCAGAGACCAGTACCTCTTCCATGCTAGGTTTTCATTAATGTATCATGTAATTTCACCGGTGGGAACTTCTTCGGAATTATTAAAGTGTTTTTATCGGCATCCATGAGTGAGGTTATACATATGACATTTGTCTTCGGATCGTCGCCCGCTTTTACAACAAACTCAAATTTTAACTTTTCCATTGTTAACAAGGGCTATTAATACTGTTGTTTTGTAATATGTTGTTTATTGAAACAACAGCAAATGTTATTGCTCTGTAAAGAGAAATTTTATTTAACAAAGTTTGTACCATACATGCAATTATAAACACAACTTATATATACGTATAAAGTATAAATTACTGTAACTAATTACTTACCTCAAGAAACAACATTGGTGCGGCCATGTGCCCAGTGGTATTTTAAGTTGGGAATGATGATTAAAGAAATTTGAAAAAAAAACAGTTGACTTAGGAGTTAGGACTTTAATGATTAAGAATTATAATTTTACAAAGACATTGTTGCAAGAAGGGAATAGATTCATAGATTTTGACAGTACAGACAACACCGCTCAAAGACGCCACCACAGACATCGTAGACAGCCCGTTGGCGCGGCCACACCATCGGCGCACCGCTGCACATTCTCGTGGTGTGGCGCGAACATCCTCCGGGCCCTTGAAGCATGGCTTCAAGCAGACTCAGCACATGGCAGCAGGCACAGCCGGTTGAGAGCACGCCTCACGGTGCCCTGGGCGGTGGTTACGTCAGCTACACGAGGAATATTATCGGAGCCAGGATACAACTTGTTCACTCGTCCAAGTCGCCAGCAAAGTGGTGGAGCGTTTGGTTCCTTTATCAGCACGAGATCGTTCATCTTGAAGGTTTCTCGCTTGGTGTGCCATTTTCTTCTCTGCTGTAGCTCTCCCACATATTCATTGGACCATCTCTTCCAGAAGTGCTGCCTGGTTCTCTCCAGACGCTGGTACCTGATCAAGCGACTCTCTTTGATCTGTTCGAATGAAGAGCTAGGTAGAGCGGTAAGAGGTACGCCAATTAAAAAGTACCCAGGGGTGGGACATTGGAGGTCATTGGGAGAGGAGCTGAGAGGACATAGGGGGCGGCTGTTAAGGATAGCTTCAACCTGATTAAACAAGGTAGATAATTCTTCAAAGGTCAAATGTGCATTTTCCATGATTCTATTTAGGTAGAATTTTGCGCTCTTAATGCAGGCCTCCCACAATCCACCAAAATGAGGAGCGTAAGCAGGAGAAAATTTAAATTGAATGTTTAGTTTGGACGCGAAATCGATGACAGAGTTTTGATATTCCCTGGCGGCTTACGGCCCTGGTCGCTCAGGAGCACATGTGGAACTCCCCTTCGGGAGACCAGGCGTTTTAGACTTGAGATATAAGCGTTAGTAGAAAGCTCACTAACAGCTTCTAGGTGAACACATTTATATGTGAAGCATATAAAAATACATAAATAACACTTGCTTATCTTAGCACCTCTACCTTTTCTATCTACGATCATGTACGGACCGCCGAAATCTGAGCCAACGACACTAAAGTGGTAATCATTTACTAGACGCTCCTTAGGCAAATTACCCATAATATTAGTCATAGTCTCTCCTTTGAACCGTCGGCACTTCACACAACTTCTAGTTGTATGCCTAGCTAGATTCCTTCCACCAATGGGCCAAAAACGATCTCTTATAGAAACTAGAAGATGGTTGGGACCAGCATGCATTAGGCGAACATGTTCATACTGAAACAAAATCTTTGTAAAATGACTGTTAGCTTGCAACAAGATTGGGTGTTTCTTATCATAATCGAAATCCGACATGACTAAACGACCGCCTACTCGCAATATACCATTAGCATCAATAAATACATTGAGAGGGGCTAGACTTGACTTAGTGGCTTGTTATTAGATAGTAAGTTCAATTCACTCTGAAAGGATTCTCCTGGTGAGATCTTAATTAACAGGCGCAGTGAGTTCTCAAGCTCAGAAGCATGCAAAGCACCCGTAAACTTATGATTAGGATTCTTTACATTATTAAGAAAACGCAGCATTCACGCATAAGCGCGTTGTAGGAATGTGAATCTAGATATATTAGATTTATTAAAAAATTGATCACTAGACCTATCAACTATATGAACCTTAAGCTCAGGTAGCTGGACTGCACTTATATCTTGATCTTGGTTGAGCCAAGACTCCTCTGGCTCCAATAAGTAAGAAGGCCCATGCCACCATAGCGGGCAAGGAATTATACTGGAGGGATCCACGCCTCGCGATACTAGATCTGCCGGATTTTGAGATGTAGGAACATACCGCCGTGAACTAGAGTCTGTGATTGCATGAATGGCTGCCACCCTATTGGCTACAAAGGTCTTTGGTGTTTTACAGGTCCGAAGCCACCCTAGAACAACCTTGGAATCTGTCCAATATACATGACGATCAACCTGACACCTCAAAGCTTGTGTAACAGCATTGGCTAGATTTGAGCTCAGGAGAGCACCGCAGAGTTCCAAACTCTGAACTCTGAACAGCTCGACATCTTGGTCATCAACATTCAAGACCTCTATCTGTGTTTGCAACTCATCGAATTCAGAGAACAATGTTTCAAACCGGCTTAACTTAATTGATAACTTACTGACTTCTACTTACGGCACAGATTTTGCATTCATTAAACACTCTAAGTAATTTTTGAATTTGGTAAGTCTACCTTTATATGAGCTTCGCTTTGACATTAGGTCTCGCAGGGAATTATCAAAACTCTCCTCATCTCGCGGCTCCTCATCTTGAGTAATAATTTTTTAAACTTACTTGATAGACAGATAACAAGACTATTGAAATTGTTAGGTTACGCTCCTCAGATGGTGGCGATGCAAAGGTCCGGCCGACAGGCGGTATCGCGGTCAAGGTGACACGTGGACGCCGGACACAGCCGATGCAAGCGCAGGCTGCTGAAGGGGCGATCGGATGCGCAGCGCGAGGAGGCGCTCAAGCCGCTGGAATGTGTAGTTGTAACGATGTAGTTCAATGAATTTCAATGAGTTCAGCTTTAGCCGAGCTATTATATCTATATATCTTTTGGCTAGGTTATGATCATTAGTACGAAGAAATGAATGCAATATTTGCAACTAGGATTGATTTTTAAAGTGGATGTAAATATATTAGTTTTACAGATTAGGTTAGGCACAAGACCGTCACGTGCATTGTTTAATTAGGTTGAAAGGGGACGTGGTCGAAAGTAAGGAACGGGCTCACATAACGTTGGCGTTGTTGGAGATTCGGTAGATCTGGCTGCCAGCGACGCCGCCTCGTGCCGCGTAGACCGGCGCGTGCGTTCCTTTCTTTCCGATTGCAGGTCCTGTCACGGTCGCCAGTTTTCTTGGTGCGGCCATGTGCCCAGTAGTGTTTTAAGTTAGGAATGATGATTAAAAAAAATTTGAAAAAAACAGCTGACTTAGGAGTTAGGACTTTAATGATTAAGAATTATAATTTTACAAAGACATTGTTGCAAGAATGGAATAGATTCATAGATTTTGACAGTACAGACACAACACCGCTCAAAGACGCCACCACAGACATCGTAGATAGCCCGTTGGCGCGGCCACACCATCGGCGCTCCGCTGCACATTCTGATTGGCATGGCGCGAACAATTTATAAACATAAAATATACTACGAAGTAACCGAATGATGATTTAACATTAGAAAATAAATTAATTTATATAAGCTAAAACTTGTGCCTAGGTATTAGAAGTAATATGAACAATATATATAGGTAAAATAAATAATATATGACAAGGGGTAATACTTTTTCGCGGGTAGGCGTACAATAAGTAAACACATGTTTGATTTGCTCTCCAAGATTTTTAATTTAATTAATTATAAAAACAGTATTGTTTTGTGAAGTAATGTGCTAAAAATACTTTTACCTACCAGGTAGTGATTCCTTTATAATCTCCACAGAGATTTATGCATAATATTGTTCTTAGTGATAACATTTCTTAACCTAACACTATAACCTAAAAAGATAAAGCACAATGGAAGCTATTCAACCATCTGTAACACAACTAAGTGCACATTTCAACGGAAGAATGGAAGAATTCCAGAAACATTTGCAGCAAGCTATATCAGCTACTAGTCCAACTTCTAATATTGCAGTACAATTTCAATCGTTCAGAAGTTTTGTGTTGACAGCGCTTGAAGGTCTTCAATTACAAGTTCAGCTCCTGTACACAACTATGACTGATTTACAAATGAGAAGTCGTCGTAAAATCCTGTTGGTTCATGGCTTAGCAGAATCTAAAGCTGAGAAATTAGACTCTGTCACTGTTAAGGCGCTCTCCGATCATCTCAAGTTACCACTCAATACAGAAGAGTGTTAGTCGCTGCCATAGTTTCGGCCGTCCTAAGGCTGGTAAACCGAGAGCTGTTCTGGTCAAGTTCCATGATTTGACACTCAGAAATAAACTGTGGTATGCTAAAACTGCTTTAAGGAATTCAGGCATAACACTGTCTGAGTTTCTTACTAAGGAGAGACACGACGTTTTATAGCCGCTCGTCAGTGGCTCGGTGTCAATAAGTGCTGGACAAAGGATGGGAGTATCTTCGTGTTACAGCAAGATGAGTCCCGGCGCCAGGTGCGTTCGATTGCTGAACTGGATGATATTGCTGCACCAACGGTGGCGGACCCTGCGCTAGCAACCTCTGTTGTTATTCCCTCTGCTGCTTCAGGAAATCCTAAAGTCCCACTAGTCTCGCGAGCCAAGAGGATCAACAAGAAATAGTAGTCTTATTAATGATTACGTTTGCTGTTTGTAATTACAGGCTTGTATCAATTTTTGTTTCTGTTACTTGTGTTGTGGTGCATTGTTTGCTGTGGTAGGTAATTAGACCACATAAGTATCACATTTTAGAGCAAGCAAACTTTTTGTTTTATTGTATTAATTTTGAATTTGAAGGTTCATTATTATATATAATATTTAATATTTAATATTACTATAGAAATATTATTATAGCTGTTTTACACACTGGATAGTGCAACCTTTCCAGGTGTCGGCTATTAAATGATGCTATATTTTTATAGGTTGTAAAGAAATCGAATCTTTTTACAAAGCAAGCCACTTCATATATATAAATACCTGTCATTGTTAATAATTTTAAATTCGTAAACATTGGCTTCCATGATTGCATGGGGTTCATATTGCACATAGCCCTAATACACTTTTTTTGTATGAGGAACATTCTGTTTGCCTCTGTAACGTTACCCCAGAGAATAATACCGTAGCGTATATTAGACACAACATATTCATGATACGCAGATAAGGCAGTATTTCGGTCAGTGATTTTAGAAAGCCTTCTTAGAACAAAGACAAACTTATTTATTTTTTTGCATAAGTGAATAATATGAGGACCCCAAGTGCAAAACTCATCTAAATGAATTCCTAAAAAGGATATACTAGGTATTTGTTCTATATTTTCATTGGCACATGTCACAATATTATTTTTGTAAGTCATTTTCCGATTTTTAAATGTCACAATTTTAGTTTTATTTTATTTTAATTTAGGCACAAATTGTTCATAATTAACCAATAATTCACATTACTTAAAGCATTCATTATTTCCGGAGAGTTGTCAGCATTTTTTAAACATGGGACTGTGATGGAAACGGCATCTGCATACATAATACATTTAAGGTTAATGCTATCGGGAAGGTCATTGATGTATATTAAGAATAGTAATGGCCCGAGAACACTACCTTGTGGAACTCCAAATGAATTTACTTCTATCTTAGATCTAAAATTTGTCCTTAATTTTTGTTCGTTTAATCTGGCTATTTCTACTAATTGCTTTCTTTCTTTTAAATAACTATGGAAACATGAAAGACAGACATGGTATTATTATGCATAGTTTAGCTGTCATTGTGAAATTAACAGGTTCACTGTCCACAGACCACATACGGTATGTAGGGAGACTTCCATATCAGTCCACAGACAGCATGTGGTATATTCGCCCATACAATTTCTAAGCCATCTGATACTGTGGACGTAAGGAGAAAGTCTCATATTTAATGCGGACTTGGCAGGACACATCATAAGGATTACAAAAAGTGCTGGGACATAGGGAAAAAGTCGATATTTTTTTCTGAAGGGTATGAAATAAAAACTATCAGCATATATTTTTTAGAGGTTTTATTGTTTTATTACTTAGAAATTAGCTAATCAATGGGTAAGTAGGTAACAAAATACGGGAAATGAATAAAAAATTTATTATATAGGACAAAAATTGTACATGGGCTTTTTGAAAACATTGCATACAATAAGGTTTTGTGCAAATATTGCATATTTGCGAAACTCTTTTCGCCTTATTAGTGGCAGCTTGTGCTGTCTCTCCTGCCAATCTATGTCGCTCGTAGTTCTTATCCAGCATTTGAAGAAAATGTTGTGCTAGCGATGGCGGGACATTTTGACGTGATGACCCTGCAGTTGCATTTTGCTGTGGAGTAGCTATAGCCGAAGCCGGTACCGGTGTTATGTTTACAGCCACAAGATTTTTCACAATATCTTTTTTTTTGAGGGTTCAGTTTTTTGTAGACATAAAACATAAAAAGGAAAGTATGCGCAGACCACATAGGTTCTGTGGACTCACGTTTACCGTCCTGGAAGCGCTACGAGTCCACAGACCATATGTGGTCTGTGTTAAAAAACTATTTCAGTAGAGTATAAAAATTTTGTAACACATACATGCATACATTTTATCAATAATCACAAATAAACTGACTTTAAATAAAAATATAACTGGACTTATGGACCATTACCACTCTGGAGCCTGGACAGTGAACCTGTTAAATACTAATGTCATTTAACGTTTTATGTTTTCTATTTTGAAGTGCAGTAAGTTGTGGAAGTATTTAAATTTCGTGTTTCATCTATTAATAATTATTAAAAGAAACCTTTTTCGGGCCTTGAGAAAGATTTATTCTTAAATATAATACAAAAATATGAAAGTATTTTATCATGCAAACAAACCAAATACCAATGCAAATAGTGTATTGAAAAAGAAACATACTTGGGAAGCAATCAAAGATGAGTTTAACAATTCTTCGATCGTGACTCAACAGGTAAGATTTAACAAATTATTCTTAAAGAAATTTGATTTGTTTTAATGTAAAACATCAATAGGTATACATCGATACCTACATTATAAATACCACGTTTTATGGTAAAAAAAATTGTATCTGGTGTTTTTACTACCTACAAGTAACTTGTGCATCTATGCAAAAACTTGTTGATTTGATGTTTTAGTATTAAATTATGCATTAGATAAATGGATTATGCTAGAATGTAAAACATCAATATACAGAAAAGACCACATGAATGTTAAAAAAAGTACTTGTTGATTTATTACGTACTAAATTAAAAGCAAACAATAGAATTAATTATAACCTACCTTATAATCTATGCCTATAGTACCTATAATAATTATAATTTTAATGACTTGCAAATATTATGTTTTAGGCTTCTACTATAAAGTTATGATATAACATGAAAGCCAAAGCTCAAAAACTAAAGAAAATATTCACCATTTAACTGGAGGAGGGCCGAGTGTGGATGATATGGACCCCATTGATGCAAAAGTCATGGATATTGATAAAAATATCTTAACTAACGTGGAAGAGGACATTGATAGTGATATAATAAATGGTAAATATGTTTTAATATAGATATGTTATTTACATGTCTAAATAAATCTAAGTTGCAGATGAGGACTTTTTAAAATTTTTAAATCTCAGATACAAAGTTCTCTAATATTATGAAATGTTCTCTAATTATATGTAAAATATTTAACTGTGTTTTATTATGTATTTAGAAAATTATATTTAAATTAAATTCAATACTAATCATAAAAGGTTACATGTTTTATATATATTACATGTATGTCATAGGTCATGGTTAATATCACTATAAGATGATAAATAAGTATTTTAATCTATTGCAATTGGGGAAGGGGGAAGGGGAAGACTTACAGAAATACATATGATGCAAAATGTTTTATATACATTCACATGTACAAAATTAGTCTGATTATGATTACTTTTTGCTTTTACTTATAAACTAATTCTCAATTTTTGCTGCTTATTACAATTACTTATAGTTTCTTTTACATATTTACAGATAATGTCATAGTAATTGGGGATTCAAATAATGAGGCATGGAATAAAGTGCCAGAAGAGAAAGTGGAAGTTAAAACTCCCAAGAGAAAAATGCTTGGTTCAGAAGATAAATATATGAGTAAAGTGAACGTTCTAAAACAAAAAATATTGGAGGAGGAATTAAAATTTAAAACACAGTTGCATGAAGAGGAGTTACAATTTAGTCATGGAAAGAGAATACAAACAAAAGATCCTTGAGGCAGAGTTGAAAATAAAATTAAAAGAACTGGAAATTTTAGAAAATAAAAACAATTTGAATGTGTAATAACATGTTTTTTATTTAAATGAAATCCCTAGCAATAATGTTCGCTCTAATCACCATACCATCACTTGTACTTGATGTTGTTATATGCTGCTCATAGTGATGATCTATATTTTCATGCAAAACAGTAATATCTTCATCTGGAAGGGAACTATGATATTCAATAGAAATATTATGCAATACAGCACAAGCAATTATTATATTTGCCGTAGTTTTTAGTTTTGTACCCAAGCCTTTCTGTAAACATGAAAACCTTCGCTTTCACACACCAAATAGTTTTTCTACACTGTTACGGGTTTTAATTTGTGCTTTGTTGTAATTTTCCTCACTTAAGGTCCGAGGATCCTAATCCTCGGACCTTAAGTGAGGAAAATTGTACCTATACAGGTGACAGTAAATGTCTAGTGCAGGGATAGCCAGCATCAGCAACTAAAACTCCACCTATTTCATTATTTTGTAAACGTATACTTAATCTAGAGTTTCTAAATATGTGGCTGTCATGGGTACTTCCTGCCCAACGAACTACAATATCCTGTATCATCAAGTTCGGACCACCAACAACTTGGATATTCAATGAAAAATAACCTTTCCTGTTTCTGTACTGCTCGGTATGTACTATACCTCTAGGCTTAGCAATTTTTATATGAGTACAATCTATGGCACCTACAATATTTTTAAGTCCAGGTCTTCTTCCTATACACCCAAGTTCTTCAAAGTTAGCCTTTGTTTGCCCCAAATCTGAAGGGGATTTTATAAATATATGCATTTTTAAAGCTAGGGCTTGGCTCACTCTTTTTATTATAGAACACACTGTGGATTGTGAAATATGCATAATGTCACCACATACAATCTGAAAGCTGCCAGTTGCATAGAATCGTAAGGCCACAAGAAGTTGACATTCTGGAGATATAGGCAAACCTCTTTGTGATTGCAAGAATTCAACTATCTGAGGTAAAATAACATTTAAGGCCCGGCGCCCATTATCGGCATCGGTACGACTGAGGATTTTAGGTGGCAAATAGCAATATACTATAACATAATGGCAATAAAGTAGAAAATTCCGTGATATATGGTCGTAATAACAAAAATACCGCTTCAGTATGCTTGAGGCTGCTGTATCGGCAGCCTTGAGAATGCTTCGGGATGCTTCGGCATCCTTCGGCATCGTTCGGTACGCCGCCGGCGCCGAGGCAACACTCGGGGGATAGTTTGCCCTGCGGGGCGGGGGGAGGCATCCGGCATTTGCATCATTTCACTCACACAACACAATCCAGGTAATCGCTGTGTGTACCGGTTGTTTGCTGTCACATCGAATGTCATGGCGGAAGAAAAACTTATTAATTTAGTTCGTCTACATGAGTGTTTATACAATATAAAATCGCGTCACTACAGTGACCAACACATGAAACATAATGCGTGGGAGCAAATCGCCAAAGAACTCAATAAAACACGTAAGTAAGCATCTTAAACATTTTATTTTTATTGAGTTATAATAAGTACCATCAATATGATAATGATTAATTACATTGACTTACAGATCGTTAGTATTTTATGATCTATTAACAATATTATTCTGCCAACTAACTGACCCATGTTCAGAGTTAAAATATTGTTTGAATTGATCTCTAACGACCATACACTCGCACATGATAATATCGTTATCGCCTACGACATTGTTATCCACGGAACCTTCTAAAATATCACTTTCCTGTAGTGGGTTTGGAAGTTCCGTCGTTGCATTGTTAATGATGTAATTATGTAAAGAACAGCAGGCTAAAATGATGTTATCTATATATATTGCTTGTACTTGCAGTCTTCTCTGAAATATTTCAAACCTTGATTGAAGAATGCCAAAAGCACTCTCCACGATACGCCTTGCTCGACTTAGTCTGTAATTAAAAACTCTTTTCTCTATATTTGCCAATTGATTCGCAGGGTACGGATGCTTCATCAGCAACAAAAACGTAGGGTAATTCTTCAGTTATTCCTCGTAAGCTCACATTTTGAGGAATATTTAATGTGTCGTTTTGCAATTTTAAACCCAATTTTGAATGATCTAATATACCACCGTCGCTATTTCTACCATAAGCACCTACATCGACAATGACAAATCTATATTTAGCATCTGCTACAGCTAGCAGAACGATACTAAAAATTTTTTTATAATTAAAATACATACTTCCACTATTATTTGGAGCTCGTATCTTGAAGTGCTTGCCATCCATGGCACCAATACAATTTGGAAAATTCCATATTTCATCAAAGTCTTTAGCAATTATCTTCCATTGTGCTGCTGTTGGTTTTGGCAGAACGACACGGCCAAGAATATTCCAGATTACACGGCAGGTTTCATGGACTATACAACGAACTGTACTAAATCCCATTCGGTAATTGAATGCTAAAGTTTTGAAACTGACTCCTGTTATTAAAAACCTGAAAAGAAACATTATGTTTTTAAATATAGCTTAGGTACCTATTAATATTATTAAAAATATTTAAATAATACCAATTTTAATTTTGAAAATTTAGAATAAATATACCTAGGCACTTTTGATAATCATATTTTAAATCATACAATACGGATTACGAAACATTATACATAATATCACCTGTGCTGCGGGTGCCGGACACTTACGTTTAACTAACAAACCATTAATTTATATGTTTATTATATTATTTTCAGCTCAAGAATGTCTCGAAATGTGGACGAATATCAGAAACAACTATCGAAAAGCGATAAAAATAGAATAAGCAAAAGTGGTGATTCTGCAAAGCCACAAAGGCCTATAAAACACGAAAGAGAACTCCAATTCTTGAATACATTTTTACAAAATAGAGCGCAGGTATCTAATTTAGATTCTTCTTCCGAGGAGACACAAGATTCTTTCTTGGATTCTCCTCAATCACGGCCACAATCAGAAATGTCACATTCAGATTCTCAAAAGTCGCGTCCTCGATCACAAAACATAACCGCAGCTGAGATATCAAAAGAATATATAGATTCTAAAAATAACGAAGATGAACATCCTATAGATATATTTTTTAAATCAATGTCTGCTACGGTAAAATCTTTACCGAAAAAGTTGCAACTTCAAGTGAAAAGAGATGTATTGCTTCTTGTTAATAAGGCGGAAATCGAATATTCAGAACTATCAAAAGCACCACAGAATATTGAAACTACAAGATCTATTTATGAACCATCCACATCGAAACAAAAACCTCCTGTGAATCAATCAAACTACACCATGGACGATTTTTCTTATTACACACCCCAAGCAACATCCGTAAATAACGAGGACAACATACAATCAACATTGACATATACTCCGACACCCATACTTAGATGCCAAGACGAAAACATTGAAACCAGTGATTACCAGAATATTGAAACCAATGATTACCAGAATTTGTAATTTTTTTTTAACATTTTATTTTTTACCTGCAGCAAAGCTAATGTGATTAAAAATAAAGATATGATTCGAATGTCAACAACAATCGCTCCACGACGACAGTTCTATGACCGGCGCAGCAAGAAATATAGATTCAGACGAAATAGTAATGCAGTCTGCGATCTGAAGTCACCATTCGAATCATACCTGTACGAGTATATGTGAATTAAAAAATAATAAATATGATTAAACTTATTAAAGTATTTTTTTATTACTCACCTCAAGCACACAGACAATCTTTCTTCAACAGGTATAGGTGAGCGAAATCTTGATTGTTTTTTCTCAATGTAAGGTTGAAGCAAATGAACCAGACTTTCAAAATTTTCATAACTCATTCTATAATAATCATAAAATTTTCGAACGTCATAACGCAAATCGTTGAATAAATTGTTGAATTCACCGGACATATATCGTTGCTTCCAAAGGTTGTTCACCCAAAATCTTCTTGATTGATTAGATTTCTCTTCCTTAGGGTTGTCATTGCGAAAGGCTGCTGAGATGTTTAGTTTAGACCACGTTTCACTATCCAGATACAAAAAAAGAGAAAGTGCCCCAGAAAATGTGCCAATAGACCAAATAAGCATGGGATATAATTCTGCAAAAAAAGTCTTCAGCTCAGATCAGGAAGATAAGATAGTTAAATACGCTATAAAATCAGCGGATATTTACTTTGGTCTATCCTCAAAAGATCTAAGAAAAGTAGCCTATAATTTAGCTGTTTGGTACAACTTATCAAGGCCCGCTTCGTGGGATGAAAATGAAATCGCTGGAGTGGAATGGTTCCGTAATTTTTTGGACCGCCATCCAGAACTATCGGTCAGGTGTGCTCAAGCAACAAGTTTGGCTCGAGCGACTAGTTTCAATAGAACAAATGTAGATAACTTTTTTGATAATTTGGATACAGTACTGACTCGTGATAAATTTAATGCTAAGGATATATATAATGTAGATGAAACGGGAATAACGACGGTACAAAAGCCGAATCAAGTTATAGCTAAGAAAGGAAGAAAGCTAGTAGGTGCATTAACGTCAGCAGAGCGCGGAACTCTGGTCACAGTCACTGTAGCAGCTAACGCGATAGGTAATATAATTCCACCAATGTTTACATTCCCTAGAGTACCGTTTCAAAATCATTTTTTGAGGGATGGTCCTGTCGGTAGTATCGGTACCGCAAATAAATCTGGGTGGATGCAAGAAGATTTCCTCGTGTTTCTTAAACACTTTCAAAACTACACAAATTGTTCTTTAGATCACAAAGTGCTTCTTCTTCTTGACAATCATTCGTCCCATGTATCCATTGAAAGCATTGATTTTTGTCGGGTCAACGGTATCGTCATGTTATCTTATCCACCACACTGTAGTCACAAGCTACAGCCCTTAGACCGCTCTGTATATGGCCCATTTAAGAAAGCAGTTAATACAGCTTGCGATGCTTGGATGAGAACAAACCCAGGAAAGACCATGACCATTTACGATATTCCAAGCATAGTTGCAACTGCGCTACCAACGGCTATGACAATATCTAATATTCAAGCTGGTTTTAGAAAAACTGGAATTTTTCCATTCAATAGAGAAATATTCACCGATCTAGATTTTGCACTCTCATATGTCACGGATAGACCAGACCCGAATGCCCCGAATGAGATGTTACAGTCAGGATTTAATGGCGCAACCGAAATTTCAATGCTTGCATCACAGCCTTGTTCCTCAGTCTTACCTCCTGTACAAGTTATTTCTAATCTCTCAAATCCACCGATTGTTACACAGCTAGATTTTACCACAGAAACCCAAGCCTTTGTTTCATCTACAGTGACTATTTCAGACACTCAGCCCGATCTCACGAAACCCCTGACACCACAGATAGAACGCATCACAAGATATAACGTTGTTACTGCATCTTCTCCAAGGCACTCAGCGGTATCACAGCCAAGTTCACCTCTTGCGGTTATATCGGAAATTCAGCGAGACCACAACAGACCCGTGACTCCAGTGGCAACGCTTCCTACAAATCTTAAATCCCTATCTCCATAGTTGAGCACTCCAAAGAAGCTATCAAGATCAACAACACCACAGCTAAGTTCCTCTGTCTTACATAATCTTGGGCAAAGTCATAGTAAAGTAAATAATCTTCCATTTTCACAAAATTTAGATAATGCACCTGCTTCTTCGGGGCCGTTCAAGTATTACGTAAGCACTATTGGTCTTTGCTCTGCTTATTTTGGATGACATGGGGGGTGGGGGAGTCTAGATGATGATTACGTCATCGATAATTATTTTCTTTTTAACACAAATGGCAACCCTCACATTCTGTTTGCTTAGAAACGAAACATATTTTCGGGGAATTACCTACAAATAAATGCATACGTTTAGTAGGGTTGCCGAGCTGTGACAAAAAAATCGATCTTAGGAATCGATTCGAACCGGTGCCTTGAAGATCGATTCGAAAAAGTAAACGATGACATAAGATAGATCTATTAAAAATCGATCTCGATTCTCGTACGAAAAATTTTATTACACTGAGGAAGTTATAAAACGATAATAAACATTATTATGCTTTGCATAAAAAAAATGTAGCTAAAGGTAAAGGATCATTATACACAATATTTATATTTAAGCATTTGTATCGAAAATATCAATAAAGATTCAACATCCTCCTTCGTTTCTTTGAAGTCGGTTAAAAATCGAAGATCGGGTTAATAAAGATCGATCTGCGATAATCGACATCGACATCCCTAACGTTTAGGCACTTGTTTTAGAACCGAGTAGGGGAATTACCGCGCGCTATTCTTTTGTCTAACTAAATTTCCCCTGTCAGTGTATAGTTTTATTTGGATACTACAGCGAGTAGATAGACGTATTGTAAGCATAGCCAAGCAAGAGCAAACATTTGTGTTGCCGTCGATTCTATTAGCCAAAGTTTAATGCTTAAATAAAGATGTCGTTTCAAATAGACAAATCCAAATTATACCAAAAATTGTTTGAAAGTTTTAAAAAATCTCATACAAATACGAAAGTACAAAATGTACAAAAGTTAGTTAATGAAGTGTGGCGAAATTATAAATTACAAGCAAAGTCCGACAAGGAACTAAATATTATTGTATCTAAGAGAATTGGAGAAGAATTGCAAGCGGCGACTAAGAATAAATCCAATCTACTACATTTTTTTTCCAAGGTGAGTGATGATACCATTTTAGGTATACCAATCTTATCTTACTAATATTATAAATGCGAAAGTTACGATGTTTGGATATTTGGGTGTTTGTTACTCAATTACGCCAAAACGGCTGGATGGATCAGGATGAAATTTGGCACAGGGATAGATTATACTCCGGAATAGGACATAGGCTACTTTTTACCCCAATCGATATTCTCACGGGACCCGTTCTCGTGAGAATATCGATCTTCTGCTTCACTTAAAGATTTTCTGCAAATGCCCTACGATTATTTTTGTCCAACGGTAAAATTGAAGCTATCAAGTCGAACATGCAAAATGTGTGGTCTTTATCATGCTTCCGTTAAGTCACTAAATCGTCACATCGACAAGATCCATAAAAAAGTAAATACGCACACTGAGAAGAAAGTTAGACCTGTAAGAGTCGCTGCTCGACGTACTAATGAATTGATGTGCATTATTCAAAATTTAGAGCACCATGATGTTGAATGGCTCGATGAGAACGACGTAGGCATTCCAAAATCGGATAAAAGTGAATAGACTCACAACACTGAGCAGCAATCCAATGTCATCCAAAACCTGGACTCATGAATTCGGGTTTCATGGACTGAAGACTGTTAATTTTAATTCAATGTGAACCAAATTTTTTTAATAAGTTTGTTATGTTTGTAAGATTATAATATTGTTTTCCCTTAATCTATGTTGAATACCTAATCAGTAAAATATAATATCTATCCAAAGTCTAATTTTCTTTTTTTTTAAATTATAATTTAAAAAATCTAAAAATGTTTACGTAAGCATGGGGGGAGGGGGTAAGAGCTTTGCTTACTTTTGCTGACAAGGGGGGTGGGGGGGTAAATAACTATAATAAATCTGCTTACGTAATACTTGAACGTCCCCTTCTTCAAAAATCCCGTACATTAATATACCTTGAACCTTACAGGTAATACAAAGCCTATGTGTCTAGAAAGAAATTTATGTACAAATTGGAAAAAATGGTTTCAATCTTTCAACATATTTTTGAAAGCAAGTGGAATTTTCGAAGAATCCGACGCAAGGAAAATCGCCATGTTGTTACACTTTATTGGGAGTGACTCGTTAGAAATTTTCAATTCATTTGGCCTGGATTTGGAAAATGTCACATTCGAAGAATTAATTCCAAAATTTGAATCGTACTTCGTATCTAAAGCAAATATTACTTATGAATGCTACAAGTTTTTAACAACCAAACAAAGAGGTGATGAAACTGTAGAGGATTTTTTAACAAATTTAATAAACAAAAGCAAGTCGTGTGAGTTCGGAAACTTGGAAGAAAGGATGATAAAAGATATTTTCATTACAAACATGCATGAAAATTTTCAACATGTACGAGAAAAATTACTGCTTGAAGAAGAGTTAACGCTAGAAAAGGCTAGGAACTTGTCAAAAAGTATTGTGTCAGCTAGATCTCATACAGTAGAGTTTAAAGAATCTACAAATGTCTTTTATCAACGTCAGTCATTCAATCAGTCAAAGTCGAGGGCGAGGTCTCAGTCAAGAACCAGATCGCAGTCAGGGTCAAGGTCAAAGTCACAGGAAAGAAAAAACTGTACACGGTGTGGTCAAATTCATCGCTATAAATGTCCAGCATATAATGCTAAGTGCAGGAGGTGTAACTTAAGAAGACATTATCAAGCTATTTGTAAGTCAGTGAAGTTCATACAAGCAAATATGGATCAAGAAGGTCAAAGTATTTATTTGTTGGACACTTAAATACATGTCAAAATTCAATTTCGGAATGGAGTGTTAACTTAAATATTAATAATATAAATGTTCAATGTATTTTAGATACTGGAAGTGATGCTAATGTTATGTCATATAAGTTATTTCAATCATTGAATGTCAGTAAAAAATTTTTACCATGTCATTATAAAGTAACCTCTTACTGCAGAAGTACCATACCCATATTAGGTCAACAAAAGCTAGAATGTAGTTATTATATCAATCATAGATTAAAGACTAATAGATGGAGTCATAACGCGGCTGTAGGTTCAAGAGCGTGACAGACTTATTTCATTCAGCCTTTATTAGAAAGTGACACAAGATTATTTTTTGTCCCTTTCAGCGTGTTCGTTTTTATTATTTGTCAAGAATGAAGTTGGTGACAAGCAAAGGACATATCTGAGTAATTAATAGCTTTTTATTAAATTTGCTGATAAATAATACAACTTTGCGGTTACGATATTAATTTAAACGTTATCGTGCTATGGTGGGTTGTAATATTTTCGGCTGCAACAGTCGCAGCGAACAGAAAATCGAAGGAAGTACGTTTCATACGTAAGTAGGCATAAACTTCATTGATTGATGATTTAAAGCTTAGATATGTTATTTTTTTTAAGCTCGATTACCCTATTTTATCTGTGGTTATGACATAAATGACATAAAAATATTTTTGACAACTAGTTTAAACTTAAAGTCATAGATTAAAGACAACTAGATGGAGCCCATAGCGTGTCCACTCGTGAGACAGCAAATCAGCCTTATTGACATGACATGTCAACATTTAAAGTACATCATAAAACGTTATGTTTTAAAATATCGTAAAATACGAAATATTACTTTATATAAGACAGTTTAGTAAACGCATGAAATAAATAAATACATGAAATTTGCTAAAAAAACAACATAATATCTAAGCTTTAAATCATCAATCAATGAAGTGTATGCCTACTTACGTATGAAACGTAATTCCTTCGATTTTCCGTTCGCTGCGACTTTTGCAGCCGAAAATACTACAACCCACCATAGCACGATAACGTTTAAATTAATATCGTAACTGCAAAGTTATATTATTTATCAGCAAATTTAATAAAAAGCTAATAATTGCTCAGATTTGTCCTTTGATTGTCACAAACTCCACTCTTGACAAACAATAAAAACGAACACGCTAAGAGGGACAAAAAATAATCTTGTGTCACTTTCTAATAAAGGCCGAATGAAATAAGTCTGTCACGCTTTTGAACCTAGAGCCGCGTTATGACTCCATCTAGTAGTCTTTAATCTATGCTTAAAGTGGTGTTCTGTGTAGTGACTAAGGCTGCATTTAGACGACGCGAAAATTTTCTTGCGGCAGCCGCGCGGCAATCGCCGCGTTCACGCATACGTAATTGGCAAATATGAATTCTATTATCTACGCAATAACAGTTAAGTTGCCAGGAATCACTTTAACAGACCGCGCGGCCGCGCGGCTGCCGCGTTGGCGTCGCGCGGCCGACTCGTGCACAATGCCAAAAGCCCAGCCACCCTCCCTCATCCCCCTTTCTTGTCAGTACGAAGTTGCTTGCGCATGAGTTAAGACGCGTATCGTATTCTATTAAATCGTTTTTATCGTACCTATTCTATCTAAAATGGATGAATTAATCTAGAAACGTTAATAATTTTGGTTGAAGAAAGAGAAGTCCTGTGGGACTAAACGAGCGAATCGTATAAGGATAAACGTAAGACTCTTAAAGCCTGGCGTGATATCTGTAAAATTTTAAAAGATAATTTTGAGGACCTATCTGATGTAGAAAAAAACACATTTGGTAAGTATCACATTTTTTTATTTTGTACTAATTGGACACAGATACAATAAGTATTATTTAGTTCTGTAGGTAGGTATCATCATCATCATCATCATTATCAGCCAACACTTTTCGGAACTTTGTTCTATCTGCTTTGTCTGAGTCTTTGTTGATTTGATTTGAGTCTTGATGTCTGAGTCAGTTGTCTTTGAGTCTGCAGGGCCAAGTTGAAATATTACGTAAACAAGCAGATCAGCAGGAAACAAGATCCAGGCGGAAAATTCTTTTGATCCTTGGTATCCCTGAAGTTAATAAGGAAGACGTTTCACCACTGCAGTGAAGGTACTTAATCAACATCTCCAAGTTCCCGAGCTTTCTGCAATATTAGCCTTTGCCTGCATAAGCTGTTGCCATCGTGCAGGACATGGTGGAGGAGAGAAGCCAAGGGCTATTCTTGTTAAGTTTTCTGACTGGACATTACGTAACAAGAAATGGTTCGAGAAGAAAAGATTCAAAGGCACCGGGTTCACACTAGCCGAGTTCTTAACGAAGAGTCAACATGAAGTATTTATGGCTGCTAGACAGCAGCTGGGCATCTCAAAGTGCTGGAGGAAGGATGGCCTGATAGTTGTGATTGGCCCCGATGGTAAACGCCACTCTATAACTTCCAAAGCCGAACTGTGCACCTTTTGTTCTCAAAGTATTACTGAATCAGTCAATGCTCCAGTTGGCTCTTCTGGCGCTGGTGCCCAGAAGTCACAAGTCACTTCCACACACGTCCCGAGATCAAGAAGAGTGGTGAAGAAATAGTTTTGACCTTTATACTAGTGTTCAACTCTAACTATTTCATTATACTGTTGGCTAGTTAATGTTAAACTTTCACTCAACTGATCACTTCATCTTAATTTTGCTTTGAAAACATGTGTTTTACTTTATTTGTTATTATTATAGATTATTGCATATACAATATTGCTTATTTATTATTGTGACCTATTTTAAACACTCAGTGCTTCTGATCAACTTCGATCTGAGCAACTAGCAGAAGGAAAGAAAGAAGGCCAAATATTGATGCTCATTCAAGCAGTTAGTACTCGTTGGAACTCTTGCCTAGACATGATGGAAAGATTCCTAAAATTATCTTCAATTGTCGCAAAAGTATTAGCATCAAGAACTAAGAATAATGTACCTGATATGGTAGCTACTTCGCAGTTAACTATTTTGCGTGATTTTGTTGCGCTTCTTGGTCCATTTAAAATAGTAACAGAAGATTTGAGTGCCGAGAAATATGTCACAGCTAGTTTAGTTATACCACTAACAAATTTATTAAAATAAGAAATCGAATAAACTAAACCATCAACTGCTATTGGAGTATCAGTACAAAATGATTTATTGAATGGTGTTGAAGGTAGATTAGTGCCTTTACAAGAAAACCTTTTTTTGGCCAAAGCAACTATCTTAGATCCCCGCTTCAAAAAATTACATTTCATGTCAGCATTGGCTGTTGCTAATGCCATATCAGATCTATCAAAAGAAATAATTGCAGAACACAAAATAAGAGGAAATCGTACACCCACAGTAGGCGCTTCTCCACGTTGAGAAAAAGAAAAAACGTCATCCTTATGGGATAGACATAAAAATATGCTCTTGAAAAATATGGCCAATGCCAATGAAGTTTCTGGCAGAAGTTTTGGTACAATGCCTGCTGAACTAAAGCAGTATTTAGATCAGCTAAATATTTCAAGGTCATCGAATGCGCTAAGATTTTGGATCGATAGTAGGCATTTTATCCTCCCGTGCTATCAGAAATAGCTGTTAAATATTTAATTTCTTCTGCTACATCTGTAGCATCTGAACGAGTTGCTTCTACAATCAATCTTTTAGTGCCTAATAATCGTTGTAGTCAAACAGCTGAACATATAAAACAAAGAGTATTTTTAAAAACTCTTACTGAAAAATATTGGTACACATAATTGTCTTATTTAAATTAAACAATAATTACTAAGATTACTAAGAACTATATATAGTTATAACCTAACACTTTTATATATTTATAATTTAATTTGCTTAATAAATATACTGGACTATAAACTGTGTAATCATTTTTGAGCTGCCTTACGATTATTTTTTTTAAATAAAGCCGATATATCGAAATATCAATATTTTTTTTCGATATATCAAACTCCGATATTGATATATTTAAAAATATCGATATATCGAAAATCCGATATTTTTAAAAATATCAACAGTCCTAACCTTGTGTATTTTGTAAATGTTCTAGACCTTTGTGCACTGACTCCCAATAAATTTGCGTTATTAGACTGTTGTCAATATTTTTTGTATTAGTTACCTGAAGTAGATGTTTTGTGTTTTCGGTTCCTTATGTTTATATTTTAAGAAAAAAAGACTCATTTTGTTATAGTAATAAGTTTGGCTGTTTTTAATATCTAAAAATGTAGCCTTAGTAAATTTAGACTTAAAAGTGTCATAATTTATGATTTTTCACATTTCTATACTTTTTTAAATAAAAGTTGATTACATAAGCACGTTATTTTATTGCCAAATCCCTTAACTTCAATATCCAATCAGTTTTAAAGCAACCTTATATCAAATTCTCAAAAAAAAAGGGTGTGCATATAGGAGCCTGTGAGACTCCACGTCCGCAGTAGTGTTAAGAAAAAATTACGTCCATACTTAAAGGTTAACATTTCGTAGATATTATCTGGGTGCAAAATTATGGTTAAAGACTAAATCTCTAACAGAATACAAACTGATCTCTTCGCTTGATGACTCTGTCAGTATTCAGTAGGCATGATAGTACCTATTAGAATATAAAGAAAATACCGAAGGTTACAGGAATAACCATATTAACAGGAGCACTCAATTAGATTTTTTTTAATTAGAGACATGGATGCCTTAACCTAAAATCAAAAAGGATTTACTTCCTTTCTTTACTCAAAAAGATAATTTTGTGTGTTTACTGATATTCCGGGCCTAATGAGTGCAATGGGATTAAAAGAGTATAATCCAAATCAGTGACGGTTGTTCATTGATTCGTCAAAACGAAGTTTGAAATGTGTACTTTTACATAATGGTAACAAACTTGGTTCCTTGCCTATTGCTCATTCTATTAAAGAAGAATATCCTACAAAATCTTTAGATCTCGACAAAATCAAGTACAAGGAACATAACTGGGTTGTATGTTCCTTGTAATGGTAAATTTTCTCCTGGGACAACAAAGTGGCTACACAAAATATCCGTTTCCTATGCTTATGGGACAGCCGAGCTAAAGCTGAGCACTGGACAAAAAGATACTGGCCTTTATCAAAGATACTCGAACGTTTAGCGTACAATAGGCTAATTCTTTACGATGAACACTTTAATACCCATTGAATTCTCATTTTGGTCGCATGGCCTAAGTTTGTTGCCACTGTTTGGTATTCTACGGATATATAAGTAGTTGGCCCTAGAAATAATTACAAAGCCCTAGAAATAATTACGCTGAGAAAGAGAAGATAGTTAATAAAATTGTCCAAAATGTCACCCTTCTGCAAGTACATCTGGCCAAAATATTTCTATTGATAGGAGCTCAAAAAATGTGGAAAATGCAGTGTTGGTTGAGAAGCCTACTGAAGGAGATTCGACAATTATTGTAGTTGGAGATACCTCCGCCGCCGATCATGTGAACGTAGATAATATTTACATAGTAGTGGAGGGTTTGGAGGAACCACATACTTCTACATTTTTCGAAAATGTGTACCACAAATCTTCTTATGACTTGGAAAACTTGACGAACAAAATATTAGTGAATGGTAGGTTTTGATACCCATTTCCAAGAAAAAAAATCAAAGGAAAGTATAAAAACATTTTGATGAATTAGCTGCTGATCACCCATTCGCAAACCGAGAAGAAATATTTAAAATTGAGATTTTTAATTAGACACAGTAATATCTCATTTAGATACACGTTGTTAGTATGAGTGCATTCTGTCACATATTAAATTTTCTAACACCAATATTTTTTTTACATGTTGATGAAGCAACTTTATAACAAATTGTGACGAATTCCAAAAAAAAAATACAGATATAATAAAGTCCTCGTTTTTCACTTCAATTTATTAATATTTACCACTTAGTTTTATCTCAATTAACTCAAACATGGACTGGTTACCAATTATGCAAGGAAGTAATGAGCAAATATAGTAGAAAGTATTTACAGCAATGTTATTATTCTTTACAATTACTGTCACTTCTGTTGCAACTGGAAGGTCATTTAGCAAATAAAAAATAATAAAAAAAAATATTTAAGAAATAATATCACGAACTCGACTCGAGTTATTGTTTCGAAATAAATCTCGACTCCGATATTTATCGCTAACTGGCAGTCGCCCCCGACTCCGTCCGCGTGAAAACCTCTTAGGTACCCTTCTAATTTTAAAGGCAGACTTTCATACAAAGTGTGCTCATATTCCCCTCTCCCCCTCTCAATTTAATTTTTTTATAGTTCCCCGTGAAGCAATATCCTCTGTCCCTTCCCGTGTACTAAAGATCTACATTTTTGTTAACATTGTACGACATTTCAGTATATTAACATTAACAATATTTATATTTGGCAAGCTGATGGGTAGAAATTGATATTAAATAGTATATTTCACTCTTGAGTCTAGCCTTCAGAATAAACAAAAATAATTTTACATTCCGACACGCAGATCTAGAGATTAGCCCGTTTAAACAAACGAACAAACTCTTCCGTGTACTACATATATAGATACTTGAACAAAGATCGAATTCTAAATCCATCAGCGTATTAACGTTTCGATCATGAAAGCATATCAGTACCAAAATGCTGACCTCTATTCAGTACGTACAAACACGAAGGAGGTTAGAAGAGCTAAATTTCGACACCATAGCGGCATTTTCGCTCTTTTTAGAAATTTTGTAATATATAACTAAATAACTGAGCAGAGAACAATGAGTAGCTGTCAAACAATGTATCACGCACCGGCGCCATCTACTTAAAATATTGGTTTGTAGTACATGCTTTGTATCAGAGATGGCGCTGTATGTAAAAAAAGATTTTCCCGCTTTTCTGTTGAAAATTTCCCTGAATTTTCTTTGCTATAAACCTCACGGAGCCCGAGACATTTCCAATGAATGCAAAACCGTGGAAATCTGTTTGTGCGTTCTGGAGTTATAGCGTCAGGAAGGAAAACCCGACTTATTTTTATATAATAGCAAATCCGCATCAAGCCTGAATTTAAATTCCAATTCATGTATGAAAACTAATGCTAGGAAAATATTGTAAAGGTTGTTGATGTCCCAAAACTGTCCCAGGGTAGTTTTAAATGAAATACACCTAGAGACCTAACAAAATAAACGAAATAAAATAGCTCTACAATTATTTTTAATTCCTATAGTCGTAGTTGATATCGACAGTTGCATACAAAATATATAAAGAAATGACTTTTCTTCATAAAGAAGTAGTTAAGTAACACTAAGTATGACATAATAAAACAATTATTTCACTTTGTGTTCGTTAAATTACCTATAACAATATTTTTTACTAAAATAAGCTTTTAGGCAGTTATTTTAGTGAGAGTTTATGGTACTGATTATGCAATAACCCCTCTATCTAGGGCCAAATATACGATTTATTATTAAATTAGATAGGATTACTGTAGTGTATGTACCTATGTGTAGGTAGTCATACAATATTATTATTGTAACGTGGGTATGTCGGTGGTGTGATGTCTGTTACTAGCATCACGTAGTTGTTCAATAAACGTTGCTTAAAGTACACGCGTTCCGTTATTACAACCCAAAGGTAAAAGTTTCATTGAGACACATAAACATTTAATTGTTCCTTAGGCCAACAATGTATGGGCGGTGGGCCATCTCCTTTACACACTTATCGAGTTTGATTACAGGAAATCTGTGCATGTAATTAATCTGGAACTCCTCCTGTTCTATTTGTCCTCTGTTCCAGACACACACTGGCTTTTAGATGCAATAGTTTTTTGGCAAATATATCTTGGCAACACTGGTGTCTTTCTCGGCAACAATATTCTGATGTTACATACAAATGGTCCTGTCACCTTTGACAGCTACGATGACATAGCATTTGTAGATGTTACCTAAAACAAATTAAATTCATAGAGTATTCAATCTTTTTTGTCAAAAAATAATTAGCAAGAATGAACAAGATCATCATCATCATCATCATTATCATCATTATCAGCCTATTAAAGGCCCACTGCAGGGCCAGGCCTCCCTCCTATAGAAGAGGGGATATAGGTAGGAAATGCAAGTCATCTCAAACTAATAATAAGTCTAATAAACTTTAAATGATGTTTTATTTTTTAATAACTTTTTAAAAAGATATTACCTATGTTTAATTATTTTTAAGTTTATTAATCTAGTTTATTGTCATTAACAACTTAATTAAAGTTGTGTAAAATGTCAATTTCGTTATACCTTCTTTTTTAATGGAATTTAGCTTTTATAAATTTTGTAATATAATTTGTAGTTCTTATTGTTTATTATTTACTACAAGCCTTTGACTGCAATCACACCTGGTGCTAAGTGATGATGCATTTCAAGAAGGAATCTGGCTAACTTGTTAGGAGTAGGATAATATCCACACCACTTCAGTTACTACACTACAATGTAGCAAAGGTAGCTTGGCGGCCTTTGTCGGTAGGGTGGTAACTAGCTATCGGCCGAGGCCGTACCAGCCAGATCTGAACCAAATCAGAAAATATCAAGCAGCACTGCTGGAACTTTAAACTGCCATCTCATAAATCCACTGGAAATATCATGGCGCCACGGAGGTTGTCAAAATCATTTGTTGAAAAGAGCAACTATTGAATTTCCTGGCAGCAATGTACAGCTTGGACTCCTAACAGGTGTTAGATTCCCAACTAACAGTATAATTTGATATTTTATTTAAATATAATAAAACTGACTTTATAATAGACATAAACATTTTAAAAATAATTGCATTCTTTAGTTTTTATAATACTTTAATTTATTTAAACATATCTATGAAGTCGGTGCTGTCCAACATTTGTATTAATACCTCATTAACTGTCCTTAACCCTTGATTAATATTTAGTGAAGAAATAAGTAAAGTTGAACTTTGTGAAAAAGAATCTCTTAGCCCACCCAAATTGAAGTTAAGATCTTCGAAATCCTCTTTTGATTGGGACCAAAATTGTTGTATTTGCAATGAATCATTATTTACTAAAAGAAAAGTCAAGCAACGCCAGAATATTTCTGTTGTTACTTCCCATCATACGAAGAATAAATTACTTGACCTTATCAAGAATAAAAGAGATGAATCTTCTCGGTCTCTTCTTTTGAGGATTAATTCAGCGAGTGATCCGAGAACTGTAAGCAAAATACCAGCGGACTTGTTGTGCAGATATTCTAAAACAGAATCATCATTCTATCATCATCACATCAGCCTATTAATGGCCCACTACAGGGGTATTTAATCCATGATGTAAATGTAACAACCAGTTGGATCTCAATAGTAATCACCGCATGGTTAGAGCTACATTGTCCCTCTCTAAACAAAATAAAAGTAGGAAAAACTTCAGACACCAGAAGCAATACCAATTCACCCAAAATATACCGAAAAACAATTCTGAACACCAAATTCAAAAAACTTACGATGATGAAATCAAATTTATATAAAATAACAAAAATTTAGAAGACAAAGAGAGAAATAATTAGTCAAACTACCAAAGATCTAATATCTAGAAGAAAAACTATGTTTAAAAATAAGAAAAACAAGCAAGTATTAAAAGAAATCACTAAAATAAGCAAGAACATCAAAAAAGACAGAAATAGAAAAAGAATGGCATGCATAAGTTATCACATTACAAGAACGGGAGGAATAAAAAAGGCCCTTAAGGAACTCCGAGAAGTAAAAGCTTGGATTCCAAAACTAAAGAATAAAAAAGAAACACCAGAAACCAAAAGAAAAAATATTCTCAAGGTTGCGACTAAATTCTTTAAGGAATTGTACTCAACTACACTATTAGAAGAAGAATACATAGATCTAGAGGATGAGAATGAGGACCTATTCCACAGGGGCAGGCCTCCCTCCTTATAGGAGAGGGGATATGGAGCGTAGACCCACCAAGCTGCTCCAATGAAGGTTGGCAGGCTAAAACAGAATAATACACCAGAAAAAACAATTGAACAACGAACGGTTAATACAAATGACCTATGGACTGAATAATTGATTATGTTGACGATCATCCCGATTGTCAGTATTCTCTAAAAGAGCTGATGGATGTAGTAGGTGATAATCCGCCTGCTCCTAAGACTATTAAGCGTCGATTAGAGGAACACTTTGAAGAAGATCTCATCGTATCAAATTACCAAGGACTGTCTACTCTCTTTGTTGTTTTAAGAAGAAACAACATGACATTCTAAATCTAAAGATATGATAATTTTTTAAGTAATCTTTAAAAAATAGTTGGACGAGAAAAGCAAGTCCTTCAACACATTGTTTTGTTATTTCTTAGAAAAATCTATTTAAGACAGCATTCAAAATTATTGAAAGTGTTGTGTCACTAAAAGTGATGCAACACTTAATATCATATTATGAAAACTTACAATGAGAGATCCATTCAGCAATCTTATTCTTAATAAAACTTCTCTTTCTATATCATCAAATGTTTACTTTCTCTTAATGATAACAAAGTGAACATATAATTCTAGCGCCCTCTTTGAGTCTTCAGATGTCTTCAAGAGCAGCATTCCAGCAAGTGCTGCAAATACTTTCTAGTGAGACCTAAAACAATTTACAAAAAATACATTAACAAAAATACTGTACTCTTTTCTTAAGTCCCAAGCTCTGTTCAGAGTTTTTCTATCTGCCACAGGCACCCAAACTGTGAACCCATGGAATGCTAAGGCATTATAATCCAATTGCTGTAAGAAAGTGCGGGTGACAGTTGTCAGTATGACGTTGACGTCAGTGACTAGGGATGTGACGCTTAGAAATTCATGTTTATCGCTGACGATACTCGCAGCATAAATCTAGCTCTTTTTAATGTTGTAAAAAAATTAGCTTAAAAGGCAAAATATTATTTGATCGTTATTTATGAGGAGACTTTGTTATCGCGGTTATAGTAATGCATAGTTTCTAGGGATTAAACTTTTATTGACTATAGTCTCTGCGATAATTTTTTTAACAACTACAAGTTGGCAATTGACTGCTATCACACCTGATGTGTGATGCAGTCTAAGATGGATGCGGGCTAACTTGTTAGGTGTAGAATGAAACAACATCGTACCGGAACACTAAATCGCTTGGCGGTACGTCTTTGTCGGTAGGGTGGTAACTAGCCACGGCGATAGCCTTCCTCCAGCCAGACCAAGACAAATTAAGAAAATCTCAATCTGCCCCGCTTTACCATTTGGTACAGGTTAATAAACCTCAAACCAATCCAATCGCAACAGCGAGTTGATGAACTGGAAAACGGAGTAGATATAAAAATGTTAAAGTTGGAGCTTATTGCCTTAGTCCGGCGTCAAAAGGCACCAACTCCTACCTATGCTCTAGAAGAGATGACAATAGGTCTGACCTCGGTCGTTAGATATAATGTTATTGGGCCCAAATAACATGTATGCTTTTAATTTCAATTCCTATTTTGAAGCTTTATAAAATCAGCATTTATAACATCAGCGTTGCGAACGCAGCATTACCTATGAAATAATTGATTATTTGATTGAATGATTTGATTGATTGAATTTAAATACTTTTTTCCATATTCCCATTTAATTTTCAGTCACGCCGCAAAAATTAATACCTACTTCACCGCCATTAACGGCAAATAACATGTTGGCACTGTTACAAGAGGCCATCAAGAAAGATTAACCTGAAGGCTGGTCGAAGGTCGTGAATAAAACAAAAAGGGATATTATGTCTGATTGGGATCGTGACGTCCATATTAACAACATAATTAATTCATCTATACATATAAATAAAATTGCAGTGTCTGTTTGTGCATATATGCATACCGTACATACACCAAAATAACATTTTTTTTTTCAATTATTGTCTGTCTGTCTGTTTATTTGCTCTGGCTAATCTCTGAAACTACATCAGTCATCAGTCGGATTATAAAAAAACCTTTTGTATATGATAGCTCGACTCATAAGGGGTGACATAAGGTAATTTGTATCCAGATATTACCACGGGACCAGGAACTACGCGGGTGAAATACCGGGAGACCGCTAGTTGTTAATAATATTCGTCATAGATTCAGATGATGAATTTAGTGACAACTCAAATGTTCCTAATTCTCATATAAGTTAGGACGAATAAAATATATTTCTTCTTTGCAACCTTTTGAGTAAACTTTCCCTGATGTTCTGTTGTTGTATAAAATTATAGACTTTATAAAAATAAAAATTGTACTACAATATACGTTTATTATTAAAAAAAATATCGACTATTCATCGTAGAAGTACGTCCCATCACTAGACACGTCTATGGCATTACGTTATACGTTACAACACTTTGCTTAATTTTTCTTTCAATTTGATTTTATTTGTAGACTAGAACATTCTGGCTGGGTTTAACGGTTTTAAATTTAAGTTACTACAGCTATTAACGATTTAATATATTAAGAATTTGGTACAGCTGAAATACTAAGTCATAATTTGTAAATCGCTTCAACTTTCAAGAGTGAAACGGAAAGTTAATGACATATCGTCGGGGATGGTGCAAATCCGCTAATCTACCACATGTAAAGTCAGCGTATCTGCATTAGATTCAATTTTACAGGGGAAGGTAAAAACTTAATAACTTTTTTATTTCAACGAATTTTAAGCTCATTTTCACACAAAGAATAATTATTTATGTGTTTTATCTCTTTTTATGGTGATACACCACCTAAAGTAAATAATTAAGGCTCTACGACAATTACGCGGATTTGATTTGGCCATAAACATATCACATTGGTGCCTAAGAGTAAGATACGTGATTTTGAAATGAAACAAATAACATAATTTAAACAATAATAATTATTTAATATTGAAAATAAACTACTCAAAATTATTTGAAAATATTTAACTCTTACAAAAGTTAGATTAAATTAATGTAACAAAAGAAATATAAACTTTTTTTCGAAAATCTCTTTGTATTCTCGATCTCGACTGTATCAACACTATTTTAATTAAGTTTTATATTTATTTAGACAATATCAGTCTTTTCAGTAATCCTAAGAGGAATTCTTATTAGGAATATCACAAATCCTAAACTTATTAAAAATATAATATATTATACTACTATTCAAATTAGAAAAAATCAACAAAATAACTAAACAATGAAAACTCTCAACTACCAAAAAATAACTAAATTGTTCACTATTATAGATTCTTCTTAATAAAAAGTAGGTTTGGATTAAGTATGTATGGCAATACTGTATGGCAGGTTATCATAGAATTCATGGCAATCAAAAGGTATAACACTTTTCAATTGTTGTAAATGTTCATACTTTGATTTTGCTATGGGCAGTCTTTTATTAAAAAGCTGTGGTGGAATAACTGGCTCAATTCTTTTTGGCCTTTGTGGTAATGGTTGAAACTCCTCAGTGTAGTTAAGCTTAAATTCAATTATACCATTGGGATTGTACTTTAGAACTCTGATATCAACCACGCATTTTGCACCAATCCCTCTACCGGGGCGGATTGTATCATAAATTAAGTTATTTTTAATACTATAGTCTTTAAAAAATGTGTGGTCCACTGTTACTACCTCATATGGAGATGGATTTAGTCTAGCTTCTTTGGTAATCGAAGAGTACTGACTAGGCAAAAATATTTCACGATTTTTTAACTTTCTTTCGATTATAGAGTGAACTGAATCCACCTCCATTTGAGTATGACCCTTTTCTAAAAATTTTTGTGTGATAACAATGTTTTTTTCCATCGCCAGTCGCAGGAGAGCGTTCGAAACCACTACATTTCTATTTTGTGATGTACATCCATCGCTGAAAATAACGATATCTTTTGGGCAGTCTTCTATAATTTTCTTTAAATAATCAATGTAAAAAGAAGCGTACGTTGATGCTTTTAAATCAGTAGTTGTCTCATCAAACCAGTAACACTTTACATTATTAGTGCCCAGATTGTAAATTGTGAAATTGTGAACCATCAACTTTGTCTTAAAATACAATGCACTAGCTTTCAAAAATGGACACAATTTCACAGCTTGTAAGTCAGCAGTGATAACATGAAGAGTTCCATTTTTCGCGCTTTCTTTGTCTAAAATCTTTTCTTGTCTTGCTAAATCTTTTCGAGACAAATGTTGCTGATATTCTTCTTCACTAATATTACCTACTTTATACGAACTACACAGATCACATGCATCTTTTTTTGGCTGGAACAATGCTATGTTTTCACCTTTCAGAACATCTTCAAAAATTTTTCTAGAAGCCACTCTCTGTGCCTCTTTTGTTGCCTTTTCAACATAGATACGGTATAGTTCACGTTTAGACTGTATTATTGGCTCTAAATATAGTTTCGTACTTTCTTTTCGACAATAGTGAGAAGGCATTTTGGGTATATCCCTTAAAAATGTTTGGACTAATTCTTTCAACGAAGGCAACGCAATATCTTTCTTCCTTTTCATTGTTGATTCTTTATTTGATTTCTCTCCTAACCAGTACCTGACAGTCCACTCCTTAATGCCTAATGTCCCTAAGAATGTCTTTAAACAGACTCAATATTTTTGATCATTCAATTTCAAATAGTACATTTTTGTACTTCCTCGTCTTGTATCAGCCCTTCCAGTAGTTTTTCTGTTAGTCGGTTTTTTATCTACTAAAGAGGAAACAAACATTTTTTTCTCAATCCAGCTCATCTCCCAATATTCTTTAAAATATTTAATCGTATAATTTCAGTAAACTTTTCACAGTTAATTACCTTGCTCTTTATACATTTGCTTGACTTACAAGCCTCTCCAAGTTTTCGCGCTGGTTTGATAGAGTCTTGTAAAAATTTTTCATCACCATTTTTTCTGAAACCTATGTATTCTTGACCTAGCATTCTCAACTTCTTATTTCTATACCTTTTTGAAGACATTTGTTCTGCTTTCCATTTCCGTATTCTAGACTCTGCCGCAACTTCACATTCTAAGTTACTTTCAGGAATTAAATCATTATTTCCGTCAATTGACGTTGAAATTGTCGGTGCAACATTCGTTATCTCAGACAGTGGAACATAATTTGGATCAGCCACAGAGTCATCTGATGAAAAGTCAAGGACTGAAATTCCACTTAGTGTTTCAATACAGGCATTCTCATCAGAAGAAAAAGTAACAAAGTTGTTACTTGCAGTTATAGCAGGTTCAGAAACATAATCGGGATCACCAAATTCCAGCAGCTTTTCTAAACAAGAAGTACTGAAAGTAATTGTGTCACAGTTAGATAAATCGCTGTAGTCAGGATTTTCTTTGTGATTTTCGGCTTCAGCAACATTTATATTAGGTACATTTTCAAAAAATTGTTTGGTATTTTCACGCGATGCAGACTGCTGAAGCAAAATATTTTTTTTCATTTCTAATAAATGTTCACGCCTTTTCTTTAAATCTAGCAAGGTCGTAACATGAACTATTTCGTTTTCGCTACAGGAACTAGTATAATTTTCCATTTTGATCCTAAAAATAAATAAAAATATAAGTTTTTTTTTTGTTTTACACTATTTTTAGCGGATGTCCGCGGTTTCACTCGCAAAGTCCTTCCTTCTTGTAGGAATATCAGGATACAAATAAGCCTATGTGATGATAATAAATAATAAGAATTTTTTCAATTCGACTGGTAGTTTCAGAGATTAGCTGGTACAGACAGACAGACAAAAATTGTAAAAAAAAAGTTTTTATGGTAGTAAAAACGGTTATTTCAATATTACAAACAGACATATGTAGGTATAAACTGTTAATGTTTCCCATTTATTATAATGTTATAATAACTGGGTAACATACATTTGCCCAATATACATTAAACAAATTTTAGATATTATTTTTAAATTAGATAGATATTTTTATTCTTAAGTTTTAAATTAACTAAAATTGTGCTAAATACTTATATTTAACTTAAAATAAACATTATATCTACACTTACCTGATGTTGCATTGATTAATTTTAAGTAAACACAAAGTTTTATTGCAAAAATAAACTAACACAACCGCTCCCGGTGCCATCAGATCACTTACGCGGTCTTGATACTTGCCGGCGACAGACTCGCAGTATTGTTTTTGGGCGATTTTTGCCTTACGATTGGTCGAAATAAACTCCCGTCAAAACTGTAATTGCCAATCATTGTTTTGCGTGAAATGCCCGCGAAAACTTAAAATGGCTACACATGTCAGATACGCGGAATTATCCAATGCTAGTTACGCAGATTTGCACCATCCCCGACGATATGTCACAGGCACCTTGTTAGAGCGCAGGCACTATAGTCTCAATATAGTATATAAGTAAGCAAGTCCAATATAACCAAGATTTCTACTCAAAAAAAAGACAAAAGCTGCCTACTTTCGTTAAATTTGGCTGGTGGGCTGTAGGTGGTTTAGGTTATGGCTAGTTGCAGGTAACGTACCGCCAAACGATTTAGCTTTCTGGTAAGATGTGTAGCATGGTACGACAGAGAGCGGAATGGATTTCATTCTATACTTATCAAGCCCGTGTCCTTCTTAAGCATTATCGCTTACCACAATCGTAATTGCAGCCAAGAGCTAACTTGTAGTACGTAAATAAAAAAAAACTTTACTGACCTTAAGTGGTTCAACCCGTTGCTGTATAACCCTGCCAGTCAATCACTTCATGATCAATATTTTCTCTAAGAACCCGGCGAATATATTCCGATCCTGAATTATAGTGTGGAACGTATGATAAATTGTCACAGTTGATGAAACTTTGTTCTTTCATTGTACTAGATAGTAGGTCCCTATTTTATGATGTACACCGCTAAGGGTAACATTAATATAGCAAAAATCGTCAACAGCTGCAGCCAACGTCGTATTTCAATGCTAGATAAATAAAAGAAAACTTTTAAACACTCCACCGGACATCGGACAATATTTTAATGTCAATGTCAATTGTCAATAAAACTAATTTTTTTTTGCTTTATTCTTTCCCGTTGGGAAAAGGCAAAGGTATAAAACCGTACAGTCATGTCTTTAGTATATTTTATTCAAGTTTTGAATTTGATTGTAAGGCATGTAGCCATACTTAATATCCCATTATATGTATCAACAGAGAGGAAATACAACAAATAATTATATGGCTTTATTTCTGTGGTTAATGAAAAGCCACACAAAACTTGATTCTAGGCCGTTAAAAAAAAATATTCTTTGAGGTTTTATTTTTATGTACTAAATTTATCTATGTTGTCTGTGGTGTGGTCCTTTTCCTTTCTATTCTTTTCGGTTTTGTAATTTTACTTCCTTAAAAAATTGTATAATTTATGTTGTTATCGGAATAACCACAAAAATTCGATTTCCAAAAGTGCTTTGCTTTGTTTGTAGATATAGATTTAACGGAGTTTCAATTGTATTTCGTCAAATAATGTAAAATCCTGATTTGAAACGAAGAGTTCGCCTGTTCGCCATCTTTGCCATGTGTACAGCTTACATTAGTCAATTCCATTGTCACATTGTCGTTTTTGTCCAAGATTGGTTTTTGTATTGTAAGTTTGTATAAATGATTGTTTTATAATGTTCCGTGCATTGTAGTCTGTTATCAAAACTATAAGTCCTAAAAGTTTCATCTCTGTAAGCTCGACTGCAATTAGGCACAAGTGTTAGGCACAAATAGTGCAGTACTTTCTAGAATATTTTTGTAGAAATTGAAATGTTTCGCAATTGTCGGAGAGTAAAATAGTTGCGACTAGTATCTTGGAATTATTATGCTATAAACCTTAAGGTTATAAAGGTTCTTGGAATCATACCAGATGTCTGTATTGAATCTCAGTATTTGGTGAAATTGAGGAGCTTTTTATTTGGAATCATGGCTAGAATTAGATTGTTTGCGTGCCTTAGGCCATTAGAAGTCTATCTAACAACCCGCAATATGTATCAAACAAAAATATCTTGACAGACCTCAATATAAAAATAGCAAAGAGTCTCGCAGTTTGAAATATCAGAAGTAATTAATGGTGCATGTCAATTGCTTAATCGGCAGGAGATGGCAGCTCGCTATTTTGTAGTTTGAAGCGAAATAGCATAGCAAACTATGCTATAAAATGCAGCTAGACTCATTAAAAAGGATATTTTGTCAGTGGCTCAATGTGTCATGACAGCTAGCCAAGTCACAGTATATACAAGAGGAAATAGGCATCCTTTAGGTAATTTAAAGTTTATAACTTAAATTACAATATATAGTTGTTGCTGCTTAGAATTTTAGTCAGTGAAGTTGTTCGCAGGGAAAAATAAGTTATAAAAACTTGTAATTTAAAGTGTTTTAGACACTTAAGTTTTTATAATTTAAATTAGAAAATAAAGTTGTTGCTCCTTTGAATTTTGGTCAATGAAGTTGTTTGCAGGGAAAAATAAGTTATAAAAACTTAATTTTAATAGACACTACAGTTTTTATGACTTAAATTATAAAGTTAAGTTGTTGCTCCTTTGAACTTTGGTCAATGAAGTTGTTTATAGGGAAAAATTAATTATAGAAACTTGTAATTTAAAGTGTTTTAGACACTTAAGTTTTTATAATTTAAATTACAAAATAAAGTTGTTGCTCCTTTGAATTTTGGCCAATGAAGTTGTTCGCACGGAAAAAATGTTACAAAAACTTTAATTTAGTTAAGCTGTTATACTTAACACTTAAGCTCTTATAACTTGAATTATGAAATGCAGTTGCTGTTCCTTTGAACTTTGGTCAATGAAGTTGTTTGCAGGGAAAAATAAGTTAAAAAACTTCAATTTAGAATTTTAATGGAACTTGAACTGCAGAATTAAGTTGTTGCTTAGCCAGTGTTTGATCAACGAAGTTGTTAGACACACAAGTTCACGCACAACGGCCAACTCACTGGCTAAGTGCGGAAATCCCAGGAAGAAGACAAATTATAAAGTAAAGTTGTCGCTCCTTTGAACTTTGGGCAATGAAGTTGTTCGCAGAGAAAAATAAGTTATAAAAACTTGTAATTTAAAGTGTTTTAGACACTTAAGTTTTTATAATTTAAATTAGAAAATAAAGTTGTTGCTCCTTTGAACTTTGGTCAATGAAGTTGTTTATAGGGAAAAATTAATTATAGAAACTTGTAATTTAAAATGTTTTAGACACTTAAGTTTTTAAAATTTAAATTACAAAATAAAGTTGTTGCTCCTTTGAATTTTGGCCAATGAAGTTGTTCGCAGGGAAAAAAGTTACAAAAACTTCAATTTAGAATTTTAATAGATACTAGAGTGTTTAGACTTGAATTGCAGAATTAAGTTGTTGCTTAGTCGAAGTTTGATCAACAAAGTTGTTCGACACTCAAGTTCAAGCACAATGGCCAACTCACTGGCTAAGTGCGGAAACTTCAGGAAGAAGACACTTGAAGTTTTTATAACTTATATTACAATATAAAGTTCTTGCTCCTTTGAATTTTGGTCAATGAAGTTGTTCGCAGGAAAGAATAAGTAATAAAAACTTAGTTTTAAGACACTAAAATTTTCTTTCTACAGATTAAGTTTTTTTTATGAATCGCCCCTATTTATAGTGTGCCTTCTGCCATCTCTTTTCTCCTTTTATGCTCTTCATCTTTTAGCATCTTGCTATGTGATTGTGGGCAAAATAAAAGATTGTCGTAGTCTCCAACTTCTCCGATGTATTAATAAAATAAAACTTATACATACTTATAGCAGCTACAAAATATATTAAGTAAATATTAGCAGCCTGCAGTTCTTAAGTAAAACAATGTCACTTTGTATGAAGTTTCCCCAAGCTTTATTCTTGTATTTATTTGTGAATGATATGCATATGTATATACATACATATGCATATACTGATAAATCACAAAGTACATAAAATTAAACCCCCATTTGTGGGGTTTATTCGGCAAGTATTGTTTTAGGAAATGAGCCACTTTTGTGGCACACTTCTGCTCCTCGACTGTTAGTCTTTGTTCCATTGGTATAGTAGAGAATTTAGTTTTGAGGTGCTCAATAACTGGACGTATTTTAAATAACCTGCCGTGATCAGCATGACCTATAGGTTTGTGATTATCAATATTTTGAAAGTGCAATGAAAGCTCGATTCTTTCAAATTTGTTAACTGGCATTGTGGATGAAACGACTATAATCAAAAGCAGGAGACCAATGATCTGGTACTTGGAAATATTTGCACAGACATGACTGTATAGTATATAATATCCTAAAAAACTTCTTGATATCTGCTGCGGTATAAATTATTGTTACGAGCTAGGGGTCGGGGATTGCAAGAACAA